>OX336893.1:6586608-7321608 GCA_946959425.1 Argyrosomus regius
ATGGGACAACAAAAAGTCTCCACTCAAACCTTTTTTTAACCATTTTTAATCAGTTCAACATCATTCATTTTCTGCAATTACATGGTATATACACAAATAACTTTGTTGCATCACAATGGCTTATTTTTATTTAGTTTTTTTCTCAAAATTATCTTATTTTTCAAAATAGAGTTTTACTAATTCATGACTACAGAATACATAAAGCTGCATTTAACATAACCGATGTAATTAATAACTTTATACATGAGACAGAGACGAGAGCCAAAGCTCAGTACACACGAGGGATTAGAAATGACAGCAGGCTTTTAAGCCGATGACTGCAGTGGTTCAGTGGTAAAGTGTTTCTGATACGAGGAAGAAAAAAAACACAAAACAAAAAACACAAAAGAAACGATATCTCAGGTTGTTACTTCTATAAAATATGAATACGGCATGGTACAGTAGCTACAACTGCACAAAAAGCTGTTGTTGAGGTGTTAGTGCTTCGTCAACAATATAAACGTCTCAACTGAGCAAAAATGAACACACTTCTACAAGTTATTGGCCCGATGTTAGATACACATTCTTAAGAAACCAGCTCAAGTTTAGCGCCAAAGCCAAACCAGCCATACAGTACATGGACAAACACATACACACACACGCACACTCTGATCTGTAAAAACCTCTTTACCTACACTCGAATGCCTTGAAACATATCATGGTTGTCACCTCATCCAAAAATGTAAACAGAAGTAAAATGATGGCAAATTATTCAGGTCTGTCTCAGGTAAAACACACAGTAGGAGTGCTGGCAGAGAAACGAAGAATTCAAAAGACGTCTGAGACGACGACCAAACTCAAGTACTCGTGACAAAACAGCTAAATGCTTCAAAATAAGACTCAAAATATAGCAAAGAACCAGTGCGAACTGACAGCATCTTTAAGCTATTATAAGCAATTAGTTCACTACCTTGTCATAATATATACACAGAAGGAAAAAAAACTTTATATCAAACCTTTATCACCAAGGAAAACTTTAAAGCAAGCAGTAAATATGCTGTTATTTATCATTTATTTACAACACATAAGCTATTTTTAAACAGGTGAATGCAAATAATAATGCTGTAGAGTTGTTAGTTATTGGACCACACAGGGACTCTGTGTGGGTGACGATTTAAACATGCATTGTTTCAGTGCTCCCTCTAAGCCTTGAAGAGTGAAATGGGACCACGACACTCAGCAGATAGAAAGACAGACCAGCTCACTTCCTGTCACTTCAGCTTCCACGCCGGGAACCTTTGAATCTCAGATGTGTTTGTGAGTTTTGGAGGATGATTCTTCCCCCCCGAAATGAAACTTCAACTCTGAACTAGGCTTCAAGAAGTCACAGGAACTGTGTTCCTCACGTGTCCCTGTGAGGGCGCTCATATTTAACCCGATACCGGTACTTCGGACTCAGTCTGACTGTAGGCCTTCATGCTGTAACATTACCTGCAGCAGTTTAACCTGGAGCTGCAGGTGAACAGAGTTTGGCCGGTGCAGATATAACCCTGTAGAATATGGATTCATGTGTAGACAGATCAGTGAAATCTACGACCAAATTAGCTAAAACACTGCCAACTTCCAGAGAATACTTCCGGCTGCATAATTTATATTTTCCACAGAGCAGCATCTGCATAATGTGACCAAACTCGGCCACTCTCGCCTGATCTGTCCTTCTGCCAGCGGTGGCTGTATTAGTAGAAGTGGATACGCGCTGTTACAGCATCTAAACAATCCTCATGTTAACTGTATTAAGCTGAGATAACAATGTTTATTTGAGTGTATCTGCAAGACTCTAGATTCATTAGCACTGGCTAGAAGCAGGCTAGACTGAGGTTCGTATCTAACCAAAGCATTAGCAGTATTATTGCTGTAGCGGTTTTAGCACTAGCGGTACTACCCTAGTTTTAGCAAGCAATATGACAAGCTATGTTCGAGGCTACTACAAGCTATCAGACACTAGTCTTTAAAAAATGAGCGTATTAGCCTATTCAAAGCGAACGCATGCAGTGATCTGGACTAGCGTGGTCTATAAGCTCTATGCTAATGGCCGAGTGGTGAGAGAGTAGGCGTAGAGGGAGCACTGAGTGATTCACTGGTGTCACATCAGTATGTCCAGGTCGTCGTTGTGGTCGTCCTCCTCCGTCACTCGCAGCGACAGCACCTCCTCGTTCAGAAACAGTCCACTCAGTCGCTCCTTGCGGGCCTGTCGCTGCTCTTTCAGCTGCCGCTTCCGGAGGGCTTTCTGCTGAAGCTTGCGCTGCTTCGAGCGTTTCTGGAAGACGGCGTGACAAAAGAGAGAGAGCGGGAGGGGTTAGAGATGATACCTGGATGAGGAACAAGGTGTTCGTCTGGCACAATAATACATATTTCTTACTTTAGAGTCTCGTATACGTTCTGCGGCACTGGACAGGTTGCCATCACTGTGAGCTCTGCTGATGTTGGCAACACTGCTTCCACTACAGGCTGATGCTGTACCACCTGGAACAAAGGAAATATTAACAGTATTACAACAAGGGAAACAATAAAAGTGTCTTTCTGTCACTGTTCCCTCTCGCTGCAGCCTGCAGCTTAACTGTTAACCAACCAGGCAGCATCTTACCTGCTATGGAGTTGGAGGCTGTAGAGCCGGTGGAGGAGCTGGCTGAGCTGACCATACTGGCGTTGCTGCTGCTGGCTCCACTGACGCCTCCGGTGCTGGCGCTGCTGTGGCTGCTCCTCTTCCAGCCCTCTCTGGTGCTGCTGGCACGCTGCCTGGGGCTGTGCTCTCTGATGTAGTTACGCACCTGATGACATCATACAGGTAAAAAAAGAAAAGAAATTACTTTTCTCATGCTGCGTAACTCTGGGTTACCATCTTTCTTAAGCTGGTTTGCTGAAGTATGAGTTTAGGAGTCAGGAGTCACACAGCCATGACGAACGGCTGAATCAAAAGGCAGGGTGCAAATGTTCTCTCCACTGGCCAAACGGCTCGTAAATGTTTACATTTTACAGGATTCCCACTCTCTTCTAGAGATAATCTTCCAGGATATTTTCAGTGATGATCTAGCTGGTGTGACGGACCATAATTGCATCATACATTAATATGTTCCTTTCAGTGGAAGCTTAAAACATCTTACGTGCTTAGAAATTAGTTATCAGTTTTAAAAAGTGGCATTAGCCAGTATATAGCCCGCGTTTCACACACATACAGTCCGGCTCTTATTGTTTTGACCCCAGCTTCTTGTTCATTAATATCCAACTCTTTCACCAATGCCGAATACACATTTGAAACCATTGCTCCTCATCTGAACTGCAGGCAAAACAGACTTTTACAGACTCGCCTTTTTGAGATTTTGTCTATTTTTTAAACTTTTTTATCTTTTACTCTTCATTCTCGTTTCATTCTCAGCTCAAGGAAAATATGAGAATGTTAAAGTGACCTTTCAAGACATTCCAAGATATTTAACTTTCTCTCTTTTCCCATGTGTTTTTCCATGACTGGGTAACAGCTTTCCAGGTTTTCCAGGAAGTGTGGGAACTGTTTTAGTGGCCACTTAATAGATCACTGTTGCTTTTTTTGGCTGATGTGTGATGCAAATCCATCAGCCCCGTGAATATTTTACCAGCATTTGGCTGGTGGCTGATGCTAACTTTGTGCCCTGCACCTGCACATTCCCCCAAAAGATGGATATACAGTTATACTGGACAATTAACGATCTGATGATATCATCACAATAGATTTTACAGAGTGTCTTTAAGTAACCAAAATGCATTTATATTTATACTTAATAAATAAACTCTGAAAGCAGACAGTAACCAAACTTCCACGTACAAGGACAACTCTGTATTGACCTGGTGACAGGCTGCTCACACTTTGGTCTGAGCCTGTTCACTGACCTGGCAGACATTTATTGTTGAAGCGGTGTGTTTCAGAGTTACTACTCACCTGTTTGAGTTTCTCGTCGGTCAGACAGTTGAGCTCGATGATGAACTCGCTGTCGGTGGGAGAGATCTGAGCGCAGGGGTCGATGATCTTGATGATGTCCAGCTGCTCCCTCAGGCCCATCTCTGTGCTGACCTTCCGACTTAGGTACTCAATGTACTCCACCTGGAAGCAGAAACGCAGACATGTAGTGTCTTTAGTTTTGTTCCTTCTTTTACTGCCTTCGCTGAAGAATAAAGGTGTATAAGAAGAGTTTCACTGAGTGCGACGGGGTGTTTTCGACTGCTTCGACTTTGGAAACTGTGTGTTGGCTTTATTTACTTGCTCATCGTTGGTCATGGCGCTCCATGGTAGCTCGTCCAGGTTGCGATGAGGGTGGGGCTTAGGCTTCCTCTTGGAGAAGAGACAGGGTGAACTTGGCACGCTCGGGATGATGTCAGAGAGGACATCGCTGCCGCTGGCAATGTCACTTCCTGGCAACTGGGAGGACGGCAGTGCGACAAACAGACAAAGAGAAGCAGGAGGACAAATTATTATATATCACTGTGACATCCACATCCTCTGTGTGTGCAGCTATCACTGATATTAATAGATCTTCAATGTAGTTAGTCTGAGGATCCGAAGGTGAACATTTGAGTGAGAAATTTAAGCTAACGTTTTAAAGGTTTGTTGCTTATATGCCAACAGAGACTCCCCTAAGAATATTTGTCACTTTTCCGAAATCTCCACTGTTCACATCATGATAAATGAGGACCACCGCACAGCCCTTACAAAATTAAAGCTTGTTGTGTAGTTACTCCTGTTATTTATGTCTTCCAAAACATTAGTGACAAACACCACTGCATGCCAAATGAATCAACAGAACAAGAGGTCAAATTGCCTCGGCGCAGTGCTCACTCCACATGATACACTGCAGCTGCTTTACATCACAGGAAACTTCACGGAGAGCAAGAGGGCAAAACAGCATCACCTGTCTGTTTTAAATAAACCAAATATTCTCTGGTCTAGCTCAGCTAAAAACAGAGAAGCATGTTGGTGTGTGGTTCACCATCGAGCCTGTTTGTAACCGGTACCAACACTTGTGTCTCTATCCTCGATAAAACAAACAGAGAAGTGAGAAAAGAGACACTAGTGCCACAGCAAAATGGAGTAAAGATGCTGAACTGAACTGAAACGAGCCCACATGAATAAAATATTGTTTCATAATGTAGCATCATCAAGGGGAAAGTCTCCCCAGGACAAATCAATAGGGAGTTTTCAGGGTACCTGAGAATGTTGCTGAGACTAGGTTCTCATTAAAGCACCTAAAGTTAAGAAAGCAGGCAGACAATAAACCAACCTGCCACTCAAACTCGCTGTCGGACCAGTCCCAATAGGTACTGATGGAGGAGGAGACATCGCTGCAAACACTGCCCTCTGGAAACAGGTCCAGAGATGTTAGTTCCTGATCATCCAGGAGCGAGTAACAGTCGTCCTGATCCCCCACAGACACGGAGGAGAAGAGCTCCTCGCTGCACTCTGAGCTGGCGACACTTGTCCCACAGGAAGTTAGGTTCCACCTGGGGGAGGGGAGAACAATGAACGTCAAAGTATATCCTGTGAGTAATTTCTGGAAACTGTTAAGATCATTTTGAAAAAACAAGATAAGGATGTACAATTCAACCTTTCTCTGCCAACAAACTGCCAACAAAGTTAGGGTACATTCAGACAGGATCTGACTGTGGTGCAAAAACACAGGTTTTCCATTCATTCGAGTGGAGGTAGTGCGTTTTGGCTGGAGCAACCTGGATCCTGTCTGAACGTTCCCTTAACCTTAAAAGGGGATTTACGAAAATACAGATGCAGAAGTCAGTGAGAACAAACCTAGCCTTCAAATTTAGAGAATAAACCTCTGCTATCTTGCATTTTCTAAGTTCCACGTGACAGTATTGTGCACATTTTCAGGCTGTGACAAGAGATATGGAGTTTCTGGTTTACATGCGAGCCTGCAGCTATTTCGACAATGTGAACATACAAGCAACGGTCAACCAGGACAGCAGCTTGATAAGCACGTTGACATTTGTCAATGACAATGTGGGGAATGCCACCGACAGCTGCAATGACACATCCTACAGCAGCTGGTGGCAACTTAAGATACTCTATGGCCATACAACCACAGAAAATACATCAAATCAGTTTATCTCAGAGATAAGTGACATACATGCGTAAACACACGCACTCTCTACTTGCCTGTTACTGTGGAAGCGGTGTAGAGGATCCGTCCTGTGACAAGATGAGAGCTGACAGCCAAAGTCACTGACGTCCAGGGTTCCCACATCACTGAGGTTGGCTCTTTGGGAGAGGAGAGGGAAAGGCTCCTCCGGGGCCAAAAACTTCTCATACAGAGATTCAGACATGGCCAACTGTACCTGACAAAGGAGGACAAACATAACAGTGCGACTTTCAATACAGCTACAGACTCAAAAAGTAGTTTGCATCGATTGCAGGCGTATTGAGTCCACATGGCATTTATCTTTCATTTAATAAGCTTTGTTTGTATACAAAGTGTAGGAAAACGTGCAGATCAATGCAGCTAGATGATGTCATGACATCATCTAGGGAAGTGAATATTTACATAACTCAGTTGCTGATAATTTGGGGTAAATTTCACATTCAGAAATGCAGAAATTTTAACGCTTTGTCACGTAACTCCAGCAGCATGACTCCAGCTAAGGTGACTTTATTTAGTTCACTTTGAACTTTAATTTTACTTTAATATTGCTGTGCAATACCTGTGCATTATGATTTATTTATTTATCCGCACTGTTTATATTTAGTCTGTTGTACATAGATATGTATATACTGTCATATCATCAGTCCTTTACCCAGTTTACAAATGTCTATAGATAGATACACATGTCCATATATACTATATTAATGCAAATATATACACCTTTTAAACATGTATATAGTTATTTTTTTATGTTATGTTTTTGCGTCTACCTGTCATGTTCCTTGTCTTTTAAACTGTACTTATGTCTACACCTGTATGTACATTGAGAGCAAAGTGAACCAGAGTCACACACCTGGCCAATAAAGCGATTCTGATTGCTTACACACAGTCTGTACGTCTCTTTTTTTTAATAAACACAAACAGTCTCAAGACAAAGCAAACTTTCCTTCATCCAAACACCAGTTAGCAGTGTCGACAGTAGCCGAAGCTACACTCACAATGTTTTATTTCACCTAAAAACGACGCTAACTGTTGACATTATATGTCACTCACTCACGTAGCTAACTGTTGTTTTTTTTCTTGATAAGATAGTGAAATGCTCACATTAGTAAAAAAAACAAGACAAACTAACAGCAGTAAACAGTTTAAATACACTTTATATCACATGTTATCGTCCTTGATAACAGCCTGTGGCTGGAAAAACAACACGAGCTAACGTCGTTACCGTTAGCTGGTTGCTAATGCTACAAACGTCCACGTAGCGTTTACAAAGCCACAAAACAACTCCTAACTAGTCATTACCATACAGTAACAAACACGAATTAGTTAGAAACCCGGCGAAGATGTAGTTAAGTAGCTATCTGCGTTAATACACCAACCTTTTGTCGTTTAAAAAACGATCATTTCTGCCACCTCCATTTGCAAAATCCTTTCTTTTTCTGCCGTTGATCTACGCTGTCATCGCGAGATTACTAGTGATGTGTCGGTCGTGAACGAGCCGTTTCAAAGAGCCGGCTCTTTTTTAAGTGAGCGATGGGCAATTCGCCTTAATATCGCAAACAAACGCAGGGGAAAATACTATTTTACGATTTTAATTATTTATAAAGGAGATAGAAGAGAAGAACATCGGTTACTGACAGTCTTTAAACTCTTCTAAAGAGTGTAAATAACCAAGGTTCTTCTCAACACAAAATCGGATAATAGCGAACACAAAACAACACCTTCTTGTGTGTTCTGTGGAAATATATCCCAGGCTCCCCAGCCATAATTACAAAATGAATTAAATTGATTTTTTTGAGCAAGTTGAATGTATTTGACTTGGTGTTTCACAAGGCTAAATATAATCCCAGCTTTTCTTGCAATTCATAGGTTCAAAAGTATGTGCTTTTAATTGGGTTAACTGTATATAAGCTACTCATATAGGTCGAAACAATAGCCTTCTGATCCAGAATATCACCTATAATAAAGATGTAATGTGGTCTATATGCCTATAGACTGATAGACAAGTCATAACCGCTGTGTGTTTCTCACTGTTAAAGGACATGTTCTCTCCATCAATCAAATACTCTTGTTTTAAAGATATTAAATATAAAAACAAATATATATATATCAATAAATATTTCTTGCTGCTTTATAAAATAAAATATAATAAATAAATCCGCCATCCACCATTGACTGTTCTGCTGTCAACAACATAAAAAATTTTGGGGGGGGGGGGTGCTTTTCACGACAGGTGTAAAATCAGCCCTGCCGTGAAAAGCACCCCCCCCCGAAATTTTTTTCTATTGATCCCAGCATCAAATACGTTTCACAGTATACAGATGGGACTCATCTCTTGTGGGGAAAGAAGTCAGCAGTGTGAATTTGAAAGATGTGTGAGCCTCCTTTCCTGTGGAACAGAAGGGGAACGGTATCTGGCAGTGACATTCCAAGCTGCCAGGATGCGTTCCCCCTGTGGTAAATGGTCAAATTTAATGATATCAGTCTGAAAATCACAGGGCTTATCTGTTGCAGGGAAAGAAGTCAGCAGTGCGAATTTGAAAGATGTGTGAGCCTCCTTTTCTGTGGAACAGAGGGGGAACGGTATCTGGCAGTGACATTCCAAGCTGCCAGGATGCGTTCCCCCTGTGGTAAATGGTCAAATTTAATGATATCAGCCTGAAAATCACAGGGCTTATCTGTTGCGGGGAAAGAAGTCAGCAGTATGAATTTGAAAGATGTGTGAGCCTCCTTTCCTGTGGAACAGAGGGGGAACGGTATCTGGCAGTGACATTCCAAGCTGCCAGGATGCGTTCCCCCTGTGGTAAATGGTCAAATTTAATGATATCAGCCTGAAAATCACAGGGCTTATCTGTTGCGGGGAAAGAAGTCAGCAGTGCGAATTTGAAAGATGTGTGAGCCTCCTTTCCTGTGGAACAGAGGGGGAACGGTATCTGGCAGTGACATTCCAAGCTGCCAGGATGCGTTCCCCCTGTGGTAAATGGTCAAATTTAATGATATCAGCCTGAAAATCTCAGCACTTATCTGTTGTGGGGAAAGAAGTCAGCAGTGCGAATTTGAAAGATGTGTGAGCCTCCTTTCCTGTGGAATAGAGGGGGAACGGTATCTGGCAGTGACGTTCCAAGCTGCCAGGATGCGTTCCCCCTGTCTTAAATGGTCAAATTTAATGATATCAGCCTGAAAATCACAGGGCTTATCTGTTGCGGGGAAAGAAGTCGGCAGTCCGAATTTGAAAGATGTGTGAGCCTCCTTTCCTGTGGAACAGAGGGGGAACGGTATCTGGCAGTGACATTCCAAGCTGCCAGGATGCGTTCCCCCTGTGGTAAATGGTCAAATTTAATGATATCAGCCTGAAAATCTCAGGACTTATCTGTTGTGGGGAAAGAAGTCAGCAGTGCGAATTTGAAAGATGTGTGAGCCTCCTTTCCTGTGGAACAGAGGGGGAACGGTATCTGGCAGTGACATTCCAAGCTGCCAGGATGCGTTCCCCCTGTGGTAAATCGTCAAATTTAATGATATCAGCCTGAAAATCACAGGGCTTATCGCTGCGGGGAAAGAAGTCAGCAGTGCGAATTTGAAAGATGTGTGAGCCTCCTTTCCTGTGGAACAGAGGGGGAACGGTAACTGGCAGTGGTAAATGGTCAAATTTAATGATATCAGCCTGAAAATCACAGGGCTTATCTGTTGCGGGGAAAGAAGTCAGCATTACGAATTGGAAAGACGTGTGAGCCTCCTTTCCTGTGGAACAGAGGGGGAACGGTATCTGGCAGTGACATTCAAGCTGCCAGGATGCGTTCCCCGGTGGTAAATGGTCAAATTTAATGATATCAGCCTGAAAATCACAGGGCTTATCTGTTGCGGGGAAAGAAATCAGAAGTATGAATTGAAAGATGTGTGAGCCTCCTTTCCTGTGGAACAGAGGGGAACGGTATCTGGCAGTGACATTCCAAGCTGCCAGGATGCGTTCCCCTGTGGTAAATGGTCAAATTTAATGATATCAGCCTGAAAATCTCAGCACTTATCTGTTGTGGGGAAAGAAGTCAGCAGTGCGAATTGAAGATGTGGAGCCTCCTTCCTGTGGAATAGAGGGGGAACGGTATCTGGCAGTGACGTCCAAGCTGCCAGGATGCGTTCCCCCTGTCTTAAATGGTCAAATTTAATGATATCAGCCTGAAAATCACATTTCTTTTTTGGTGGGAAGAAAGGAGTCGAAATTTAAATTAAAAGAGTTGTGGTCTCCTTTTTCTGGGGAAAGGGGGGGGACGGTATCTGGCAGGACATTCAAGCTGCCAGGATGCGTTCCCCCTGTGGTAAATGGTCAAATTTAATGATATCAGCCTGAAAATCTCAGGACTTATCTGTTGTGGGGAAAGAAGTCAGCAGTGCGAATTTGAAAGATGTGTGAGCCTCCTTTCCTGTGGAATAGAGGGGGAACGGTATCTGGCAGTGACGTTCCAAGCTGCCAGGATGCGTTCCCCCTGTCTTAAATGGTCAAATTTAATGATATCAGCCTGAAAATCACAGGGCTTATCTGTTGCGGGGAAAGAAGTCGGCAGTACGAATTTGAAAGATGTGTGAGCCTCCTTTTACTGTGGAACAGAGGGGGAACAGTATCTGACAGTAATATTCCAAGCTGTCTAGATGTGCTTTACCTGATATAATGGAGCCGGATTTAAGACAAATATGATAAAATAGCGATTTATATTTAGCCTATAAATGAATGAGCACACTTTCTTCCAAAAGTCCATAATATTCAAAATGAAAAGTCTCTCACAAATATAATAATTTTTTATTGATAGAAATAACAGTAGTTGGTTGTGTTAATAAAGACACAAAAACATAAACATATTTGCTGTTGTCCCTAGACAGTCATGAAATTTGGATGTCACTTCTACAATACAACATCTTCAGATAAAATTTACGGGCGAATCGCCACAAGTTTATATACAGATTGCATGGCAACTCGCCGCAGGACGCTGTTTCACCGCTCTCCGGTGTGGCCGCACCATTAGCTCTCTCCACAGTGCCTCTGTGGTGCGAGCACAACAGCTCGCTTCCTTCGTCCCTTCGGGCCATTTCGGACGGGGGCGGGACTAGGGGAAACACATCTCGACGAGGAAACAGAGCTCGATACAACACCGGCTCTTCTTGGTGAGCTGAGTCAAATGATCCGACTCCCTAAAAAGAAGCGAACTTCCCGTCACCAGAGGATTACGTGACCGAGCGAGACGAGCGTCACGTGATACGAAGGCAAGGAAGTTGTGTCACATAAACAGAAAGCTAGCTTAAAAGACAAGCGTCTGTGCTTAAATTAGTCCTTTTAATATCTGTTTTATCGGCGCATACGGCATATTAGTGCATGGTGAGACATGTCTGCAAGCCACGCAAGGGACTCCAGCTTTTTGGGAGGCAGGATACCTCCGGAGATCGAGTCAATGTCGAAAAATCTGAAGGATGTGGACCAAGAGATGTTCAGAAAAATACTCAAAGGTAATAAATCTTGTTGCTGCCTCTTTAATATCTAAAGATTTAAATGTTTGCACGGACCTGCTCAGTTGTCTGTATGACTATTTAATGCATGGTGACACAAAAAAATGAAATGAAACGTTCATTTAGCTCAATGAATAATAAGAAATGGTGTCTGCAGCAGACTGGCGGCCTTCCTAACACCCCCAAGCTCTGATAGGATTCATCCTGTGACTCTGAACACGCAGCAAACGAAAGCCATTAAAGTGAAGTGTGTGTCTGTGCATTGTTGTGTGTCCAGCTGTGGTCAGCGCCCTGGAGGGGAAGGACAGCAGAGAGGTGTTGAAGTCGATAGCAGAGAGCAGTCCCATCCCCCAGGAGAGGCTCAGTTACATCGTAGCTGGGATGTACAGGGTCCTGTCTGAGGCCATCCGCATCCCCACATCGTCGCTTAAACAAGAGGTAAGCTGGTGTTAAACGATGGGACTTATATGTTGGAGCACACTGGCATCAAACACAAGATCAGTCTGTCAGTAACTTTATGGCTAAATAGGCCTTTTCCACATATAAGTGACATTAGTTCTTCAGTAACTGATGGAGTTACTCATCTTTTAATTGCAACTCATCACTGTCATCAATCCACCGTCAAACGTAAATAAACATACCTTGCTGGCTGCACAGTCCACTTAAACAAAATAAGGTCTTCAAAAAATACAAAATTGGAAATACAAAGTCACTTAAACGGAGCAGAAACTTATTGCTTGCATGCTTTGTTGGAGGAAGGGTTGCCCCTGAACACCACGTAACATAAGTACATTCCAGTATGCCTCCATGGAACTAAACATCATTTAGTTTTTCTTGCTATTACAACACAACAAAGCCCGACTAATTCTCAGTTCTTGGGACTGATACCAATATACAGTATATTAAGTAGTATCCCTCAGATTTGGTTATTAGCACTGACAAAGAAGCACGATATTTTCCAGTTTAAAGCTGTACTGGGAATTTATTTATTATAAACTACTATACGTCATTACACAAGTTGAACTTTATTAATCACGTTGAACACATGAAATTACTTCTCCGCAGTTGGCACCTGTTGGAACACACACATGCACAGGGTCACACACTCATAGAGACAGATGCCATATTCACTGGAGCGGTGGGCATCAATTCACAGCGCCCGGCAGATGTTGGGGGGGTACGGTGCCTTGCTCAAGGGCCGTGGCAAGGAGGTGGACTGCCACCCCACCAGCTGTGAGTTCACCAATCTTCGAGCAGCGAGAGCAGGGATCAAACCGCCAACCTTCGGGTTATAGGACGACCCACTCTACCACTGACGGCCGCCCTCTTTTCCGCATTATGTCCTGTACATATATGCTGATACAGATATGTCTGTACACTACAATTCAATGAGCTGCGAAGTGTTTGAACAAAGTAGGTGAAAACACTTGTGTGTATTTAGGGCATCAAATGCTGATTGTGTCTTCTTCATAACTATGGAATAACACATTTAAAGATGTCAACTCATGTAGGTGTATGTTTGTCATTTGTCTCTGTTTAGGCCTTCAAAGAAGATCTCAGAGAACTGAGGTAATCATTTTATCACTTCCTCAGTGTACTGATGCATTATTACTCCTGCTTATACACAACACAGTTTCCACCTCAAATGCTGATTCTGTTGTTTCTGTTATGTTTTGTCACTTAGGATACCTGAAGACTTTATCACAGATTTCTCCAGTGTGGTTTTTGGCAATCGGTATGTTGAATTTAGAGCCTCTAAATGTGGATGTCTTCTCTTTACTGTGACTATACAGTGAATCATTTTTATATTGTATATTTTCCTCACCACAGGACTGATGTTACCTGTCCATGTCTCACCTCTCTCTCTGTATTTGTAGTCGTGCAGCTATAGAGGCAGCGACTTCCCAGAATGATCCTCACCTCCCCACAGTAGAAGACTTTAAATGGAGAGTGGATGTTGCAATTTCTACAAGGTAATACAAAGAAAAAGATGTGAGATTAACCGGACACATTAAAGAAGTCTAATTTTTTAATTGTATCGCTGTGTCTCCTCTGTGTCCATAGCTCTTTAGTCCGGGCCCTGCAGCCTTCTGTTCTGATGCAGATGAAACTATCAGACGGGGGCGTTCACCGCTTTGAGGTACTGAAACAATTAACGTATTCATGATTGTGCAGCCAGTCTTACATTCTCCTCTGTGAAATATATGTGCCCAAGTCTAATCCTTTTATTTTGACACCAGATTTAAAGTCACACACACAACATATTGCATAATAATCCCATTAATTAGCTGATAATTTGTCGCTATCCCTACACTGTATTGTGTGTGTATCCCAGTTTATCTTCGGTCTGTGGGTAGAAGGAAGTTGGTCATTAGACAGTGGGCTAATGTAGGTCTGTTTGAGTTGTTACGTAACAGGATTACAGTGGAATTATTGAGTAACATTTGTAAACTACAGCCATATAGTGCAATAATTTATCAGAACTTTTCTATCTCTCGGTAAATAAGTCTAAAAGAATAACAGCACTGTCTTTGAATTACATCAAATCTACTGCGCTCTTTCAGTTTGAACATCTGACTGTGTGTCTTCTGTCTGTTTATACAAACCTGTCAGTTCAAATTACTGAAGATGAGACCCAGGCTTCGGTTCACAAAGAGGCAATTATAGGAAATGATTGGAATTATTGATGAATGATTCAGGGAGGACGAGCAGACAAAGTGAGAAACTCAAAAATGAAACAAATCCTCAATAGGTCAGTGAGGCGCTTCACTCAACAGGGGGCGCCACACTCCATACCTGCCCTGTTACTTACAGGATAGACGCTGTTTTCAAAGTAGGCTACTAATGTGGACAGAAGCAGGAGGGAGGACTTCCACCACGGCTGTCGGTGCACCTAATGCACCGGTTATGTAATCAGATTACAGCCGAATTGGAAGATTAGTTGCAACAACATCGGATGTGCAGAGTCTATTGATGGACGTACCTTAATACCACCTGATATGTGCTCTCAGAATCTCTTCCAGAGGATGATTGAGGAGTATCTCCTCCTGTACTGTGACGAACAGGAGACACGACTCCACTTTTTTTTTTTTTTTTTTAAACCTTTCTCCTTTTTAACGGTGCGGTCAGTCATACTGGAGAAAGATAGATCAGCCCCGTCATGAATGCCACTGATTGTTTTTCTGTTTTGCTCCAAGCTACTTTGTTTCCACATTTATGTCAGTATTTGGTCAGTGTGACTGACCCCACATTACTGAGCAGATGTATCTTTGTTCTTGTTGCAAACAGATGACGCACAGTCAGCTTGAGCCTTTGCCACAGGAATGAGAGGCACAGAAATTATAGTAGCTATAATTAAAAGCTCAAACATGTGTATTAGTTTAGAATACAGTCTTTTAGGAGTGGCCCACCTTCACCCTGTAAGGGCTGTCAGAGGTCACACTGTCAAATTCAAGGTGTTTTAGACTTTTAAGACCTTTTCCAGGGACTATTTTTAAACATCATTGCACATGCAAGATGACAGGTGTGTTGGAAAAATGAAATCATGGAAAGAAAGTTAGAAATTCCAGCAATGGAACAAAGTGCAAAGACAGAAATTCCTATTTTGTTTGCACTTCTAACAATGGACTTTCTCAGACATTACTTTCAAACGTCACCATCTTGTCGCTATTGTATTTTATATGTCATCATAGTGATATTATGCCGTATCAACATTTTAACACAGCTGTAGCTATGCAGTTGTTTTATATCGGAGTAATATTGTCACTGATTGGTTGTTTTTTGCGTTCAGGTGCCGGTGTCAAAATTCCAGGAGCTCCGTTACAATGTGGCTCTGATCCTCAAAGAGATGAACGATCTGGAGAAGAGAAGCATCCTCCAAATCCAAGATTGATCGACGGCACAGGGCTGTTATCCAATCAAACTGTCCTCCATTCTTAGTTTTTGAGATTTAGTGAAATTTTGTAAATTGCACAAAACGCCGCTCATTTGAATAATTTCAAATATGATGTGATGAAAGATGATAATAATCTGCCTGTCATGATGTTATAATTTGATGCTGTTGGTATCCAACATGCTTGACTGTTCAAAGAGTACAAAATGATAAGAATAGTTTGCCTGGCTAACTGATATTATCATTTTTTCTGTGTCACAGCCTATGTTCAAAAACAAATCTATAAGATCAGACTATTTCTCTTTTTCCTGCTGTGTTATAAACTGTACATATTAGCATTATTCAATTCACTTCATTCATTTGGAGATTGGAGACGGCTGCAAAGCCTCCTTTGTGCCAAAATACAAACGCAGTCAAGCGAGCACTCAAATAATTTACCTGCTTTATCTGCTGCCTTCGAGACTGAACATTTTGTTCAAGCGCTTCTGAAACATGACGATGTGCAAGTCAAAGAATGAACAAGGTTATCTTTTTTCTACTCATGTTTTGATACATGTAACTCAAACCAGTGACCGTACAAAATATTGAACTGTCCTTTGGGTTATAGCACTATTGTATAACATGTAACATGAAGATTTTTCTGTCATTTTGTAAGTGTTTTCCATAATAACATTAAGAATTTTTACCTCTTGAACCACATTTCTCTAATAAACTATGTCCATTCCTGTGTTTGCAAAGATTAAATGATTTGTTCAGATTTTAACACCACAACAAACACACTACAGAAATGAGTCCATGACTACTGTGATAGTCTCAACAGAGGTGACAAATAAAAGACATATGAGGTCATTTCAGAAGCTCTCAAGACAATCATACAGTGAAATAAGGCCTGTACAATTTGTTGTGTAAGTATATGAACTGAAACAAAAAGATAAAAGGTCACACCCAGGGTTAATGTAGTACATATAGTATAATTTAAACAGCTGCACCAGATCAGTTTTATGATTGAGCCAACAACTGTGATCTTTGATTCCTCCCCCAGTCAGCACATTAAAACACTTCTTAACACTGGAAGAATTGCATTGTAATCACCAGATTTTGCCGTTTTAGATTTATTTAAATCTCAAATAATATAATCTGAACAGGATTATCAGTTTTTGGAAGTGCCTTAAAATAGAGCTTGAAACAGCATTGCCAAGCTAGTGCCATGACATGATGAATGGCATTGTCAGCACAGTCGATTCACCAGCTTTAAGGTGGATTGACATAAAAATTGTGTGCAGACGTTCATGGTCCACAGAGGATGAATCCTCATGATTTTGGTGATCCCCTGACTTTTTCTTAAGGGCCATCATGGGGTTGACAGTTGTGGTTTTGAGTGAAAATACATTACTTTTCATAAAATTGGAAGTAGCTGTTTGCTGATAATAAAATACCTGAAAATCTAATGACCCCAAGATGCTCAGATGCTAAACTAAGATATGGCTTTGTCTTGTGAACATGCTGGTTAGCAGTATGGATATGGTTAGTGTGCTGTTAGTCTTCACTTCATTGCACAGCTGTGCCTAAATACAACCTGACAGAGCCTCAGGGATGTTTCTGTAGATTTTGTACAAATCCCTCCCAATGTACTTATTTTGAAGTCCACTCCATATGAAGAAGAGCGGGTCACACACTTAAAACATCTGTCCGGCATCTTGCAGAACGTTTTGGGCCATCCGGCCTCCATCAATGTGTCGAGTGCAGAGATACAGTGAATAGAGATGAGTAAACTTGAACACTGAATGACAGACCATCAGCCGATCAGCGTGCAGTGGCTACCCTACAAACTCAACTTACTGTCCCCCAATTTATTGAGTAAACTGTTATGAGGGAGTGGTTTTGGGCACAGCCTTTGTATTGTTGTGATGTTGCTGATGTTGGTGTTTCTTCCGGTGTTCATCCTATTTAACTATTTCCTAAATCAGGCCTCTCAGTTGGTCCCTGCAGTTCTGTTTTGGTTCAACGGTTTGGTTCAATGTCAAATACCTAGAAAATGTATTATTTTGGGGTGCACAAGCCATTAATTTAGAACAAAAGCAGGATGTAAACAAAAAGAAAATGTACGGGCACTTGGTAGCTCCCTTGGTAGAGCATGTGTCCTGCATATCAAGGCTAAAGTCCTCACCGCAGTGACCTCGGTTTGACTACGGCATGGGTCCTTCCTGTCTATCTCTCCAGCTGTCACTACACAATGAAGCGGAAAATGTTTAAAAATATCTTTAAAAGTAAATGTATGGCTTTTATTAGCATAAATCTAAATAGTTAAGCGTTTAAAAGAAAACAAAAAAATTGTCTTTGTAAATCTGCAAAGACTTTGATCTTTAATGATAACATCATTCACCACTATAATAAGGAAGTTTTGGTGACCTCCAATCCTCAGTAATCACGTCTAATGGTATTCCAATAAGATAAAAGGCTTAATTTTACACAAAACATCTGTTCTTTATTTTAATAAGTTACTGATCTGCTAATTTGATCTGGTTTCGCTTGAATGAACACAGACTAACATAAATCACAGTTTTTACAACCATATAAAACTCATCTGTTCCATAAAGTGGTCAAAATGTAGTTTCCATGGTCATACTTAGGCCTAAGGCACAGGCAGGTTAAAGTCTTATTAAAGATCTTTGTCACATAACCTTGATTCTGTCATGCAGTGCTTTCGTTTCGTTTTCATTTCTTTATGCATTCTTTCCTAAAGGAATGGCCTAAAATATGAGGTTTCCACTGTGAAATTAGATACCGCTGGCGTTTTAGACAAACACAAGCGCAGGCTTGTTATCCATTACATGAATATCCATCTTTCTTTCCAGCCAAATAAGACCTTATATAACAATCTGCAAGGTGACTTTGAGGATAACTGCTAGTCCCAACCCAGTATACAATGTCCAGACAGAAGATCTGGCTAGACTGCTTTGGTGGCCTATTTAGAAACATGCATAACAAAACTTCAAGGTGCACAAGGATTTCTGACTAGTGTGTGTGTGTGTGTGTGTGTGTGTGTGTGTGTGCTTGCATAATACTCTGTGAATGCCCCCATTTGCATATATGTCAGTCTGTCTGTTGTGTTATTACATGTGTGTCAGTCTGTCTGTGTCTGCTGCAGTGTATATGTCACTGGTAGGGTTAGTGTCTGTGTGTGGGATTGAGTTCACAGGCTAGACCGGTCGACCTATATTACCAGCACCACTTCTTCTACTGACACTTCTACTGACACTGATCGACTCACTAGGCTATAATCCCCACACACACTCACACACACAGCAAACCCTTTTAGCAAACAGGTATTATTTTGAGGCTGCAGGATATACTACTCCAGGTAATGCTAATAATACCCTGTTGTCTAGTATCAGTACTATTTTATCCAATCCCTTAACCAGAATTATTAAACTGACCTTAATCTACTTCCCCTTCCAGCTTTATAGTAAGTATAAGTAACTTTAACTGAACTCTGGCCACTGTGACCAAAAGTCACAATTACAGGAAAATGGCAAATACTAAAATATAGCATATTCTATATAATATAGCAGAAACAGTTGATTTAATCCAGTTTATATAACGCCAAATCAAAGTTAATCAAAAGTTATCTCATGATACTTTCCATAGAGCGCAGGTCTAGACGGTACTCTTTACAGTAATATTTACAGAGACCCAACATGAGCAAGCACTTAGGGACAGTGGCAAGGAAAAACTTTAAGAGGCAGAAACCTCGAGCAGAACCCAGCTCATTGGTGCTGCGACCAGTTGAGTTAAAGACAGAGAGGGGCAGAGCGAGAGAGGGCTGGCATATGAATTGATAGATAAAGATAGACACAGATGTACAGCAACAATAAAATAATAAATAACTATAACTATAAACTTTAATGGAGATATGTCTAAAGGTAATATAATTGGGTGTCATCGGCATAACAATGAACATTAATGGAGAGATTCCTAATAACCTTGCCCAAAGGAAGCAAATATAAGCTGAACAGAGGTGAGTACAGAACCTTGTGGAACTCTGTGGCTAACTTTGGTGTGCATGGAGGATTCATCATTAACATGAACAAACTGACATTGATCTGATAAATAGGACTTAACCCAGCTTGGTGTGGTTCCTTTAATTAGATGTTCAACTCTCTGTAGTAGAATTTGATGGTTAGTGGTATGAAATTCAGCACTAAGATAACTAACTAACTTAGCAATATCTATTTAAAGTTTGCTGACATTAGCTAATGGTCATGCCAGATCAAGTAAGACTGTAGCATTAAAATAGACTTAGAGAAAAGGGGCTTTTTATTGCTTATGAATGCAACTTTTCGTTTGCAGGACAAAGAATGCACTATTCATCCTTTAATAGCATAGTCCTGTGAATGTAAACAATGCTATATGCTAAGATAATATAAGATTATATGACTTATTGACATCATGCAAACACTTTTATGTAACTGTGACTAAACCTCTGGTGAGCGACCCTTGCCTGTCACAGTTATCAAACAAGCTGCGCTCTGCGTCACTGTCACAGTTTGTTAAGTTGACATCTGATCATGCTTCTTTGTCTTATGTTGCCTTGTCTGACACCCAGGAAAAATGATCTGAGGAACCATCCACGTCCACCTCTTCAGATGTACAGTTTGTATAAGAACTGAGCAGATTTACCTGCACTGCACCTGCCTCTCTATCAACAGTCGAGCAGGTGGAGGCAGGTAACAAGGTGGCATGATTACGTGACAAGATGCTGGTTTACTTCCAAGTATTTACAGTAAGTTGTGTTGTAATTCTGTGCCTGCAGCCAGTTTGTAAGAGAGTGGTATTGTATCCAAAGATCTGTCAAAGTGCCCGTGAGCAAAAGGATTGCCACATTTCTCCAATAGAGTGCTGCATCATGGGACAAACATATGCCAGGAAATATTTGCTAATAATAGGTGCTGATCTATAAAAGAATGAATGATTTGTGATGATTTTCTGGTGCAAAAAAACACCTTATGTAAAGTATCTTTGTGATGCATAATTGCTTTAGTTGTCACGTAACAGGTAACGCTTGCATTTCATAACAGGTTACATATTGGCTTGTTTTCCTTGCACCAATTACGAAAAGTCTCTAGAAGCCCGCACCCTTGGGTTGATAATCAAAAACAGTTTTGAACAGCTGCCCTAGATGAGTTTGGGACCAACACCTATTTAAATTGAACCATTTGCTCTGCGGTCACCTCACTTCCCAATGGAGATGATAGAAAATTCACCCCCAGTTTGTGGTACTGTCTGATGAAAACACTATCACACTTTAAAATACACCCTAAAACTGTCTGAGCACTTCTTATCTGACTGATGTTAGTGGTGCTGATGTGTATTTTTTATCAGGGGGACTAAAATAGATAGATTACTGATAGATGACAGATCATAAATGAAACTATACTCCACTAGAAACTCCCAACTTCTTGAAATGTGATAGCAATAAAAAAAATCTATTATCTTGTGGGGGAAAAACCCTCCACTGTCCTCCCACACACACTGACCCGCCACTGTTTACTAGAATCCTGGATGCAGGTCAAACACCCTCCTGCCCCCTGCCCCGACACTGAAACTGTTACATGGCAGATTGTTTTGTAACAGTTTTTCTACTCGTCCAATGAGAACAGCTGGCTGGCATCACATGACACAACTTTTATATAACCGTTTTTTTTTTTTCCCTCCCCTCCGCTGCTCCATTGAGAATATTATAGGTACTTCCTGGACTAGGGGATGAACATGCAGTGTAGTCAGAGCTTCCCAGCAGTGCACGCAAGCAGGAATGGCAGTGCGGGTGTTGACCAGATATACACCACATAGGTGAGGGGATAGACTTCATTCAACCTGTGGGCTATGGCCACAGAGAGTGAGAGTATGTTGCAGCTTGCAGTGGAGGCGTTCCAGTCTAAAAACTTCGACCTGGCAGCGGATATCTACGAGTGCCAGCTAGCGGGTCTCGGAGATCCAGGGAGCCGGCAGGAGCTGATGGTGAAGCGGGCAGACGCGCTCGCCTTCGGGGGTAAATTCACCGAAGCTTTCGATGTGTACCGACAAGCCTCGGAGATCGGAAGACTGAGACCCGGTCATCTGACCAACCTCGTAGAGTACCTGTCGGACAGTATCAGCAGGCAGGACGGGGGTGAGAGTCAAAACAGGAGCCCGAGGAGAGGAGTGGAGTCATGGGAGGCCGTGGCAGCTGGATGCCCCGCGTCGGGTGCCACAACAGGTTGCGGGTACGAGGGCTTCTCCTGCCGGATATGCCTGAGCTTTCTGTTCGAGCCTGTGACCCTGCCGTGCGGACACTGCTTCTGCAAGAAGTGTCTGGAGAGGGAGGTGAAGGAGAAGGAGCGGCCGGTGATGTGTAAGGAGTGCAGGGACAGCTCCAGGGTGGCCGACGTGCAGAGTTACAGAGTCAACGTGGTCCTCAGCAACCTGCTGGCCAAGTGGTTCCCGACACCGCACCAGGCTGGCCAGCTGAGGCGGGAGGGCAACGGGCTGTACGCGGAGAAGAAGATGGAAGCAGCGCTGGAGAAATACAACCAAGCCATACTGATAGGTAATATATTTTTATATTCCATAACAGAACATGCTTTAACCTCATGTTTATGGTCGTTTCTGCAACACAGTATCATGCAGGTGACTTGTCATGAAGCCATAAAGACATAACAAATCATAGGACTTAAGTTACATATGTGTGTGACAGTAGCTCAGCTCACTGTACATCTCTGCCTCTGGTGGCATCTGAGAGTCATTTCACCATGTGTTGGATAACAGCGTTATGTAGGCTGGGCTACTGGACCAAACATTGCGTAAGCACGTAAAACCGCCTCCCTCAGCTCCCTCATTGTGTAACGTCAAAGAATGATTCAGGCAAATGTGGGTCAAGGGTATTATTGCAGGTCACCACTGGGGACACTAATGCTCATAGCAGCAGTGCCAGAGGTTTTTAATATAGGCTGATGAAGCAAGGTGAACTGTGACCTGATCTGTAGTGAAATATAGGAGATATAACTGTTATTAATCACACATTGCGTAGGCTACAGTATGGAGAGCCTCATTTGACTCCTTTTGTGTTGTGCTGCAGCAGCTGACTTTACAGTTTAAAATGTTTCACTGAATCCCCTGAGAAGTATACCACAGTTACCCTGACAGCTGATAAAAGGATTTTTCAGCCACACCGATATCTCTGTATACTGGTACCCCACCAGTAGAATGCTTATCTGTGCCAGCTGCTGCAGAGGAGCTGCATCAACAACACCAACAATTGGCTGTTGTTGAGCTAGGATGGGATTTTCCTGGGCTGCTTGAAGGCTACAGTGATGTTATTTAAAGCGATTCTGCACAGTTAGATAAGTAATGATCTACAAACCGTCTTATTTTTGGACGGATGAGCTTTAAACCGCAGTGAACTGGCCTGTAACGGACGTTGATCTCTGATCCAGGTGGAGGTGGAGCCTGCTAAATTAACTGTTATCATTCATCACTCAAAAGCAAGACCTACAAAGTGTTTGTACTAGACTGTGTGTGTGTGGCACTGGTGACAAACATCTGGTCCTCACTGGGTTAACCTCTTATTATAGGGTTACGGTTAATTTTAGAGTTGAATCAAGGTTAAGATTGGGATAAGGCTTGTGTTTAGGCATGCAGCAGTCACGCTTAAGCTAAGAGTAAACCTCCGGGGAATTAATGCAAGTCGGTACAATGTCCTCAGAGTTATAATTAGCTCAGATCTGTGTGTGTGTGTGTGTAACAAGGTATGGAAATAAATACTGTGCTAAGCAATGATTATCTAAAATCTTTGAAATCATGTAAAATAGTACTTTTCTTTCTGGGCGTTGTTTTTATCGACTTATTGATTTACGACCTGTCTCTCTACAAAATGCAGTGATTTTTTTCAACCCCTCCTCTCTGATTCCCAGAGGACCGGCTGCGACATTTGCATACGTTTTTGTAGTTATGAAATCTGGAATGTGGGTGACCTCGATAGCACTGCATGCTTTTTGTACGGCAGCATGTATCCTTATAAGCTCATCTTTATACCACCAGTGAATTTAGCTTTTGAAGACAAAATAAACAAGTGGTGGCCTTCAATTTTTTTTATTTTTTTTATTTTGCAGTTTGTTGTGAAATAGTTGTCTCAGTATAGAGGTCACGAATCTTACTGATGATGTAAAGCTCTTAAGCTGAAGGAAAGGGGACTGAAACCAGTCAGTAATTAATATTAGTCAGGTTTGGGTTGCTTATTAGCAACTGTTTGGATAATAGATTAATTGTTAAGCAAATATGCAGAAAGTTTTCTGGTTCCAGCTGCTGTTTTTCTGTGTTTCATGTCATTGTAACTGTAATATCTTCAGTTTTTAGACTGTAAGATGGACAAAACAAGGAGGAATTAATATATAATATAATATAATATATTTTAAACATTAATGACTAATCAAAAAAGATATATATTCGCCTCACAAAGATATAAAACTGAGAAAATGTCCTTACATTTGAGTTTATTTGACATTTTTGCTTGAAAAATGATTGAAATGACCCTATACTGAAGTAATGTATGGCTGTTAGTAACAACTACCTAACTAACTAAATCTGTCCATCCTCTTCTCCTCAGCACCCTTGGACCACATACTGTTCAGTAATCGCTCCCAGATCCACTCCAGTCTCAAACACTATGAAAAGGCTCTGAGAGATGCTGAGATGGCCTGCAGACTCATGCCTCATTGGTCCAAGGTATGGTGGACAACTGTGGCTTATTTCAGCAGCGTTATATAAAATGTTTATGATGATCTGTTTATGTTTGTCTAACGTAAAAAGCTCCTATGTTATCATCCTCCTGCGTGCAGGGTCATGTTCGTAAGGCCCAGGCTCTGGTGTCCCTCGGCAGGACGGAGGAAGCTCTGAGAGAATACCTAGTCTCTCTATCCATAGAGCCTGACTGCAGACTAGCCAAGACTGAGGCTCACAAGGTAAATCCAACATTGGTATTAGTGTGGATGGACAGATTAAGTGCTACTACAGGATTAAGCAATTTGTCATTTCTTTGTTTGGTCCAGTTGTGTTTATTTAAAGTAAAGACCACACACTGCATTGGTATTGTTAGATAATCATGAATGCATGCAGAGTACAGAATAATCACACCGTTGTCTGTTGTCTCCTCTCAGCTCCTCAGTGATCTCCTGGCTCCAGTTACAGATCAGGTCCCTGAACACATCTCAGACTACTCCAGTATATCATCTTTCAGAGCACACATCAAAAACAGCATTAACACTCCCTCCCAGGTAAGAGCTGCGCCATCTCAGTTAGTCAGCAGTTTAAAAATAAAAACCATGACATTGAAGGGACATGGAGTTTCATCATCTTCTTCCTCTCTCAGACCTTTAGTCCCAGCATGTTGTCGTCCGAGTTCAGCCTTGCCTTCACTCTTCCTGCGCCTGACAAATCGGAGGGGTGTGACATCAAAGGTCAGGGAAAGCTCGAGGTCAGCAGGATGGACCACTGTTTCATCCTCAAACGGAAACGAAGGAGCACAGAGGAGGTGGAGGATGGAGGACAGGAGAAGAGCGACGATCACAAGAGATCCAAGTCTGGTGAGCTTTTTTGAGTTTGTGCACAAACGTTCATGAAGCTGAGTAACAAATGCACACTTGTCTTATTTTGTATTTGATCATCTCTCCATTCAGAGCCAGCGGAGGTGACCGATTCTTTGAACTGTGTGGGGGTTGGTGACATCTTAGACCCTACAGA
Organism: Argyrosomus regius; assembly: GCA_946959425.1. Classification (NCBI taxonomy): domain Eukaryota; kingdom Metazoa; phylum Chordata; class Actinopteri; family Sciaenidae; genus Argyrosomus; species Argyrosomus regius. The sequence goes on from OX336893.1 coordinate 6,611,923, forward strand.
TCTGGAGTGTTCTCTTTGTATGAGGTAAGATTAGCTTTACAGCTTGATTAAGAGCTAAAACTTTATTATAGCAGTGATACACCGTGCAATAAATCCATGAGCAGTTGTGTAATGTGTGCTAAATTGCTGCTGACAGTTATGTAGCCTGCAATAAAATGATACAGTAGCTTTAAGGACATCAATACGGAGAAATACAGCCTAATAATAGTGAAACCAAATCTGGTTTAATCTTCTGAAATGTGGCGATTTGCTGCTTTTCTTTGTCACATTGTACAAATATCTTTGAGCTTTTAAAAACATCATCTTGTTTCCCGTCCAGACTTTTCTACGAGCCTGTGACGACGCCATGCGGTCACACTTTCTGTCTTCAGTGTCTGGAGAGATGTCTGGACCACAACCCAAAGTGTCCTCTCTGTAAAGAGGAGCTGTCTGAGGTACGTGGTATAAAACACCTACAGTGTACAACGGCCCATAAAGCACCACTGAGTGTGATCTGTTTACCTCACTGTGGAACGCACTGGGATCATCTTTATATACATTTACATGTAGTCATCTAGCTGGGAAGACCAGTGGTTCAGTTTTGTCTGAGAGGCAATCAGAGACCTGTGCAGAAGCCGAGGGGTTGTCAGGAGGAAATTACAGATAGAGCTGAGTGTCATCTGCATAGCAGTGATAGGAGAAGCCAAGTAAGGTAACATGATGCCAGGGATGACGCTGTTGAACTAAAAACAGGGCTGGTGACCTGCCATGACTGTAATAAACGTAATTGATAGTTGAATTTTAGTAGAATTTTTAGATCGTCATTCACTCAGAAACTGAGTTTAAATTGGATCAGTAGCGTCACGGCAGATACCCGAGACTCAATTGTGGCCAATAGGGATCCGGATCAGTGCATCCCTTGAGCGAGGAAAATGATATATGATGACAAATATAGAGCAGGCTATACATGGATGTTGTTGAAAACAAAATCAATCTCTATGTTTCTGCCACTCTAAACATGTTATTAATTTAGTGTCTTGTATCTCTCTCCAGTACCTGGTCCAGAGGCAATACTGTAAGACAGTATTAATGGAGAACCTGATATCCAAGTATCTTCCCTCTGAGCTCATAGAAAGGCAGAAAATCCACCAGGAAGAGATGGCTGAGCTCTCCAAGTAAGCATGCATCCTCCTCTGCTCTCCTCCACTGTCTCTTTTTTTTATTTATTTCTTTTCTTTTCTCTCGTCGAAGGTTAAAGCTCATGTTTGAGTATGTGTTGCTGACATAATGGCCTCTACGTGAATAACCCCCTCTGTCGTTTGACCTACTGGCCTACTGCAGATTACACAGATAGTCTGACACACTGACCTCTTAGTATACATCACTTCAAGCATCAAGTATCACTTCCTGGACGCTGCAACAAACTTGTGTCAGCAATAAATAACCTCTCTTTAACACAGCAGCCAGTTTTTTTTTGGGCCTTTGCCCTGAATGTCGGCTGCTATTCATGGCACAGATGGAGTTTTAATTTAATTTTTAAAACCCTGGTGTGATTCTTGAACTTTACTGTTCACCACATTAAACTCACGCCACTCTATTCTCGTCTCTCCTCAGTCTTAACAAGAATGTGCCTATATTCGTGTGCACCATGGCCTTCCCCACTGTGCCGTGTCCTCTCCATATCTTCGAGCCCTGCTACAGGCTGATGATTCGCCGATGCATGGAGACGGGAACCAACTGCTTCGGCATGTGTCTGGCAGACAACCTCAAAGGGTCAGTGCTAGGATAGTACCTGTGTGTTTGTTAAGAGTATGATATGTGAGTGTGTATCCAAAAGTGTAACATTGCACCCACTTCCTCCGCCTGTCTGTAGGTTCGCAGAATACGGGTGCCTGTTGGAGATCCGAGATGTGAAGTTCTTCTCCGATGGCCGTTCAGTTGTGGACACCATCGGCAGACGGAGGTTTAAAGTCATTCAGCACAGGGAGAGGGATGGATACAACACAGCCGATATAGAATATCTTGAGGATGTTAAGGTATGACGGAGTGGAAGCTGTGAGGGTATGAAAGGAGGATTAAAAGATGTATGTTATAGCTCTAATGTGTGTGTGTGTGTGTGTGTGTGTGTGTGTGTGCAGGTGGAGGGCGTGGCACAGCGTGAGCTGCAATCTCTGCATGACACGGTTTACGACCAGGCCTTGGTGTGGTTGAACTCCCTGAAGACTGAACAGAAGGAACGCATTGAAGGACACTTTGGACCCATGCCTGGGAAAGACTCTGTACTTCAGGTACACACACACACAGAAATAATGATATTTGCTCAATATACGTGAAGCAGCATCCTCTGAAAACATGTTTTTGACATAAAAAAATCATAAATAACATCATTATGATGAGTTTAGTTAGCCATGACTGGCTGAAATTGCTGGTTAGAATACTGTTGCTTAGACTGAAGTTGAGGCTATCCATAAGGGACTTGTTGAGGCTTAGTTATTTCTACTTTATTTTGTATTTAAAATCACTTTTCTTCTCTTCCATTCAGACCAGTCCTAACGGTCCCTCATGGTGTTGGTGGTTACTAGCCGTTCTTCCGTTAGAAGGTCGAGCCCAGCTGCCGTTCCTGGCCCTCACCTCTCTGAAAGATCGTCTCAGTGGCATCCGCAAGGTGCTGCTCTTCATGGCCCACAGCAAGCACCGGTGACAAGCTCTCTGTGGAAAAATGCAGTAAACCACCATCCACCTGCACACACCCTCGTCCAAAAGCAGCAGTTGACCTGCTGTTCTTCCTTTTTAAATGCACAAAGAACTGATGTCGATGTTGTTGCGCTTTCCCTGTTGTAGCACTGTAACTATTCAGAAAGCAACGCTGGACTCCATTTACACATCGATGGCAAACAAAAAAAAAAAAAAAGGCAGCAACAAGCATAATTTAGGTCTGAATAAATAGATGTCATCCATGCATAATATTCTCATTACACCATAGAAGAAAACAAACATACAGAGCTGTGTTCAGACAGGAGGGATTCCTTAAGACGACTCACATTATAATTTCCATGTGATTTGGGTTCAAACAGAATCATTTCCTTCCCTTTAACAGTGTGTCTTTGCCTACCAATCAGTTCACTTGTGGTGATATGTCTTCATCCAGTTTGTGTTGTTGCCTTTCTGGCCCTCCTCCATTTTTGTAGTTTTTTATGTCCTTCCTCTTGCATACAAGTCTTAACATAGCTTTAAAGCAAAGACAAAAGGTGATTTCCCACTTCAGAATCACACAAATCCACAAATCTGCCATTAATTCGACTAATCAAAGTCCCAAAATGGTTAAATGCACTCAAACATTCTGCAACAGACCAAATAATTTGCAATGAGTGAATAATTATAATAATACCAATTAGACTCAATGATATGACGACCGAAACTTTCATCCTCCAAATGTACTCTTCCAATGAAACCTCTGTAAATGGTATGACAATTATTAAGTTTGACATTTACAGATAAACATATGTGTTTACTAGTTTGCCACCTACATCATCTTTGAGAGATATTCTGTCTTCCTTCTTTCCTTCCTTGCTCCCTTTCCTTTCCAAGAGCTGAATAACTACGGACTGAACCTTTACATTGGCGTGCTTTAAGGCTCTTGTGTTTTATTCATCCATTTTTTTTTTTTTTTTTTTTTTGTTTGTTGGATTTTGTTTTTCCATTATTTATTTTGTCATTATTTATGCATGCAGTGACATTGTTTACATTTCACAGAAAGAGATGCTGAGCTGCTCATTTTTTCCAAAGGCTGTTTTTAATTTAACATTTGTCCCCAAACATCAGTAATTATATCTTGGAGAAAAGCCCACAGACAAAAGAGCACAGACAAAAAAAATACAAAACACCCTTTACATAGGCTGATACTGAAACTGGAGTTAAAGGCAGATTCTCTCCCAGACCACCTTTTTTTTTTTCTCTATGTTGTGTTTTTATTGTTCTGCCAATCTGAGCTATTATTTGGATGCTCTTGCTGTCTGCAGCCTCTCTATAGCTGAGATTATTGTGACGCTTGCAGTCATAAAGAAAGCCTGTCAGTGTTACAGAAAGCAACATCTGGATTTCTTATACCATTAGTGTATTTATTCAGTATTTATTCTGATTTATTTTGCACTTCCACTTTAAGTAAGGGAAAAGAAACAGGCCTCAGGATATGTATGCCCAGATTGGATTACCACAGAATAAACTTAAATCTTCTGCTGGTTAAATTAGCAAAGTCTTCCAGCAGGCCAACACTACTGCTAAAGATGCTATGAGTAAAGGCCAGTGCCTTCTATCCACAGAATAACATGGTAAATCCATCCATCCGTTCTTGAAACACTATTTTCACAGAAAAGAAAATCAGGAATAAAACACGTTTTGAGAAGACTCGCAAACATATTTCTGTGAGAAAAAAAAATAATACAGAGGCCTTGCTGATGTCTGAACCCTAAAATCTCTGAAAAATACAAGAGATTGTTGAGCTTTGCCTTCGAAAATCTTTTATTTTATATACATGTGTTTGATTTTACATGTTTTTATGTCGATCAGATTCTTTGTATTTTATAATTTTCTTCACTTACTGGTGTGTTTTTCTTTCCTTATTTCATGTGTAATAGTACAGGGAGTGTCAAATTGTCCACATTTATTATTTTGTATTGAAAGGGCCAAAGCCATGTAATGCTGGTAAATTTAAAAAAAAAAGATGTAATAGTGTAATATCACAATCTTTTAATATTTTCCCTGTAATAATAATCTATTGATGATAAGATGTTTGTAGTAATGAAAAAGTACTGAGAAACAAACACAACCATCTCCACCATGGGTAAAATAATCGTCCGTAATGTTTGCTAATATCATAATTGGTAACCACTCAGAAGCTCAAACTGGGCAGTAAAGGGAACCAAACATTTGTAAAATCTAATCACACCTTCAGTTTAAAATCATATCACATAAATAAATAATAAATTATGAAAGGGAAAATCCACCAATCCAATCCAACTATTTTCACAATTTGTCCCAAACAAAACAGTGAAAACTCCCTCGATGAATGAGTTCATCACTGGCAGTGAAGATGTTTTGTCTGTACGGTTTGTGAACGTTCCCATCGGAAAAAGTTGAAGCATGACGGCGAAATGGATTTTGTCTTAAAACTGGTATCTGTGAATTCTTGTTTGTTCTAGTGCCTTAAGTTGGACTTCTTCCATTTTCACTTTGATGTATAAAACTTGTAATGGTAATGTTTTGTTCCCTAAATAACAAAAAAAAAAAAAAATCCCACCCTGACCGCCGAAGTATTATCATTCAATAAATACTCATTATCTCTTTAAAAGGAGCTACGAGGAGTTAAACTCCTCCTGCTTATCACCAAACATCTAAGGACTATTCCACTTAAAGGTCCAGTGTGTCAGATTTAGGAGTATTACTATTGGCAGAAATACAATATTAATTTGTATGTTTTCATTAGTGTATAACTACCTGAAAATAAGAATTGCTATGTTTTTGTTCTCTTAAAATGAGCCCTGTAGATGTACAGAGAGAGAGGGTCCTCTTCCATGGAGTCCGCCATGTTGAACCACCATTTTTCTTCAGTAGCCCAGAGCAGACAAACCAAACACTGATCTAGATGTGACCTTTTGCTTTCTAGTCAGAGTTCTTATTACATGTTTTGAAGGAGATGGTGAGGCATGGGGGAGTATTCATTTGGTTGCAATCGGCAACTTCACCGCTAGGTGCCACTAAATCCTACACACTGGACCTTTAAAGGAATAGTTTGAGCTTCTGTTCAATGACACGACCACTATCATGTCCAAAATGTCAAACTGTGCTTTAATTAGACTGACTGGATGGAAGGGTGGTATTTCTTGGAAACCAGATAACGGATGGTTAAAATTCATTTGCTAATCTTTTATCTCAGCACCAACACATCCATCGTCAGTCCAGGTTCTTAAAGACTTCTACCCACACTCAGCCTTATCCCCTGCAATGACTTAAATTAATACAGCAACTCCAATGGCAACTATTTTTTTGTGCTTTTTAAATCTATGGAAATGGAAGAATATGTGATGAGAGTCCATATGTTTGGATTGTTCATTAAGAAACAGCACAGGTTATAAGCTATGAGCCAGTTGGGACACGAACACAGTGACATTTGTCTAGTACTGAATTCTTAAAGTTCAGGATGGGGTTTAAGGCTGCCGTTGCAGCTTGGTGGTATCATTTTCGACATTTTGTAGCACTCCAAACTCTGATAACTCTGATCGTGCCGACAAACCGGCACTGACGCCAACCTCTCCTCTGTGCTTTTTAGTGCCGAGTTAACAAAGTCGTCCGCAAACACCATCGCTTCTGGTTTGTTCAGTGACTACGGCAAAATAATAACAACAATGCCGATGTAGAAGTTGATTTTTTTTTTGTTTTTTTTTGTTATCAAGCTATGCAAAAACAGTAGGATGGTGGATTATTGCCCGTTGATATCTTGACCTTTCAGAATTCAATCACTGACCTTTTGAAGAAGTGTAACTACCTCTGGCATCCTCACAGAGCACTTCCACAAAGGAAGAGGGAAATTATATGCTTCCTAATCGTTTTCCTGTCATTGTTGTTAAATTCGTGTTGGAAGTGTAATTTTAAGTGTCTAAATTTAATGTATATCATCTTTGGTCTAAAAATGTCCTTGCAAAGCTGTCAATTCAAAGGTTGTTGTGTAGTGTACTTGATACTGATCCCAAATATTTGAACTATTTGAAGGAGCACTTGTTTTTATCTTACCTGGCAAATTGAAAAGCTTCTTGGAAACAAAGTGTTTGACCTCTTGTGCGTCCTGAAAAACACATCCAATATACAGCACCGGTCTGGAGGAATGACTGCAACTGACAATATATCACATTCTTGCTTTGCTAACATTTACTTATGTACTTTACTTTGCCAAGCGCTCCTCATATTTTCAAATATTTGTGCTGACTTTAGTGACTACAATGCCTCCTTCTTTCAAAGGTCGTCACCCTCGTGTAGAACTCCATGGCCTCTAAATGTGTCCAGGTGAACTGGCACAAAATGAATGTATGTATGTCTTGACATCTCTCTGATACTTTCTGTCTGTTTTTGATAGTAAAACTTTAGTATGCATTACATTTGTAAAAGTAAAGTCTGAAATTGCAGCTTGTTAATAAACCAAAAGGTTTGTGTTCTCGATCCTGAACGGGATCCCGAACACGCCGGACTGGACGAGAGTCTGACAGCCCCTTTGTTTGTGTTCTTCAGAGCTGGCTGCGTTTGTTAGAAAGTAAAGGCTCAGATTGCTGGTTACATCACTGAGTTTGTGTTCAATAATTCATGAGATGAATCAAACCTGTAATCTGATTTTTTTTTTTCAAAGCACAATAGTCTGTGATAAGTGAGTGACGAGGGAGGTAGTCAACCTTTACATCAACATTTTGTTGACTCCAATTGGAGGTTTTCAAGCAATAACATAGACAAGAACATAAAGGAATACTTCCACATGTTTGTATGATAAATATGAAGCCATAGCCAACAGAGAGTTAACCTAGCTTAGCATAAAGCCTGGAGACAGGGGTAAAAAGCTACCCTGGGTATTTCCACAGGTAACAACTCACCTACAATATATCCTCCTCAAAACCTCAAAAAGTAACATGTTATATGTTGTTTGTTTAATCTGTACAAAAGACGGTCCTTATGCTAAACTATGCTAAGCTAAACTAAGCTAAGCTAAGCTTACCATTCAAACTTTCATATTTAACATGCAAACATTAGAGTGGTGTCAATCTTCTCAACTAACTTTTGAAAAGAAAGCAGGAATATAAATAAACAGAGAGGAGTATTTCCAAGTTTTTCTAGCTCACAGCTGCTTGATTAGACTGATCATTTTATATTTAATTTGTTACTCGTGGCTAACTTTGAAAGTGAGTTTTAGTGAGGAGTTCTCCTCAAGAATGACCTGAAACTTATGTGACCAACAATGTGATATTAAGCCCCAAACAGCCAATATTCTTTACCATAATTCCTATTGAGAAGATTTAAGGTTGAAGGACTAACTTCATTGTGTGTTGTCTGGCTCTTTCCTAAAGCTATATGATGTTTACACTGAGTGAAATATTTAAACACAAGACATAAGATGTCTTTTTTCTGCCTGACATACAGCGTGTGGTATCTTTGGAAACTTATGCTATAATTTAAAGTTTATCCGGGTTCAGCTGCACGGCGTGTGCTTCCACTTGCCGGTGGATAGTGGCCTTGAAGAGGTTAAAAAATGCAGTTCCAGAGTGGCGAATAAGAGGAATGAAGCAGGGTAACATTTCAAACTGAGCGAGGTTAAGTTAGGTAAATGCAACACTGGCTCATATGTTCACATGTTGGCAATGTGACCTGAGTTTCTGTGTTTCGTAAGTCAGTCCTGTTATATACCAGTTAGCTAACGACTCGCACTGAAAGGAGGTACTCTTGAACAACATTTGGATCAGGAAAACATTCCTCTGAAGTCGAGGGTCCCTGGAGAAAAGTGTGCAAATCGCTGATGGACACTGATTCAGGCAGAGTAGTTTAGAGAAAGAAGAGGGTGGTGGTGGTGGTGGTGGTGGTGCTTTGTGTGTGTGTGTGCTGGGATAAACAAGGCAGAATAAACAAGTGTGAGAAGCCAAGAAAAGACTGCTGAAGAGAACAAAACTGACACTCGGAGAAAACAAGCAAACGAGAGAATATGTGAAAGATATCTTACATGTGGATGTGAAGACAGATGGAGAGAGAGAGAGAGAGAGAGGAGGGAGGGCGTGGTGTTCAAGCTTTTAGATTTGGTGACCAAAAAAGGTGACGAGTGACAGCTTGTTTTCACAGTTACTCACTGTACGCCTCTAATACACACACTCGCTGAAACAATACACACAAATGTGCAGCCGAATGACAGAAATACACCGAGACCGAGGGGAGGCTGGACGGACGGGAAGACAGTTTATGCAAGCAATGCAAATGTAGGTCACGTAGTCAGTTTGAAACTTACAAAGAGACAGAAAATGAGACAAGATGTATCAAGAGGAGAGATGGAGGGCAGATGTAATGATACGTGTAGAAGAGAGAAGTGTCTCCTTTCCCTTCCTGGCTCACTTTTTATTTGTTTCTCTTCGGTATAATTACGCTGCAAGAGTAGCACGTCTAGCTTGCTGCAGTTGTATAAGGACTCTTAGAGGTTTAAAGGCCTACTTAAACCAGTTCCAGTGCCTCTAAATATAGATGTATAGAAGGGTTAATGAGACCAGCACGTTGCAGACTGTAGATACATCATGAAAACCTTCTATTTGGTTTTAGGATCTATCCTGTTTATGCAAATCAGCTCTCACCAAAGATTTTAGTCATTCAAGTGCACTGGGCTGTCTTCATGGATTGACACATTATTGAGTAATTGCTCAACCACAATCAAATGTGTTAAGCATCACAGCGAAGAACAGCAACAAGTCATCCCTCCACAACACAATAACATGTAGTATTCATATCAGCCACATAGCTCAAGGGATGCCGGTCACTGGTCGAGACTGAAATATTTTAACAAATACGAAATTTGCCGTCAAATTTGATTCAACCATTCATGGTGCCCAGAGGATGAATCCTTGTGACTTCCGTGATCCCTTTACTTTTTATGCAGTACACCAGCTGGAGGAGCTTTGTGTTCGCCTCATAATCTAATTTTTAGCACCAACATCGGGTCAATTTTAAAATTTGTCCAATATATAGCTCCAAAAGAATGTACTTCATGTTTAGTGTTAAGTCAAGAGCATGCACATGGTGAGATTGTTTCTGTAAATACTATTAGAAGAATAGATTAGATATTTTATTGACACATATACATACATATATAGGCCCAAAATACAACAACACACACACACACACACACACACACACACACACACAAAGGGCTCATAGACATGCAAATGTGAAGAGATGGTGGAGTGATGATGGGCAGCCACACAGAGCGCCGCCCTGGGAGCAGTTTGGGGTTCGGTACCTTGCTCAAGGGTATACCTCGGCAGTGCCCAGGAGGTGAACTAGCATCTCTCCAGCTACCAGTCCACCCTCCATACTTCCATGGGTCCATGGTCCCTCCAGTTCCCAAGCCAAGTCCCTACAGACTGAGCTACTGCCGCCCCTCAAAGAGTTAACACTGTCATTGTGAGCATGTTAAAAACAAACTTCTGTCCCTGAACTTCTGGACTTTCTCACAGATGAATACATTAACTAATATGTCAACAGTCCTGTCATGTCTTGATATATTCACTAAAGAAGTTATGAAAGTCATTAAAAATATGTGATAAGGAAAGTGTTACTGACCTGTAATCTGTGTTTATCTGTAAAAATAGTAACGTCTTCATTGACCGCACGTCGGGTCAGTTTTTCCTGTAAATCTAAACCGGTCAGTGTTGTCGTCCTTGTGTTAATTGAACTTCATTGTCACAACAGTTGTCAGCTAAAATGTCACTGGAAACAATGACAGTTTGAGAATCCGACCTCACCCAGTCCAGTTCGGCTCGTACACAGAGGTCAGCGAGGTCGAACCGGTCTCACCAAACCACAAAGCACGCAGAGTGTGTTTCCTCTGGAAGTCCAGCTCATCCTCTGCTGCCAGAGAGATGTCGTCTCATGTCCCAAAAACAACAACACAGTGAAGCTTCAGTTTAAAGCTTCAGTTTATCTGACAGCAAATTTGCAACTGCAAAAATACCTTACACCGACTTAACTTTAGATGCTGGTTGCATGCTGTTTGCAGCGGAGCATTTGGCGGCTAAAGCTATTGCCTGCCCGCAGTCACCAGAGGAAAATTAGCCTTTCTGTCTAACTCTGGCATATTTCCATGAATGTTCTTAATGTTATTAACATATGTCAAATAAATAAATTAAAATAAACATCCAAAATATTCCCAAAGCAGTTGGTGGAGACCAAAACAGAGCTACATGAGCAGAGCAGGATAGAAACAGATGTACGTTAAAGCAACATTGTTTAACTTTTTTACACTATATTCCCACTGTTTCCTCTCTAATGTCCTCCGGCTGCTCCGCCTCAACTCTCTAATTTACAGAGTTTCCTTACAGTAAAGTAAACTGCTGCCAACTGTAGCTGCTGTTAGCTAATGTTAGCTCTGTTTGTTAGCCAGGCTGCATGGACTTGGAGCTCAAAACAACAACAGAGTGTTAGTGGCAGCCTCTATGGACATCACTTCACAGAGGTGAAGAGACTGAAGAGGACGCTGATGGAGGAAGCTAAGAGGAGAAAAGGAGTGAGCGAGCAAGGAGCCACCAGACAAATCTGGGACTGACTTTTAGTCGTTGGTGAGCGCTACAAAGCTAAAAGACAGACACTGAGCTTGTCTTCTTGCTGTTGGACTAGTAAGTAATATTAGCTGGCTGCTATGTCTTATGATGTTTGGCTGTAAGCAAAGTTGTCGACTCGCTAATTTTTGATCATAATTAACTTAAGCCTAACCTTAATCATGACAAATACACACGTACAGCTGTCCATATTTATAACAGCGTTATTGAACGCTAAATTGGAAAAACTCCAAATTTCCATGTAACGTTGCTTTAACATGTATTACTTGGTTGAACTGAGCAACTTGTCCTGATGATACAAAAACTGAACTCATCAAATATTTGACTGTGTGGGAGTAATAAGCCTCTTGGTATTAGCTCATGTCACTCCTCTTGAGCATACAGTACAACGTCTGACACAAATACCATCACACATGGGAGTGGTTTGGCATTACACTGACTGTAATCATCTTGTTTTTTTTATTAGCTTTTTTTCTTTCTTTACGCAACTCTGTCCTCAAATGCTTCTCAAAGATCGCTGTGCCCTAAGTGGACATTAATACCCCCTCCTCTTCTCACCTCGGCGCTTCTGATTCCTGCCAAGTTGGTTGGTTATATAACCTGTAAATGAGAAGGTCAGCACCCAGCAGTCATCGCTATGGATACTTGGCACAGACACACACACATTGTACATCTTGGCTGGTCCAACTCAGGGTGTGTGTGTGTGTGTGTGTGTGTGTGTGTGTGTGTGTGTGTGTGTGTGTGTGTGTGTGTGGGAGAGAGAGAGAGAGAGAGAGAGAGAGAGAGAGAGAGAGAGAGAGAGAGAGAGAGATAATGCATGTAGCAGAAGTAGGGCAGCAGCGCTGTTACCTAACTCACCCAGAAAAGACATCTGGGGAGTTTAAGCAGCCCTCTCACTGATTACAGCTTCTTGTACGTGCGCACACTCACAGAAATCACGCACATGCAAACACTGGCTCGTGCTGCACGTGAGCACACACACACACACACACACACACACACACACACACACACATTTGGCTCAAAGTCTCACAAACAAGGAGAAAGTCATACACACAGCTGGTGTATGTGTGTGTATCCATGCAGTGACTGTACAGTGAGTGTTCAAGACATTCTGCTTGTATTCAAAGTACTGTAAATCATCAGTTTTAATAAGTCAGTCAGTTTTTTAAAATGTATTTATATTAAACAGTGAAATTTAAATATATTGACAGTAAAAGTAAAGTTGGGATCAGACTATGAAATATCCACCAAGTTTTGATTGTGTACTCTGAACTGAAGTTGCTAAACCCTCCAAGTTCCTACAGTAGCTACAACCCTGTTGGGAGGAAAATAATACTATTATCACTGTAAAATAAATTATTGCAGCACAGAAAAAGTGTGTTAAAAAATGCTTCAGTTTGAGACATACAAGACATGCTGATGTTTTCATCTGCACTGTGATTTTTGTGGTGCATTTAAGGCATTTTAACTTTCAAACCCACCTGGCTGTAAGAAATCACTGACAGTATAAAGAATGGACGGCGTATCCGTGACGTCACCCACAGGTTTCTGAAGAGACATATGTGAAGCTCAGTGTGGTGGCTCTGGCCTGTGTTGACGGTCCTGCCCCTTCCACCTCTCGGTTAATCTAAAAATCAGCAAAGACGTGGATCATCTTTGGACCTGAGGTGGGCTGAATGACTCCTGGTTGCTCAAACAAGCCACCTGTAACGGCACCCACCTGTCAATTAAAGTTGCCACACTCTTAATTCTGCATAACTTTAAGCCTTAATATAATTTGAACAGGTGAGTTCTATAAAGATTCACCCTCAGTACAGTTGTCATGAATGGGGAAATTAGCTATAGAGACCAAAACTGTTTTTTGTACCAGGCTGTAAACATGTTTATTTCTGCTGTGAAGTTGGACATTTTAACATGGGGACTTATGGAGACTGACTCACTTCTGCAGCCAGTCTCAAGTGGACGCTTGAGGAACTGCAGTTTTTGGCACTTCACATTGGTTTCACTTCACAGCCACGGAGGTTGCTGCTTGTAAAACACATATTTTATGACTCTGATGCAGAAACCATGCATGGACACACACACAGAGAGATAACACGAAAACACAGAAAAAACTGATTTTATTTGTTCTTTACTGCACATTTTATGTACAAGAAAAAAAATCTCAAAAGGCATTACAAAATCAAACAAAAAGCATAAAACATATATAGTTACTGTAAGATAGATAGATTTCATTAATACAAAGGAAACTTCCCGCTGTGAAACTTGCTTTCCTTTAGTGATGCTTTGCATCCTGCAGCAAACCGCTCTCCAAGTGGCCGTTTAGCGGTTTATTGATTTCATTTACAAGCCGCGACACGGCGTCATCGAAACACTGCACTGAAAAGTATTTCAGCACACTGAAAGTCAATATGATGATAGTTTTTCTTGATTCCTGAACACTCTTTCGGAGATAATTTCTGTAGGATGCGGACAGATAATCTGCAGTATTCAAAATATCAAAAGAGAAAATTAAAAATATAATTTACATTGACAACCTGGAACACGTCGAACACACTCAGCACTCACTTGCTAACACAATAAACATAATTAGCTTGATGTCTGTGGATTATGTTACAAGAAATATATTTGTCTGAAGAACTTGATACACAGATGGCAGCTTGAAGAACTGTGGATCAGCAAATTTGACCAAAAACTACTAGCTCGTTCAGCAAATTTTTCTCCAGCTTAACTTGGATGTTATCCTGTTTTTTACCCTGATCACAATATTTTCCACATTCCTCAAAAATGTGAGCATGTACCACTGTCTTAAAATAAACACACACACACACACACACACACACACACAGTGACAGAAAGACTTTGTCTTTTTGTCACTTTTAACAAACTCTCTGTGAATAAAGTATCCTCTTTATAAAATAATGTCTCCTTCTTCGCCTCCCTGAAATGTTTAGTCGTATGAAATGGATTCATCTGTGTTACTTTAGATAAAATGAATATTTTCTGCTGTGAGACTGCAGGTATTTTCTCTCATCCAGGCACCGTATAACATACTAATAAGACTGCTGGAAAAATATGGATCCACTTCAAGTAAGACGTGTTAACTCTCGGGGTCCTACCCTGTCATTTATAAAACATGAATGTACAACAAAAGGATGTAAAGTTAAACTGAGCCTGTCTTTAGTTCTGATTGGAGGGTGTGTACCAATCTTTAGAAACTAGGAAGTAAGAAAACAACAGAGAAAACAGCAACTCTTTGTGTGCAAATGCATTCTGGCCCATCCAGACTCTCGACCCAATTTGACCCCCTTTCAGATCTTTTTCTGAGCCAGCCTGGGCTCGTGTAGTAGACCATACTGAAACTTGTGCCTGTCACTGGACAATCTGGGGCATCTCACTCCAGGCTTTGGCCTTCTTCTTGGCCAAGGCCATCCAGGGCGGCTCGTCCTGGGGCAATGCTGGGGGAGGCATGCCTCGCTGGGAGGACGGGGTCTGGCTGGAAAGCCCCGGAGCTCTTGAAGCAGACTTTTCCGGGGCGGTTCTCGATGAAAAAGGAGGGGAGGTAACTGTTGTGCTCTGGGCCTGTGGCGTCTTGGATGAGGTTGCAGTTTTGGGGAGAGACGGCGGGTTTGTGCAAGAGGGAGATTTTTGAGCAACAGGAACTGGAGTAGGTGGCGACAGGGATCTTTGGGGTTTCGCGGTGGTAGGGGGAACCTGCGGTTTAGGAGGGACAGAGCAGGGCGACTGAGTTTTAGGAGGCTGAGATGGTACTGGAGCTGAGGGAGACAGAGCCCTCCTGGCCTCCTTTTCTACAGACGCAGAAGGCTTACTGATCTCCGCTGGACTCACTGGAAGAACAAAAATAGAAACACATGTTAGATAAACAAAACTTGAGAAGCATTTTCTGATGGGAATGTGTGTGACTGCTGTGTGTGATGGTAGTCATGAAAACACATTGACTTTACTGCCTTGTAATGGAACTGAATGGAGGCTTCACGGGTGTACGGGCAATGAGTTGTATATAAAATGGGACTTAATGAATCCCTGTAGACTGTAAAGCATTATATAGGTCAAATTAATGAATTAATTAACTGTACATCACAATGAGTGTACTCTTGACCTGTGTGCAATAATGATCATTTAAAAATATGAACGTACATCAGCTGAGCTATAAATACAACTGTCAACAATTTAAAGGACCAGTGTGTAGAATTCAGTAACATCCAGCGGTGTTGTTCCTGATCTGAAACACTCTGAAATACATGAAAAATTTTAATGCCCCATCTAGAGCCTGTGTTTAGTTTGTCCGTTCTAGGCTACTGTAGAAACATGCCCGAACATGGCGGAGTCCGCCATGGAAGAGGACCCGCAGCATGAAAAAGGCTCATTCTAAAGTAACAACAACACAATTCTTATTTTCAGATGATCGATGAAAACATTATGCAAATATATTCTGTTTATTATTCTGTAAATAGAGCCCCTCAAATCTTACACACTGGACCTTTAATAATTCAAAAAGTGTAACAGTTATCAGTTAGAAAGTTTGTTCATTCATCTTAACATTAAAACTACAGCAGGAGGTGCATATCCAAAGTGATTTAAATGTGATAAATATGTAGGAAACAGTATTCAAAGTAGAATTGTTTTTTGAGTAGCAGGTGGTTTGTTTTTCCTCTTTATAGTGTACTCTGAAGCAGCACTATTTTCCTATTTTGAGATACATTTTTGTACTTTAGTGTCACTTTTCTCTGTAAAACCCCACAGTTTCTCAATGTCTGATCAACTCTACCCATCAGCAGTCATTTTATGTGTCATCAATTCACACATTAAGGACCTCAGAGAACAGTATGAGAACGGTAATGTGAAGTGAATTTTGATGGGTCAGTAGCAGAGTTTGTCCAGATGATGGCAGCGTTGCACCAGTTGCAGCCGTTGAAGCCTTTCAGTATATTAAAGCAGAATTTCAATCAAGACTAAACAAAGTGAACTCTGTTGAAATGCTTCCACGCTGCAGCTGATGAGTCGTATGAAAATGGAGTTTGGCAGACAAATATCTTCTGCAATTTCAAATGATCGTGTGTGTGTGTGTGTTTGTGCTCACCTTTGCTGGTGGGCATGCTGGAGCTGACATGCGTTGGCAATGGGCTCTTCTTCTCTTGTTCCTCCTGAAGGACAGAAAGCAGCACAGTCAGTTATATAGATTATGTGGCTGAAAATGTGTGCTGAGGTACTGTAAACACATGTCAGCGAGGGGGTAAAAGACAGAAACCAGGGTACACAATCATCCCATCCAAGTGCACATCTGAACCCAAAAAACACATGTGTTTTTTGCGGGAGAACCTAAACGTTTGCAATTTTCTTTTTTCATGTTGCTATCACATCGGTAACTGTAACTAGCAGATTGTATCCCTGGTCAATCGATCACACCAACTCCATAATTGCTAGGTTTACTTTTCTACATGATCTTAGACACACAATTTGAGTCCACATAAAAGCCAAATTTGACCACACACACACACATATAAACACACACATGGACACAGATTACCTTCTTGACAGTTATCTCCTCCACTGAGTTTTCTTTATAGATCTTCTGTTTCTGTTTGGCAACAGAGATCCAGCTGGGAGAATCAGATCCAGCAGAAACACCACGAGCTGCAGCTGGGTCTGAATCAATAGCACAGCAGATACACTGTTACACCACAAGCTGAATCAGGTACTATTCTCTTTTTAAGACCGTTATATATGAGTACCTTATGTACGTGAAAGCCTTGTGCACTTAGTGTAAGATTCTGTGTATACACACCTGAGATGCGCTTGTTTTTCGCTGCACTTTCTCCATGTACATCTGGTTTCTTAGGCAGTGCGGGCTTGTTGCTGACCGGCTGACTTATGGAGGGCTTTGCACTGATTGGCTGCGGTGCGTCGACTTTGCAGCTGGGTGGTTGAGCTGGTGGTTCGATGGTGGTGGGATGCTGAAGAAGAAAAAAAATCAGATAATAAATACAAAAGTCAATACAAACCTGCTTTGACTGATTTTTTTGATCACTTGGGGGCAGCAGAAACAAAGCTCTAAACATGACGCTGAGGCAAACATGGTAGCAAACTTACCTATTTACACAACCAATAGATAGGTAGCAACATTAGTTTATCAAGAGTCCATTGTAAACTAAATATATGCTCTTCTTTCAGCTTTGTTTTTTTATTTATTCTTTTTCACTGGAAGCAACACAGTTTTGGGCCTAAAATCACAGCAATGAGCTTAAAGACACTAAAACTGAGGGAAACTGTTGTCTTTGGGTTACAACTCTGTGGGTTTGTCACTACAAGCACCACCTTTCACATATAAGCTGTCATTTAATCTACTGTTTAATTTGGGTTATAGCTGCTTTAATGCCCCAAAGAACTTCAGATTTGTGCAGAAACCCTCAAAATGTAAAGACGCCTCCATCGTGCAACTAACATTGAGCATGATACATTCCCTTAGTCACGACAAAGTTTGGGTAATCACCTCAGGGCTTTCCTCCTCCGAGCTGAAGCGGTGCAGAACTGACGTCTTCCTCAGCCGAACTCCAAATGGATTGTCGGGGTTTCCCTCCACGACGACAGAGCTTTCTGTAGGTTGGAGGGTGGAAAAGTTGGTCTGTGGTTTTACTTTATTTTAACTTCAACAGCAAGCTCACCTCATAGGATTTAAACCAGACTACTTTCATTGGACAAGAGAAAACATGACTAAAAACAATACAAATAATGTTCTTAAACAGGCCAAGAAAAAAACAAGTACCAAATAAGACATTTTTCTAACCTTCTGTGCTTGCAGCAGCTGAGGTCTGAGGTTTACTGGGAGATGGAGGCGTTGTTGCATTGCTCTGGGGTTTGGCAGTCGTGATTTCTGCATTCCTCCCACGACCAGGACTCAACACCACTTCAACCTTAGATGAACTTGCCGGCTCTGCTTTCACTTCGGGGTCCTTCTTAGTTGTAGCCTCCACCTCCGCACCTGTGACGCCGGATGGCAAAGAGGAGACGCAAGCAGGTGGGGAAGAGGGAGAAGTCAAACTCTCTTTAACATCTTCTACAGAGAGTGATCTCTGCCAAGCTGGGGCGATGGTGAACCGGACTTTGCTCTGATCTGAACCACTGGACAGCTGCTTGGCTGTTTCCTCCACAGAGGTAGGAGGTGTAGCTTCTTCTCCCAGAGCTTCTACTGTTACCATGGTGTCAGCCGGTTCTTCTTCTTCTTCTTCTTCTTCTTCTTCTGTGGATGCTGTGTTTTGCACTGTGGCTGCAAGAGCATGAGAAGGTGTCTCGCTGTCTTTGGGATATGCAGCAGTTGGGGACTGTTGAAAGAAAGATGTGACTTTCTCTGAGCTTGGAGAGATTAGATTTATGTGGAGAGTGGTAGTGCTGGTCTTACTGGGAGTGATGGCTCCACTGTCTTGCGATGGAGTCTCGTAATGTGACTCCGGAAGGGACAAAGGAGAAGGCTTGGAAGAGGCATGAGCTTGTTCTGTAGCTTCAGTTTGATCTTTTTCCTCTTGCTTTGTGTTTAAATGGAATATTTCTTCACCTTCCTGCTCCACATCTTGGTCACTTTGACCTACATCAGGTTGGTTTTCTTCAGCGTCGTCCTCTTGGTCCATTTCAGGGACCATGTGGTCGATCTCTACGCCTTCCTCCACTCTCTCTTCCCTCTCCTCTTCAAAGCTTTGACTAGAAGTTTCATGCATGGCAACCAGTACCTGATCACCGAGCTCTGCAGGGATTTCGTCATCCTTTGTGAGTCGCTGGGTGCACACAGTGACGTCTCCAAACGCAACATCTACACCCTCATCTGCCTCCTGCAGGGCCACGGCAACTTCTTGACCTTCAGCACCAGGAAGCACCTCCATCATCTCTTCTGTGTTGTCCTTCTCTTCTTCGATCGCTTCCTCTGCCTCCTCTACTCTCTCCTTTGCTTCCTCCATGTCCTCATCGTCCTCTTCCATCTTCTCCCGTCCCTCCTCTTCCATTTCTGGCTCCTCTTCCAGCTCAATCGCTTCCTCCTCTCCCTCACTCTCTTCTTCTCCTGTTCCCTCTTCCTCTGGCTGGTTGACAGCATCTCCTGTAAGTGTTTCATTTTGGTCCTCTGGTTTGACTTCCTCTACCTCCTCCTTCTCTCCTTCCTCTTTTTGCTGGAAGACAAAGCAGGAAGGGAAATCAGAAAAGCACATACAAGCGGATTTATTCTCCTGTGCCAAGTACAAGCGATCAAAGAAAAATTATGAGAGGCTTTAAATGTGAGTCATGTCTGTCTTTCTTTACACTTTTTGAGGATGACTCCGACTCTGCAGCTCCTCTCAGCTCGGCAAAGCTTTATAGTGTCTTTCAGCTCTTTGTTTTGGTCTTCCAGCCTGCATCTCTACTGTTTTGGTTCATACTTGTAACACTTGGTTTTGCTGGAGTATTAATATGATATGTTGACAGATTTGAATATTTTGGCCCTGTGACAACCTTTTGCAGTTTAGTAGTTCGTAGGAAAACTCCAACAATCATCCCTCATTGGACCGCTTTGCTGTGGCAATCTACCTCCATATCAAACTATTCCCTCAGTGAGGAAAGTGCTGACAACCACACTAACATTTTTCAAACCCCTAATACGACGTCTGACACTGCTAAATTTGTTTTTGTCTGCCGAGTTCCACCAGCGGGACTCAAAGCTCTGTGGTGTGAGAATCGATTTACTCTTGGGTGACATTTTTGTGAATGGAACGAAATGGAGCAGAACAAATGGCCTTATTTATGGAGGGAGTTTGGTGAATCCCAATGGGAACACTTGGAACGAGCCTCACGAAAAACAGCAAAAAAAAAAAAAAAAGCAAGAGTCAAGCTTCTTGCATGAGGCTCATTGTGCGATCTTACAAATTAATCAAAAGATACTTACACCATGTTGACTGAATCGTTCCACCACCAGTTCCTCTTCCTCCTCCTCCTCTTCCTCTGCTTCCTCCTCCTCTTCATCTCTCTTCTCTTCTTGGACATCTTGACAAGAAGGAGCACTCAAAGTAGCAACCTCTTCCTCTTCATCTTCCTCTGTGGTCCGATCTGACAGGAGGGAGCCAGCAGGAGCAGTGTGATAACTGACAGGCTCATCAACCTCTGCTTCCTCTTCCTTCACCTCCTCTCCTTCTTCTACCTCGACATCTTCTCCTTCCTTTTCCTTCACTTCCTCCTCTATCTCCAGGACGATGCCCTCAGTCTCCACGCCCAACGAGCAAGATGAGAGGGGAGTCTTCAAGGAGCTCAGCACTTCCTGTAAGAAGGAGCTCTCCTCCTCTCTGGTTTCTTGGACATCATCATCTTCTTCCCTCAGTGTCAAGTCGCATTCAGCCGTGTTCTCCTCCGCTCCATAAGTAATGCCTGCAGGGTCCAGCAAGTACTCTCTTGGTCCAGCAGGGGGCTCCGGCGTGGCTCTAAAAGCAGATAGAAAAGGGTCAGACTGATTGAAGGACAAAACTAAAACAAGCAGGAGAAAAAAAAAAACAAAGAGAAAATGATGTCTAATCACCCAGGACTGTCCAGAGAGGAGGCTCTTGAGCTGGGTTTGGAGGAGGGCGAGGGCTGGGCATCTGGAGCTTCCTCCTCTGAGAGACACAGCTCAGGAGAAG
Organism: Argyrosomus regius; assembly: GCA_946959425.1. Taxonomy (NCBI): domain Eukaryota; kingdom Metazoa; phylum Chordata; class Actinopteri; family Sciaenidae; genus Argyrosomus; species Argyrosomus regius. The sequence goes on from OX336893.1 coordinate 6,632,897, forward strand.
AGGAAGTGTCCCGGGCGTGAGAAACATCCTGTTCTGTTTCCGACTCATCCTCTGTCTCCTCCCTCTCCTCCTTATCTCTCAACAGGGATTGTCTGGAATGCTGTGGTTTCTCCTCCTCCTCCTCCTCCGCTTCTTCTTCCTCCTCCTCCTCCTCTTGTTCTGCTTCTCCTTCTTCTACTTCCTCCTTCTCTACTTTTGGTTTCGGCTCATCATCACTTACAACTGGATAACAGAGAGAAGCACAGGTCTCAGAGATCAACGTGTTATGATACAGTGACAGCAAGTGCATGGAAGTCTGTGGCTGCCTGTGTTTAAATGAAATAATTGTTATCATAGTTTTTTGTGTGCGTGTGATGTTAATTAAAATGTGTAGGAGCCTGAACGCGCACAAGAGGGTGACATAGGCTCCAATAATTTCTGTTGACCGTCTTATTTCGTGTCATATTGTATCATATATTTTCATCTAGCTCAGTTTGTCACGTAATTGCCAGTTTAGGTTTGTTGTTACTCTTTAGTCTCTCTCTTTACTCGACATGACTGTGGATTTTTTCCACAGTTTGAACCTACTCAGCCTCTTAGCGGCTGTTTTAATGGAGAGTGGCCGCTACAAAAAGAAAAACTTTCCTTTTCATATTTGATAATTTGCCTAAATCTAAATAAAATAAACACTACCATTATAATGAAATGAAATGTGAATGGACTTCAAAATTGCTAATGTGATTAAATGTAATTATTTAATCATGATTTTATCTCATTTCAAATGAAATTGAAAGTTTTCATGATGGACTCTTGTTAAAATCTAAACCAATATAATAAAAAATGATATTTAAAAACACCATTTACATTTTATTTTCATTATAAATGAGCTAAAATCAAGACATTGATTCATTAGAACAATTTAATGTTAAATGTTAGGCTGCAAATTGTCGGCAAACTTTCAGATTAAATTGTTATTATGGTTGTGGAGTAAAAGGAACAAACTGGAAATGAGTAATCATGTATTTTAAGTAAAAAAAAAACTTCAATATGGTTTAATATTGAACATTCAGAAACTTGCATGTTGCAAGTTGTTGAAGTTAAAAGTTGTGTGTGCTGACCTTCTGTTGCCTTCTGCTGTTCGAGCTCCACTGGAGCTTCAGTTATGGAGGTGTTGAGTATCTCCACCACAGAGTCTCCCTCTGCTTTCAGCTCCAGCCTCTGCATGGACATTAAACACATTAAAGATGATCAGTTACTGCTCTGGTGCTCTTGGTGATCCTTTAACCAGAATATGAATATGTCAGTCTAAACAGTCTTTAACCTACTGTGTGGTACCGTTCACAGGAAAACTATGAATTAGGACCCAAGCTGTAATGAATTGAATGTCACATGGTATGTCATATTCATGTGTTTGTATGTGTGTGGATGTCTTACAGTGATAGGTTTCCTCTTGTTACAGGCTTTGTATCGGAGGCCCAGCTTGTGTTTGGCAGCAGAGTTATCCAGGCAGCCGAAGGGACTGGCCGGCTGACTGAAGTCTCCTGGAACCACCAGGGGGCTCACTGCTCTACTGGAGGCAGCACAGGACAGCTGAGAGGAGAAGGAGATAGAGACAGAAGGTTTCACTACAAAGTTTCACAATGATAACTTATTAACAGAGGAAAACCCCTCAGGCGTCCGAGAACACACGAACGAATAACTCCCTAGTAAAGCTGGAATCCAACGAAAGTTGGGCTTTGTCCACCCATGTCCTGGGAAAATTGTATCCACAGACAGAGCTGCTCACGTCACAGATTTGAGTCATCGCTCTTAGTCTTGTTCCTGGCTTTGTGAAAGCCAAACAGCCAAACATTGGGGAGATGGAGGAGTTCTACTAAAAGGTGGATTTTGACTAAAATGATGAAGGCAGCAGATAAAGAAACCAGAGGAAATGGAGCTCCACCAGCAAAGAGTAGGGAGTCCAGCTGTATAAATATTAGCTGTCCTTATCTGCAGGACCAACACTTACTCTGTCATCACTGGAAAGTATCTGACAAATTCACAGCTCATCTATTAATCCATCAAAAAACACAGTTCACATTATTCTCTCAGGATACTCGGGAGTGCAGTGACAGCTTCAGTGTTCCTGCCCCAAAAAGAAACCAAGACTTTGTTTCCAGAACAACATGCTGCTTTCAGGTTCTTCAAATATCATTTTTAATGCTTGGAGCGCCAGTCTTTGCTCGAAGTATCAGATGTTTCTGAGATAGTTATCGGCAAACATCAGCAAATGAAACCAAAACAATCTGTATGGCGAGATAACACTGGAGGTCATTCAGGAAATATGTTTATATAATTTAGAGTGAACCAACCCGTTAAGACGTTACAGTCTGATTGTGAGCAAAACTCCAAAAAAAGACACAAGAATAGATCACAGTTCTTCTTTGTTGACATCTAGATTTTCTGTTTATGGAGTTTTCAGGTCTGTGTGTGTGTGTGTGTGTGTGTGTGTGTGTGTGTGTGTGTGTGTGTGTGTGTGTGTGTGTGTGTGTGTGTGTGTGTGTGTGTGTGTGTGTGTGTGTGTGTGAGAGAGAGAGGCGGGTTGAGGCTGAATTTAAACGCTATAACTACAAGCAGACACGCTGACTGCCAGAGAAACCATTGGAATGCACGCTGAACACACACACACACACACACACACACACACACACATATTCAGAGTGGGTCAGTGGAATAACATGTACAGTATTATGGACAGAGAAAAGAGGGAGAAAAAACAGCATCAAGGAAAGAGAGAAATATAAAAGACATACAGAGGAAGAAGAAGAGGTCAAGTAGCAAACTTCCATTTAAGGTTTGAAGAGGAACTCTCTCACACACACACACACACACACACACACACACACACACATATGCACACCCTGAGGTCCGTCTTCGAGCATCACACACAAAGCACATGACAGCTGTTTACCGTGCTGCAGATACAGTGTGTTTTTGTGCTTGTGATTTTACTGTATGAACCAAAGCAGCACAACATCCTTAAATCATCTACAGCAGTAATAAACATTAAACCACGTGGATACAACCCCAAAGTTGCAACAAAAAAATGCACGTAGGCCTTCATCAATTTAATCAAATATGTTCGACTGCTTCAAGCCATTTAAAATGAATGAAGGCAGAATATTTTTAAAAAATGCAGATATTGAGTGCACCATGATATGAAGTGAATTAAAAACTTTCTATACTGTCTCCTTAAACCTGCATGAAAAGACTTTTGGCCAGCACAACAACCTGTAGTCACAACACTGACATGTTGTTGTCATATAAAGCTGACATGGCAAAATGTCTCAGTATATATTGGACTTGAATTAATCAAGTTATGCACCATTTAAGCTCCGTTTTGTTCTCTACCAGCTCCTGAAGGAAATATGTGGATCTTTGGCTGGTAAATACTCGACAGTGTTCACCAGCTAGTTGCCAATGGTGTCTGCTGTTTGGTACTGAGCAGGTAGCATCCAAAAATAATAAAACTGTGGCTGAAAAGTTGTGGGCCAGAAAAACAACAAAACAATGAGCTAAAAGACAATAAAACACTCCACTCCGCTCAGGTTATAATCCTCTGTGCGTTCATGATTATGAGTAACACGTATTTACATGTAAAAATATTGATTAGTGCAGATTTAACGCCAAAGAGTTAGGGATTTTTTATTTCAAGGCCACAAAACGAAAAACGAAACCAGACAATAAATAACAAAATCTTCTATTTACAGTAAATATGCAGACAGAGTGACCCAGACCCGAGTTCAGAGGGTGATTTTAGGCTGATATGGATGCTAGTTGTCAAGCTCAAAACTGTTAATTTTAAGAATAAAATCTCAAAAACACAAACAAACAAACATTCTGCGTCTCCACGAAGTCTGTCGCGAGCTCTCCGTGAATGGAAAAGCTCCAGGAAAAGGCCACTGGGACTGCAATAAGTCACTGCAGTCCCCCTTGACCACATTCCTGTGTGTGGAATGCACTTTAAAGAAGGGATATTTTCAGGTTTTTGTGTGCACGTCTTTGCAGCTGGCCATTTGTGGTTCTTTTCAGTGACTGGCCAAAAAACCCTTCTGAAATTGCTAAAACGGCACTATCATTAAATACTCATTTGTCATACTTTGCTGACTGAGCTTTTAAGTCCACATTATAGCCAGTATGACTAAATGGATAGTTGAGGTTTTCGGGACATTTGTCTTATCATGAATTGGCACTCTTTCCTGTCCTTCTGAAAAGGACTTGAAGTGAACTGTTTGAGATGACAGTGGATGGGACATTTTAATTCACATGGGCTGATGTGACCACAAACACTCACACAGCAGGTCAGAGGACGAACAATTAGAGAGTACAGAGACAGTAAGAAAGAGTGTGGATGGGGAGAGGGGACAACATAGAGAAGCGGGCTTTTGTTTTGAACCAAGAGTAATGTTTCTGTGGTTAGATTGGATCATGAGATGTTTTTACCATCTCAGTCACATGAGGAGAAATGTCACAATCACACAAAGCTCCACACTCACACAGCCTGAAGGTTCATCCTGGCCCCTCCGTAAATCACATATCACACCCTGACCAGCAACAAGTATGGGAGCTTGGAGGTTTCAGACAGTGTTGCAACATGGAAATGTCAATTTATCAACCCAGAGTACCCGCAACTCTGCAGGTCAGCCGAGCTAATTAGCATCCTTTACCTCATTGTTTTGGTTTGACAAAGTTGGCAACCAGTAACCAAAACAGAGCTAAAAGGACATTGCCACATTGCCCAAAACATGACTCCAAAGGAACGTCAACATTGTTTTGTAACTGCCAGACAGTTGAGTTGATGATTAATTAAACTTTAAAGGGGAACGCCACCAGTTTCACACGACTTGAGCAGAACTACTGCAGGTGAAAAACACTGTTTGTCGTGGCGTCAGAGGGAGCTGTGTGAGTCACAAAGAGGTAAGCCCAGACGTCTGTGGTCTGATCCTCATCTCTACATTAGCCGCTACCAGCATAACACCTGAATCTCTGACCTAACTGCTGAGTTGCATTGTGGGTAATGTAGTGGGATAAAAAAAAAAGACGATATCTCTGGTTCTGCTGCATTAATTTTGAAACTTGAGTCAGACAATTTTAAAGGAAAGCAACGCTAAAAAGTTTCTTCACATGTTCATTTACCTGGTCGTCATCACTGTCTATCCCCTCCATACTGTTCGAGCTGTTCCTCTGAGGCTGATTCTGAGAGATTCAGAGATGAGAGAAGGGAAGGAATAACAGTGTTAGCTGTGTTTTATACATGTATATTCACACATCAGCACAGATTACACATTACAGAGGCTATGCTTTACCATGACTGTGTGAAGTGTCGTGTATTCAGGTGGACTGCAGGGCAGGCCGTCATCCTCGGACATGGTTCCACCATCTTCCGTTTTCTTTACACACATGAGGGATGGAGGAGAGCCCAGTCTAATGGCCTGCTTCAGCTGGAGCTGCAGAGAAAAACATGAAAACACCAGAACAAGGGTAAAAAATCTGGGAACAAAGCCATACTTTTAGGTATCATAGCAGGAAGTGAAAGAGCTTTCCAGGTTTCGTGTGTGCTCAGGTAGTCACAGGTGAAGAGGAACGGAGGTAACAAAGGTGTGTTTGAGTACGCATTAATGTGTTTACAGTGTTTCACTGCTTTTACAGTCTGAAAATCCTCACTAGTGTAAAGTATGATTAACAGAGAATGACTTGTGAGGACAGTCAGCTGGCACTCAACAGAGAAAGTGTTTATTTAAGGCCTTGTGTGTGAGTGTGTGTGTGTGTGTGTGTGTGTGTGTGTGTGCGCGTGTGTGTGTGTGTGTGTGTGTGGTATCACAGAAACTCAAACTAACAGATTCGTTATCTGCCCAGTTACGTGTTTCCCTGTAACAGTCACTCAAGGTCTCATTTACTCAGGTGCAAAGCAAACACTGGACAATACAGCTTTTCTTTAGCCAGGCCTCGACGCTGGCACACACCAAGACTTTGATAGAAAGACGTTGACCGCTGCGGTTTTCAATGTTGTTACAGTAACAATAAAACATCGAGGAACAGAGAGGAGCTCCAACTAAAATACAGAAAAACCTTATCTCGACATGAGATGTTGGAAAGCTCAACTTGCTGGTACACAAAGTTCAGTTTATTGATCATTTTGAGTTGAAATGAGTTTATTACAGTACTAAATGTTGTGTTAGACACAAATATCTTCATATTTCTGACAGACATGTGACTTGAAATGCTAATAATGCAGGTATGTTGCATATTTATGACCACAAAAATAGTAAACAAGCTAACGTAAAGATGTTTTCTTGTCTTTTTTTTTTTTTAACCCTGTGTTGCCCAGTTTATCAATTATTCGTTTACTGAATATCTCAATATCTTAACTGTTACAGGATATGCTAGCAAAGCAATTAGCATGTCGAATCCATTTTTTGTCAAAGTTCTTGAATGTTGCTGTTATTAATGGCATAAATAACGGGATCTGGCATTTCTCCATTAGAAATATAACCCGTCATGTGAAGATTTAACTGTAAAATTGGAGTAATGACCTCTATGATACAACCTTATTTGGGATATCAACCTAACACCAACGTTATCTTAAGACAGTGAGCACCATGTTAAATGCACTTTATGGTGTTGCGCTGCGTACTACAGCGTTCTACAGTAATAACTATGCACCCGGTAACATACTGATGGTTATGCAGTGTGTTTATATGAACCTCAGCCTGCTTATCAAACAGCTCAGAGTGATTCAGGAACTCAAATCAGTGTATTAACCTCACTATTAAACTCATATTTCTATGACTATATCTAATCTACACACTTTTGCATGTGAAATTGTTATCCTAATGTATAAATACACTGGTTATTATTAGCTGTGTCTTCCTGTCTGTTGGCCTCTCATTCACATTGTGACTCTTCTCTCATCTGCAAACACGCGAACACTTTCTCTGTGCTGCAAGACAAAGTTTTCCTTTTTAGCAAATCCCCTTAATACATTGTTTAATTCTCACTCTCATGCTGTAGGTAGCTTAGAGGAGCAGGTTAAGTTGAGGTCAGTCCGTCTGTCTCGCTCTCATGTCTTCCCATATTTAGCCCGTTGTTGTGACAGAATTTTGTTCTGTCTGTCTGCTTTTCTCTTCATCATGCAGTCCAGACAAACTCTTTGGTTTTTAACCTCTCCTCTCTATCAGCTCTGCCCGTCTGACTAAATATACAAACACTGCTTATGACAGCTGAGAGCAGCACAGGGTCAGACATCCTCTCTCGCAAGCACACAGGTTGTGTTTCTTTATTTATTATTCCTTATTAACCTGCAGTCAAATCCTCTTTTCTCTCCACGGGCAGGTCGGAGGTCGGGGTCACTACGGCATCCTTGATCTTTCTCAAGGAAGAGGCTTAAATACTTGTTGATACGGGAGCTCAAACTAAAAGACAGGCAATGCTTTTTTTTAATGATTATTTACCTGCAGTGATTTCACTTTCCCATGAATGCTATCCTGAGATGCCCCCAGAGCCTCGTTGGCCTCCGATGAGTCCGAAACAAAGACAGAGTCATGCGACAAGGCTTTGCTACCCAGGCTGATCTTTGACCTTTAGGAAACAGGAAGAGGAAAGTGATGTTTGACAGACTCCAAAACAAGATAAAGAGACCTGGATGTTGGGAGGCCTCAGTGGATTGAAACAAATACTAATGAAGGTTTAAAAAGTGAGTAAGTAATACTCACTTTTTAAACCTTCATTGGTATTTCTTTAATAGAAGAAAATAATTTATAATAAATTGATATTCTCTTGTTTTGTTTAACAAATCTTCCCTAATGTTTATGAGGTGGAACAGAGAATGGCTACAATAAAACTGGAGCACATACGTCCTGTGACACAACGAGGAAAAGTCAAAAGTAGACAAGGCAGGAAGTGGCACAGCTTAGGATAACAAAGGAAATTAAGTTGTCCACAGGAAGACACATTCAACTACTTGTTAAGAAAACAGGAAACCATGAACTCCAGCTGAGGAAGAACAGGAGATGGATGTTAAAACATGATCTTCCTCTCTATAATTTGTCTCTGTCCTTTTCGCACAAGAGGAGATATTTACCTAAACGGACAGAAACAGAAACACCGGGCTACAGGAACAATTGTAACTGGTATCCATTACTGTTTTGATGGTGAACTAAAAAAAATCTTGTGGTGTGCTGAGTAAAATAGTGGTTATCTTTGGAAAAACAAGGTGATACTGCCAATATATTTACTGGATTCATACTTCATTGTGGTGGGTCAACACACTATGGTGCCAACCGACTAAAAAAGATTGAGTTTTAGTGTCCAATAATGGACTGAACACCCTTTTGAAGGCTTTTCTACCCTGATGTGAGTCATGAGGGAAAAAACAGCAACCACTCTGGTTTAAAATGTGCTTTATGTACAGAAAAACTTGCTGCCGTAGAAGGAATCCATGATCTAATACAATGAAATGTTGTTTGAAATGTTTAAATGAGGCTTTCTGTGAACCTTCTCGAACACATTTAGCTAAAAAAAACCTTTCCCATCTTTAATCAAATCAGCTTTTCAGTGCATTTACTGAGGTATTCTGTTTTTTTTGAGATGCAAATAACAACCCATTAACCAAACATTTCCCCAATAAACCACATAGAAGTATTTGAAACATGTGGTTCAATAAAAGTGTTGCAGTCAACATCTGTGCCTCTGAATGTGTCTGATCTTACCCAGAGCCCTTATCCTTCTCCGATCGAGTGAGTGTATTATTTTCGGATGTTTTGCTGACATTGTCGCTTGATTGGCTGGCTTTAAGCCCGGCGTCTGCTCCGGCAGCTGGCGGATCCTTTCTCTTCTTCCTGGCAAAGAATTTTTTAAACGTCTGGAACTTGGACTTCTTCTTTCCTGTGAAGACAAACAAGAAAACAGAGAAAGAAAAAAAAAAACAATTAATGGAAACGGGTTTACAGTTCTTCAGACAGCACCACGATGAATCATTACAACTAACTGCACGGTGATATATTAATTAGAAAATTACACACACAGCATCTTTACATGCAGCCCTCATGTGAACTCTATTTGAGCAATTAGCCCTGAGTTGGCTGTAAAAGTTCAGGTAGGCACACCAGGAGAAACTCCACACCAAGAGCGCTGTGTGTGTTTACACAGAGACGTACATGAAGACAGATACAAACACACACACTCTTGTGCTTATAAACCCTAACCCCCTCCTGTGAGTCCACCTCCGTTAGCACCGCAGTGGAAAAACTCAACAACTCTTTTATAACTCCTTAAACAGCGACACACTGCTTTCACTGCTTTCAGTCAGCAAGGCGCTCATCCCCGACTTGAAATGCACACAGGTCCTCTCTCCCTGTCCCCCATTCAGCAGACACAAAAAGTACTTTTCTATTCGAGTCAGAGAGTCAGTTTTAAGACAGATGCATGTCCTTAACCTGGTGTTTTAATAACAAGACTATGGCCATAGCTTTATTAGATTAATTTACACCAAGAACGCAGTATTTTTTACTGCTTACTGCCTTCAAACTCGTGTATACGCTACTCAAAATGCACTTCCTCGATTTATTTAATGTCTGGCTGGTGCCTGATATGACACAGCTCCCTGTGTTGTAATGCTGGAGGCTCTGTCAGGCTGTACTTATGCACGTAGGGTGGTTTGAGCTAAATGCTAACATCAGCATGTTGATGGGAATGTCATTAGTTTAGCAGGTGTTGGACAAAAAAACTTTGACCTGCTGGTGGCTGTAGAGGAAAAAACTCAAGATTGAGATAATTCAATCTGGAGCGGAGTGGTGGACCAACTAATATTGCCATTCCTCGGGTCATACCAGCAGTGTGGCTAAACATATCTGACAGCTGGGCTTTGGGTCTTTGGACATTTTAACATGGGTATTTGGGTGAAAATATAGTATAGCCTTGTGCCTAACATCAGCTGGGATCTGCTCTAGCTCCACACAGCCCTGCAGAAACACTTATAACACTGCTGGAGTCTATGAGTGAGTCTGAGGGCTGCTACATGCATCTATGGCCAGACCTCACTGATTACTGTACAAAAGCACAACTTTAATAACTATTATTCAGTGATTTTGGTGAAACTGGATCATATTTTATACAGAATATATTTGCTCCAGCTGCTAAACTTCAACTCTCTGTGATTCACAGCGTTTCATAATGGATACATTGCTGTAGCCTAACCACTTGTTAAAGTAACTAACCGCTAATTAACTGCTGCTGACTGAGTCAGCCTGACCAGGTCAAGCACAGCCTCTGAAACCAACAGGGAGTAACGTTACACTACAGAGGCGATTTATGGACTTTCTCGATGAAAGATTGCTATGTAGCAAAGTGCTAACTCTCATTAGCTCAGTGAGCCATGCAGCTAACCAAACCGACCCTGGGATGCCAGGAGTCAAACCCGGCAAGAAAACCACCTCTGTAGGCCACTGTATTCCCTGCCAGACTGCCCCAACGCTGAGTTTTGGAGGTTTGCTTTTACAGGAAACGTTTGAAAAAAGCAAATAACGCTTTGCTTTCTGTTTCATGGGAACTTTAAAGATGTCGGATCCTCTATCTGTACATTAGGACAGTCAAAAGTATGGATGTACAGCACAATTGTAACCTGAGTAGGGGTTGGAAATGAACATTTCAATAGAGACAAAAGTCATAAAAACATCAAACGCGGGCTGACACATTCACGTTGTCATGCAACGAAATGTAGAGCATCTCCGGTTGACAGTGTTGCGACACAAAACACAAGGAAACAGGAAGATCTGTGAAGAAAGAAGGAGCCGGGAGAAAAACAAAAGAAAATCTGTGATCCAACTATTTTGAGAATTCACATCCGTGAGCTATAAAAGTGCTTTAGAAGAGACTAAAATAAAAAAAGACACATTATTTTTATACTAGCTGTGTCATTTTTGTCCTTCACCCTGCGGGGAATCCTTGAGCATTACTCCCTTTCTCTAAAAATACACTTTCTGGTTGGTGCTAAATCACAGCTGAAAAATGTCTGGAATCTAGACTGCCAAGGCCAAGACGCTTAAAATTTCTGGGTCATACATGTCTCAAAATGATTGAGCTTATTCATTTTTATGTTACAGATTTTTAGATTTTATAAATTGTTTGGAGACCCAAATATAGCACCTGACACATTGTTAGAGAGAAAATGTCTTTTTTTTATTATCCAGTTTCTGTTGGCTGCAAATTCTGCTTCATTTACTTGAGGAGCTTCCAACCTACTTTTGATGATGCTTCAGAGGCCTTTGTGTGCTGCCAAGATGAAAAATCAGGGGGAAACACCGGCCGACAGTGCCATTTATTGTGCTATTTTAGGCACAATGCACTATTAAGTTAAAGGTCTGTACTCAGAGAGCTGAAAAAGGCCACTGCTTCAATGGAAGGTCAGTGGAGCTTTATGGTCATTGTAGTTCTAAGATACTGTTATTTCCCAATATACAAATATACGACTACACGCACAAACAGTCAAAACAGAGTCATGGGAATTTCAAAGCAGTCTAAGGTCAATATTATGGGAACTGACCTCAGCTTACACAGAGAGAAGACGGTGACCTTTAACAGGGAAACAATGTCGTGGAGAGAGTGAGAAAGAGGAGGAGAGGAAACCTAAAAACAATTCACATTGTTTTTGGGTCAGGACATGATCACTGTCCGGTCAGCGAGAATGAAACACGCTGATGTCACTTGTGTCATATTTTAGCTCTCAGGTATAGTCAGTAGGTGTACATTTATAATTAATAGTCACTGTAATCATGTATTTAATTCAATAAGACAATGATGTTAGTAAGATATAATAGGGTCCCATTAAAGGCCCTGAGCCTTTAATATAATCTGAACAGGTGAGTTGTATAAAAATTCACCCTCAGTACAGTTGTCATGAACGGGGAAATTAGCTATAGAGACCAAAACTGCTTTTTTGTACCAGGCTGTAAACATGTTTATTTCTGCTGTGAAGTTGGACATTTTAATATGGGGACTTATGGAGACTGACTCACTTCTAGAGCCAGCCTCAAGTGGACGTTTGAGGAACTGCAGTTTTTGGTACTTTCCGCATTGGCTTCACTTTACAGTCACGGAGGTTGCTGCTTGTGTGCACCACGAATATTTACAAATATTTGATTCAGAATCTAGCGACAGTCGTAGGGCTGTTAACTTATATTGTCAGGGTGTCTGGGGAGTAGAGGGTGAGGTGACGGGGTATTCAGTTGGTTGCAATCTGCAGTAAATTCACACCCTTTCTTCTTCTTCTTCTTCTTGGTAATTGGTTGTACTACAGTGTGTGACTTTAGTACACAATCCTGATCCAGACATGTATTTTTCTAAACTTTAAACTCTGCTTTTCACTTATTACGCTGCACAGAAAGTACATCAGATCTGAAAACAAGTTTCCAGGTGCTTTTAAAATGAACAACAGAATTAAAAGGATAAAAATAAACAGGCCTAAACTTGTATCGTTTCTATTTAAAGACTTCAAACCTTTCCAACTGTGGATCCAATTCAAACACAGCACATTCTACCGGGCACCAGTCACAGATAAGCTGCCTGTCTGGCACCATCACTGGGTTAACACCAACAGATTGAGATGGACATGACTGGCAGACTCCATGATCTGCGGAGTCACGCCCGACGTTAAATAGAAGTGACTCACCAAAGTTAGTACGAATGGATTTCTGCAACAAACTGCACATATTAGATGTTAAGAATTAAAACAGGACCTAGTCTAAAGCTCAGGCATGAAACACTGTTTCCACTTTGTTGGACTGTGCACGTGTGCTCATGTTCTCTGACCTTCCAAAGCTCTTCTTCTTTGGTGCTATTATATCAGCAGCATATGTGCCATCCATCTGTATAGACAGTGTGCATCTGTGTTTTGTGTGTGTGTGTGTGTGTGTGTGTGTGTATGAGGGAAAGATGATGATAGCTTTCTCTGTTCCTTCATTTCCTGCCAACAGCAGCGGGGAGATCGAGATTGTTAAAGCTGGCCTGATCTTCCCTGCTGTGTGTCTGCGTGCAAAATCTCATTGCTGATAAGACAAACTTCCATATACGCTGTTACCCACCTGATGTGGACACTAATATAAGTTTGTTGTTTTTGTCCCATGTAAAGCAGCTCCTGAGAAACTTTTGCTTAACATAACACATGCAGAGTTTATGATATATATTAAGGGTGATCCTTTTAAGTGATACCTATGCAGTCCATAAAAAAAAAAAAAAATACACTTGATATACTTCCATATTCTTTAGTGTAAAACATCACAAACTAGCTGGGAGGATAAAGATGCAGATTTTACGGTGAAAACTGTCAAAACATGACAGTAAAAGACTGTTAAATATGCCTATGTTTTCCTGTATACACATTTCAAAACCTTTATTTATACGCCATTTTAAAGGAATTTATACAGAATAGAGTAGTATTTTATACCAGCGACTGTTAATTATACAGTAAAACACCGTGATGTAAAACACGTCAAGCGTAAACGTGAAATCAACAGTAGTATTATCCTTTTACCGTAATATTAGAAAAGGTTATACCGTACCATAGCTGCCATATTTTTAACCCTAAAAACAACTGTTTTTTGTTTGTTTGTTTTAGTGTGAGCATACTTTGTGGATAGTGCTCTCTGTCTTTTCAACATAAAGGATTTCTGGGGTATTAAGTTTAACATTTTAATCACTTCCTGCTGCTCTCACTTGGAGCTGTCAAAATAAAAGCCCAAAGAAAGCAATGACTTGAAATTTTTGGTCTATTTGTATGCAGACGACTTTCATGTATTCGTCATTCATTCCATCGAACTACTAGTTCATAATTTAGACTTGAATGTCTCACTTTCACAGCATGCATAAACTTTACATGGATGTGGTCACACTGATCATCAGCTTTGTGTATATATGAATAAAAACGTGGAGTGTAAAGGTGATCGAGGGTACAAACTAGCTGGTTTCAGTTTCAATTAATCACACTTTTTTTTTAAATTATGGAAAAGGAAATTGAGAATTATATGAACGGACGCATACAAGAGCCACAAAAGGCCATTCTCACACGCTTTGCACACTAAACGTTTTAACATTTAATCAGATTGTTACCTGAGCACTCCTCCGCGGCCTCAGCAGGCTCCTGGTTTACCGTCACATCTGGAGGTCCTGATGCCATGGCAGCGCTGTCACTGCTGTGAGACAGAGAGAGACACTGATGAGCAGAACTGATCATCAAAACAACATTTGTGCAGAAATTTAATGATAATGTGACTGATTGGAGAGGATAGAGGATACTCATGCTTCACTGACAATAATGCATTGAACCATTTCTCTTCAGGAATCTGAGAAAATTAAATAAACTTAATGAATTAACTCCACAACCCGACAGTTTTGGTAAAAACAAAAATCCTGAGGACGGCTGCGACGACGATAAACTTGTGACTTTTGTGCTACAGATGAGATCCCCGATCTTTCCAAAGTGACAAGATAATTAGTAATTACAATTAACTAATGAAGTTACAGCTGCTGTGCCACTGTTCTTAAAGCTTCTTAATTTGGACAGATTGTTTTTGCTGCTGAGTGATGGCCGGTGTGATGATTAATACATTAAAAATAGATGTGAACATTAGTGGGTAATTCTAGAACAAAATGAAAAAGCCTGAACCCAACATAGAAGAAAGATATGAAGTGATTTAGGAGAGGTCTGTGTGTGTTTCCACCCTTTTAAGCCGCACGAATTGTTGCTTTTGTCTCGGAGCTGGAATGTGGAAAAAAGCCTGATGTTCACATGTTGTCCCGTGTGTGAGAGCAAGAGATAGAGCCCGATAGTGTCCATATCACACCAGAGACTTATTATTAATAAATCAAAAGCACAAACTTGTTTTATGTTTCTCCGTGACACCTCCTGGGCTCCGTAATTTTGTGGCTGTATTCATCTCAATATGCTTCTATCGCCTTCTACTGCCAGCATGACCACTTGCAATGTGATCAGGCTCGCCTGATTACAGTGTGATTAAAGTCCCATTTTGGAGTGTCGTGACTTTGAATAAAAGTGGCTTGGCATGGGCAGGTGGCACAATCTAAAATCACAAAGGACTAAACCAAGACAGAACAAGTACAATTTGAAGGATTACATAATCGTCTGGAACAAACCACAGCCTTAAAAATGCATTTCAAACTCTTAAATGCATTAACCTTGATCTGTTTCTTCATTCCTTAAAAGTTGAACGTGTGTAGTGTGCCTTAAATTGTTGAGACTAACTCCGATCTCCAGTCCAATCCTTCACTACAGTCCAAACAGTCTTAACAGAGGCATCTCAGCTATGTTTCCAGTGTTCTGCTCTGCTCTGCCATCCACTTCTGCACCCGCAGATGCCCAGCAACCTCTTAACACAAACTCAAACAGACATGAAATCACATTATACCTTGTTATTGTTCTCAGTGTGCAGCAGGATGGAAGTCTTTAACTTCACCGTGTGAGACAACAGTAGCAGTGGTAATTGTCACTGCAGATTTCTTTTGTCTTTAATCACACGCTTTATTTCATCTCACAGGACTGTTAACGAGCTTCAACCAGCAGATGGGAAGGTGGAGGCCACGTGAGAGTTCAGCTTCAACCAGTTAGCTGCTCTCTCATACAGTGGGATCATTACTTAAACAGGTTTTATATGACTCTCAAATCTAATTATGTATGCACTTTCTGTACAACAGTTCTTGTGTGGTTTGGCAGGAAGTCGAGCCGTTATTGATTGTTGTTGATGGTTTTCAGTAAATTTTGGCTATGTCACCAGTCATTTTCACAGAATCTATGGACGTCATGAGGATAAGATTTGGGAGGAGAGAGTTGGAAATGTTTCCTTGGGGCCAAACTTCATAAAAGTATCTCAGGAACTTTTCATTTAGAACAGATGACGATGAGCTTCAAACCATCCAGCCTCTAAAACATCTGTGATGGGCGACTAAGGCAACACAGATGTGTAACACCACATTGAGTGGAAACAGGTTAGAAGAACAGCGAAACTTGTCTGCCTGATTTTCCACTGGCCTGAGTAACAGAATTTCATTTCTGACTCATGTTACTCATGTTCATCGATCGATCTGCCCACTACTTTGGAAATATCTCAACAACTATTGGATGTGTCAGACATTCAAGGTCTCCTGGGGATGAACTTCACGATGCACTGACTTTTTCTCGAGCTGTTTATGACTAAACACCTACAAAACTAAGGACATTCCCATCAGCTTCAGCTGTACTTTGTGTTTATTGCTAATTAGCTATGTCAGCATGCTAACAGGAGCTGCAGGGATTATTTTTGTAATGTTTTTGTGTGTAATAAAGAAAAATAAATGTAATAAAGTGAGACTTGTTTAAAAGGAAACAAGCTTTGCATCCCATACTTCCAATAATTCATGTTATCTTTGCAACATTTCACACGATATTGTGGAAAGTGAACTTTGTAAAGAAATACATACAACACAACTTATTGACACCAAAGCTGAACAACAGATTGTCTTCAAGGGCTTTACAGGTTAAAGAAAATCTATATAGCACTACTAAAACACTCCATTAAGGCATTGCACTTTGTTTTCTCACACATGCAAACAAACACTAAGACATCCAGGACCTCATTAGTTCTCTGAAGCATCAATCAGATAATAGTAAGTGAGTAATTGTCCATAAATGAGCTAACACATTACTACTTATGATATGATAGTTTTGCTCAGGCCTAACTTTAAGCCAACATGGATGAGAAGCTCTATGAATAAACTCAACACCTACAAAGCTCTTAGCTTGTAGCTTAGCTTATCTCCATCTGCTGATGAAGACCATGCGATAGCGTTTATAGCTCCAGGAAAAGATAGTAAGGCGTCACTGAGTGCATTTAAAAAAAAAAACACATTTTAATATGGCGGAGAAATTACTGTCATTCCTCTTTAGAAAGTTTATAACACAGCCATGTTTTCCACATTTGCAGTTGGTGTGAACAGCCTCTTTTCTCTCCATTAAAGAAGCGGCTGGAGAGCTTCTTGTCAACTGTGTTTACAGGGAGTTTGTATTATAGAAACAGATGGAAAATTCCAGAGGGTTTGTTGACGTGCTGAGGGGCTTTCGTCAGTATTACATAACCATTAGCTAGTATCATCTTAACCTTTGTTAAAGTCATGGGAATCATCATTGTTAGCCACCTTTATATGTCTCATCATCTTCAGCAGAGAGAAACAACCGAACTGAACTGAAACACTACATCGTGTCACGTCTTTAACACATCGTAAACGGTTGTATTTATATTAGTTTGATATTCTCATCACATTGCCGTAAACAAAGACACACGCCAGATGTTGTTGTCGATATTGCGGTTATGAGCTGATAGTGCTGGACTGATCCATTTCCTGTGTAATGCCACAGGAAGACAGTGCAGCCCTAAGTTCACCACACAAAGCAGACTCAAGAGCCCTAATAACATCTCTGGGAAACAGATACAGATACACACAGACAATAATGTGTTGTCTATGATATGACCTCAGGAAACAAGTGTCAGGGAGAGAGGGGAAACCAGTCTTAACACCCAGTAGCACCCACACAAGACTGTTATAGAGAGCTAAAGTATTGAATTCAGCATGTATACAAGCCCAGAGCTATATGATCATAAAGAATACTCCTGTGAAGCAGAAGGGCAAAAGCTCGCTTGATCATGATCTTGATTTTCAGTATGAATACAGACTGTGAAAGCAGAGACTTATGATCCTTCTGACATTTTGGGTTTTAAGCAAGGGTGATGTGCTTGTGCCAGCCAAGCGTTCATAGCAACGTTGCTTTTTGATCCTTCGATGTCAGCTCTTTCTATCATGAAGTCACCAAGCGATGGATTGTTCACCCACTAACAGGGAACGTGAGCTAGGCTTAGACTGTTGTGAGACAGGGTTAGATTACCCTACTACCTAATAATGTGTTGTTGCAATAGTAATTGGTTGGTGAGTAGAGCTGTTTGTGACATTGATAATGGTTACCGCTCTCCTATCACACACTGCATGTTTGTGGAGAATCTGGTGATAAATCACTTGCAGACGTGACCTGATTCTCGTCGGGATTTTGTACATAACAGAGCAGCTCCCTCGCTGCAATCCACTGAAAGCCAACTCCTGATCCCATGAATCAATCACTGGAAATATTACGGCTGATACATATACTACAGCTACTTCAAAGGAATAATTTAATAGTGGAAAATAGTATTATTGTCCTTCTTGGTGAGAGAAATAGAAGATAAGATTAAAAGTGTTACTAAATTGAAACTATGAGGCGGTTAGCTTAAGTTAGGCTAGACTAGACTAGAAGTGGATCGAGGGAGTCACTTATCACTAGTCAAGAAATGGTCACAAACCCATTTCTTAGCCGACATTTCTGGACTTTGGACAGAGCCAAGCTAATTCCCCCCTGCTTCCAGTCTTCCAAACAGCTAAATTAAGCTAAGCTTACTGACTCTCAGCTCTGGCTCCACACTCAAAGAACATCTAATAATTATATTTCCCAATTGTGAAACTAAGTTGAAGACCTTCTTGTTACAACAGGGCTTCAAAGTTCAGATGAGTTGATACAACACATTTTTCAAACTACTGGCTATAAAGTTCAAGGTCAGGTGGTCAGGGGGCAAAATGACTGACCTGCACCCACTTCCAAAGCCAGCTCCCCATGGTGACATCCTCCGCTTCATCTACGACAAGTATGGAGGAGAAGGAAAAACAGAAAGAGAGATTTGAAAAAAGAAAAGAGCAACAACAAAACAGGGGGAAGAGAATTATAGTTGAGAGGATGAGAAGGGCGGGGGGGGACCCATAAAATAAAGAGTAAAGGGGGAGTCAAAGAATGCAATAGCGAAGGGAGACAGTGAGAAAACAGAGGAGACGGGGACAAATACAAGTCAGAGGGAAGGCAGAGGGTCAAAGAGAGGGGTTGTGGGAAAGATCATCATGAAAGGGGAGAAGAGTCAGTTAGATAAACAGACGAATATTAGTCAGAAGACATAGAGTATAGAGAAAACAAGCTTACAGTAAACACGGAGGTCTTCCTGTAAAGCAGTAGTGAAGTTTTCAACCAAAGATGGTAAGAAGCCTGAAGTGAAATGATATTCTCGGTCGCATATTAAAATACAGTGTAGATACGGGAGCAATGATGGCACTTTTGGGTACACACTGATTTTATGAATAATAGTGTGTAAAAACAGTAACGTCACAGCATGCCTATTAACCGGCTCTGAAAGCTACCGCATGGTTTCAGACTTTGCAATCAGACGAACAATTTAATCATCCAAAATTACTAAAGCACTAATTTGCAATGGTGAGTACTTTCAGAGCCGGGAAGCCTCTCTCTCTCTCTCTCTCTCTCTCTCTCTCTCGCTCTCTCTGTTGTTCATGTAAACTTCATCAAGTTTTAATATGATGGCTGATTACAAACGTAGCTTATACGCCCGCAGGAAATCCACCATTATTGGACACTGCAACTAATTGCTGCGCAGCTCTGATCCAGCTTATATTGACATGAAGACGTGAACACCTGCCCAATCTAATTTAATCCAATACAATAGCTCTGCAATAAATCCTGTCTTTATTCAAAAGTTTATGTCAACAAAAACAGGATTTATGCAGAAAGCTGTTTATTATTGTGCTTTGTATTGAGAGCAGCTTTGCCAGGTACTGATGGACAAATCAGAATTAAGGTCGCTCATATTTCAGCAGCGAGAACTGAGTTTGCAATCTACAGTACATCCCACAGTTCACACCGCAAATAAAATAATTATGTGGACCCAATAATGCTGACTGAGAGGTGTTTCTATTAATATTCTGTTCCCTTTCTGACCTTCCTCTCTTCAACCCAGTTACTTTTATATGAAAGTCACAAATGCAATCTCATCAGGTCAGACCTGCTAACATTTCAACACGACACAAGTCTGAACTGAATGTCATCAGATGAGGTAAAACATGCACAGAAAGAGCCTCTTCTTCTCAAGAAAATGAGTTTAATAAACTTTGAAACAACGTGAAGGACTCGATTTTAAATTGATGAGGAGGTTCTTCACAAATCAAACCAGTCTATAAAAACTGTTTGCCCCCCTCACACCCATCACAGCGGTCATTAATCAAGACTTCAACTGCAAAAATAAGATTTTAGATTTGCAACTCTTCTTCCTCGACGTCATCGTGATATTTTTAACTCACGGCGATGATCTTTAACTCCGTGTCACCTCTGTCTGAATGACGATAAGCCAGCACTTTAACAGATACCCGAAGCCAACCGTGTGACGTACCTCATGTCTGAAAAATGCTTAGCGTAGCACTTGGTATTACATTTTATAGCTATAATTCATGAACTAAATCACACCGTAAAACATCATCTTACAGTTAAACATGTTAGCAAGGGCGTGGAAACCTTATAAATCTGTAAAGAAACGATATTTCACAGACACAGCAGAACATTTAACAAGCTGGAGCTCCCTCCCTACTGTATATATTCTCATATACAAGCACAAGCTACATCTGAACTTGTTATTTAATAAAACTGAGGCTTTAATTACTTATTTTTTCTGGCCAGTTTAACAATTGTTTTCTTTACACCACTTTTACATGATGTGGCTCATTTAAGATGCAAATCCTTCGTTAGCATTGCATCGCATGCAGTGTATAAACTCTCAGGCTCAGGTAGCTTTATTTGGAAGCTACCAAGTGTGTGTCTGTGCATGAGAGAGTGAGTGCGTGTGTCCATGTATCAGCCTCATTACATAACACTGGATTAGCACGTACTGTAGAGGTATTCAGACCAGTCGGGGTCTGCCTTTATTAGACAGATGAAAGAACCTCATTAACACCCACACACAGTTAGTACACACACTGACACACACAGTGAAGATAAACATGTCCATATTTGTGCATGACCTTAAATCTGTGTTAAAATGAGGCTCACACACACAGACAAGTTAACACACACACACACACACCTCACTGCCATGCCATCTGCTAAAAACAAAGTCTTGTCCAGCTGATGTAGATAGAACAAATCCAGACAACACAAATCCATGAGTGGACTGAACAGAGTCCAGGTCCACACAGTGAGAACAACCCTCATCCGCAAACACTGCTGATCAACTGGAGAGAAAATATTATGAATACATGTTAAAGAGAAATTCAGATATTATGGCTGACATGAACACTGAGCCCTTTTGTCCTAAGACGACTGTAACTTGACTTTGTCCACGGGGTCCTCGTCCTTCTGACGTGAAGCAAATCCAATCTAGTTCAGCCTTAATCCCTCAATGGAACCAGTGTTACCAGACCCATTGCACCACCAGCTAATGGTGTTGACTAATTGGCTCTTGTTGGCACCGATGTGCAGATGTTTGACGTGATGTCTGCAACTGCAACAACCCTGAAGATCATACCAACATCAATGGTCCATAAACACACTTTTAATATAGTTAATAACTCACATCATGGTTCAGAGATGATCTCCGTGTCGAGGACATCACATGGATCTTCTTGTATATCTAAAACGGATAATCTAATCTAGTAAGGCTTCTATAGTAGGTCCTATATTGGACTTTGAGCTTTAACAACACAAATCCACACCACTCCAGTCCTAATCCTTCTGTACTACCAGCATTAAACTGGGCTCATTTGGACCTGATTACATTACTACAGCAATTAGGTTCAACAGAGTAAGAGATTTACAATGAATCAACAGCAGAGAGAGGCTGAGAGCTTAGAAAAGCACAAATGTACTGTGTGTGCCAGCTTTTAACGGAGGTATTTTGACGTTGTTGAGTAAAACACCATAGGCATGGACGTCGGCGTGACTCATTCAAGAAATCTTGCAAAGCTTTCTCTCTTAGACAACATGATTGAATTTCAGTAGCGATTTCCAACAGAACAAACCCGATAGCTGTGTGGCTGCGCACAGTAAAATCAGAGCTAAACCTAAGTCATGTGAGATCTTTTAAGCCAACGCTGTTCATGAATGAAATCCTGTTTTCTATCGTACATGTAGGGCTGCTTGTTCACATCCTATCAGAGGGATTTGAATGCTTTGCAGGATCTAGTATCTTAAAAATATAACACACACAAATATGTGAAAAGATCAGGATGTTTGAGGAGTTCCCCTGTGTATGATGGAGTGAACTCCAATGTTTAGTCTCTTATTGACGGTGATCCTTGCCTCTGAAATAAATCACTATGTGGGAAGCCTACAAAGACCAGTCAAAGACTTATTTCTAGGTGCTTTGGCCAGGGAACTCGAGAATCTATTCCCTATGTTTGAGACACAAAAACAAATCCGTAACTTGACTCCGAGCACAGAGAGGGGAGATGAGAGGCTGAGCGGACGGAGTGCAGATGAATTGGCCACAGTAATATGATGTTAGCGGATCTATGACGAGCCGCAAGCCTTCAATTTCCACAGAGAGAAAGAGCGAGATGCAGAAAGGAATCAAGAAAGAATTGCGAGGGAGGACAAGGATTTTTCCAGTCAGCTGGAATGATGAACTTGGACAAGCCGCTGGAGTACAGATATAGATAGACAGACATGTTGTATATACAGAGCAGCACGCATGTCAACTTCAAAGAGTGTACACAACATAAAGTATGTAACGTATACAACTCGATATACATTTCCAGATACATTTTATACATTTATGTGCTATTATGAAAGACATTTTTCAAGTCATATTTCTTAAAGGGAGTTTGGTGTAATATTTTCACTACACATTACACAGCTACAGCTAATCGTATACAGTTTCTAATGGCAGCATGTAACTTGTAGAAATACACTCCAGGTACAAAACATTTTGAATTGCACATCCAGTCTCTTCACGTTTCCTCTGCTGTGCTACGACTCATAGCAGGATTAGCATCCTGGTGGCATCCACTTTGACAAAGTTGTATACTAAAGTTCAATTCAGACCTCCGTCATCAGTCAGCTGCTTTGCTTTAAATGAAGCACAATTATATAATTATCAAATCAAGCGATAGACAAAAGCTGTCTTGTATGATGAACTTCAGCAAATAAAATAGTACAAGTACTAGAAATGTATTAAGATACTTATTTCTTACATTAACTTGTTATGTAGGATGTTTTTCTCTCTTCAAACTCATTTTTCTGTTATTCCTTCTTGTAGTTGCCTTCCTATTCTTAGAGGAACAGGGTGACCTTGCACCATGATAACACCCAAAGCTGTCTGCTTCTCCACCCATCGTAGTTTCTGAGAGATACCCTGCTCATGTTTAACCTCTAGTCTTTTCACTCTGCAGACTGCTGACCTTCTTTGCAAAGAATAAAATTATTCAACTTGATTCCCAAGTCTTTATTTCAGTCTCACACCAGTTGCCACACTGAGATTCATTTGAGGACTGAGGGCAAAGTGTGTCTTAAAAAAAAGGGGGAATGTTGCCTATTTTCTATTGTAAAATTTAGTGATGAGAAGCAAAAATGTTGTATCCGATCCAGAATGAGAAGTCATCCTAAGCTGATCAGGTACTAATAGTGCTAATAGGTGGTTAGCATAGCTTAGCACAAACACTGTGAGCATGATGAAACAATGCCAGACAATTATTTAATCTGTACAACAACCAAAATATCAAATCTCTGGTGTTATGGAGAGTTATGTGCTGGGACTATTTCCCAGCCAGAACAGTGACTTCCTAAAGTCTCATTCTTTATGCTGAGCTAACTGCCTGCTATCAGTCCTATCACTGATACCAAATATCAAATGACTCCTTTTTCATCAAAAGGGATTAAGACTTTGTCATTAATAGATAGACGGAAGAGAGTCCTTCCAGGATGTGGTCCCTTCTGTGGTGGACTATTGATCGCTGTACAAGGTCCAACCTAGGTATTTCCTGCTCCCATCTTGTCACATGTCTCTCTGCATGCTATCTAGTAAGACATTAATGGGGAACAGCATGTAAAAAGGGCAGCATCCTTCCAGGATAAACATCTTTCAGGCTTCCATTACTCTATCCCCAGATGTTAAAAAGCTTTAACGTGAGCTTTGTTATTGTCTAATCCATTACTTGAAGAAGCTCAATTTCAGACACGAGGCCATAAAAGGATATGAGAAATATATAAAGAATGTGGCCAGATAACACAGCTTCACAACAACATGACTTTACTCCCTCCTCCCTCCTCCTCTTTGTCTCTTTCATTCTTTTTACGTCCTGTCTCATTATCTCACCATCCCCTTCTTTCTCTTTCTTTGTCTGTTCCTCTCTCTCTCTCTCTTGTCCAACCACACATACCTAACTGGGAACATGGCCTTTAGAACTGTGGTATTTCCTCTTGACCCATTCAACTATTCAGCGGCTGCATGGTCAGCAGGGGACGGTGACGGTGACTACGAAGGAAATTATTCATTAAATTTCAGTCTGAACTCTGAAGAATGTCACTGTAACTTTGACTTTCCCATACCTTGAAATGAGACTTTAAAAAGTAACAGTGCTGAGTTTCTTTCAGCTACTGTATGCTTCTTTCAGTACTTTCTGGATTTTTCTGACCTGTATTGCAAAGTGTAGAGTAGACAGCTGAGAGAGACATGCAAAAGGTCCCCAGCTGGACTGGAACTGGCGACATTGCAATTACAAGATCAGTGTCCAAAACTCATAGACTACTAAGACCTCCCAAGTGTGTTATTTTTAATAACCGCACAGATCAGGATGGATTATACTGTGTATACCACAGCCATTATACAAAGATCCAAATAGAAGATATGTTCACTAAGGATTGCAACGATTGGGAAACTCTGGACCAATACGGATATTTGAGATAACAATTTCACTGATCCAGTTGTGTTTTTGATCTTATTTGCCAATTGGCTGATGTCAGTAAACACGGCAAATATCTGCTGATAAATTGGTGCATCCGTAACATGCAAGACACAATGGAAACTTTGTGTAAAAGTAAGAATAAAACTATTTAAAACTTGCTGTAGTCTTATCCTGAAATATCAACACAATCTGCCAACAGACAGGTTTCCAGGCAACATCATGAGTGTGGGAAGTTTTCTTAACATGTGGAGACATTGCGGTAACATGTTTTCTACCCCCTGCTGCGCACACATGCTGGTTTGTTTTGGGAAAAACCATCTATTGGTAAAGCATCCAACGGTTTCGCCCTGATCCACGAACCTTGAATTTCCCATGACTGCATTTCAAGCATTCAAGCGGCCATGATTTAATCCCGTCGAGAATCATAACGTGCCAGTGAACTACAATCACCTTTAACACACAGAATGATGAAGCACATCTGCGATTGTTTGAATCAGTAGCAAGAAACGCTGCCTAATTTAAAATAGTAACACCATTATTTTATATTTGAGTCTTTAGTGGTTAAAAAAATAAATGTGTCTCACTGGAATTTAGAAACAAGATGTGAGAAACAGGACTCCCTTTGTAGAAATCACAGATATAAAATGTGGTTGGATGTAAGTCCATCGTGTGTGTGGATCATCTAAACCTGAAATTATAAAGCGGAAACTGGTAAACAAAACAAAATGCCGCATTATAACAGAGTGTGTCGCAGGCAACAACAGAGATATAATGTGACTGAAATGAAACCAAAGAGTGCCTGTAAAGAAAAGACAGCTTATAGTTTGTTAGTCCAGCACGCCTGACTGAGTTAATTTGGACTAGTACTGTAGTAATCCATCAGGAGCGAGGTAAATGAACACGGTGAGTAACTGGCTACTACCATGGTTTTATAGCTAAAAGGGTGGTTACACAAGGTGAAGTAGTTTCTGAGAATATCACTAAAGATTCTAAATAATTTGTTGTGATCAAAAGTTTATCTCATCATCCCTCAAATTCGCTGTTTAAAACCACTGATTGGTAGTAGCCTTCATCCATCAGCAAAATTTTGTGTGGTCTCACTCTTTATTTCTGAATTGGACAGGACCTGACTGAACTCTGGATGAGTGTTAAACCAAGCTCCTCAGTCATCTTATCTCATCTCAGATATTAAATCATTGTTGAAAATACCATTATTGTCCAAAAATCTTTTCACGGTTGAGGTTTGGTTGCGATTTTAGAAACCATTCTTTTGGGTTTGGGGTTTCTCTTGTCTTCCAGCTGTCCTTCCTTTGCCTCTCCTCCATCTTCTTCCCCCCCCTTCTGTTTGAAACGGGGCTGTGCTCTTAGCAACGAGCCTTACATGGACTCGAGACAGAAACTGACCAAACACTCTCATCAGTCACTCTGCACAGTCTACATTCATTTACAGCTGCATCACCGTTCCTGCTGAACAAACTAAACCTACTGTGGTTACATAATGACCGTTGGACCGGGAACCATTGGGAAAGACGGTGGGAAGTGAGAACACACACACACTTGTCGGCAGCTCAAGACCTCTGGTGGGCTGAATCTAAACCTGTCTGACTTTTTGCGAAACACTAAATCAAGACTAAAATACTGAGGGTAAAATCTGCTTCTCCTGCACAGATGGACTTTACAATGATAACGGGGGCAGATTTACCACTCAAAACACTTCTTGGGTGGGTTCTTGATTTAACACAAAGGTAGACAAAAGCAGGCGTCGCTTTTTAGCTGGCAACCATCAGTTTTGTTGGCTGTTACTAGCTGCAGCTAACCAGTAAATTGATGGGAACTCTGCAAGTTGCCAGAAAACTCTCACTTGTAAAGAAAGCTTCAAGAGTGAGGCCACACCATATGCATTTGTACATACAGTACATACATAACAATGCAGGTTCATTAGCACTGCTACAGTGAGCATGTAAGATAGTTATCCAGTGATGCTCACATTTGCAGCTTCCATTAGAGAAGATAAACACTGTCTTTAATCAATTCCTCACATTTTTGCTCATGTTTCTGGTTTGCAAAAGCTAAATGAAAGACACCAGCCTCTTTGTACACGGTGTATGACTCTTTCTAGAGTTCTTGTGCACCCTGATAGAGCTAGTTGTGGAATCCAAAGCTCGACAGGCCTGCTGTACCCTGTTTAAGCAGCAGTTACAGTAGCTAAGCTGCAGAGGGGTTTAGCAAGAGGACAATTTCAACATGCTTGAAAGTTTTATAGGGCGTAGTGTAGAAGTTCATACCCCGTGAGATTTATGATGGATTATGATGATTTATGATTGTATTCTTCAACATTAGACATTTTCTGATGGCTCTGGTTCACAAGTTGTGACACGCTAGCCCATTTTTTTCATTTTAAAATGCAACGTTGAAACGAGTAAATCATTTTCGATTGTCAGTTGTTCTTAGGACTTAAACCACTTAAATGCCAGATGTATCTCACTTCCAGTATTGAACATACAACTCCATTAGATCCTTTTAAAAGAACCATCAGTCTTGAGTGTGTCTGTGTTAGTTGGTTTCAGCATTAGGAGAGCACAATTGTGGTTCTTTAGTTGGATCTGTGTGTAGCTGTCTTGCAGCTCATCCCATCTCCTAATTCACTTTCTTTCTCTGTG
This sequence comes from Argyrosomus regius, assembly GCA_946959425.1. Lineage (NCBI taxonomy): Eukaryota > Metazoa > Chordata > Actinopteri > Sciaenidae > Argyrosomus > Argyrosomus regius. Next base: position 6,660,370 of record OX336893.1, read on the forward strand.
TCACACACACAAACAAAATGTTTGTCTAAGTCAACTGTGCTGAGTGGGCCATAAAAGCTTGTATTGTTGTCATGTCATGAGACTGAAAGGCCAAACACAAAGAAAGTAGAAGGGGGTATCAGTGCGCCCAACAACACCACATCTCCACAGCTCCGGTACAAAAAAAGATACTTTACTGAAGTCAAAAAGCTAAAGCCACTCATTATCCTAACCCTCTGTGGTCCAATCACACTGCCAAGCCCAGAGTCCTATATATAGCCAATTCAAAGCATTAAAATCACAGAGGAATGTACAGAAAACATGCAGGGACATTTAAATGAGGAAAAAAAGTCTAATATATCCACAGCTATCAAGTATCAAGCCATCAGGAGAGCAACACGACTTGATCCTGTGGCAGAGACAATTCACAAGACATCATACATCTGATTCTTCTGAATAAAAACAAAACCACTATCAGTTCTGGTAGTTTATGACTAATCATTCGCTCCCAGCGTAAAATGAATCAATTAGATCAGCTCTGAGTCATACAGCTGACACTCGGAGCCAACTACAAGCCACCAATTGTCTCAATAAACAAAAGAGAAACAAAAGTTCGATTAGACGGCTGCAACAAAAGACAGTGGACTCCGGGAAAACCCCCAACATGCAAACTGAAAGCAGTGTACTCTACGAAGAGAGTTGTAATTTCTGTCAGCATTTGAATTTGTGTTGTGGTCAACATGATTTGCTTTTCAGGGCAAGATGTGGTCAATTGTGAAATAAGTACTTCCAGTAGCAGAGTGCATGACCCTTAACACATGTTGTGCTGTTAAGAAATAGTAGTGCATGACCTCTATTGGGATGAAAATGACACATCCCTTTAAAAGAGCCAAATAACACCCTCATCCTGTGACCCAGAGATTTGACGGTAATGTTCATGATGATGGACAGTTTGATTAAGCAACGTAGGTGAGTCATGTTACGTTGCCAGGTGAGATGCCAAAACAAGATTTTGCAATCTTCAGGTGATTTTGTAAGACATGAATACATTTTAAGTAAGTTATTGTCAGTTGGTGCAACAGAACTGAGTATCCCAATATAAGTTAATTGTAATCATTTAGCGTTGACAGATGCAATTAAAAAGAAACTTACTTCCTGCTCTTGAAGCATCCCATCCCAGCCATCTTTTAAAACTGAAGTGAAGCAAAAACTTAAACTTCCTCTCTCTTTGCAAAATGAATGATGTCTTTTCCTGGTTTGTCCAAGGAAGGAATATAAAACCCTCAAATAAAAACACCTTGGGGAGTCTCCTTTTTTCTTCCTCAAAACTGAAGACTTCTGTCTTCTTTGCAACAGAGAAGATGCCACTCCACAAGAGAAGATCGCTCTCTCTCTTCCAAATCAAACCATCTTCCGAGGTTCCTCCCCCTTTTGAGCTCCACTAAAAGTCAAATTTCATACAGAGGTCCCTTTTCCAAAAAATCTGGCAGCAGAGGCACAAAAGCAAGCCAATCTTAACCACGCCAGTACTCACATACAACAGCAGCCAAAGTGGGATTAGGACAGGATCAGAATATCACACACAAATTATAAGAAGAAGGTTTGAAAAAACAGGAATCTCCTTTTCAAATGAATCAGGATTTTGAGTGTCTTCAAAAACAGCAAAAAAAGGCTTTTTTTCCTATAGAAATGCGTCTCACAGACGGAGTATAGTGAAAACAATCCTTTGGTTGGTACAATACGGTAGTGAGCTAGAGGGAAAACAATTGACTAAATGACTGACTGAGTGGCTGCTGCATGCCTCACTCCTCTCCTCCTGGTCACCACGGCTGGTAATACAGAAGGGGAAGGGCTGGAGGAGGGAGGAGGAGGAGGAGGAGTGAGGGAGGGAGGAGGCAAGTGTGAACAAGAGACTGCCCCCCATGACCTTACCCTCTTTTTTCTCACTCTGTTTAGTTTTGTACAAAAATATTTCTTTTTCACCAATGGCAAGATTTCATTTATCAGATAAATACTTGGGTTTGAACAGATAAATTAATTGTACAATGGCAAGTGTTGAAGTTGTGTAACTTTGGCGGCCATAACAACTCTTGGCTGCACTAGCTTGTCATCAGTTAGTGAGAAAAAAAAGCTGAACAGTAATCAGAAGAGATCATCTTTACTGAAAGATTAGGTTATGCTTGCAGTATTTCTTGTGAAATGACAACCACTGTCTTTCAAGCAGTTAGCCAATGTGTCCAGTAGCTTGATGTTTGATGTTAACATTCACATCAGTTACCGTGATAATTTGGTTTTAAAGGTGCTAATCATTGTTTTTATGTGTTTTAGCACCTTTCAGCTCATTGTTTTGATTTTGTGGCCCGTAACTGTAATGTTACTGTTTTTAATCACTCTCCTTTCATCAGCTGTTTTCAATTAAAAAAAACTGTGATGAATCCACTGTGATCTACATACTCAGCTTAGTAAGTTAGCAATTAGCTGGTGAACATAGTGAAACATTTAGCTGCTAAAGCTAAAGTCAGGAGTTGGTGGAGAGAGCAAAACAAACCTGACAAAACTAATGACTACCTTGAGAACATGTTGACCATTTCTGACAATTTAACAGAGCCAGTGTGTCAGATTTATGGAGATCTGTTGGCAGAAATGGGATATAATGTTCAGCAGTTTGTTTTCATGAGTGTATAATCATCTGAAAATAATAATCCTTGTATTTTTATAACCTTCTAACCTTTTAATCTACAGAGGGAGCAGAGTCCATAGCGCCTTTTAAGTTTCACGCAAGTGTCCTCCATAGTTTCTCCTTCATGCTTGGTAGGGGAGGGTGAGGTGAGGGGTAATCAGTTAGTTGCAATCTGCACGGCTAGATGATATTAAAATGCTACACACTTGACCTTTTAGCCAAATTAAGGCCATATAACTAAAACTCTGACTGGTCTGGTTTTCAGCCAGATTTCATATCCAGTATAAGTACGGGGGCTTCATTCAATACATTCTGGTACACTGTGTTGTCCTACTTTTGTATCATGGATTAGCATTTTCAAAATGAATCAATATACAGCACTTAGTGATGACAGCATCGATTTTCTCAGCTGACCGATGCTTGTGATGGGACCTCCATAATGGAGGTATGTACAATATGCGTCACCACCATCAACCATGGATGTTGAGTGGACACAGTGTATATCAAAAGTATCTCTCTGATATCAGACTGTGTATGTGGAGCTTATTTTAGTTCACTAAACTGCCCAGCTCCTGCATGTCACCGTCCATTGAGTGCTTGGACAAAAACAGAGCCTCATCTTAATCTTTGTGTCTGTCTCAGCGGGGGTCCGAGCAAGTCGCGCAACAGCCTGTCGCAGCTAATCACTATAAGTAGGGAGCTTATCTACCTACAGCTACTACGGCTCCGAGTGCTCGTGTGTGTGGGAGTGTGTGTGGCTGCGAGGTGACATAACGGCTGATCCTGAGATCCTCTCAGAGACACACAATCAAGAGAAAGAGTCAATTTTAGCTATGTGGCCAGTTTATTTAAATGATCACTGTCGGATCATTACTAAAAACCAGACTTATCATCTATGACAGGGCACATACATGTTTACATGTTTCAATAGTCCAAGGATTAGTGAGATTTCAAGTGAAAGTTGACAGATTTACCTCTCGGAAAATGCTTTGTAACCTAACAGCACCTCTGAACTGAGTCCAAGTACACACAAACAGAAAGTATCATCTTAGCGTTGAGGCTACAGCGTGAAAACTTTCCCAAGAAAATGACAAAAACATCCAAATCACATTTATAATCAGACCATTCATGCACAGAGGAGTGCAGATAGCCGAATACATTTCTCAACCCCGACATGCCCAGACTGAGTGTTGTCTGCGTGATTCATTTTTCTAATTTCAAAACATGTTGAAATTGATCTGAGCTGTCCAAGTCATAAGAGCATATGTGTGTGTGTGCATGCGTGTGTGTGTGTGCTGGTGTGTCAGTGTAAACAAAGACAGAGTCAGTCTCTATCAGTTCCAGAGCTCAGCAGCTCCGTTTCAACAGCATAATACACAAACACACAGTCGCTAAGATCCGTTTTGGCACGCTGGGATTGAGACATTCCTTTAAAAAGACACACACAAACATACCCACACACACACACACACACACACACACACACACACACACACAAACAGCTCACTATTGAAGTGACTACCACATGACATTGCCAAGAAACCATCAGGAGGGACCCTCTCACGGTGAAGTAGTGTCGAGAGAGGATTTCCACCATTTTAATGTTCATGTTAATCAGTGTTTCCACCAATACATTCAGTGTTGCCTCAGCTTTACTTGAGATTAATTCCAGGAACCAGGATCCTGTGGATTTCCCATCCTGAATCTCTCCGTCTTCGCTGCAGCATGGATGTCAGACACTCAGGAAATTAAATAAATCAGTCATATAAATCTACATGTACTACATGATCTGTTTTTTCCCTGTCGGGAGAGAAACTAGTTTTGTTTCTTGACGGTGAAGCAGGGAGGATTAGTCTGTGTTGTACTATGTGTTGATTTTTATAACAGACTAACATAATAGAATAAAACTCTATTAAAAAGAACATGAAAATATTAAAATATGAACACCAAAATCTTCAAAATCGAAGTAAAACATGTCCAGTCTGGTTCTTTTTACCATTTAGAAGGCAGTGACGCAGGTTTGATTGAGCAACACAGGAAAGACTGTAACTGTGACACTGAGTTTAAAATTCTGGGCGTATAACTTTAAAAACTCTAAGAAAATGACTCATATTGGATGAGAAATCGGTGATGCTACCAGTGATGGTGTATGTCATTCACTGCTGAAATATCAGAATGTGTTTTATAGAGGCAATTGAAGCTCATACTAACAGCAACAGAAAAAAGCTTGCCACATTTTTTACCATCTACACAGATAGATAACAAACATTCACAGAAACACTGAAATTACAGATGGAAGTATAATAAATAAGTAAAAAAAACATCACAAGTGGTGCAACAAGTGTCACATTAATTCGTTAGGGAATTGACAGAAAGCACCAAAAGCTGTCTGAAGACATCGTTATGGGCTCTAGGATATTGTTATGGGCATTTATTATTTTAACCATTTTTTAGATTAAATGATAACTTGATTAGATAAATTAGCATTATTTTTTGAGGCTGGCATCTAAATGTTAGACATTTTCAACGGTGCCTTAATTAGAATCAGTTCATCAATGCAATACACGTCTCATAAATTGTACAGAACGAAAACTTAAAGCTGCATTATTGATTTTTTTGGCCACAGGAGGGCAGCGCAACAGTCATACATGACATATTACCTTAAAAAGCTGGTGAACATGTTAGTCAATTACTCGCAGACACAGAGAAATATATTCATTTGGAGTCTTCTGTCCACCTGATAAGCCTGATATTCACGCTTCCTTTAGCTCTGTTTTGCTCTCCACAACTCCTGGAAGAAATACCTTGACCCATTGGCATCAGTCACAACAAACCCAATGCTCATCCAGGTGCATTGTTTTGCTCTTTAAGCAGGAAAATGAACTCAGCTGCGAGTGTTTTGAAAAGGACTCTAAATACACCCCTGTGGAGGGAGATTTATGACCTCAGTATATGAAACACCTGGTTCCTCACTCCCAAAAATCGACGGGAGTTTTTCAAAACACCGCTATCGAATGACTAAATGTTGACACGTCAAAAATGGATCCAAGAGCATGGCGCAATGCTTCACTATAAATGTGTAAATGTGCATGAGTGTGTGTATATAAGTGTATATTCATGTATCAATCATACAGCCTTCTGTTTATAGAGGCAAGAGGAATGTCAGTCAGTTTCCCTTCGAAGAAAAAAAAAAAAGTGGATGCTGGTATTTCCTGAAACAGCCTTAGTATGGACCCACTGAAACCAGAGAGAGCGAGAGAGACGGAGGGAGGGGGGTCTTTCAAACTGGGAGACGAACTGGGTGCCTGTCCTATCAATAATAATTAGCATTTGCCTTATCTTTGTGAGGAGGATTGATTTCTACAGTGTTTAACCTAAAGGACACATGAACAGTCCACCAACTCTTCTCCCATACACACATTTGGTTATCTTGCCGTCATCACTGGAGTTAAGGAGGTTGTCTCAGCGTATTAAAAGGTCCAGTGTTTCAGATTTAGGAGGCTTTATTTACATAATATGACAGAAATGAAGTATAATATGCATAACTCTGTTTTCATTAGTGTAAAATCACTTGAATCATTGGTTTCTGTTACCTTAGTGAGTAGCCTAAAAGGGATCCACCCTCCACCCAGGCTGACTCTGAACAGAGTCAACAATCAGTGACACCTGCTGTCTAGCACTGGCAAAAAAAAGAGTTCATAATTTGTGGTTTGTTGACTACATTGTGGAGCGAATAATGAGAAGGAAAGAGTTTTCAGAGGGCACACAAACCTGGTGGAAATGTGGTCAGAACCTTTTATTTGACCGAGGAAACTTTCCTGAGCCTGACTGATCACTGCAGGTCCGTACTGCACTGAGATGTTATGCTCATGGAAGTCTTTTGTATTGTTATTTTCAAAGTAAAATGTCCTTGTGATTGTTAAAATTCTTCCTTTGTTAGGGAGCAAACTGTGCAGGTTGATGTGGCTACTCTGTCAGTCATGTTCTTTAGTTTGTAAGTAACAGATGACTTTAGTGACAATTAGTTAGATCTAAGCCATGGCCAGGCCTCTGGCTCACTGTCTCAACTTTTCCTACTATGACAAGTCAAAATGTCAGCTGAGAAAAGGCCAACATTTCATCTTAAACCATCAATGTGTAAGTACATTAAAGGTTCGGTATGTAACTTTTAGGGTGATCTTTGAGCAGAAATGGAATATAAAACCTCAACCTACTCACGTGGTTGTGACGATGACCTCTTTTGGCACATGAAGGCCACCGTAACTTCTCCTATGCAGTACACTGTTGATTGCAACCTGCAATCTCAATGCCTCTAAATCTTACCTTTATGATTAAAATAGCATTTTTCAACCTCATTTCTAAAACACAGTATACACAAGTCCATCTAGAGCTGACCTCTACACATATTCCTGAAAACCTTATCTATCGAACGTAAATATTCATACAGTGTTTCTTTCTTTATAAATCACGTGACTTAATGGGCATTTAGGCTAAAGGTTCAACTTTTTTTGCCTGACCTCTGCGTGTTTTAGCCGCAGCTCTCTGCCAACGCGGGGGCCTCATTGAAATGAATGAGGGGCTCCTTTGTTTCACGCAGTGTTTATGTTTGCCTCAGCACGACCTATAATTGATGTGCTATATATAAAAGACAACCTCAGATCAGACCCTGATAAAAGCGTAGCTACAAGCGTTCAGAATAAAAACCTCTGTAGTTTGGAAAAGTGTTTTCTTTCTGTGGATTTTTTTTGCTCCCCGACACAAAACAGACTGAATTTCCCCCAAGTTAGATTTCTGGACTTGTGGTCGACCAAGAGGCCCTGCTTTTCTTCCCTCTCCTCATTCTTCTTCTTATTCTTTCCATCCCCTTCCTCATCTCCATCACTTATTTTCCCTCCGTTGGCTGGAGTTGCTCTCACTCACCCCTGCAGTGCAACGCCTTTTCCCACTCCTCTGTTTTGTGGTTTCTCTCTGTCTCCTATTCTCTCCATTACAACATGCACAGGCTGATCCAGATCTCTCTCTCTCTCTCTCCAGAGGAGGAGGAAGAGGGGAGGAAGAGGGGAGTCGCTCTGTAGCTCTCTGAATTCCACCTCACATCTGGAAACCATCTTCTCTCTCTCTTTGCCAATCTCTTGCTCGCGTTCTCCCTCCCTCTCTCTCTCTATGTTGTAATGTAAATAGCCCTGTAATCATACTCCTGCCCTAAGCCCGCCGCACTGGGTGGTGTGTGTGCATGTGTGTGTGTGTGTGCACGAGAGAGATCTTATACAGAACACACTCCTCCAACAAGCTAAGATCAACAAACTGAGATTCTGTCTTCTTCTGTCTCTCCATCTCAGGTCCCAGCTGAAGTTTATAGGCTGATAAAAAACTAAACAGCCGTCTTCGACTCTACTTGCACACACACACACACACACACACACACACACCTATCCTGTGTTAAAGCCACAGGAGGGACACGAGCAGTTGATTCAAAAGGGGTTTAACTGAATGACGTCAGCCTAATAACCTGAAAGTGAAGTGCTTTTACAGAGCGTCACAACACCAATGATGCATCTCATTCATCCAGCTGTGGACGGTCAGTCAGTCAGCCTGTTTGGAAATGGCCGACTAAACAGATGTGCTTCCTTGTTTACCTGCACGTGTGGTGAATTTGCTTCGTGAGCTAAGTTTGACCTGCAAATTCGGAGACAAGAGACTGCAGGAACAAACCACAGAATATGAAACACAATAAAGCTGTACCACATATCACAACAAATGTTTCTTTCTGTATTTAACAATATTTGCATGGCGAGTCGAGGGACAAAATAAAGACAAACAGATTCCTCCTCTACTGTAATCGAACCAGTGAAGTCCACTCCGGGTGACGTCTCTGGGCTGCAAACGCTCCTCGTTATGTCTTGTAAATAAACAGACTACTGCTGAGTGTTTTCTATCCTGTACCTTTGACTGCAGATGAAAATAAATAAAATATCGCTTGGAAACATTTACAAGTAAAAACATCTCATCCACCTAAATCATCATTTGAAACTAAACGACAGAGAAACCTGAATTTTGACAGAAAGCTTCAAATTAAAACAAAACCCCAAAACTCAATATTAAGAGAGGCTGCCATCCACTATCAAACTTCCTGCCCTCCGCACCATCACCTCACACTAAAAGGTACGGTCACATCGCACTTAAGTCCTACAAATATTTGCTCTGTGTCCCTTTTACTTCAGTAGAAGCCCTCACGATGGACAAACTCAAAGCACTGCGTCTCCAGGCAACTCTGGTGGACTCAAAACTCTGACTTTACTACATTGTTACAGCACCAGGGTACAAACTGTTTGAGCGTTCGCTCTGATCAATATTCATTTATTCCCCCACATCAGAAATGTGTCACCGTGTATTTGTTCGGGTTGAGCGCAGGGCAACGGAACACTACTGCGATCGTGCATTTAGACAGAGACGTTTGCTTTTTGCTGACATGACCGAGGTCCAAATTGGCATGTGTGCAAACACCTACACTTAACGTGTCATCCCATTATTAAAGGGGCACTCCAGTGATTTAGTATTGAGCTTCCATGAAGTTGGGGGACACAGAAGGGACAAAAAAAAAAGATCACTAATGTGTGCAGAGGCACTTTTAGTCTCAAATATGGGTCAAACTGCAGAAACATTGGATCCTACATTTCCCATGATGCAACAAACAACATAATAACCAACAAGGATGCCTGGTAAAGGCCTAACTTGTTTCACAGGTTGCATAGCACTAGCCATGAGAAGTACACTGACCTTCATGTGTAAAATTGGTGTTAATAAAACGGGAAACTCGTGGTCTCAAATGAACTTTCACTGAGGCTGCACACGATGCAAGAAACAAAGCGACAGAGACCACGCGGTTGATACCGAGCAGTGAAGCTGCATGTCTAATTATGTATCAGTGAATTATCATGATAGGATTTCCTCACAGAAGAGGAACAGCAAACAGGAAGTCCCTCTAAAACCTCAGAGTGTTTGTTCAATGACCCAGTGACAGATGACCCGATCAACCCTCTAATCAGGGAGGCTGTGACAGTTGACAAGCCACACACACACAAACACAGAGGCATATTTATCTGTCAGATTACCTGCGCTGATGCCCTTAAGCTCATATATCCTCATCCAGTGATAACGCTAACTCGATTTACTGCAAAAGACTAGCCTCAAGCATCATCATCATTATCAGGGCATTAGAGTGATCTGCTTTATTGTCATTCACAGCACAAAGACACACACACACACTGCGATCAGATGTCTATGTATGCTGCTCTACAGCACGAGGATCAGATCAGCAGAGGCCCGGATCAATCGGGGCCTTTCATGCTGTCACGCTGACAGACAACATGACTCTATTCTGACTCAGTCTGTGTTCAGGATTACGGCGTTTCCCACACACAGTGAAAGATAACCGTTTAATCTGGACCGTCCTTGACCCGCCTGTACCAAACACTGAGCTCATACACACACTGTCACACTGAGGGAGTGTGTGGGTGTGATGTCACAGTGTTACAGTATGGCTGATGGTAGAGGAAAAAGGGCAGAATATGACTTTAAATGTGCATGAAAGTTGGGAATGCAAATGCAAGCTACTACAGGAGGAAATAATTTAAGAACAGCTGTGGATTAGCCAATTTAAGATCTACTTGTGCAAATAGATTTATACCTGAAATACATCTTAATGACCCAAATATATACAGAATAAATCATAATAAGTATTAACCTCTAAACTGACCTAAACCAGTTGTGTTTAAATTGAATAATGTAATGAGAAACATCTATGTTTATCTGTGAGGACACTTCATTAGTTTACTGGCAAAGTTTTGTCTAATTAACAACAATTAAAGTTACAACATGAGCCAAAGTGATGAAAAACAGAACATTTCTGGAAATATTCATCATAGATTAACCATGTGTCAGCTGGAATATCAGAGTTATGTTCTAAATAAAAACTCGACAAATGGGACTTCCAAGAACTCTTAAGAATAATTACAACCCACAATCGTCCGGATGCTTCCAGCAAAGCGTGATCCAAACAGGAAAACACGCTCAAGACGGACAAACAAAAGCAAAACAAAACAAAAAGCATTGCGGGACAGTGTATCGACCGCATGTATCGATCAGCACTCAAACATCAGAATTCCCCCCGCAGCCCACCAATAACTCATCAGCACGCACAAACAAAGCTGAAGTTTGTCAGTCACACAGTTAAAGCTCTCTCTGAATAAACACTTACTGTGTGTGCTGCAGCTCAAACGGTCTCAGAGTGAAGTCATCCCTCAGAGACTGAAGCCAAGACATCAGCGCTGTTAGTGGACTAATGATTGGATTATTTGTCTCTCTCCTGCCCTGGCGTCCTCGGCTCTACGGTGCTGCGTTCAGGGCCGACTCGGAATGTGCATGCTGTGAGGAAAATGAAGGGAAACTGTGACTTACAGATCATACAAACAACATTTGCACATAGATAACACGTTTTTTTGAGTCACACTATAGTTTTTAGGCTTTCACCTTGCAGAGTTGCTATCCTATAAATTAAAATTTCATGTTAGGATAAAACTATAAATATAAATAAAATAAATAACTTTTGGGACCAGAACATTTAATATAGAGCGTGTAGTTTAACTCCTTTCACCAAGGCTATTTCTGAGTGGGTTTCTGCTTCAGTTGTGACACTTAAATAATGAAATGTTAAAGGTCCAGTGTGTAGAATTTAGTGTCATCTACTAATGAAGTTTCAAACTGTAACCAACTGTATACCCCTCGCCTCTCCCTCTTGGTTCAAGCATAAAAGAGAAATTACATGAAACTTGTAAAAAACTTGTAAAGGTCCTATGTAGAGCCAGTGTGTTTGGTTTGTCCCTCCTGGGCTGCTGTAGAAACAAAGTAGTTCAAAATGGCGGTCTCCATGGAAGGGGACCCGCTCTCTCTGTAGATATAAAAGTCTAATTTTAAGGTAACATAAACATAACAGTTCTTATTTTCAGGTGATTTTACAATAATGAAAACATTGGTATGAATATGCTATTCCATTTCTGTCAATAGATAACCTTAAATGTTACACACTGGACCTTTAATTAGCTAATCAGCTGTAGAGGAGAGTGTATGGCCTGTAAGCCCACCAGAAGTTGTTGAACTGATGATAGCAGACCAGAACTTGCTGACCCCTCCACATGAGAAACGTCCTTTCTGCTGGTGTCTATAGTCGTATCTGTGAGTATGACCTCAGCCTCTAAAGGAGGGTTATATTTAAGATAAAATGCACCTTCACTGTCAAATGTTTAGATGAATCTTTATGTGCGCTCTCTCCATCAAAATGATCTTATCACAACTTTTGAACCTGGAACTTTTTGACATATTTTATGAATTTTAACCTTCAGATCTTCTTAATGTCATCATGAAACATATAGCTGATCACTTTAGTTATTTTTAGTTTTGTAAATTTAGAAATGAAGCAACGCTTTAATGGACAAAGTGTCTGATCTGAAGATATCTGAAAAAATTAAACAAACAAACAACAACAACAACAACAACAACAAAAAACAGGTTTGGAGCCTGTTAATTAGTTTCCATTTTTTCCGAGGAACACTTGAAGGCACCTTGAGCACAAAGCCGAGCACCGCCCAAAACGACTTCAGAGGAGATAAGAAATGATGTCCACTGTAAGAAATGTCCATTTGAACCAAACAACCTCATCCTGTGTGGAGTCTGAACGTCTGCTGAAGTGAAACAAACACTTCTTGTCTTCACTGTTAAACATCCAAACTATTAAAAATCAGCTCCATCATGTGTTTGTTTCTCAGACTGCACAGTGTGTCACTGCAGAACTGTTTCTACATGTAGCTGTGACCTGACCTGTGGCTATCAATCCATCTAAACATGGTGTTTCAGCTCCTAAACTATGTAAGCTGCCTCAGGTTAAATACAGTTTGGTGGAAAATGATAGACTTGTGTTTACATGACCTGCAACGACTGTACCATCAAACATAGTATTTGCTCTCTTTTTGTAAATGGAGGCAAACCGAAACCCCTCGGTTTATTACTGGTATGCAAACACTGGAGTTTGTTTTTGCATTAAGACACTTTCACAGCAGGAAAAAGTTGGACTCTTTAGGGATTAACGCTGCCACCTAGTGTCTATTTTTAAAAAAATGTTCCAAACAAGTGAAGATGAGAACAAGGGGATTAAAAAAAACAAATTTAATTCAGTCAGGAACATTCAGCAAACATATAAAAAAACATTAAAACAGAGAATAAATGCTGGTTATCCACTGGTCTGACTCCTGACACAGCCACACAGCTCTCCTATGAAAGCAGGAACCATCAAAAATTATTACAAAACACATTATTTTTGACTCAAACATACAAATTATGCATCCAAAATACTAAACAGTATTGATAAGAGGGTACAGCTACCTCTTACTGTTGACCGAAACAACAATTAGTTAACCAAAAACCTTCAAAAACATGATTGGATTTGTTCTAACACAGTGTGGATGGACATCTACGAATGGGGGTAAATTGGTGCACGAGGCACGTTACAGCCTCTCCGCCTCCTTGAACTTGCTGAGCAGTCCGTCGTTCGCCCTCAGGGGGAAGTACAGGGTCCGGTTTTTATAGTATTGAGGGTCAGACTGGAGGTTTTGGATGACATCTGCGAGGAGGTGGGCGCGCTCCACGCCGCAGCCCGGCGCCTCGTAGCCCAGCTTGGTGAAGTGGACGTGGAGGTGGTAGTAGGACGGCTGGTAGTGCAGGTAGACTCTCAGCTTGCTGGCCGGAAGGTTGTAGCGCTGCAGGATGGCCTCCTACGTCACAATGAAACAGGTATCGTCATTGATCTCTTTGTTAAGCACTATGTCTTGAAATGGAAAGTACCAATGACATGATTAGTTGAAGATGCTCTTATTTTGTTACTTTACCTTTCCTTTCTGGAAGATGTTCTGCAGCAGCGGTAGATGCTCTGACGTCAGGTCTCTGAGGCTCTTGATGTCTCTCTGATGTACGATGGCGATGAGGTACAAATCATCAACCTGGAAGAAGAAGATATTATGAAACTATACTAGCTGAGAAGCTTCTACTGTGGTCAATATCCGCATTTTCTCACCTGTTTCTGGTCCCATTTGAAATCCGGGAGGAGGACGAAGCCAACCTCTGGGTCGGGATCTTCATAAACAATCCTGTCAGCCTCTGCCTTCTTTTCCAGGATGTTGTACACCCACTGACAGGGTGAAAGATATGTTAAGTTAACCCACAGATGATGTTGTACATCCACAAGTATGAATCACGATGCGTAAACACTGACCTGCACGCTGAAAGTCTGCTTCTGAATGTAGGGCAGAGTGATGGACCTATAGTCCTCGCCCGTCTCCTCCACCAGGAAACTCTCTTGGCGCTGGTATTTCATTACATGCTTCTCAGTAGCCGGACACACAACTGTCGTCTTGATCTCTGCGAAAACACAAACACACAGGCTGCATCACTTTTTCCTCGAGCCGGGCCAAAGCGGCTGCTGGATTCACAACACCTTCAGTCAGACCGTACCATTGAGATGAGGAGGAGCGTGTAGCCGATAGGTGCTGTAGATGTCGTTCTTCATCTCCAGCTTCAGCGTGGAGCCGCTGAAGAGCTCGGCCAGGGTGTCCTCTCTGATGGGGGTCTTCTCCAGGATGACCACAGCCTCCTGATCGGCAAGCTGGTGACGACATGTTCAACAGTGTCAGGACTGCAAGTGCAGATGTAAAAAAATAGAAAATAAACAGCACAACTTTCGTAAAACATGTTGTCATATCTATGTCTTTAAAAATACATTCTTTAATATCAATAACCTCTGCTACATGCTGTGACTTTCATTCATCTGTTTACAGCCTCATTTAATTGTACACAGTCCGTTATCCCCATTTGTACTTCTTTCTCATGTTTTTATAAAACATTTTTATTTCTACGGTCACTTTCTATTTTTTTATATACTTTTTGTATAGATGTTTCGCACGGGTTAACTTCTTAACACAGTTATATATTTATTTTCTATGCAAATGTTTAATTCCCCTGCACATGTTTTAACTTTTAGAGTTTAACTCCTCTGCACATTTTTTAATTCCTCCGTACATATTTAATCCTATGCACATGTTTCATTTCTCTGCAAATGTTTAATTTTGCTACAAATGTTTAATCTCTCTGCACATATTTAAATTTAGATCGATCTCAGGTCAATTTTAACGTATGTCTCCTGCGTTATAGGTTAATTCTAATGTATGTTCAATGTATGTCTGCATGCTGCTACTAGATGCTTGAATTTCCTTCAGGATCAACAAAGTATCTATCTAGTTAGTATAAAGAAGCGTTACAGACTTTTATTTTGAAATATCAAACCGGAAGTCAATGCTCTCGTTACTTTAAATCAATATAACAATATAAACATTTATCTTTACCAATAACTGCTCTCACTTCACGCCCATGACTAGAGTTAGCGCTTCACCTGCTCACAGCTCAGTAAAGTTACCTAACGTTACGACAGTCTTTACCTTCCCGCGGATGAACATAGTTTTCTCCCGGGCTGAATCGTTGAGGACGTTGGCTGTTTTAAACCCACACAGAACATTTTCAGACTCATTCCCAGCTTCTCCTTCTCCTCCTCCGCCGTTTTCATTGTCAACTCTCGCCTTCTTCTCGGCTCTCTGAGCTAACTCATCAGGTTCAACACTGTCGGTTTCACGTTTAACCGCCGTGTCCGCCATGTTTCTTGTTGCTGACTATTCCGGCCAAAGATCGCGTACATTTAAAGCGATGACTCACTCTGCAAACCGAACTGTGAGAACTACAATTTACTTACATGTAGAGACATGAGTGTCTCTCATAATTTACCATTACTTTAAACCTCCCAATTGTGATTCTGAGAGTTTATTATTGTTTAGTTTGTTTTAAAGTAGACTATTAGATGAATAAAATGGGATTTATCTTAGCAAAACTCAACTTGGTGCGGAGTGAGACCTCCTCACTTTATTCACCATCAGCCGTGTAAAGCCACACAAAAAACCCCCAAACGGCTTCTGTTAAAATCTTTCAAAATAAAGCCACACAGTCTGTTACTGTAACTCATTTATCTGTGTCCTCTTCACTCCCTGGTATCAGGTAGAGAAATAATTTCAAATCTGTGCAATAATAATGGCATATTGTATGTCATTCTTTTGACTTATTGTACAAATTAAGCCACATCACCAAGCAGCTTATATTGTAAGTTGCTTCGAACAGGATGATAAATATCACATTTGGGCCTCCGTAGTTGAACCTGTTCTGTAGTTTTTAACCACTTAAGTGACATTAAAATGATTGACACCTCATCTTAAACGTTTCGGGGCGGGGCAACTACCGGAATGGACCAATGAAAACGTCTCACCCGGGTGACGCGTTAATCAGGAAGTTATTTAAAGCAGACGACGACACGCTCGTTTGTTTGTTTGTTTTTTGGACCTCAGGCGGCTGAAAGTGTGAACGAGGATGCGACGTTAACTTTAAACTTTACCTGAAGGTTAACCGACATGTACACCTGTGTGAGAACATGGCTGCTCCTCCTTGTACTTCACACACTGGCTGCTGCAGCGAGAAGAAGAGGTAGAGTTTGTAACGATACTTGATATCCAGCAAAACGCGTGAAAATGTCTTTTTATATGAAGTTTACACTGGCAGTTTAATAAATAGACGAGTTGTCCTGTTAAGTGTCAGTTTGTCTGAGCAGTAAATCTCAGTAACTAGGTTAAATGAGCGGTTAATGAGTGCCTATTAGTTAATTTAATTTACTTCTTGAATTTATTGTTTGTTGTGTTCAGTTTGATGTAAGGGGAAGTGAAACCTGCTAGTTTCTGTTCAACTTTTATCTGTGGTGTTTGATAACCACTCATTGTCTTGGTCAGTTTTAGTTTCTAACCATAATTTTGGCCTTACCTGCTCTCAAACTTTCCATAGGAAACTATGTCAGAGCTCATTATGCTTCATAGTTTCATTTAAAAACTAAAATAACTGTGTCTGTGTGTGCTTTTTCAGAGAGGAAAAATGTCCTTTTCATCGTGGCAGATGATCTGCGCACATCTCTGGGCTGCTATGGCGACTCTGTGGTAAAATCACCAAACATTGACCAGCTGGCGTCCAAAAGCCAAGTTTTCCTCAATGCTTACGCGCAGGTCTGTTCCTGTTCACTTTAGTTCAATTTGAAGTGACTGACGGATGGATCACGAATAAATGTTTGAATGTATATTTTCCCTCCTCTCTCAGCAAGCTGTGTGCGCTCCCAGTCGTACATCCATGTTGACTAGTCGCAGACCAGACACGACCAGGCTCTATGACTTCAAATCCTACTGGAGGGTCCATTCTGGAAACTACACGACCATGCCGCAGCACTTTAAATCTACAGGATACTTCACCATGTCTGTGGGCAAAGTATTTCATCCAGGTAGGATTGATAATATACACTTTTAATAAAAATCTAACTTGAGGTGTGAAGCATATTGTTTTGCTGACATGGCAGCAAATTTAGGAAGTGAGACAGAGATCCCTGCAGGATCAGTACCTCTGAAACTGCAGTAAGAACCACAGATGTACTGCAAGTTAATAATGCATTTTTGAGAAGAGCCTGATCTGCATGAATTTGTTGTTTTCTTGTTAAATGTCTGACATATTTGTGTCTATCCAATTGTGCAGTAGTAACAATGGTTGTATTTTCTTCCTTTAGGTATTGCCTCTAACCACACTGATGACTACCCCTACAGCTGGTCCATCCCTGCCTACCATCCAGCTTCATTTAGATTTGAGAAAGAAAAGGTACGAACAGGAGAGAGTATCTGTTACACAAAATGTTAAGTCAGTTCTGTGTCTGACTTTATGCGCATAAAAAGGCTAATGTAACTTTGAGTGATGCCGCACTACTCCTCACCTGTACAGCTCGGCCTCAGAGTTTTGCAGCGTGTCTCACTGGTTGTTTTTTTGATCCCTGCTCACTTCCCCTTGCAGAAAAAAGCAGTTTTATAGTGGTTTTGGTCCTGACCTTTTATAAATATGTTTATTTGTTTTTTCAGCCACAGAAAGAATATTCTAAAAGGATTATTTCTTTAAAGCAGAATAATTTTCTGTTCATCAAAGCCTGATTGTCTGTAAGAAGCCAAACGACCTTGTTCATCTTAATAAATCTCCCAAATATTGAGTAAATATGATTCAAGGGTACCTGAAAATCATAATGAGACTCCAGCAATATTATCAAGCAATTATTTTCCTATGAAGAACATAATGATGCTGAACCTGTCCGCAGCACTACTTTGGGTATTGTGCATGTTACATTTGAGGGCTACAAATGATATCAGTATCAGTTGTGTTCATTGCAGACCTTTAGAAGACCTCCAGCCTGATTACAGCTTCACAAGCTCTCTTAATTTCTCCTGAATACTGAATATTATTTTTTTTTTGTGCATTTACAGAGACACTTTAGAGTTGCCAATGAATTGACCTGCATATCTTTGAACGGTCGGAGGAAACCGGAGGTGACTGTTACAGCCGCTGCACCACAGTGCCTCCCCAACCTAAGTCATTACTGTGTGTCTGGGTCTAATTTGTATAGCAAGTGTAGATTAGTCGTCTCGAGGTCTGAAGGAGGAAATTACTGCCGGTTTCGCTCAGCGGGAGAGTTTGCAGATCCTTCTTGAAAAGGATTCTCCTGCTGGGCTCCATCAGGTGTTGACATCATCCAGATCAACAGGTGTAATGGCAGCTGCGGCACCATCATTTGAATAAGTGGTGGCTGCAGCTCTGTTGGCTGAGCTCCATTAGCGGAGCCAGAGGCAGCTGAGGCCCTGTCATTTTCCACGGCGGAGAGAAGGTAGTCGTAGGCGGTGCAGATTATAAAGTTGTGATATTGGGCCATATAAATAAAATAGCAGGATCTGAATTGTCATAACTGGCAGTAGCAGCAGTGCCTGACTCTTCGTGAGTGGGAGTTACAAAATCTTTGCCTCCTTGATGTAAGTAGGTGGCTGCTGAAGGTCTGTCATAAGTAGCTCCTCTAATGTCTCTGTTAATTCAAGTAAGGGAAACATCAGTAGAGCTACAACTGTGTCTGACAAGTCTTAGAAATCTTAGGTGACAGCAGAACTCAAGAGTGGAGATGGCTTTGTCTCATCGCGGTCACCGACTGGCCAACAGAAAGCCTGACATGTAGATATCAGCAGGAACTGTTCAAACTGACTTTTTCTAATCTGTATAATACCCTTTGTTCCAGATGTGTAAAGGAGACGATGGTAAACTCCACGCCAACTTGCTGTGTGCCGTGAACGTGACAGAGCAGCCTGGGGGAACCCTCCCCGACATGGAGAGCGCAGACGAGGCAGTGAGGTTACTGAAGAGTCGGGCGGACTACGACGACGACAACGCTGACGTGCCTTTCTTCTTGGCTGTGGGCTTTCACAAACCACACATACCCTTCAGGATACCACAGGTACATGAGCTAACACCCAACACCTGTAGACCCTCTGAACGCTGCTCGAGATTCAACACGCATAATGTTTTGATAATTAAATCGATGCAGCGATATTGTGAAAAGCGCTATTGATCGCAGCTGCAGGTGTCTGTCTCAGGCTTCATGCTGGTAGGTTTCACGTGGCTCAGGAGGCAAGGACATGACTGGAATACGCTTCAGTTTCTGTGTAAGAGTAAAGATTAAACTTCATAGTTTACTCACTGGAGCTTGAGTTTAGAATTTTGAATACACTTTAAGCAAGTTAAAAAATGAACGCCATCTTTTTGCCTTTGAAGCAGCTTCTGAGATATTGATCTAATTGATTTGAGTCCTCCTTAAAATGGAACGGTTCCAACACATGTTGCTGCTGTTTATCATTTACATTGATTCAAGGAAAAACCTTGATGTCTTTATGTATTAAAAAAAAAATCACATCATGGTGATTCGCATCACGGGGTCCTGCATCACCCTGTTGGAGTTGACTGGCTGGCTAACTCACACTGATTTAAAAACTGCTGGGGTTCTAGGGTCAGGACTGCGTCCATAGAAACAGTCTTTTATTCACAGCAGTGATCTGCTATGCAGAAAGAGCAAATTGAGTATTGTAAGTTAATTTGTGCTGTTTTTGAATCGGCTGGGAAAATGTTTGATCTCTGCACCAGCTCGCTGTATCTGAGCAACAGTCTTGAACCACAGAGGTAAACGGTGTCATTAATTGATTTACACAGCTCATTAGCGTGCAGTGGAAAAGAGCAATGCGTGGAAAATCCTTCTCCTGTCAGATGATCACATGGTTGTTGTTTTGTTGCTGTGAACAGATTCAGTCTTTGAAATGCTTCACTTTATACATTTCTTTGAAGATGACCAACTCTGACACTGACTGGATAAACTTTGACTACTAAACGACTTAATAATAAGAGTGTTTGCTAAATTTGAACCATGTCTTTGGTGTTCCTGTACTACCTGTTTTTGTTGCTTATTAGCTGACGTGTGCACGGATATATCTACATTTAACTACTCTGTGCTGACTTACCAGTTTAGCTCACCACAGCTCTCACAGGCTGAACTGTGTGCAGCCATTCTTCTTTTGGAATTTCTGTAATACCCATTCAAGAAGACAGACCTTCACAGACTGCCCATGAATGAACAGTCACTCACTGGCACAAATCTAGTCGAGTATGTGGAGTGTGGAAAGTGTAAGTTATTGTCCAGCTGCAGGTTTTGCTCGACAGTGTTGCTTTGACAAAAACAGAACCACGATTTAAAAGATTAAATGATACCAGACGATGAAGGAACAATGTTAGACCGACATTCCCGCAGAATTCAAAACCATCTCAGACGGCAGATAATGACAGCATTGATATTTTAAAAATACAATGTTTGATGAGGAATAATCCCAAAGTAACGCCCTTCAAAGCTCATCTTGATGTAGGGTTTTGTGTGCAGGGAATAGAATAAAAAACAGCCTTTTAAAGCTAAACATACACTGTTTGTCAAGTGATTTTAATGGTGACTGATCTAGATATGAGAGACTCAATGTGGGCATGAAAGAGGAAGATGGCATGATGAAGTGGAAGTTGAATAAGAGCGGAGACAGACGGAACAGGGACAGCACCAAAGTGTTGGCAGCACCAAAGAGGTTTCCTGCAAAGTGTAAGCTGAGATGAAAAGGGGGGGGGGAGGTCAAGCCAACTCTGTCGGCATGTGATGTGTACGCTACACATGATTTCACCCGTATCGTCTGGACATGCACAGTGATTTCCACCAGATTAAAAACTCCAAGCACTAAAAAAAAAAAAAGCAGCTTCTGGAATGATGAAAGTCAATGAAGCTAAAGACATCTGAGGACACTTGGAATACTCAAAGGTCAGAGTCTTAATCCTTTTGAAAAGTCTGTTATTCATAAAGAAAGAGGAGATATCTGTAATATGAATTAGCAATCATGGACAAGTCTTTAATTTAGCTCAAGTCGGAAACCGATTAATGCTGGTTCATGTTGCATCTTGGTAATTGTCGGTAATAACGTTAATATTTTGGTAATAACGATGTCTTTTCAGTATTGTAATTGCCTTTACACAGACTCAAACCTTGTTTTAAATTGACAATTATTACATAATTGTATTTAAAATGCCACAATTTCTTCTGTAGAAATGAGGAATTGGGAGAATGCAAGCAAAGAAACTGTCTGAAGTTACAGAGAGCAGATAAGAGGAAGATGACGGAGACAGATGACCATACTATAAAGTAGAAAGACAAAGGGTGCAACCAATGAAATGCAAGTTGTAAAATAAAGTCAAAGAAAACAGGAGTTTTATACGGTGTTTAAAGATGTCACTGGTTGGTGAGAGGAGAAAAGCTTCATCACCTTTTTGTTTTCAGCAGTGAGAAGTCAGCGGGACCTGACTGTGTAAGATTTAAGGGGCTCTGTTACGTCTGCCCTCTTCACTCTTGCAGTGTCTGTGGATATAATACGTGTTTAAATTCAACATTTTGTTGCTTGTATATAACAGGAGTACCTGAGTCTATATCCCATAGACCAAATGACTCTGGCCCCTGACCCTGATGTCCCAGAACTCCTCCCACCTGTGGCCTACAACCCCTGGACAGACGTGAGGAAGAGAGACGACGTCCAAAAGCTCAACATCAGCTTCCCGTACGGACCGATTCCTAAAGACTTCCAGGTACGAAGCGTCTGCTCTCAACACTTCTAATCATTTTCTAATTTGGTCGCCATGTTTTCCACTCCCTGAAACACCAACAGTGTTCTGCATCATGTCTTCCAGCTGCGTATCCGTCAGCACTATTACGCCGCTGTGTCTTACATGGACGCTCAAGTTGGGCGGCTGCTCAGCGCTCTTGATGAGCTGGGGCTGGCTGACAGCACTATGGTGGTGTTCACCTCAGATCACGGTTAGTAGACACGTTTGGGAAGGACTGATTTATACTGATTATACACTGACATCTTTCAAATATGTAGTAAAATAATTATCAGGCTCTTGGTGCACATTGTTTAGATTTATTTAAATAAATCTTGCAGTGCATGTGGCACCTTTGTTGGCCTCTCACCATTAGATGGCAGTGTTGTAACAGAATATTGTGCCATTACTTCCCTTTATAGTTTGGCAGTACTTTGTTCTGCCTCTTGTGTTCTTTTTTTTTTTTACAACTTTGTGACTTGGAAACTCAATTTGTTTTAATGTTTTAATTCGGTGTAGGATGCTGAAGTGAATCCTTTCCACGACTGTTCAAGCTCAATCAAATGCTATCACTCTTAAAATATAAGATGACTGAAAAAAGAAGTATCTCAAATGTTAATTGTATGATAAAGATTCATAGTTTTAGTTCTGTTTATTTCTGCCTCATTACTTAGTCTTTTTAAACCTCCGTCTGTCATCATCTCTCTCTGTCTTCCTCTTTGTTTCAGGATGGTCATTAGGGGAACACGGCGAATGGGCTAAATATTCTAATTTTGACGTGGCAACACGCGTCCCTCTTATCTTCTACGTTCCTGGCGTCACCTCACTCAACGATTGGTTTGGACAGCCCACCTTTCCCTTTATTGATGTCCTCACCCAATCAGAGCGCAGCTTTAAAAGTAAGGACAACAAATTACTGTTGATTAACACGTACAATCCTTTTTTTTGTATTATTTAAAAGCACAGGGAATAAAGGCAAGTTTGATTTAAACTATCTGTCCTAACCGCTCTTATAAACCTTGCTGAAACATGTATCGTTAGGCCAACTTGACTTTAATGAAGTCTTTGATATATGCGGAGAGCTCCCAAAAGTATTTTGACAGGGATACACTTTGATATTTCGCCGCGGACAGTTTTTACTTCAAGTGCAAATGGTGCAATGATGATGAAATTTAAGAGCAGGGCGTCTAGTAAATTTTAACGGATATCTTGACTATTTTGCTGTCAGAGGCTATGTAAGACTTTCGCTAATTGGCTGACCCCTCTCTCTTCCAGATGGCAAAGTAATAAAAAACATGGTGGAGCTGGTGGATGTTTTCCCCACCGTCTCCTACATGGCTGGCATCAGAGCACCTGAACCTTGTCCTGATGTTTCTTTACAGGTATGATCATTAAATCTGTTAATTGAATCTAGTAGTTTTCACTTAATTAAGCTTCAAGCTATGATTATACTTAAGACTTGCGTTGGGAAAGTTTACTCTTGAATATTTATAAGCAAGCTGGGGGCAAAAGCTTGAGGGATGTCAGCTGGTCTGAAATATCTCAACAACTATTACTGGATGGATTGCCATAAAATTAGTACAGATATTCATGGTGCCCAGAGGATGACTTTTCATGCAGTACCATCAAGTTTTTGACCAAATACCTGTAAAGCCAACGACATTCCCACCAACCTCAACTGCACTTTGTGTTAATTAGTAAATGTCAGAATAATAACGCGCTCAACTAAACTGGTAAATATGATGAAAACTGAACTTAAAGCATGTTAACATTTGAATTGTAGGCAATGTTAGCCTGCTGTTAGCATTTACCTCAAAGCAGCAACACTGGGCCTAATGTTGTGCATGTGTTCATGTTGCATTCTCGTCAGCCTCTGCTTTATTTCAGGATATTTCTCATAGCTAGATATCTAATCTTCCACTTGGTGAAAAATATTACACGAGTGCCATCAAATCGCTGGCAACGTGGCCGCAGAGCTACTGTTGCTGGCAGCGTCAATATTTAAATGAATAGCCACATATCAGCTCGCTTAAAAATAAGCTTCACACCTTGTTAACAAACTGTTACAATTATATGTGACACTGCAAAAAAAAAACTAATTTAGGTAGTGGGTAGATATTTATCTGGTATGACGATGACTATTATTATTCCGAGCTAACGGTCTTCACGAGTCTGCTAACATCAGTCTGTCACTGTGAGCGTGTTAGCATGATAGTGTTAGCGTCTCGCATTGGACTGTGAGTACAAGAGAATGATTTCACCGTTTCTAATGTGATTTATTTTCTGGTTTATTTAGTCCTCTTTGACCTTAAACTGAATAACTTTGTGTTGTGGACAAAACAAGACATGTCACTATAACATTTCCTGACATTTTACACACTAAACACCTCATTGATTGATTAAGAAAATGATTGATGGATTATTCGATAATGAAAATGATCATTAGTTTGCAGTCTTGGTGGAGTAAAGCTTGTTTAAAGATTCAAAATGTCATTCAGTGCCTGTTACTTTGACCGAGCTCATTGAACTTCTGTCACTGACCTCCTTTGGTCTTAAGTTTAAACCGTGTTTTCATGTCATTTCCTGCACTCCACATTATGCTCCCATTTTCTACAAATAGCACCACAGGAGGAGGACTGAGACCTTTCAGACATCTTTGAACACTTAGCGAAAATGGCACTCGTACTGACAATGCCAAACAAAATGAATCGAGAAGTAAACACTCTATAAACAGGCCCAAACATGCCCACCGTGACTGTGATCTAATTGACTCTGACATTTATTTCCTTTACTCTCCTCGCTCTGTTTTCTTGCTTTCAGGAGGAGTTGTGTACAGAAGGAGGGAATCTGGCGTACACCTTCCGACACAAAGAAAGACGAGAGGACGAGGAAGCCATATCTTTTAGCCAGTACCCTCGACCTGCTGATACACCACAGGTACTGGAGAGAGTTTTAGAAAAGCCAATTTAAAAAGCTCTCAGGAGCTTAAATGTTAAATCATGATTTTCTATTCATGAGCAGGTAGGCACACATTCTTAATAAATATGGATGGACTTTGAAGTTTTTATTTAAAATATCAAAATTGGCAAAGCTCATTTTGAACATGCGATCACACGGCCGTCGTTGACACTGCCGCTCTCTGACCCCTCCGCATTGTGCGCTTGCTTGTACCGGAGCTGCCGGCTACGAGCACAAGATCTTTGAATTAACATATCCAGATGAGTGCCGCACCTGCTGTAGGTTAATCTCTGTACGGAAAACAGTTTGGCAGCCTGACAGCGGCTCGTTCGTGCAGGATGAGTTGGCAGCTGTAGATTTGACAGGACTGCAGAAAGGTTTTTAAGATGCCTTCTTTATAGCTTAATGCTCTTCTTTTTTAAGATGGACTCTGACCTCCCTGATCTTAAAGACATAAAGGTCATGGGGTACTCTCTACGCTCCTGGGATTACAGATACACCCTCTGGTTGGGATTCAATCCTAAAACATTCCAGGTCGGTGTATCACATACATTTTCATGTTTTTCTCTGTGTGAGTGAATCAAGCTGGGATCCATCCATCTTGTCTGGCGCAATATGTTGGAAAATGTCTTCCATGACAGTAACAGATTATATAAGTCTATCATCCATCTGTCTCTCCATCTAGGTGAATGTATCCGACGTTCACGCTGGAGAGTTGTACATGTTAGCAAGCGACCCTGGTCAGGACAAGAACATCTACAGCGGCTCCGACCACAGTGTGATGATGAGAAAGATGGCCAGCCTGCCTCATGTGAGTTTAAGCCTTTTTTTCTTTTTTTTTAAAATACCCATCATCC
Source organism: Argyrosomus regius (assembly GCA_946959425.1). NCBI lineage: Eukaryota > Metazoa > Chordata > Actinopteri > Sciaenidae > Argyrosomus > Argyrosomus regius. The sequence goes on from OX336893.1 coordinate 6,686,053, forward strand.
AATCAGTTCTCCATCAGTTTGTTTACTTACTTGCTTCTTTTCTGACTCACGGTCGCCGTCCAGACTTTGAGTCTGCAGATGAGGATGAAGCTGCAGCTCCTCTACCTCACAGCGGGGATGAAGACGAGTAGAACAAAGGCGTGATGACGAAAATAAAACGCAACAGATGGACGGACGGAGACGACTACAAAGGGAAGATGGATGGATGAAGAGCTTCATCTAGAAAGGGAGAAATGCCTTGAATATTTTTTTTAATATGACGCATACTTGATTCTGTATTATGTGGTATCGCTATTAATCTTTCAAGCTCTGTTCTTCAGGCTAATGTTCCTTGTTAAGAACTCAGTGGCAGTCGGATCTGGTTTGAACACACGAGTAAAAAGAATACAAAAGCATTGCTGCAGTTTCTTTAAGACGTTTCACCCTTTAAAGGAGTTCATGTTTGATTTGAGTTTGTTTTTGAGAAAGCAGTACATCCATATGTGCACAGAAACTTCTAATTGGTTTGGAAGTTGTGTTTAGCAGCAGGAAGACGGCATCTTCAATGTCTGGCCTCTTCACATCTGCCACTGATGTGTGTAAACTTGATCGTGCTTCATCACTCCAGTTTTAGCAGCAAGTCGACAGACTTCTGCTTATCTACAGCAGTTTCGGGGAAGTTTATTGGCTTTCTTTTGGAGAGTTATATGTAGAGATCAAAGCAATGTACACTAAATATGAAGGTAGCTTTTCTAGCTTAGCATAAAGACTGGAAGCAGGGCAGCCTGGCTGCATTAAAGCTAACTTATTGACATGTTTTAATGTCTGCACAGACAGAAATATGAATATGACAAGTTGATTTCCAGGATTCCACTTGTCATTATTTTTTTACATTCTGTTTATACAACTCACAGCAAGAAGGTTCCTGGTTCGAACCTCTGCTGGGGCCTTTTTGTGTGGAGTGTGCATGTTGTCTCACATTTTACGAGTGACAGTATATAGAATGGACAGAGCATGAGCGACGTCACCCGTAGGTTCCTGAAGAGCTGTTTTGAAGCTGAAAATATGCAGTGCTGGCTGCCGCCTGAGGTGGGCTGAATGACCCCTGGGTGTTCGAATAAGCCATCTGTAACAGCACCTACCTGTCAATCAAGCGGTGTTAATCCTGCATAACTTTAAGCCTTAATATAATTTGAACAGGTGAGTTAAAAAAAAATTCACCCCCCTCACAGTTGCCATAAACTTGGAAATTAGCTATAGAGACCAAAACAGTTTTTTGTACCAGGCTGTAAACATGTTTATTTCTGCTGTGACGTTGGGCATTTTAACATGGGGACTTATGGAGACTGACTCACTTCTGCAGCCAGCCTCAAGCTGGAATAATTTTAGTTTTTAGCACTTGCACATTGCCTTAATTTCCCAGCACTGGAGGTTGCCGCTTACATTTTACAAGCTTTCACCTGCTCAGAAATCTTTCCATCTGAAGGAACATTGAGGAAACTTGAAGAATTAGTCCTTTTGATTAATAGCGACGCCAATTTCTCTGTTTGGAACAAGCCTTCTTGAGTGTACTATTGATCATCCAGTCTGCTTCAGGTTGAGTCTCTTTACTTTGAAGCGCGACAGCTAAAAGGGACTTGCACAGTTTTGTACTGTAGTGTTAAACAATATGACATTTCTATTTGCACTTGATGTCACTCGCAGCTATTTGCCTCCCTCCTTGTAAACAGTCAGCTCAGATCAATTTGTGGACCCAAAATGAATTGAGTGAAAGCCACCCATAATAATTCAATGCAAATGAAACAGAGTGCAGCTACGTTTTACTGCTGTTCCAATGCATGAACATTTTGTGCTGTGGCAATTTAGAAGAAAGCAATTACAGCTTGAATTTCAGGTCCAACAATGAATCGAAGCCAGTGCAGCCTACAATAAAAGCTGACAGACCAAATCTCCTCATGTTAATGGGATGCAGATGAATCATGTAATCACTGCGGCTCCATCGTATGTTAAGATGTAGCCGACCTCTTTGCAGTCGGGACTGTTTACTTTTTTGTTCTCTAACCTAACATCTGGAACAATGAATGTAAGTAATATAACTGTCCGTACAGATACTTTCAATGGAACGATGAGTTTATCCTTGAGTTGGGTTGCATCAGAGACACATCGAGAAGCCTGAGATTCCAGATTCCTGAAGGGAAAATAAAAAATAAATGCAGCAGAAATAATTCAAATCTTAAGCTTGGCAAGGACACACTGTTAATATATTTATGTCTGTTTCGATTGCTTTGTTTAAAAAAAGTTGAAGTTGCAAAAGTTGACTCTGTGCTTTTTAGTAACTTGTGATCACAACTTCCTCCTGTGTGTCCTGCAGAAACACTTTCTCTACACACATAGACACCACACCAACTTGTAACTTATTTTGTGCTCACCCACAGCAGACGTGTAAAGCTGCAGAGTAGTGAAGGAGCTCCTCGGGGACCTCTCCAGTCTATTCTGTGTTTTTTTTTTTTTTTTTTTTGTATCGTTTCTCTCCTCTGGAGCAGAGAATGCATGCAATGCTTTTGCTCTTTTGGTGCTGGAAGAATTTGGACCGAGCTGAACATTTCCTAATTTGCTCATGATTCCACAGAGTCACTCTGTCCGGGCAACACAAATGGTTAAAAGCCTTGTAATTGCGTTTTGAAAAATATAGTATGAATTCAGTCTCATGCCTTTTGAGTTTTTTACCATTTTCAATTTCTGGGCAATCATGCAGAACCTTGTGTTGAACTCGGCTTGAAGTGAAGTCTGTATGCTACAAATGGAAGGCAAAAATTTTCCCAAAGACCGAGGAAGCACTTGACATCTCTCCCCTGCCAATTCCACCTCTTCCAATCATTTCTTCTCTTTTCACTCCATTTACCTCCTTCTCCTCCTCGCCCTTTAAACTCATCACCATTCATGTTTGCCTCATGTATTGCATGTCTACATTTCTTTGTGATCTATTTGTAACTGTATCTGTGTAATGTATGTTTATATACTTCATCATTGCTCTCTGTTTTGTTCTGTTTGCACAAAAAGGACAAATTTACATTCTTGTCTTCAGTTTCATGTTATCCTGCTAATATTCAGATCACAAGACCACGCTGTGAAAATACTGAAAATCTCACCAAAGTAAAAGATGTAAGTATTATTAGCAAAAATATACTTAAAATATCAACAGTAAAATGACTACAATCTTTACTACTGCCCTGTATTTCTGCAGAATTCTGCTCTCCGTCAGTGTTTTACTTTTAGATCTTTTATATTTTTGGCTTAATGTTGCAGTGTGTGTTTAATTTTTCTGCTGTAGATGTTTAAGATTGAGCTCCTTTGCCTCATAGTCTATAGGATCATATGATTGTAGCTTTACTGTCCTGTGATGTGGCATCTTAGAAGTCAACTTTTCAACTTATTCAGCCTAGTTCAAGTGTCTCAACCCATGAACATAAATACACTAAATTCATGGTTTTCACTGGAGAGGGAAGGGAAAAATCGTAATCTAACTATTAACTAAAGCTGTCAGACAAATGTAGTGGAGTAAAGAGCACAATATTTGCCCGTGAGATGTAGTGGAGTGAAGTATAAAATTGCATAAAATGGAAATACTTAAGTTTAAATTCAAGGTCTGTGTACTTTTACTCGAGTAGCTAACAGAATATTATATATTATATTTTTTTCTTTGTGTCAATTTTTTTAGCTCTGGTTTTGGTCTCCACCAGCACCTGAATGAAATGTCTGAACCTTTAGCTGCTAAATGCTCCACTATATCCACCAGAGAGCTGCTTACTTTGTCCGTCCGATGTTTGGTGTTGGTTTGCTTTATGGTCATGTTTAGAAATGGAGGTCTGAGTCAGTGCAGCTGTAACTGCTCTCCTACACTCTGGCTGTATTCATGTCAGCCCTTATTTCTGCCTCAGTGGTTTTATCAGATCAATATTTATCATCACAAGCAGTGATCTCTGACCGTGATCAAATTGATCTAATGGTGATTATATTACTGTTTACCTGCTGTCTGTTCCTCTGCTGCTTTCTTTCTCTGTCTCACTCTCATCATCCACCATTATGTTTCATACACTAGTAACTACATTACTGCACTGGGCTCATATTCTGGCAGGTCACACCGCCTTTCTGTTAACGCTGGCGACATACACAATTACATTATAGAGAGGGAGAGTATGTGTGTAGAACGCTTAGCTCAGCTGCATCATGACTAGGGTTTATCTCAAGGGTGCGCGTGTGTGCGCACGTGTTTGTATTTATTGTGTTTGTGTACTCGCCTCCCAAGGACTCAAGGAGGAGTATTTTCTCAGATGAGCTGTTTTTCACCAGAAATGCCTCTTCAATGGCCAAATTAATTTTGTAGACTCAGCTGTCTCCTGCTTTTGAGGCTTCTAAGCTGCTTACAGTATTTCATCATTACAGTTTTACATTGCGGGGATGTTGTAGAAAAGTTATAGCGTGCCACAGCCGGTGGTTTCACATGAAATTTTACAGTCTCTTTCCCACGATGATAGACTGAGACACAACCACGGCCTGCATTTGAATACTTTTGGAACATTAATGGCCGTCGAAACCTGTGGCACATTGTTGGCTGTGTGGCTGACAATGTAAAGGTTTGAAGGGTTTTAAATGGACACAAAGTGGCTAGTGCATTAGTCCACGTGATGAGATCTCTGACAGAATAGATGTCAGAATAATAAAGTTGAAAACAGACATTATCTTTTAACAGGATTTTAGTTTTATGCTATAAAGTTTAGGCTGTATTTCAGCTTTAAATGATGTGTATTAGTTTATAGATCAGTAATCAATAGCAGCTTACAAATATCAGTGCTGCATATGCAGATAATAAACTATTGCTATGTTTTATTTTGTCAAATGTAATAGGTGGAGGGACACGACCCGCGCTGTAATAACAATAATTATGCTTTCATTGCATGTAGGTGTATCAGTAAGTCATGTCAGCGAGCCAACTCAAGTAATAGCTGGACACTGACACCAGAGCACCTAAAATATTGTTATTAGTTTCACCCGTGATTGACAAGTCAACATGTGCACAGTGAGAAAGGCCCGTGTCAGCAGCTGTATTTAACACTCTCTGTTAATTAAATTCGCTCCCGCAGCGTTTCTTTCTAAGCCATGTGTTGTACTTGGAGTGACGGATCTGCCAACGCCAATGGAGACTGGTAGCCATTAGGAGGAGGCCATAAAAATGCAAAAACTTTGTGACAAGAGAAATAAAGGGAAAAAGGATTTATGCTATTATTTATCTAAAAAATATACAGTACAATAAAATAATAACAAGCTGATTATTTAAAGGAGTAGTTCACCAATTTATCATTGCACTCCACTAACATTGTGGATGTTATCGTCATCATTCATCTCACGATGGATTTTTCTTCTTCTTCCGCCTCCCAGCTAATCTAAAAATCGGCAAAGACGTGGATCATTGGCGGACCTGAGGTGGGCTGAATGACGGCTGGCTGCTCAAACAAGCCACCTGTAATAGCTCCTACTGTCAATCAAAGCGGCCACGCTGTTAATAATGCATAACTTTAAGCCTTAATATAATTTGAACAGGTGAGTTCTATAAAAAATCACCCTCAGTACAGTTGTCATGAACAGGAAAATTAGCTATAGAGACCAAAACTGTTTTTTGTACCAGGCTGTAAACATGTTTATTTCTGCTGTGAAGTTGGACATTTTAACATGGGGACTTATGGAGACTGACTCGTTCTGCAGCCAGCTTCAAGTGGACGTTAGAGGAACTGCAGTTTTTGGCACTTCTGCATTGGCTTCACTTTACAGTCACGGAGGTTGCCTCTTGATGCAAATATATTCCTGAACATACCCTTCTCTTTAATAACTGATGGGTTTGTTTTTGTCCATTTGGGGGCGTTGGAAACAAACAACAACATTGACATATCAACACTTTTTAAGTTTAAAGTTGTTAAAGTACTTTTACATCTTAGTTACGGAGTAACATTATCTTCATTTGCAGTCATGGGCAATCATCCACCTTTAAAACTCTGTTAAAGTGTCCTCTTGGATGCTCCTATGGTAGATAAAACATGAAGTGCCCTCTAGGGTAAGTAGAGAAAACGCAATGCGGTGCCATATAAGCTGCTAACCATGCTAGAAAAGCTTTGCAATTGTTTAACCATAAATGCCTCTTGACTTTCTGTGTGCTGGTGCCCTTTTAGTTTATAATTTTTTTTAACTGTGTCTGTCTCTTGTAGCTGAACATGACACTACGAGAGCAGCGAGAGTGAACCACAACGGTAAAGTTTCAGCTGGACAGCTAAGCCATAAAGCTCTGTAAAAGCTGAAAGAAGCTGCTGATTCAGGTGATAATTCTCTGTAGGTTCATCACAAGCGACCCCTTTCACACTGCGTTCACGTCATTTGATACACTGTTATTACGAGGATATTGATCACAGACACTTTAATACTAAAAGCCTCCATTTAAGGGCCCTACACACACAGGATACACACCCATATATGTGCTTTTTACAGGCATAATATACCTCTTCTCAGGATTGTGTGTGCACATGCAGACTTGATTGACATTTCTCCTGCTGTTAGGGCAGCACACCTTTCAATTACCATTCATATGCAGAGTTTGACGGCCTCCCATAATTCCCAGCATAGCCTTAACCTTAGCAGTGGTCTATTCAACCTTAATAATTATGCGCCAGAGTGCGCAGACATTCTTTATATTCTTACTGTGCCCACAAAAAGCAAGACGTCATCACCTTTATGTTGCTGCATGTTAGTCCTCTGTAGTAAGCCAGTATTTATGTCTTCAAACATGCCAGTGTAGACGTCTGTATCTCCAGAGCACGTGAAGGATCGAGGAAGCAGGCAGTTAGAAGTCAGGCAGGATGTGATATGTTGGCTGCCAATGTGAAACCGGTTTAATCAGGAGTCATTCAATTAGAGCTGACGAGCTCTTCCCTCATTAGCGCCGCTGGGGTTGTGAACCACAGAGCTGAATAGGAAAGCCCTGTGTTTTAACAATCACTTCTGCAGCGGTTAGCACTGTCGCCTCACAGCAAGAAGGTTCTGGGTTCGAGCTTGGAGCCTTTCTGTGTAAGACATGCAGATTAAGTTAATCAGTGACTCTAAATTGCCTTTAGGTGTGATGGGAGCGTGGAAGGATCTGTCTCTACATGACAGCCTTGTGATTGACCTGTCCACGGTGGCCCCCCACCCTCACTCGCCCAGCTGCAAACCTCAAGGATAAGCATGTACAAGCTAATGGATGATGGACATTTTAAACATGTAGCAAAGCACGAGTGGCAATTTAATCTATTAAAATTGCCACTCTGCACGACGCGAGAGGGGGAATTAATTTTCTGATTGGGCTGCTTTTATTGATATTGGACGCTGGTAATCAACTCTTTGGTGGTTGCTGGTGAGAGAAACCAGAGGCTCTGAAAATCGAGTTAAATGCATTTTGTTGTGAAATTTCTATTGTAGTAAAAAAACAGGTTACAGTTTGGAGAGTGAGATGAGCGTTTTAAATAAAGCTCTCGGCTTTTGTGCATACGGCATCACAGGAAGGTAAAAATTATGACTTTTTTTTTTTTGTTGTCTCCAGATGCGACTAGCCTGCAAGTTAATAAAGTCCCAACATTTCATTTTTGATTTAAAAGTTCCATTTATAGTTTTTCCCATTTTCCAATCACTTTAATTTTAGAGTTTTGTAGCAAGGCTGCAAAGCTGGAGCGTAAAAATGAACTTTTTCACATCTATCATTTACCAAGCTTGTCAACAGGAACACTCCAGTGGTTTTAAAATCTTGGCCACGGCTCGGTCTGGGTTACTGTGGCACTCCTAAATGGATCCAAATGACACCAGAATGTCTTATTTGTTTGCATCTAAAGTTCTGGTCTGAAAAACACATGTGCTTAATTTTGACCCACTTTTATATCAGGACTGATCTGGTCATGTGAAGAGTGAGTCTCCACACTCTGAGGTCCACAGTTTTGTAGACATGTAGGTCAACACTGACACATTTTTAGACGAATAATCAATCATAAATGTTTGTTTCTATTTACAATCTCACCAACAGCAATCTCTGTGGTCATTGATTTGTTTCTGTTCCTCCTTCATTTATTTGAAGAGCCTCGAGCTGCTGTCATAGTCAGGAAATCATTTGTTCAGACTGGACAGTTTTATGTTCTGCTTTGTGTAACCCTTAAATCTCTTTAGCTCTTAAAATTTAAAGCCTTTCCACATTACAAAAAGATAAAATTTATGTTGTAAGGACAAATATTTCTCATTCTTACCACATACAACTTGTTAACTTTTGACCTTGGTTGCGGTGCGTCCCCAGCTGGAGTTTATACTGTCCTGTCACAAACAAAAAACAGAAAAGAAACAAATTACCTGAGCAGATCACACATCTACGCAACCACACAAACACCTAAACCAGGCCACATCAGCAAAAACCGGTTTGCACAGTGGGATTAAACCTTATTTGTGGTTGTGATGGTTGGCTTGGAACCCAACCCAGCTCACACCGGGCACTACTAGACATGAAGAATGAGAAAATGAGCAGAATTATTTTTTGTCTGCCGTAATATTCACCATTTGCTTGTGATTGTCAGTAGCTAGGTTAGAGTGAGGCTTTGTAAAACTAAAAGAGAAAATCTCCTCATTAGTATTTGCTACACTTCCAAAGATCTGAAGTCGACTCCAGAACTCTGCATTTGATTTAAATACATTTAAAATCAACTCTCTGCTTCTCAATCAGATCATTTTTATTTTATTCAGATCATCTTTAAGAATACGCTCACACATGGGGGAACTCACACGTCAGTCCACATGTAAAGTAAGTAAGTTCAAACGCTCATGCCACATTAGCTTTGTTTCTGTCCAGCTGTCTGAACACTGTTTTGAAATGAAGTGCAAATCCAGTGTTTTAACTGAGCTGTTGAGTGGACTTTTATATAGCACCTTTAAAAACAGGGTTTACTAAGTGCCAGACAAGTGACAATGGAGAAAAGTAAAAAGTAAACCACAACAAAGTCACAGAAAACAGGCAGAGCGATACAAAATTGGTTAAAAACTCTGATTTCTTAAAGCTTAGCATAAAAAGAATAAGAGGTATAAGTATATATAAGATGGAGGCTTAAAAAAGAAAAGCTGACATTAAAAAGGCAGATCTGGCATTGAGGCTAAAAGGATGAAAAGATGATAAAAGAAATTATAAAAAGACGACATCACAAAAAGTCTAGTCTGTAAAAATGAGTTTCAAGAAGTGATTTAAAAGAGCTCACTGAATCAGCAAGTCTTATCTCCTCAGGCAGATCCTGGTTATGACCTAGTTATGAGCCTCGACCTTGGAAGAGCCAGAAGTGACCTGCCCGAGGATCTAAGGCTGCAAACTGACTCGTACGGGGTTAACATGCTGGTAATGTAGTTAGGCGCCAGACTCTGATGGGCTTTAAAAGTGATCACAGTGAGCTAGTGAAGGGAAATCAGGGTAATGTGTGTCCTCTGTTAATACAAGCGGCAACCTCCGTGGCTGTGAAGTGAAGCCAATGCAGAAGTGCCAAAAACTGCAGTTCCTCAAACGTCCACTTGAGGCTGGCCACAGAACTCAGTCAGTCTCCATAAGTCCCCATATTAAAATGTCCAACTTCACAGCAGAAATAAACATGTTTACAGCCTGGTACAAAAAACAGTTTTGGTCTCTATAGCTAATTTCCCCGTTCATGACAACTGTACTGAGGGTAAATTTTTATAGAACTCACCTGTTCAAATTATATTAAGGCTTAAAGTTATGCAAAATTAAGAGCGTGGCTGCTTTGATTGACAGGTTGGGTGCCGTTACAGGTGGCTTGTTTAAGCACCCAGGTGTCATTCAGCCTGCCTCAGGTCCACCGATGATCCACGTCTTTGCAGATTTTTAGAGCCACCACACACTCTGAGCTTCAAAACGTCTCTTCGGAAACCTGTGGGTGACATCACGGATGCGACGTCCATTTGTTATACTGTCTATGGTTAAAAGCGGTTAGACACCTAGCTGCTGCGCTCTGAACTAGTTGGATGCGTGAGAGTGATTTATTGTTGATGCCGGAGAGAAGTGGATTGCAATAGTCCAGTAGGTCACATTATTGATACGGTAAAGTCATCTATAGTTGTGCATATTCATGGCTTTAACTTTCAGATCTGCTCAGGTCAGATTTCCCATTGGGGCTAATGGACACTTATTGCTCCAATATATGTGTGTGTGTCCATACATTTTAGTCTCTGTGTTCATGTGTGTTTAGTGTGCGCGTGTGATGCTAAACCATATCTCTGAGAGCTTATTTGACTGCATGGTTACCTATGGCAATTAAACCTATAAATCTAAGCTGTCAGTGTGTTGGCTCTACACCAAGGACACACACGAGCCTTTTACACACACTCACCTAATATGTCTCGGGGTCTGCAAATAGGCTCTCCACCTCCTGAGTCATTTAGGGAAATACTTCATTAGATGGGATTTATGTCTCTGCGAAAATGCACACTTTAAATTCGACTCCTTGTGTTCCTCCGTTCTTTATTCTCCTCATTCCTCTCACACACTCTGAAGTCCATCAAGCTTTTTTTTTAACGCAATCCCTCTTACTTTCTCAAGACACACGGCCTTCTTCTTCCCTCTTGAATTCTAATGCGCGGCTATATTCAATGAATTAATCATGCATGGTGAAGTAGGCTAATAGTTGTTATGATGTAGAAATAAGAGTCCATTAGCATTAATAAGAAGACTAGCTTGGCTCTTATAATGTAATACATCAGGGCCACTCAAAGGCTAAAGTCTTATTTATAAAAGAATCTTGAGTGTTAAATCGGACAGATTTTATTCATTAAGAAATCTCATCCCATTGTAAAACTGTGTATAACAGTGTAAATACACTGAGTGTGTGTTTGCTTTCTCTTGTTACATTTCTTGAATAAAAAAACTCCATAATGCAGTATGAAAGCAAAGTTTGATGTTTTCTTGTAGTGAATCTGAAAAGAGGACGAGTGCAAGTTTGTAGAAAGACAAAAAATAAGACCAGAGAACAGCAGGGCCACTGCTTTAAACAGATTTTAATCCATATTTTAGAGACATTAAATATTTAAAAACAATGGAACTGCATCACAACTTCTGATCAACACATAGAACAACTTCATTATAAAAAGAACCATATAAAAGGCCAAAATATAGCACTGATAGAAACGGAAAAACAGCTGAAGTTGTGCAACACATTTAAAAAGTACAATGCAATCCATGTTCGGACGGATGTGTTCTCAGATGTTTTGTAGAAATCTTTACAATGTTGTGTTTAGCCAGCGATGTACACCAGAACCACAGATGGAGATCTGACAGCTGAAATCAGAGGCATCGCGCCGATGCACAAAAACCAACGACCAACCAACAGTTTAAAGGTGCAGTGCAGCATTTTAACACCAATAAATGCCACGTAAGATCTGATTCAAGTGTCTAAAAGACGTGTGACAAAGTTTATGATTAAGGGGGTTTTGTTTTGAGAAGATCTGGCTTTAATGACCACTGATGGTGGGTGATGTGTTTAGTTTAAAATCTGCTACATTTTGAACCTTTTAAAGACAAAATTCAGGGCTGTGGCTTGAACTGACCTGGGCATACATTCTACATCACCACTGAGACCAGCTGCAGGGACAGACTGACTGAAAACTTCCTGTTTTTTAGGGTTGGGCTTTAATGAATCCCTGCGTGATTGTGTCGCAGCGTTGATACAATAATAGCTATTACAAAATAACTGCACATGAGACTGAAACCATCACCTCGGCAGAGGTTGACATGCTTTCAAAGGGAATTTTACTGTTACTACAAGTTTTTCTGTTTACTGTAAAATCGAGCTTTGATTAACTTGATGATTTATAGGTTTGACTTCCGTATCGCCATTGTTTTATGTTTACAAGTACATTAACTTAATACAATAGCTTTATATCATCTACAACACAAAGTGCTGATTAAAGAAATTGCGTAACATTTTAGAAAATGTGCTTATTCGCTTTCTTTCCACGAGTTCGATGTGATGTTTGGTACCACTCTCATGTGTGTTAAGTGTGGAAATAGAGCTTTGAGGCAATTAGCCTAGCTTAGCATAAACACTGGAAGCAGAGAGAAACGGCTAGCTACCAAACTACGTTGCGTCTCGCTTGTTTAAATCGTACACAAACAGAAATTTGAAAAAAAAATAAATTTTTTTATAGTTTTAGGTAGAGTTGGCTAATTCGTAACTCTCTGTAGCTTTGTTTAGTGTTTGGATTAAACCTTCTTTAAATCTTCATGCTAAGCTAACCTAATAGCCTCCTGGTTCGAGGTCCGTACTTAATGAACAGACATGAGTGTGGTATTGTTTTTCTTGTCTACTTCTCGGGAAAAAGCACATAAGCGCATGTCAAACTATTCCTGTAACTGTATTGTACTGCACAATAAATAAACACAGATATAAAGTAGGTTGGTTGCCAAACTGCTACAGCTGAAGATATGAATTCTCCCACAATATTAGTAGATTGCACTAAGGAGTAACTTGAAAGGGACTTGTAATGGTAACTACTCAGTATAATTAAGCCTAAATTAGAAAACATGTTAGCAGTTATTTTCTAGAACTGAGCTGTGCGGTAGTGAAAGCATATTAATGTTTCCCTCTAGTGACAAATCCTTACTGGATAAACAGAGACTAAGTTCAAATAACGCTTTCAAACACTCGTTTTTAACATTGTGACTCCGACAATACAACTGAGGACAATCAAAAAAACAAAACCAAGAAAAAAAAAACAGCTTTCTGGTAGATTACAGGAATTTGACAAGAAAAAAAACCAACTTTATTGTCCTTATAAATACTGCTAGTGCATTTACTGTATGAGGCAGTTTTGGCAATTTCCAAAGCAATCAAAGTGTATTTGTGATTTTCTGAAACGCAAACAAATATTAGAGACTACTGGAGAGATTATCACTGTATTATCGGCTTGTAACCATCTGCTGTGAAAAAATAAATCAGTCTGCTTAGCTCTCTATTGTAATCACCACAGCAGCGACGTTGTTTCTGTCACTGCTGCTTTTGATAAACAAGTTGACAACTGTGATAATGTAACAGAAGCTAATGAGATATTTAATAAGATGTCAGCAGAATAAAAGGCCATGCTGAGGCAGTCTGTCTCCGAAATGTTTCAGAATATACAGACATACTGACATTGCATATAGTCAAACAAACTGTTGCATGAATTCAACATTTACCATCATGTGACGTGTAGCATGATGGGATGAAAACCGATGCTTCCCATGATGTCACCAATGCAATGTTTTTGACATTTTACAGCATATTATTGTATAAGTATATTGTACCGCTGCATATAATCAAAATAAGGACCATTGTGTGAAATTAACAATAACCATATAGTAACATCACTGTTTCACCATAAAACAAAACAACATCGAACATCATTGAGTTGGACTGAGCAACACTGTGGAACTATTGACGACTGTGGTCTAATGGAAACAGTTTGTGGGTTTTGTTTGTTGGCTGTCGTAGAAGTTCATTGGCTCATTTGGACAATTTGGCTTTATGACCCTAAAATAATTAACAAAAAAACAAACAACAACAATAAAATAAAACTTTTAAAAAGGCATTTTTGTTAAAACCACCAACCAGGGAGTAAAGTTTGGGACTGTTATCCACAATGTTCACTGGTAAACATTTTCAGGCTTTCAGATAAAGAACCATGAGTCCATTTCAAAGGAACAGTTCGACATTTTGGAGGATATTTTTATTCACTTTCTTGCTGTTGAGCAGTTACCTCTCTCATGTCGGTGTGCTAAATTTGAAGCTAGCCTCAGCAGCTAGTTAGCTTGCATTGGAAATGGCGGGAAATGGCTAGCTTATAGAGGGACAGGGTGATACTGCCAAAAAGTTTTTCTCCCTCCAAAATGCAGGAAGACTAAGTTATGAACAAAACATCATATTTTTAGGACTTCGTCTGCAAGATAGAGTAATAAAAAAACAACACAGGTTGTCCTGCGCTGCAACAGACTGTCAGTGCTTGATACTTCAGCTAGGGTTAGCGACACTGGATGTTACTTTTTGACTGAATGTAACCTTTTGTGGAACAAATTCTTGTCACAATACAACACTGTATGCATTGTACAAAACAAAAAATCTAATTAATCAAATTAATTCAATATATTATCTATCCTTAATCAAGCTAGATACAAGATGGCTTTCGTTAATTTTGAACAAACCAAGCTAACTGTTTCCCCCTGTTTCCAGTCTTTATGCTAAGCTAAGCTAATATAAACAAGCATGAGAGTGTTTTCAATCTTCTCTCACTCTCTGAAAGAAGGCGAATAAGAATATTTCCTTAAATGTTGAACTTTCCCTGTTAAGTGACTTGATGCTCTTGGACGTTATTACCTCCGTCGGACTGTTAGCTTTAGTGTTGTGCATTCGTAGCGGCTCTCTGTTTTTAGGTGATGTAGAACATTCACACTGTAAATGACTAATGTGACAAGAAATACACTGACTGTTTTTTTTGTTTGTTTTTTTTCTTTTTCTTTTTCAAAATGGACACAAGTAGTTCTTGGTCTGAAGCTATCATTTATTGCATGCGATGGTTTAAATTTTTCAGGCATTTCAGACAAACCCATACTTGCTCAAATCATCAAAAAAAACAAAAAAAAAAAACAGCAACTGATGCAAATTTGACACGTTAAATCACACATTTTTCTTAAAGCCAAACCCTGGTGTCGTCATAAACGCCAGTAAAAAGCTTGTGGAAACATTTGATTTTACGAAAAACAATCTCATATTTATACCAATATGGTATGGAAAATCATTTAGATTAATTCTTTGTTCTTAAATAAATAGAGCAATTCCCACTGGACACAAATAGAGGCACTTGAGTTTCTTTCTTTTTTTTTTTTTTTTTTTTTTTGTCAAAGTGAAAATTAATTTTCACATCCGCATTGTCTGCCATACACATTCAGCGATGGTCAAATGATCCAAAACTTAAAAACTCATGCTTGATGTGCTGGATTTACAGAGACCATGACAAAAAAAAAATCCAGATTTTAAGTCTTAAGAGCACACGTGAAAACAGAGGAGCCGTCACATGGATCTTTTTGTTTTCATGTGCCAAAAAGGGTTAAAAATCAGATTACGTTTGGTGCTGTGTAAATGCAGCCATAGCCTGTGCGTTGACACACACTCACTCACGCCCACACACACATATAGATACCCTATTTTCTTCATTCATTCACATTGAATCATTCACTAAACACTAAAAAAACAAAAAAAAACAAACACTGTTTTCAGGAGTCACAGTCTGTACATTATGGTACACAAACATCATTATTGTCCAGTCAGGTAATGATTTAAATAGACTTGACAATCAGCTGTACACGTATACACAGTAACAACACGACACGACAAATGTTGGGAAACGACGACAAGATATCCAGCAGGTGATTTGATCTCATTAAGCGCTGCTGATACACAGATTTTTTTTCACATCACGGCAGAAAAGCCGATGTGAGATTTTGACCCTGTTTACTTGATCTGCACGTGGGTGGTGGTTTAATTAGAGTCAAATCAGACTGAATCTTGTAGTTTTTTCCCCCCGTAAATGTTTGACACATTAGTGGGCGGGTTGCTATGGGAAATAGAGCTCGCCAAAGCCCGTAACCAGTGAGAGAAGAACCAGAGAAATGCTTTTTTTTCCTTTTTCTGGTGGAAGAAACCCATCATTTGTAGGAGCAGTGATTTGAGTGCTTGTTCTGCTGAGCTGTTAACTCCCTGGACTGCAACTGGACCAGGTATTATAACCCTCAATCTAACGAGACACATTTTAACGTTAGGGTTATCCTGATTGGATTGTACTGAGAGTCTCCAAATCTGATTGGGTATCAAACCTCAGTACCCTTTAGGACTAAAATGTGTCCATTGCAACAAGTATCACAAACTGTCAGGTACAAAAAGCTGGCATTATATTGCATCTGGTCAAATCAGTATAAAGAATGGACGGCGTATGCGTGATGTCCGTTTTGAAGCTTAAAATCTGTCGCCATGTTGGCCGTACTGCCGGCTAATCTAAAACTCAGCGAAGACGTGGATCGTGGGTGGAGTTGAAGTGGGCTGAATGACGCCTTGGTGCTTAAACAAAACACCTGTAACCACCTCCACCTCAATCAAAGCAGCCACGCTGTTAATTTGGCATAAGTTTAAGCCATAATATAATTTGAACATGTGAGTTATATAAAAAATTCACCCTCAGTACAGTTGTCATGAACGGGGAAATTAGCTATAGAGACCAAAACTGTTTTTTGTACCAGGCTGTAAACATGTTTATTTCTGCTGTGAAGTTGGACATTTTAACATGGAGGCTTATGGAGACTGACTTGTTTTGTAGCCAGCCTCAAGTGGTCGTTTGAGGAACTGCAGTTTTTGACTTCACGTCACAGACTTCTTGTTCACTTATTATTTCATTAGATAGTTCCTAATTTTAGATTTTGTCATTTTATTTTTTTAATTTAGACAAAATCTTTGTATGACTGTTTGTGTTCAGACAACATTTAACTTCTACTACCTTTGTTTTACCAAATGAAAAGTGGAAACGGTTTGTAGAAAAACACATTTATATATCGTTAGTTATAGTATTTGGCACTAAAAATGAGGATCATATTCTGATAATCCAGAATTAAAAGTCAAATCCAGATTTAGGAATGACAGACTCCGCCACTGACAACAGTTTTAATGGCTATGACAGAATAGATAATATAAAATATTAACTTTAAAACTGTGATGAAATTCTTCAGGATTATAAAAATGTAAAATTCTCTCGTTGACCACAAAGTGTGACTTGCATCCCTGTGACTAATTACTGAATGTTGTTAAATTACTGAACACAGCTTCTGGCTTCTGCCTGAATTGGAAGCAGAGGACTAACTTCAGCCTCTATCAATTCAGCTCTAGTGGTTGTAGCTGAGCCCCCTTTCCTTTACCAGCGTGGTCCTTATCTAATGGATTGGACCGGTACTCCACTTGGATCAATATCAGCCAGAGGCTTTAATTCCCGTCCCAATCACAGGCACGTTTCTAGGCCACTGCTGGCGCAGATGAGCCTCTGTTGAGCTCCTTCTCTACCTCCAGCCTCCTTAATCACATCAGCCTCTCACATATCTTTTTGAAAATGATTCTGTCTTAGTAAAAATACCTTTTTTTCCCTCTCTGGTTCTCATTTCTATTCAGGACACAGGGAGGTTTGTAACATCTATTGTTCCTTTAGGAATTTAAGCTACCTGCTCTGATCTACAGTTGCTCCAAAAAAGCAGCATCAGCCACATTTTTAATATGCTAATTTGTATTGTGTGATTCACAGTTAAAATTCCCCAAACTTAGTTACTGTTCAGTCCTAATTTCAGGTGAATTTCAGCCCAATTAATCCACCCAATCTATGCCGTTACATTACCGTGGGTGGTGTCGGGTCATTTGAAGGATCCCAGTGGGAACTGAAGCATCGTCCTGAGTCTCATCTCACTTGTTATCCCAGTTCTAGCTCCCAGGCCCATTTCTCTCTTTCTTTTTTTTTTTTGTTCTTTTTTTTCTTTTTAAATTTTGGCTTCGGTCCAGTCCTTACAGCAGGTGAGCCTCTATGCGGAGCCAGTGCAGTCCCTGTCTGATGTATCGGACCAGCTCAGTCATGCTGCTCTGCTGACTCAACGGCTCCATCACCGAGTCCAGCTCCTGGAAGAACTCTGCAGGAGGGTGAGCGAGAGACACAGTCACTCTATCTGCTGCTGTTTGTGCTGAAATGAAACACATGAACACAGTTTGGGTGCTTTTTCTGGTGGTGCTGTGTCAGGTCAGTCATACCTTTTGGTTTAATTATTGTTTATCTGCTTTGTGTTGAGCAAGAATCTAATTAAGGAAATTAAGTAAGGGTACTTTTATTGTGAAAGGATTGTGTAGGATTAGTGGCATCTAGCAGTGTAGCTGCATATTGCAACCCCCTACACTCACCCTCCTGAGAAACTACATACCCTATATTAGTTTGTCCATTCTTGGCTACTGTAGAAACGCGGCAGTTCAACCTTTAAATCTGGACACACTGGACCTATAAATCTTTACCTTTAGTTGGTTATTTGGCAGCCTGATAGTTAGCCTGACATACTAATTAGCATGTTGCTCATTTTCTTTGGTGGCTTGGGCAGAATGAGGATTAGCGTGACATGCCTTGGCATGCTAGTTAACTTGACATGGTAGCTGAGGATGGTTGTTGTGGCTCTTGCTGCCAATCATAGCAACATACTAATTACCTTGACATGTTGTTAGCTGGTGATATTGTGGACAAACTTGCTACAGAGGGCTGTGTTAAATGTGTGTGTGTGTAGGTATATAGAGAGCTGTGGTTGTGGGACACACTGCTGAGCCTCCTCTGTGTCGTAACTCAATGAAACACCAGTTATTGAGATGACCCTGTAGACCTCCTTACACTCTTACACACACGTGTTACGTATGTTCTTTTATTTGATAAGAAAGGCCAAGGGACATAATTTAGTCTAGTTTAATAGACCCAGACACAGCAATGGTGGTGGGCCACTGACATGACGTTGCAGATCAAGTCACTGTAGTTCCGCATGAGCAGATGGAATAAGGTCAGGTTAGGACTTTAAAGGTGCATCAGTCTTACCGTTGCTATCAGTGGCCAGTCTGTCAGCCGTCTCCCAGTGTTCATAGCTCCGCAGGATGTTGTTGGTGATGTTCACATGACTGGCAGCCATGTGGTGAATCCGTTGGGGAATAGCCACACTTCCCGACGAGGCGGGGGCACCCCCAGATCCACCTCCTCCGCCGCCGCCGCTGGCCGGGGAAGGGCTGAGTGAGAGGGGAGATGGAGTCCCATTGACCCTGAAGAACAAAGAGAGGCAGTGAGTCCCAGTGACACCAAGAGAATTAAAATGAATTCAACAGGACTTATGTATGCTGGAAGGGACTTTGAGTTGATACCAACCAAATAGGAAAGTGTGCTCTAAAGTCTGTCAGCCAAGTGTTCAGTATTTTCCAAACAGACTTACTGGCACCAAAGATGTGTCTGCCAAATACTGTCTTCATTAGTTTTCTATTTTTAAAGGCCACACTCGATTTTGGAAGGAGGAAAAACATACAGTATCTGAATTGGCCTCTATGGCAGCCTCCAATGCTGAGAAATGAAGCCAATGTGGAAATACTAAAAACTGCAGTTCCTCAAACGTCCACTCAAGGCTGGCTACAGAAGTGAGTCAGTCCCCATAAGTCCCCATGTTAAAATGTCCAACTTCACAGCAGAAATAAACATGTTTACAGCCTGGTACAAAAAACAGTTTTGGTCTCCATAGCTAATTTCCCCGTTCATGACAACTGTACTGAGGCTGAATTTTTATAGAACTCACCTGTTCAAATTATATTAAGGCTTAAAGTTATGCAGAATTAACAGCGTGGCCACTTTGATTGACAGGTGGGTGCCGTTACAGATGGCTTATTAGAGCACCCAGGCATCATTTGGCCCGCCTTAGGTCTGCTGATGACCCACATCTTTCCCGATATTTAGATTAGCCAGGATGCAGCACAGATATTGACCAGATGACCTGTAGCTGTGTGCATACTTACAGTATAGACACTGACATCGCTACAGTAAGTATCCGTATGACGAGCCAAGTGACTCTGATAACAATAGGTTTTAAAACATCCTATCGCTGCCAAATAATCGGCAGAACTGATGATCCGGTCGATGTATAGCCTCGGGAAAACCAGATTATTATTTTTTATTAGATTAGTATATTAATTTTCATATATTTATATGTTTACTGTAAAGAGGCTGTCTGCTTCTGGCCTGCATCGTCTCAATACCGCATTTTACATTGTGTATTACGAGGCTGGAGTCGGTGAAAAATCTACTTGACAGCAACAAAAAAGGGAAATCGTTCTTTTTATGAGCACATACAGAACTTTATGCGAGCGTCGGTAAGAAATGTGCAGCTGATGGGGATAAAACATATTTATCCTTGTCAGGAAAATGCAACATGGAAAGGAAAAGATGTCATAGAAGGGGACAAGGGATGAAAAGCACTATATTTGTGACAGGAGGCGACATGTTTCATAGAAAACGTGGTATTAAAGCTGCATTTATTTAAAAGCTGCAAGGACAACACTGTCATATGATCACCATTTCAAGTTATTATGGCGAACGTGTTCGTAAACATTTGCCTAATTACACGTCCAGCAGACATGGAGCAACATTAGTTTCTGACATTCACTGTCTAGTAACATCAGTCATGCTGGTACAAACTGCACCCCTGCCTTGCACAGCTGGGTGTGTGGCTCTGGCAGTGATGTAATGTCTGTGATGTGGCCTTGACCCTCGCTGACCCGACGACTTGTGCCTGATTCAGTGCTGCACGCACACACACACACACACACACACACCCCACACACACTGAGCTCCAGTCCCGCTGTTGTGCAGCGTCAGAGCTGTCCAAACTCATTAGCTTCACATCCACACAGCTCCTCCACCCCTCTCCTCCTCCATCTATCAACACTCCCTCTCAACCCGGCACTCGGCAGCCCCTCCAGTCGTCTCCTCCTCACATTTACAACAAATCAATCCTTTTATTTGCTTCCTGAGGGGTTTGTTTGAAGAAGTGGCTGTCAGAGGCCGCGTGGTATTTTGCAGCAAAGCTCCAGTGAATTATAAATTCTCAATTATCTACGTGGATGAAGGTGGTGGGGATGATGCTGCGTGTGTGTGTGTGTGTGTGTGTGTGTGTGTGTGTGTGTGTATATATATACTCACTTCCCATTGGTCCTCCAGGGAGATGGTGCCTGGTGTGAACTCTTGGCTGAATTCTGGGTCACAAAAAGAGACATTTACAGTAAAATTACAGGAAAGAAAGAAAATAAACAAGACAGCATGCAACAGACGGCTGGCTTAGCATAGCTTTGTCTGAAGGTAACAAAATCTACCTAGCAGCACCTCTAAAGCTCAACAATTAATTTCATCCAATTACAAGTTGTGATTTTTACACAGATGCAGATGTTTCACCTTTTAATACTAGCTACTAACTTTACATTTAACAGACAGATAGGGGAGTGGTATGAATCTTCTCTTCTAACTCTCAGCAATAAAGTGAGTAAAGATATTTCACAAACTCTTTTTCTGTTTATTGGTTCAACAAGGTCAGCGCACATTAATAAACATCAAAAACGAGGCACGGAATCTCAACTAACATGATTAATTTAGAAGTCATAACCTTCAAATAACTTATTTAATAATACAGAAACAGAGTGATTCATATCTGTTGGTGAATACTTTTTTATTTAATCACTGATATGAGAGAACTCTGACAAATGCGTCAGCTCAGCGGCTAAAATTTTAATGTGAATATAACATAAGCCGAACCCCACTGAGCCACCAATTTGCTCCATACAGTACGTGTAATTTCTGAACATTAAATCGTGCAACGTTACTCAGAGACAGGCACTTAAAATCCACATTAATGTGTCACGTTGAGAAGTATTTTACAGATTTGGTGAGACTTTCTTTTAGAAAATGAACTGCTGCGACTGATCTCACTTATTTTTTTTCTTTCTGTCAACATGTGCTGTATGTTCACAGCCTGCACACACGTACTCCAGTCAGTCCCTTTGCAGAAATCCAATCCCATCAATGCAAATGCGGCACTGTGATAATGACATCCTCAGCAATTAATTAAACTAAACATAATTAATCAAAACAAGCACATTAAACCCTAACAATCCACTGCGATGATTGATGGAGCTAATTAATACATTAATATCAAAGAGAAAGAATGGATTTTAATAACACCATGCAAAATTAATGCACAGGCACCATGAGAATGAATATGAAATGCATTTGAGGGACTGTAATTAGCTTTTCATGTTTTTCAACCACTGAGGGAGAAAATGAGAGAGAGGGGAAGGAAATAAAATCCATGTCCGAGTGTGTGTGTGTGTGTGTGTGTGTGTGTGTGTGTGTGTGTGTGCGTGTGTGTGTGTGTGCATGTGTGTGCATTACCTTGAAGTACTCCATGAGCGACCGCGAGTACTTGACAGCGTGGTCTTTCTTCAGATGGAACATCCTCAGATACAGCAGAGACAGACAGCGGTTACTATGGAAACAAAAGCATAAGAAGGCAGATGAAACCTCTGTACAAAATTCCCTTTAAAGCTCCATCCTCAATATTATTTTCACGTCATAGGCCATATGCACAAAATGCACCCGAGACTTCAAAGCCCCCTCCCCAACAAGTGGATTAGGAAGAACTTCAGTGAAGTAAGGACTATAAGAAATGTATACTACTACTATTTGATGAAATCATTCAGAGTTCACACAGAAAAAAAACCCACCTTAAAATATTTTTGGATCGCTGCGAGAGGAAAAACGACATTGTCAGATTGAATGGGTCTGATGCTGGAACAACTCGTACGAACTCGAGTTTGACTTTGTTGCATTTACCAATTTTCTTAGTCAGATCCGTCGCACAAGTACAGATTGTCTCCACAGGGGAAAAACACTTCTGACACATTTGACTTCGGGAATTATAGTGCCTTTATCTGAATGAACATGGAGTTACTCACTCCAACAGCTGCCTCACAGCCTTCATGCAGGTCGCTGTGACCCGTGTCGGCGTCAGGATGTTGCACTCAACGGTGCATTATCTCCTTCTACAAACCTATAATACGGCTGTCAGAGACCCCTTGACCAATTGGCCGAACCATTTCCTGTTTTGTCACAGTACGGTGCTGCTCTGATGACTTAAATTGTTTCAGGTCCCGTAATAAATTTGTTCTCTTCTTGCTTTCTGATTTCAGACAGCTAACTCTTGGGTTGTGTTTTTTTTGAATGAAACAAATAGAGCACAACAGGAAGCCTTATATAGCAGTTTGTGGGTGTTGATTATTCCAACGAACATGCAGCTATGCCGCTAAGCGGGTCATTTACGACAATCTTTGAGCAGTTAGGAGGGTTTTTCTGAATGCATCTTGCAACACTCGGAAAAGTAAAACTCACACAAGTGAGAGTAGGGAAGGATTTGGCTGGCACTGTGGAGAGGTAGCATTTACATGTACTGTGGTACAATTTACAGAAAATGGGAGGAGAGGTAAAAAAAATCCATGGACCGACAGGACAATCCACGCACTGGGCGCACTGGGGCGATACACAGCCAAGAGTGAAGCAGCTGGGATAAAAGTCAGCACCTTCAAGTCTGAGGCTGGAAAATGGTGGAATGCTCCCTCTGGGTTGGGAGCAAAGGAGCGAAGGAGTTCAAGTATCTCGGGGTCTTGGAGCGTGAGATGGATCGGCAGGTTGGTGCACTGTTGCGGACGTTGTACCGGACCGTCGTGGGGAAGAGGGAGCTGAGCCGGAAGGCAAAGCTCTCAACTTTCCAGTCCATCTACGTTCCAACCTTTACCTATGGTCATGAGCTTTGGGTAATGGGCGAAAGAATGAGATTGCGGATACAAGCGGCTTTGGAGGTGTTGAGACACCGGGGCAGACCCAGAACCTGCTGGAGGGACTACATAGCCCATATGGCCTGCTAACACCTCAGGATCCTCCAAGAGGAGCTGGAATGTGTTACTGGGGAGAGGGACGTCTGGAGCGCCCTGCTAAACCTGCTGCCACCACAGCCAAACCCAGATACATGAAAGAAAATGGATGGATGGATGCAAGAAATTTGTTTTTAATCTGTCTGGTATTTCTAAGATCCTGGCTACTGCACAAACATTATTTTGTACCCACACACACACACACAAACAAAGAGAGAATCATACCATAACACCGCTAGCTTCTTCTCAGCGACGGTGGCTGAATGGCTGGTGAAGTTCTTCAACCTCATGGCATACCTTCAGGGGAGAGACGCTCATTACTCATCTGCTGACATTTTCCGGTGATTTATGGCCGTGAAATAAAAACACACTTTATTCTTCTCGTGATAGTGAATACATGTATACTCAATGCTCACTTTAATTAGAAAATCAAGGTTAAAATCACTCAAGGAGCTGCTCTATGAACATAAAGAATATAAAACAGCTGCACGTCAGTTGGTGATTAATTCCTTCAGCTCGCTGACAGCCAGCGACGGCCCTGCTGAAGTGCCCTGAGGCAAGTCAAGCTACGGGTCAGCTGTATCTCACCTCGTGGAAGGATGCATTTCTCCTTTAGTTATTGATTAGATATTTAAAGAAATGCTGTGGGGGTCAGCTGTTGCCTCCTGCCCTCAGTGACCCGTCTGATTGCTTAGCGAGGTGGTTAATCAAAACGAAGTCAGCAGTGACAGGTGAATCAGGAGAGCGGAGTTATACCTTTATACTTTATTGATCTCTCTAGAAATCCTTGTACTTTTTTTCTGCTCCCTCCTCAGGGAGGTCAAAGGTCACATTCACAGATCAGCAGCCCTGCAGCTGGCGACGGTTCATCGTCTTGCTCAAGGACACTTCAGCAGGATGGATGAGCGCAGACAGGCAGAGCTTGAACCTGAGTCCTTCAGTTAAAAAGGCTCTCTACCACTACAGCAACCTGCTGTCACAACCCCGCCTGCTTTCCTCGTAGCAGTCATTTGTTCCACTCAGTTTGCTCTCTTAAAGTTGCACTTTAGCTGAGAGAGGCTGAAAAATAGCAGAGATCCTGTAATGCAACACTTGTTAAACTATGCTCATTAGCAACCCTTGCAGGTCTGTGGAGCTTCAGACAAAATATATAATGTTGGAGAGTCCAGACATTTCTGATGCAGCTCTGGCTTCATGCTAATTAGGTTTTAGCTCTTGTTCAAAAGCTCAAGTTCTGATTAGTCATTTTCTGTGGTCAGAGAGGTGACCATGCAGTATGCAAGCACAGAATATTTAAGATAATTGGCTAGGTTTATAAGAGAGATTTAATTTTTCACACGTGAATCTGGGGTAATATTTTTGATTATGATGGTTTTGAATATGGGGAATTGGAAGACATCGTTCTGAGACGTATTAATGATGAAGTCTTGATGACTGCAAAATAAATTCAAACCACCTTCAGTATTTATTTAACCCTATCATTCACGTTTGTTGAATTTAACACCTGTCTGTAATCTACAGTTATACAATTTACCTGCTTGTGCAGGTCGGTATATGTTTGTTCTTCTGTTTGTTCTTGTGGAGTGCACGTCCACCATTTTCAGTGGAAGGACGGGACTTTTGTCTATCGAGCACACACACGCGGTCCTAGAGATGTTTCACAAGAGTTTTCGAGTGTCCCTGAATCAAAATAACCAACAAGGACATCAGCAGCGACAGATAACTGAGCTCAGTCCAGCAAGATTCAGCACCCCATTAGCCAAGAGTCTACAATCCACAGAAGGTAGCATTATCATTAATCACTGCTGCTCTGCATACCATGCATACGTGCAATTTTATTTTATATTTCATTAGAAAGTAGGAATACCTCTTTTTTATTTTTAGTATCGACTCTTTATCGGGAAGTTTCACACCTGACTTCAGTTCAGTGTAGCTGCTGTTCAACTTTTGCTGCTGTGTAAAACATTCAAACTTTACAGTATTGTCAATAGATGTTAAATAAACATTTAGTCTTTCTCTCGGCACTCCAAACTTTGATGGCCTCAAAGTGTACCAATTAAACTAACAATGAGACACAGTGCTGTGAAGGAACTTCTAAAATGAAGTGTTTACCAAATCCTCTGTCTTCATTTCGTTTGATAATGTCACTTCTGTCTCTTCACCCACACAGTACCTGATAAGCTCGACGGTCTCAGAGTACATGGTGTATGGTGATTTGGCCTCTAGCGGATCTCGCTCCATGGCATTTCCACACTCTATGAAGGAGAGGGCGCCGTCTGCGTAGTTCACCGCTTTGCCAAATTTGTCCATCTAACAGACGGAGACGAGGGAGAAAGAAAAAACACAGACAGACAAATGAGAGACGGAGAAAAAAAGAAGGAACGTGGCAGTGAAAAGAAACAAGGGTAGATAAAGAGAGCGAGAGAGAGAGGCGACATGAATAAGACAGTGACAGAATAAGCAGCACAGTTTCTTCTTTGAATAATCTCCTGCTAAGATGCAAATCCACAGATAAATCCGAGGAGACAATGCATAAACATAAGATAAATAGCAAGTTAAATAAATCTCATTTCATTGTTCGGGGTGGGGGGATCAGATAATTCTTTTGATATTGTATAATCTTACAGACATAATCAGTCCTCAAATTCAGTGTTCCCTTGGAGACAAATGGCGCAATAAATAACACAAATTACACAGTACAAGTCCTTGATATGAAATAGATTTTCATTCTTCTGCGATTGCTTTGCACACACATGAGCAATGACACACGTCTGAACAAGAACACACATAATTACAGTCTAGACAGTAGATGTGTGTGTTTGTGTGCTGTGTGTTTCTGACTGTCTGCCTTCTTTTTGCCTCTTGTAACACTCGATGTGTGTGTGCGTGTCTCTTTCAGTGATTACACAAAGAGTTATAAAAGATGACATCTTACCAAAGCGTCGGCCTTGTGCTTCAGTCTCTTGGCCTCCTGCATGTAGTAGTCTGCACTGTGGACTCTAGAAAACAGCACAGTGAGGGATGAACATAAACAGCGTGTTCGCAGTGACACGTCGTTCAACAAAAAGTTAGAAAAAAAAGAAAAAGAGACGCCTGTTTGTGATTTGCATAATCACCGGCTACAAGTAACTCACAGTGAGTTATATACATTAGCCTACTTTGGTATATATACCTCAGGCTCCGTGTAACCTTAGTATAACAACAAAACATGTTGTTTCATGAATAATGCACAAACCCTTTGGGGCAAATAAGTAACAAGATGTATCATCTTCCCAGGTTTCAGAGTTGCAGATATTTTCCCCAACCTACAACTGTGAGTGCTTTAAAACATCCAATATACAGCGTCAAGAATTAGACGACTTGTTTCAAAATAAGAGGTCATCATGAGTTCCTCGTATACATGACCCAACACAGGACCCGAGTCAGATCCAAATATTATTCAGTTGGGGTCGACTGCATATCCCTTGAGTCCCTTTAGGATTGGATCTTTTGGTAATTCTTGTTGGATTCATGTTTTGGACTCTAAATATTAATTAGTGGTAGTAGGAGACTCGTACGAGTACCATCTGCCAGAAACCGAAGATGTTAAAGGAGGAGTGTGTAAGATTTAGTGGCATCTAGTGGTGTAGCAGCTGATTGCAACCCTATCGCCTCAACCTCTCCTTCCTTGAATGAAGGAGAAACTAGAGTGGCTGCAAAATTTGTAAAACATGAAAGGCCAAACAGAAGTTTGTCTGTTCTGGACTACGGCAGAAACATGGCAGTTCAACATGGTGGACTGTAGATATAATAGGCTCATTCTAAGGTAACAAAAACATAATTATTCTTATTTTCCGGTGATTATGCACTAATGAAAACAAAGTTATGAATATTATATTCCATTTCTGCGATATTCTGTAAATAAAGCCCCCTTAAATCTTTAAGTGTTTATATTAGAAAAGTGGTGCACCATAAAACAATTTCACTTTGTGCCACAGAGCAATCCATCTGTCAAATTCAGCCTGGCGGGCCTTAATGTAAACTGCAGTGTTTACTGTAATTATACTTGAATAGAAAGAACTCTCTGAGAAATCCCCGCTCTGCTTTACATGGATGCTTTTACTTGTCTGGACTGAGAGAGTCAATAATATGAAGAAACAAGCTTCAGTGTAAAGGGGAAACACACGCTGTCTCCTGTTAGATGAAGCTGATGTGTCAATATTAATCTGGTGTTAAAATGTTGACATGTTGGTGCGTGTGGTGGTGCACACTCTATTTCTACATACGTGTCGCTAAATGACAGCCTTGGCCTGCGAGGTTCGGCGGGTTCCGTCACCGGTTCGGACCACACCTCCGAGTCTGACTGTCCGTTGGCGTGGTAACCGTCTCCACTGGGCTTCTCGCCGTGGGGATCCATTTCCTGTAGGCATTAAATTTATGGTTATAACCGTCTTATTTAGTATTACTATGTGTGGCTTTCATCAAGCAGCCACTTAAAGTTTATTGTTGGCTGCTCGTTCACAGTGACGGATCCACTTTGTCTGCTGAATTAGCGGTCTTGCTGTCACTGTTATGAGTGGAGATGAAAGAATGAGACAGATCATGAACAGTTTATTTAAATGTATTAATGTAATTATATAAATACCTACAGTACTTTTGCATTTCTTTATTGAATGTATGTCTTTGTGCTGTTTTTAGTGACTGGCTCCTGTAACTAAGACAAATTACAGGTAAGGAAACACGACTCACATCAGTGGAGATGTGTGTCACGCTGTTGATTCATATCTTTTAAAACTGGCAACAGGTGGAACAGGTGTCAGGCGGCCAACTCAATTTTGCACTAAGAAGATAATGCCACTAGCTTTCTATCACTCAAACACAGAGTGTACCACCAAAATGTAGACAATGGGAGTGCTGCAGAATATATAGTTGATCACTTACGCTGCCATTTCTCACATGTGACGAGGCCTTGCCTTCGCCTCTCCTGTGTCTGTGTGAGGAAGAGGATGCGGAAGTGGTCGAAGAGGTGGAGCAGGGCAGCATCCCGGTGGCGGCACCGCCCTCCTGGCCAAGAGAGGAACTGCTGTCGCAAGTTCGTTTACGAGGGGGGTCGTCAGAGAGGGGGGACAGGAGGGGCGGGAGCAGCTTCTCGTCGCGCCGTCGAGACTGCTTCCTGTTTAGAGAGCTACTGAACACACACACACACACACACACACACACACACACACACACAGGCACAAAAATGACGAATCAGTGTAATTATTCATTTATTTATCATAACTGAATATTATCTTTTCACTGCACGGGATATATTAGCTCTAATTAGTTAGCTCACTTGCGCCTATTGCCTCTTCCATGGTGCAATTAACACCTCCCATTGCTAAGTGGCATGTTAAGATGAGAGAGATGAGGAGGTACCATAGTTCACAGTTGTTGTATGCCAGGTTCTGTGTATGTACCAGTATAAATTAGTCAATTTTAAATGCACGTTTGGCTTGTTGAAACTTCGCCAACAAATGATAAACCAACAAATATAATATTTTATTATTCCTTCTATTGTGTTACCACATGCCTCTCAGCAAATTAACAGAAAACGCATGGGGAATCTGATGCAATCAACCTGCGATCAATGATGAAAAAATACTTATACAAACAGACTTCTACAGTCTACTAGATCTACTTTCTGTACTACTATCAGAGACTCATTTCAGTCTGGAACTATTGAGCAAATGTAGAAAATGTTTCATGATGAAAACAAATTGAATGTTCAGTACCAAAGGCAACAATCTGTGTGAAACAGTGGCTGATCATACCTGTGTTTTTTATTTTATTTATTGTAATGTAAAAATCATGCTTTGCTTTGGATGTCTGGAAGAAAGCTCATCATAAAGTATAATTTCAGCATCTTTTTCCTCCTGATGCTGTTTCTCATGGGTCTCGTGGGCCTCATCCATTTTCAAGCCATCCCACCCTCAGTACCTCTGTGCTAAACTGTCTTACCCTCCAAACAAACCATAACTCCAACTAGCCCCCCTTCAACTGCTCTTGGACTTTCTCATGGACTTACTCTCTGGGCTATAACTCACTAAGACCCTCCTATTAGACTGTATTTCTATTATTTTTACTACTTTATCTTCTATGTTTCTATCTATGACTCCTTCTGCACCTCTAAGTATCTGAAGACGAAGATCTGTCTTTGAATTTTTGAACTCAAACATGAATTTGAACGACTCAAACACCGAGCATATAAATCCAACCTCTCTCAGCTCAGCTTACAGTGTCAAACCATCTTGCTGCAGCTTCATTTGCAATTGCTGAAAAATATTTTCCTTCTAAAATTGCTGTAATTTTGCCTTCACTCCTAGAGCATCAACGATTATTCCCTCAGCTGCCTTATTGTACCTCTTGTGACTCATATTGTTTGCAACACAACACATAATATTTTTTATGTTTTTCCTCTGCCTGGAAACTCTGGGGGTTTGATGCAGCGAGAAAACTTGCTGAGCTCGCAGAACATCGCCCCGAGCCCCGACATTAGTGATAGTACACAAAACCAGGGAGACAAAGACTAATTAGTTGCCGCCGTGCGTGTGTCTGCATGTGCGAATATGTGAGAAACTGTGTGTGCTTTTGTGTCTGTGTACAGCATAATTGATGTGTGCATGACTATGCTAATTTGCGTGCATTTGTGTTTGTGTCTGTCCTTAAGTGGATGCTGGTGTGTGTGTGTGTGTGTGCAGGAAAGCATGTGAGAGCTCTCATACTTCTTTTAAAGGGATAATAAGTTAAGAAATTATACAGTTGGGAAGATTTCTGGATTTTAAAGTCCTGAAATTAAAAAAAAAAATCAAATGAAGTTGCTTTTTTCTGTCTGCTACATGTAGATATCTGCTCTGTACATCATGTACATCATCTAATAAAACACAATAGATGGTGCCCCCTGGTTTTGCATTCATCTGCTCGGTATCCGTTAGCGTAGATGGAGAACTTGTTTCCATAAAGCCAATAAAATCTTGTATAAAGCACATTAGCATTGTGTTGTAGCATAGCAGACAGTCACAATGAGACCAAGTGGCAACCTCCGTGACTGTGAAGTGAAGCCAATGCGGAAGTGCCAAAAACTGCAGTTCCTCAAACGTCCACTTGAGGCTGGCTACAGAACGAGTCACTCTCCATAAGTCCCCATGTTAAAACGTCCAACTTCACAGCAGAAATAAACATGTTTACAGCCTGGTACAAAAAACAGTTTTGGTCTCTGTAACTAATTTCCCAGTCTATGACAACTGTACTGAGGGTGAATTTCTGTTTAACTGCCCGCCTCAGGTCCACCGCTGATCCACTGCCGATTTTTAGATTAGCCCACAGGTTTCCAAAGCGCTGTTTTGAAGCCGAAATTATGCAACACTGGACGCCGCCATGTTGGCTGTACTACTTCTTCCACCTCCCGGTTAATCTAAAAAATGGCAAAGACGTGGATCATCGGCAGACCTGAGGCGGGCCAAATGACGCCTGGGTGCTCGAATAAGCCACCTGTAACAGCACCCACCTGTCAATGAACATGGCCCCACTGTTCAGTTGTCATGAATGGGGAAATTAGCTATAGAGACCAAAACTGTTTTTTGTACCAGGCTGTAAACATGTTTATTTCTGCTGGGAAGTTGGACATTTTAACATGGGGACTTATGGAGACTGACTCACTTCTGGAGCCAGCCTCAAGTGGACGCCAGTGGAATTACAGTTTTTAGCACTTCCGCATTGGCTTCATTTCCCAGCCACGGAGGTCATAACATGTAGAATACAGTACAGTAAGACTCAGCCTGCAAGCTTGCTGTCAATCAAAACAGAAATGTCTCTGCTAAGTATTACTGATATTTTCAAAAAGAGCTATTTTTTCCATCCTTTTAATAATGAAAACTATTAATAATACATCTAAAAAAACACATTGACATAATTCTTGCCTTGGACTTTTGTGTGTTTATGCCTGTAATTGAAATTTCATGTGCTCAACAATAGACAGCAAAAGGCAAAACAAAACATTCCAGCGGTAAAAACTCAATCATTAATGTGTCTTTTCTAATTATGTGTTGACAACCTCACTGATTGAAACAGCGTGAAAAAAAATAACATGGTCACAGGTTAGAAACTGCTGAATGAATCTGAGAAAGGACGATCACATCATCCACTTTACAGCTTCCATAAAGAAGCCTCTCGGATGATGAAGAGACACTGAGACGTCTGCTATACAATGTCATGGGTTCAAGTCCAGGTCGCCCCCTCTTTCCCTCCCACCTTTGCCTGCTGTGTACTCTTTGATAACGCCAAGATGCTATAAAAATATTTCCTCTGTAGCTGTCACGTTGAGCTTTATTTACAGCGACAGCCAGCTTAGTCTGTTTTTAATAATTCACACAGAAAGCTGAAATTCACAATTTGTCATTCCCGTGTCACAGTGTGAATTGAACTCGCCTCTCCAATGACTTCATCACCACATTAAAAATTTTAAGCCCCCCTAAAAATATCTCTACTAGCGTGTGTCCCAGTCACACGAGGATGTGGCGTTTTAATAAGAGTATAAGGGGACGAATGAGGAAATGCAAGAAGTTTTCCAGTTTACAGGACTAACTTCTCAAATTTTGTCGTGTCATGCACTCGTTTTTATTGGAAGGTGGGCTAATCTTCATTCATAATAAACATGAATACCCGTCCTTCCTGTTCACTAACACGGCGTGGAAACACTCCCACTGACATCCTCGAATCAATTCATGACGGTGAATTATTTTTCTATCACATGGTTTAAATCTCATCCTCCACATACATCCTTTTGTTTGAGACCGACAGAGCAAAGAAAACACTGTGAAGGATTAACCAAATACCAGCATATAAACAGTTTGATCCTCAGAGTAGATCATCAGATCATCTGTTTTTATCCATAGAGTGTTTTCATGAGTGCGTCTCTGTTTGAACAGTATATACGGCACTGTAAATTTCTTGTGAACTTGCATGAGGATGGCAGGTGAAGCATACATGCTCCCGCAGATGGTTTCATGGCGTTTGGCACGTCATCTCCACCAACTGTCGATAAGTGGAATCGCGTGCCAAGACATGTAGCAAAGTGCCAACAAAGGCAATGAGGAAGACTTGAACGTAAACAATGTGGGCTTCCGATGAAATTAGCTTAAGACAAAAAGCAGACTTGTCAGAACTCATTCACACACATAATGTGCTTTGTGTTGTATTCTTACAGCTTACAGCTAGAGTATTTTGGATGTTGATGATGAACGCCTAACCCTACCCCTAATCCTTTAAGACTCAGTCAGGTCCTTGAAATATTTTAGTAATATCTCTCTGCGAATGAAATCTTAGTAAACTCCTGTATATAAGGTTGTTTAGCCATTAAGAGTTGAACCTCATGACGTATCTTTCATGACAGTGTCGTCTACTCCTCCTCCTCCTCTTGTTTAGTCTTTTTGGGAGCTCATGTATCGAGTTAAGCATAAAGTACGTTAATACTCACTCTGTGGAGCTGTTCTTGTGGTTGTGTATTGGAGAGATGCACGGTGGGAGGAGCTGACAGTTTTTGTCCAGTCGCAGCTTCTTATTGCCGTTGACCGATGACTCACTGTGGTCCGACTGGAATATAGGAGAGAGAAAAAAACGCACTATGTCTAAGTACACTATGTACGTTGGGGAGGGAAAAGACACATTTGGAGGTTGTGAGTAAAACAGGAGAGACTGATTAGGGACTTAAACATAGAAAGTTAAAAAAACACACACCTTATGTTTCCTCTTGCTCTTGCTGGTGTGTTTCTCTGTTGGGACCACTATGTTTCCAGCTGCCTGCCTCCTGTGTTTGCCTCCATTCTCTCCTCTCTCCGTCCTCCCGGCCAGCCTGGGATTACTCTGCTCTTGCACAGGGGGGTTATCCAGGACCCCCAGACCTTGGCATACCTTCTCTCTGTCCCTCCCCGTTGTCCTTTCCCTCTCCCCAAGCCCAAATCGTTCTCTGTCCTCTCTGTCCATCTGCCTCTCTCTCTCTGTTAATCTGTCTCTGTCACCTTGCCTCTCTCTGTCCTGCACTAATCGCTCATTTTCTTCTTCCTGTTTGTCCCCTTTGGTGAATTTCTGTCTCTCTCTCAGCCCTGGCCACTCTCTCTCTTCCTGCTTCTGTCTTTCTCTCTCCGTCACCCCCATCCTCTCCCTGTCCCCCTGTCTCTCCCTGTCTCTCCCCTCACTCCCGTCCCTTTCTGCTATTCCCGCTCTTGATCTCTCCCCCAAACCCTGGCCGGGCACCCTGCTGAGCAAACTCAGGTCAATTTTCACCCATAAACTCTGAATCTCTTGGTAGTCCCTCAGGGGAGAGAGAGGAACCTCGTGTCCAATGTTGGAAGGTGGTGACATGGGCTCCAGGTCTTTGCACTGCCCCCCTAACCCTCCAGGATCAGGAACAGAAGTGCCAAATGAACCACTTATGTTGCTAATGCTTAGTGAATTACAATTGCTAGTGCTGCCATTACTACCGCCGATGATGCTACTATTACTACTGCTGCTACCATTAGTGGTCACATTGCTACCGTCTTTGACTCGAAGTCCCTTCCCTCCAAATGTTCCCAGACTGCCCATACTGCCAGCGGAGGCAAGGCATGGCAGAAGAGGCGTGTGTACGTGTGTGCTGGACAGAGTCTGTGTGTTAATTGCAGCGCGTGTCGTCTGAGGCGGTAGAGCTGGGATTTTGATGACTTCCTCCGAATCCGATTGGCATTCAGAGGAGGAGGAGGAAGAATCTGTCTCGATGAATTCTCGGGACTTGGGTGTGATTTTGGTGTTTGGACCTCGGTGTTTCCTCTTGTCCTGTTTTAAAAAGAAAGAAGAGAGAGCTTTGAATTGATTAAATAATATTACTAATAATTATACATACAGTATTCAACCTGCAGTTGACAGAAACCAGTAAAGTTAAATACATACAGTATATTACCGCATGTGATAATGTCATGCAAATGAGACAGCCCGGGCTCGTTCTAGTAATCTGTGAAGTGAAATGACTGCCTAATTTTGTATGTCAGTGATACTGACTGCGCGCCAGTCACACGGCTGAGCGCAGACGCGACCCGATGTTTGTCACATGCAAATGAAAAGACGCGTTTTACATTTGTTATTTGGGATTCTTTCGCAGAAAAAAGGAAAATGCATCTTTATCACAGATTATTCAACAGCAACGATGATATTCAGCCTTGATTGCTGCATTGTCAACAGCACCGCACGGGTACAGTCTATATTTGGAAAAAAGGCTTTTCTAAAAGGTCTGCAAATGCTTAAAGTACAGTGTCATGTCATAGTTAGATAGCTTCGAAGGACATATCTGGTGTAT
Source organism: Argyrosomus regius (assembly GCA_946959425.1). Lineage (NCBI taxonomy): Eukaryota > Metazoa > Chordata > Actinopteri > Sciaenidae > Argyrosomus > Argyrosomus regius. The sequence continues at coordinate 6,721,021 of OX336893.1, forward strand.
ATATTTTTCATCGTGTCAACAAATCCTATGAAAATACGCCAACAAATGTGTGTTAGTCTTTCTGTCAGAGCTGTCTGACTCCCCTCGCTTCAAAGCACTCGGCCCCAAGACCATTGGTTCCTACATTTTTAAAAACACGTCACTAGTATATTTTTTATTTATATACATTTTCTAAAAAGCTTAGTAAGACAGCGAGGTACGATACATTTGTTAGGGACTATTTTCTATTTTTACTATTTTCTAACCCTAATACATATTTGGTGCACTTCTGAGAATTTACGTCAGCTCCCATCATAGTTTTTTAGACAACACTTGAGTTCTGTTGCACAGAGGAAGATATATCAGGCTTCAGCTACAAAGTACTTGTTAGCAAGATGGATTCATTGTTGGTTCTGGTCTTCTTATAGCATTTGTTGACAATGAGAACAATATAAAATATCCCCGCTACATCATCCTGACGTTCTTCTCGTGTGAAGGATTTGTGCAGAAACCAGCCTGCACCTGCTTCATCTATTTTTCTCGGGAGCTGTGCAGAGTTACACCTGCATCTCTGCATCTCAACCTTGTTTTGTATCCAGTCAAAATTGTTCCTCAGATGTTGATTGCTTGATTGTAGACGTGAAATGATCAGTGATTGTTGGAAGGAAGTGGGTAGCAGGCACTGCATGTGCAACATGAGTAAGCGACTGCATATAATGTTTCCAGTCTGGAGCAGTTTGGCAGACACAAAGGGACGTTTTTTTTTTTTTGTCTCAAACTTTTGGAGTCAGTCCAATGCATGTTGCCATCTGCAAAATCCATTTTCAATAAATGCCATGTTGTGTTTTATTGAAAAGAAAAAAACAAATCTGTCCTCTGTATAATGCTTATTTACTCTGCAGAGAAAAGCCTTTCTTGAGTGTAGTGTTTTCTGGAAAGTTTCTTCCCTTCTGACTGTTGACACTAACATTAGCTGTGCTGCCGGCTGTTCTGCACAGCGAAGACTGGCAGCGGATCAGGTGCTGTGAAGGCACCTACAGCACAGGATGCAGATGTTTTAGTTTAAGGTTGTTCTGGGGAAAAATGGGTGAACTTTAGGTGGAGACGAAGTAATGAACCTCTTTATGTAGACGATGCAGAATCATGATACAATGGATGTAAAATGCCGGTGTAATCTTTTAACATGGCTGATGAAAACTAAAATTAAATCTACAGCAGGTGAGGTAAAGCTTAGCTCAGTGCGATAAGTGGAATAATCTTTTATATTGTTTTCCTGAGGCACATTGTTGAAAATAAAACATAACAAGTTAATAAGAAGACATTATAATGAAGCAAAGTGTGGAGCTCTGTGGTTGAAGAGGTGACAGAAGTCTTGGAGGTCTCGTCTTGGACAGATGATCTGAGGCTTGCGAGTGTTTGATGTCAAAACGCAGTTTTCATTGTCTCAGTATTATTCACGGCTGTCAGTTAATTTGTCTCAGCGAGTGTATTTCCTTCAGAAAAACGGCATAAAAATCAGAGAAAGGAGGAGGAAATGAGTTTTTCAAAGCTAACAGATCTAATGACGTGAGGCACGGGTGTCATAGAGTTCAGCAAAGATAAAAACACCCTAAAATAAATTCAAGAGATCGCTGCGTGAACTGATGTTCACTTCTGCTGCTCTTCCAAAGAGGAACATATTTATTCATCTCTCATATGTCAACCTTACTTCAGTGGATTTCACACTTTTTATTTCAGGTCAACATTTACAACATTTATTAAGACGATGGACTCATTTACAGACTTTGTTCTTGAGCCTGTGGTATTTCAGTGTCACACACTGTAGAGAGACCGCATTTCTAAATGTTGAATCTTTGTGGATGACAATGATATTTTGACCTATTGGTGTTTTTATATGAATCCAGTCTCATTAAATTCATCTTCTATCATCTTTGCTGCTTTTCTCTGTCTTAGTTACATAAAGCAAGTTTACTGTAAGCGTTTCTTTTTCTTTCTTTCTCCTCGAAACTACCCAATCTTCATAAAACCACGGGGTGTCAGGTTAGGTAAGACGATGGTCGATGAGTCAGTCCTGTCTGACTTTCCATACTTTGATAAAAACCAGTCAGTGTTGAGCCTTAATAGTCACGAAATAAAACAGTTTTTATCCTGTGGAATTTTACGACTTTAACAAATCATCCAGAGACGATAAGAACGAAGTGATCATCACAGGATACGCTGTGCGCAGCACTTAGTTTTAAACTGTGTCTTTACATATTCCAGTTGATGCATAAAGAGAAATGTCCCAGTAAATAATTACTGGAATCATCAGCAGTAGAAATATGGAGAAACTTCCTATGTACGCCACAAACATACACACATGTATCCCACCCCATGAACTAACCTGGTTTGCACTAACAGCAGGTATTGGCACGGGGGTTTGCTGTAGCGCCGCTGGTGGAGTTACTGTGTTGTTGTTTGAGTTGGTAGCGCTGCGAGGTTCTTTCCTGGGGGCTGTTTTCCCACTGGGGGGTTTGCTTCGTGGCCTCAGGGGGTTCTGATGCTCCAGGGAGGGAGGCGGCAACAGGTCCTTCTCCCTCGCTGCAGGGCTGTAGTAAGAAGAAGCATCACAATCCAGATTAGATTCACCCTTGCGCAAGGCACTGCAGCGCTGTAGTGCATTTTTACACCAACAGACAGCAGAAGATAATGTTTTTACGCTGGCCAGCTCCACGGGGTGAATGTGTGTTAAAATGAAAAAATATAAGACAGCGTGAAATAATTGAAAACAGCATGTATTCAGCCAAACTTGTTTGGATGTGGGAAGCTTAAAAATGGAAAGGGGAAGAGAAAAAAGGAGAGAGGGAAAAAGGAATAAAGAAAAGAAGCTAGGATCTTCTAATTAGCCTAACGTCAAGCTGAGCAGCCAGTTTGGCATGACTTCTACTCAGTCTAAGTATTTTTCACAACAGATGTAGGAGTGACAGCGTTCAGTGGGTAGCTGCCAAGAAGCTTGGTGATCTGCTGGAGCCTCTGTAAGCCCTCGATATGAAGCAATGTGTTGCCTTAACGTTAATTATAATAATTTTTACCAATAACAAGTAACATGTAAGATAAAAAACAATGAATTGAATCACTGCCATGAGTTAGTTAGGACTCTATGTCAAGATACATCATTCACACGCATGCACAAAGATCTTTATTAGAGGTCATGAGATTTTGGTGCTTTCTGTGAAACAGTCATCAATAAGTGATATTTAAAAAGCCGATTATTAAGCTCTCCAGTGAATTTCTGTTCGATTGATGTCCAGAAACTTTGAATCTTGGTTGCTTTTATTGTTGAAAAATATTAATGAAGGGTTTTATTTTTCTTTGGAAGAGTGTATTAATTTGCTCTCCTGGAAGGATTCTTGTGTGTACATGATTTATCTTATTATTACTCAGATTTTATATCTATACATGTAAATTTAATAGTAGGAAGCTGTGCTTTGTTGCCTTTAAGAGTTCAAGCGTAACATTTTTTCAATCTGACACTCTCTAAAAACAAAAAGCAATTAAACTACAGCAGCTTTTTTATGTTTAAAATATTCATACAGATCTTTGCCCCCCTTTGTGTTAGATTAGAACATTGAGAATTTTTTTTTTTTTCATCTTTTTTCTTTTCTCTTCTTATTTCTTTTGTTTTTATATATTTTTATATGTGCTCTCTGGTTATAATGTAATTTTCGTTATTCTAAGAAATAAAAAAGGGTCTCTGTTGTCTTCTATTTACTTTTGTTTTTGTCAATTTCATCTGTCTAAGAGCAATAAATACTGGAAATCACCACGTTTGTGTGTATTGGAAAAGCATGAATCAACAATTACCAACAACTGTTGCTCTAAGGAAACTATGAATAATAATTTTACATTTTAAATCAATAATAAGTGAGCCATACTTTAGAGATTCAGCTGTTAAGTGATGGTGAACACATACAACATCTTTACCTATGCTGGTTTGCTCTGCTCCATGTCTGGTTCTGATTATCTTCCACACTGTTTGATCGGTCTGTCCGTCTGGGCTGTTTCTTCCCTGTGGTGTTCCTCCTCGGGGTTGTGACCTCTGGCCCAGCCACTAGACCCGGTGATAGCCTCATCTTTGACCTCTGGCTCTCCCCTGAGGCCTTCTGGCTGAGCTTGGCCTTGGCCTTCTCTTTGCCCGGGCTGCAAGGACCAAGCAAGAATATATATTTTATCTATGGTTAGAAACATTTTTCTCCATTGTTGCCTGTAAATTTCAATGTGTCATTATTTCAATCAATAGATATAATTTGGGAATTTATTTAGGCAAATTTCCAAACACATACAGTTGTAGCTCTTACCATAAGGCTCCCCTTGTATCCTTGTGTTCCACCGTTGGTGCAGCTGGAACGGTGGTGGTGCTGGATCCGCAAGGCTTGGTCTTGGCAGCCGTACCCACTCCTGGTGCTTCGCTCCCTGGAGAGAAAGTCTCCTGACCCTGGGTAATGGAGCCTGGGCAGAGGACCAATGGACCAGAATAAGTAATACAGATCAAACCAGATTTGTTTTTACTATAACTGTAGATGTAAACATCTGTACTAACCCTTGCCATGGTGTTCTTGCTGCGGGGGAACCAGGGGTTTTGTTTGAGCTTGGACCTTGTTCAACCAGCTGTCCAGCTGCCACTTGTTGGTGGAGGGGGGCTCAGGCTATCGGGCGAAAACAAGTTATAGATTATTATATACTGCAGATGTTTTTACTGATGGTGTCGCCATCGTGGCAACATTTTATTTGTTTGGTCTGAAGAGATTTTGTCTTGAAATCATTGAAGTTTTTATATTTTGCAGACAGAAAATAAAACTTATTCTAGTTATATATAAAAGTTATTTATTTGATTTCTATGTTATGGATTCTTTTCACATATAGCTGCCTTTGTGCTGCCTGCGACTAAATGGTTTTCTTTCTCCTCCTCTGTATGTGTCTCTCTCTTTCTCTCTGCGGGTATGACTGCATAAGCCCATGAAACTAGGCAGCGTTGAGCCATTAAAATAATGTGATAAATAATGTTATAATTCAGCTTTCTGCAGTTGGAGTTTTATGACTTTCAGAGCACCACCCAGAGACCGTGGGAAGAGACCATTTAATGTAGAGGCAGTCAGACACACTGTGAAGTGAATAGTGGTGAATCACAGAGAATAACAAAGGCAATGAAAGTGCATCTGTCTCTTTATGAAACGTAAACAAAGTGTGAGCCACTTCAGAGTTGATCAGTATCTTTTACTGCCAATTGTTGAATGATTGCTTAATGACTGAGATTTCTGTAACAAAAGTTCATGTTTCCTCTGCCGTTTATATAAATAAAAAAGTGAAGCAGGAAAATAAGATTTTGACAGCAGCCACAAACAAAACCTAGCATGACTCCACTAATGACTGCTTGTCTCCAAAGCGGGGTTAGAAACATGCATGTGGCAACTGTACAGACTGTTTATTAAACAATGGAAATTTAATCTATTCCATAAAAAGTGAAATTAGTTAATTCACATGAAAATGAAAAACACATTTCATCCATAAACTCATAAACCAGCAGCAGGTACACACTCCTTGTCTTACCTCTGGAGTGTTCGTGCGGGACGCCTGATTATACTCGCTGTCACTGGAGCTGCTTTCTGATTCGTCTGTGTCCGACTCCGAGCTGCTCTCTGATTCGCTGCTGCTCCCCGATGCCCCACTAAAGCACACAGGAAGAAAGAAATGTTTCTGTTTATGTGTAAACCAACAAGAAGCAACAACTTATCACACTGTAATGAAACAAAGACAGAGACGTCCATGGTCACTGTCACTACTAAAACGGAAAGGCAGAAAAAGACTCAGCAAACTGTTCGAGAGGTCCAGCTCTGTCCTGGACTGTCCTCTTAGACTCCACAGAGGAAGTGGGGGAGAGGAGGATGTTAGCAAAGCTGACATCCATCATGAACAACTCCTCTCACCTCCTGCATGAGACTGTGGAGGCCTTAAACAGCTCCTTCAGCAACAGACTGCTACTCCCACCATGTAAGAAGGAGCTCTACCACAGGTCCTTCATTCCAACAGCTGTCAGACGCTTTAACACCAGCATGACTTCATGACTTTTTCTACATATTTCTGATCCACCTTGTGTTCATGAGCTGCTGTGACAAGTGAATCTCCCCAGTGTGGGGTCATTAACTAACTTAGATTTAGGCAGATCATTTTTGACTTTAATCTTTAAGAACGATCAAATCGACTGTAGGAGGTAAGCGGCCTTCATATTTTATTTTTTAGATCACGCTGTAGTGTTAGGATGAACATGACCTCAACTGACTTCAACTCTTTGACCTCTTCATTGATTCAAAACAGCCTCAATTCCATTATTTCCCTTCATAATGGAAAAAAAAATGTGAATCTGTCTGTCCTCTCTATGCTCATCTTTCTTCAGTATACTTTAACAAATCAGATCACTAACATGTTATGTCTATTTTCCCCTCCGAAGCATAAAAAAATCAAGATAACCCTTCTTAGGAACACACACAACTTTTCCCCGTCGGCTGTATAACCTTCGAAACGAACAAACAATTGCTCGTGTGGTAGGGAGCACGTTTCCTTCACTACTATTACATAAAGGCAGAGTCATCTTTACTGACTCACGCTACTTATTCTCAATCACTGCCGGGGTTATATGAGGCACCTGCTGCTACGTGGCCTTCTCTCTTGGCCTTTGGTTTCCAGATTGCAGCTTGCCTAACGATCTAGCTTGAATGAGCTAAAATGTCTGTTTGCAAATGCCATGAAGTGGTAAGTACGTTGCTAGGCAAGTATTATTGATTTGTTTATGCTGGAGTGTTGTGCTTATACAGTACAGCCTCAGTACAGCTGCTGCTTTTCTTGTGTAAGCTTTACAATGATATATTTAACTATATTTTGTGCATACTGAGTGTGTCTTAAATTTATTTGAACCAAATGCTACCTGTTGTTGTTTTTGCTGTAAGTTTGTTTACCTTCATCCCAGGTAATGTCCCTTCTCTGCATCTCTGCGTCAACTTTTTTTAAAATAAAGACTTCTTTCTTTCCTCACAAAGTGTCACAAAAATGGACCGACACCTACGAGCTGCACCTGCAGGCAGACAACTTGCGCTGTGCTACACACACATAAGTGACATGCCTCAAACGAAACACACCCTCCTTATTCGGCGGCCTATTTAAGCTCGTATATTTCCCATCTCTCCCTCTGCTCTGCCAATGCCATGTCTACCTTGCATCAGCAACACCGCCTGTTCTTCAGCCCCGCCACCACCACAGCACCGCCCTGCAGACTCATAACATATTTGCTCATCACTCCTCTGTACGTATCTCTACATATCTGCGGGGAGTGATGAGACTGGAGCCGAGACGCCAAACTCCAACTGCAATAAAACATTACAATCATCAGTTGTGTGACTGAACTGACCTTCAACTACTAATCCATCTGTTAGTTCCAGTGACTACATTTTTCCTCCTTTATTTATTGTGAACAACATTTTTCAGTAGACAGCCTGTGTGTCTTGTCTCTAGTCAGTTCATAACACTCTTATCTGTTCTTATATCCTGTGGTGAAATTCCCCCAGGTGGTGCAGTTGTTCATGTCATCCTTACACACACCACCTAGTTGGCACGACCAACAACGGAACGCACATCCTCAGCACAAATTCAAAGACAACAGACGAAAACAAGATCAAGATAATTCATAATCCATCTTCTCTTGTCTTGTCTGAGTTTTAATTTTTTATTCCGACTTCCTCAATTAGAAAAATGACATCATATCATAACATTCTGTCATGTTTGATCTGTTTCACTAATTTAAAAAAAAAGCACAATAACCAGGGGAAGCCAGCCGATCTCTGATTCAATAAAAGTGAAGCATCTGACACAGAATATAATAAACGGTTACTAATAAACGCATAAACAGTGTGTTTTGAACCTGTTCAATTGTCTCATCCTCTCTGGTGCTTTGGTTGGCCTTGTGCTCATCCATCCTTCCACAGAGCTTTGAAATGGCCTCCTAGAGGCAACACACACACACTCGTCCCCGACTTAAGAATACACACAAACGCACTTGCACACACAGAAATTGCAATTATGTGTAGTCCTCTTTTGTGTGTGTGTGTGTGTGTCTGTGTCTGTATGTATGCACGTAATTTCAGTTCAAGGCTGCCATCACAGCAGGCACCAATCTGTGTGAGCAGTCAAGCAGCAAATCCATCAACTGTTCCGCAGGCAACACACACACACACACACACACACACACACACACACACACACACACCGACACACACATACACAGTGACAGATACTGTATGAATGCAGTCTCTGCCCTCTTTTTCTTCTCCTATCATTACTCATCTCTTCTCTTTGTCTCTCCCTCCCTCTCTCTTTCAATTTCAATTAGATTTTCACCTCAGTTTGCTCTATTAGCATCACAGTTGAAACAATATTGGCAAAGCATCAAGTTAAACTCCCTGCATACATATGTGTCTGTGTGTGTTTGTGTGTGCGTTTCCGCCTATGCAGGCCCTCCTCCGCGCAACCGCTGCCGCTTGTGTGTTTGGAAAATATGTTAAAGCGACCTCAGAAACTGTTTTGAATAATATAAAGACCCTAGTTAGATTCTGATTTCATGCAACATTGCAAGTAGCTACAGAGAATAACAAGATCTCGTCTGTCTCAGTTTTCATTTTTAGTTTTCATTGCTGGAGCAGGCTGGTAAATCTGCATCACAATAAAACAAGAAATGTAATCAGAGATGAGATTCCCATTAAGGAAGTTATTGCTCATTACATTCAGCTTCTTCTCTGAGAAGCAGGATTTGAATTTTCTTTCATCCACATTATTTCTAAATAACCTGAGGAAATTATGGATGAGGCCACGCACATCCATGATTTACATACACAGACATGGCAGAATATCGGCAGGAAGAAGAGGAGTGAAACATCTCACACAGTAAGTATGGATTATACATCCAATAAACTTGTGTCGTTTTAAATATATTTAAATTGTTCACTTTGTGTTTTAGCTGCCTAATTTTAACGATGCATTACCTTTGCTTATTTGCCATAATGACTACTGATGCTAACCTTAAACCTGCATTATTTATTTATACCAGATATGTCAAGTAAGTTAAGTTACAATGATAATGAGTCGATTAATTGATTAATTTTCTTTCCACTTGGAACAACAAGTTGTAAACATGTTAGCAAACCCATGCCCCCTTCGAGCAGACACAAACCAACCTTGGTATTCATTTTGAGTCCAATATTCACTCTTCTTTTTACCTCTGTTTTGGTCTCCACCACCTCCTGAGGAAAAATACCCGGCTCTCTAGCTGCTAAATGCTCCTGTATGTTCCACAGCTAGTGGCTAGTTTTGCCTGCCTGTGACTTGGTGCTAAGCAGGTAATGTACAGGGAGTTTATCAAAGTTATTCTGTCTGAAAACAGAACATCGAGAGTGAACCAAAGTAGTAAAGCTGCTGGCTCTAAAACCAAAACAAAGATCTGAAAGATGCTAAAACACTCACACATTCACATTTCACATAGTTATTTATCTATTAATATAAAAATGATTCTAGTTCCAATTTAAGATATTATAGAGAGAACCAATTAAAAGATTTTAAACTACAACATGTTAAAAAAAAAGATGTTTCCGAATGACTTGATGCTTCACTCATTCAGTACTACTTAAGACACTCTGCTCTATATCATGCATGAATTACACACTAGTGCACTATGTAGTAAATAGGAAGTGACTTCAGGCACAGCCGCTTTCATCCAACTTGTTCTTGTCTGTTGTTTTTAAAGTATACTATCTGTTTTCTATTGGACTCTGATGTATGTGTTGTGTTCATCAGCTGCTATCACAGCCTGGAGAGCAAACAAGATGTAATCTGACAAATTATATGTTAAAATCACTGAGATGTGGCGTTTCTTGGATCACGATTGTCAAACATTGTTTCAGTTTTTTTGCTTTTTTTATAGTGAACAGCCTGTTCATACATGGAGACTAGAGGTAGAGATGCCAGACAGATGGCGATAAGAGACATTTCCTGGACTTATGTCCCTGTCTGTTTTTCATGTCCCTCATTGCCTTTAAAGAATCTTTTGATGTGTAACTAAAGAGAGCCAGGAGTCCTGTGAGTCAGCTGCAGCTCTCTGTTGTAGACTCATTACTATTCATGATTCAAATCCAAGAGAAGATACTGACCAGACTGTGGCACATCTACAGTATGTAACGCTTTTAATCATCTATTAAACGTCTAATAGAGCGCTTTTTGAGTGGACAAACAGTTGACGGCAAATTGTTTATGAAGTTTGTGCAGTCAGTGAGTATATTTCCTTCCTCTGCTTTTATACACATTTTCAATCTGCACATTAAAAAAAGTGGAATTTTAAAAAAGGTAAAATAATGTAAAAAAAAAAGTTCAATAAAAGCAAATTGCAACAAAGTAGCAACAACAGAAAGACTTGGCAACCTGCCACTGTTGTTTCTCCAAACTAGGAAGGAGAGGGTGAGGTGAAGGGTTGCAATCATCGACTATTATAGTCTACGACTACAGATGAAACATGAAATGTCACAGCTCCATCATGATTTCTACATCTTGATTGTTTGTTTGAGGTTTGAAGATGACGATTTAAATCACATCATCTTCTTCTGCAAAGATTTAAAAGCACCAATCTGAAGAATTAGCGCCACCAGTCAATTAACTGACTCCTAATATTCACATAACATAGTTAAAATTTATGCTACCAACAGACTGAAGCCAGTATTTTAGTTATAGTTATATTATTTTCCTTACTGTTTGATGAGTGCTTACCTTTTAACTCTTGGAAATCACTTCCCCTTGTGGGCTAGCCCACATTGTCGGTACGACGTTTGGCAAAAAATCAAGGTGTCTGCTTTGTATAAAAATGTGCCGTTCTCACTCATCGTTAAAGCTGGAAATAAATGCCGGATGAGAAAGCATTCGTGGATTTGCTGAGCTTTGTCCTGTTTGAGCCTGAGGCAGTTCATATTAGAATGAATGATTTAAGTCCGCTGCTTGTCATTTTGTACTCGCCATCTTATTACTGGATGTTTACAACATGAAATGCCTCTGTTACTCCATTATGAGGAGCTCTCAAATAGCTTGTACATGCTATACAAAATAGTGCAAGGCACATTTAATACATTTGATGGCGCTCTTTATATGGCATCTCATATCATCCTTTCATTTGCCAAAAGATAAAATTGACTGGAAGCATGGGACGAGTGTGTATTTTCCACACTGATATGTTTGTGTTTTTGTCTAAATAGCAGCGTGTGAAGTTAAGGGAAAGCATGAGTGTCTTCTCCTCTCAATGGGATTTTCAGTTGAGTGCTCTCTAGCCTATTTTATTCTGGCAACATAAACAGTATGTGCTGGAAGAACAAGATGAAAGGAGATGAGTGTGTGAGTGAAAGCATTACATCTGGCTTGCTTTCCTCCCTTTTTTTTTTTTCCTTCTCAGGAATCAGCCATCAGCCGTCGAAAATAATTTAATGCCGTAGTTGGTGCCAAATTAAAATGCACCGCCAGCTGGTGCAGACTGACAGACTGGCTTTTTTTTTCCTGGACATTTTAGATGCATTAATGTGAAGTTTTGAGGAAGTTAAGACTTATAAACTTCAGGAGTGAATTTGTTCAAATTTTAACATCATACCTGGATGGATGAGTTGATGGACATCCAGTTACTCATTTAAATGTAATGTACTGTAAGCCTGTACCCATAAAGCAAAGTTTCAACCATTGGCTGAAGGTCTTATTTCCTCATTATCAGCCACATATTGTTGATATCCTTTGTTTCCTCATCCGTGCATTCATAATCTTTTTTCAGCTCCATGCAGAACATAAACATAAACAGTATAGAAACTATATTAAAAGCAATTTCCTCTTCAACGTCTCACACAGGACTCCTGTTAACATCTTATACAGGTCTTTTGCTTATTTAGGACGCACAGCCTTCACTCTCTATTTTCTGTGTGTATGCCTGTGTCAACGTTGCATAAGTAACAGCGATAAGACTCACAAAATAGCCGTTGTCAGATCTTCAGGCTCCAGTGGAGGCTTTGGTGTCTGTCTGTTTATTTGCGTGATAAAATCACAAGCACAACAGGGGAAATGAAAGCCTTTACAGCCTCGACAAAATGATCTGTTGGGTTGATACGTCCAGCGGGCCTCACAAGATCCACACGACACCCACATACTTAAAGGCTGCTGCGCAGCTCGTGGCCATCACTTGGGTACACGGTGACTTACAAATCTGTCGGCATTCGCGGTTTGGGTCAAGTCACTTTTTGCAGAACACCTGAGAGCTACAGCTGTGTGGATGCAGGTCAGTTCACTCATGCTATCAGTAAAAGGGAATGACCTGAAAGTAAAGTAGGTGGTTTCCAACTCTGGGTCACTGAAACACTTCTGTCAACGTCAACCCTCCTGTTCACTTCAACTGAGGCAACTGTGTTGATGCAGCTTTTGTCTCGAGACAATGCAACATCTTCCTCGGCCAACCATCTACCATGCATTGATCTGTAACTCAGACCGGACTTCCTGGATCACATTTCATTCATCGGTCTGAACACCTGAGTGATGTGTGACTTTACATACATGTCTGCTAACTAGCAAGCAGCAATTCAGCAACTGAGATTAATATTTAACTAAGATTACAAGTCAGCACAAATTAATTAGAGTTTGTGTCCAGCTACATTTCCCGCTCCTTACACTCCGATCAGCCCTCATTATGTTTTACTTTAATTGAACTGAAATTAATGAGATTACATTCAATTTAATCCAACTTTATTTTCCCTGTTCCAGCACATGTACAAAGAACGCTGCTCTTTACTTGAGAGCTTAAGGTCCATTTTCAGCCAAGTGAAGCAAAAAATGAAATGAAATATCAAACAATGATCTGATATTTTTAAATCACTGATGAATACAATCCATTAATACACATTAATAACTTAAATATATCTGTTTGTAATCGTCTAGTGTCACTGAAAATCCTGTATGTTGATCATCCTCTTTTTATATTTAGGAAACTCTCTGTTTCTTTTGCACCGAACACGATGTGAGAGCTGCTGCTAGCTTATCACGACACTGACCTGTCTTCATCTCACAGGATGTGGCAGCAGGTCATGCTTTGGTTTTTAACTCTCACCTTTACTTTTCTTCCAGGACTTCAGCTGACTGTTTGGTCACCTGAGACGGGATGTTAGGACCCTTTTCCCTTTTTAGTTACGCCTTGCATGTTCAACCTTGACATGAGCAAAATTCTTGTCTAGCACCTGCATTTATTGATTGTGTCCTGAAGGCTCTTGTCTCCCTCATGAGCTCCTCAACCTCCACCATACCTGCTTTTTTTTTTCTTACGGGAGTATCTCTGAAGGTCTGATTTTATAATTTTACTTAGAAAAATATTAACAGGATAGTGAAAACCTGTACATTTTAACACATTGATTGGATTTTTGATTAATATATATTAAACTTCCTTGAGCCAAAAAAACAAATTATTACAGAAATGACTTAAAATATCATAATATACCATACGTACAGGGCTGTAGCTACTATTTGAGTTCACTAGGTTGAGTTCACGTCCTCTGCAGTCTAAAATTTTAGGATGTTTGGGGAGTTTACAGTCTATGTTGGGTTTCTTTCTCTACATTTAGACTACAGGTTTGTATATTTTTGTAAATACTCTGAATACAGAGTTTGGTTGGTGGCTAGTCAGGAATAATTGTGCTAGGGGAATTCATGACCTTAGTTTATCTAAAATCCTGGCTACAGCCATGCATATATGAATGTTTGATTATACTCTCAGTGATATTAATGTTTGCAGACGTCACTGGTTATGTAGTGTTAAAATGTATTGACTTATATTTAGCTGGTATGAAATATTGTCCACATGTCCTGGATGTATTAATTATTCATGGCGTTCGGTCTCATTCTTTATGATTTGAGAAAAGAAGCGGATATTAGCATCCTATAATCATTATGTTTTCCTCCATGTGCCCTTTTAAAGCCTCTGGGGTCCATCTGTGTTACACTGTACAGCTCAGTTTGGACTGTGTCACCATTAATTAACCAGCAGGATTCGAACATAAGGAGGACAATCAACAGACAATAGACAGTTACAGCTTCTTCTTTTCTTTTTCTTTTTTTGTCCCTCTCCTCCCAATCGCTTCTGCTGGAAAACTGAATTGATCAGCCTCTGAAAACAATGGAGCGGATGGCTTGGAGCCAGACAGGCCATGGCTCAGATAAACTGCAGCCAGTAGAGACAAGATGTAACAGAGTGTGGAGCAGCAGGATCAAGCAGACAAAACAGGTAAATATAGCTTCTTAAAAACGGCTGAAGAACTGAGTGAAAATGCAAAATTATAAGGGTATTACAGGACTGAGAAGTGAAGATGTGGAGGCCATCTGGGCTGAGTTCATCTGTCATCTTATCATCTGCCTTCAGCTCGCTGGTTCTGCCCTCCACTTGGCAGGGCTTCCCACCGCACAGCTGGCTTTACAATCTCTCGCTTGGTCTCTCTCTCAATCACTCACACTCTCGTGTGTGTGTGTGTGTGTGTGTGTGTGTGAACACTCCAGCATGTGTGTGTGTGTGCATGTGTTCGCATGCATGCATACTCTCATGTGTGCTTGTTTTTATCTGACTCGGGAGGGTGAGTGTAAGCCTGTGATATGTGGAGCATTTTGAGAAGATTTATGAAGTTATTGCAGTCGCTCTGTCGCCTCATGCCAAATATATGAAGCCATTTGACCCACTGATGGGACATTGGTGCATAAGTGTATCACAATTGGAGGGATCCTCTCCATACATCCATGATAATTATAGTCCAATGTGCATGTATGCATGTGTATTTATATGTAGTAATGTGTATGTAATTGTGCTAAATTATAAATCCCTCTAAAGTCCTATGTGGGTTTAGCAAAAGCTTTTATTTTTAAGGGTACAGTTTAACATCCACAGGAGGGACTGAGACTTTTTATTCAATAACTCACAGCCGTTTGGCACCTCAGCACCTCATGAAGAGTCAGTTTGGGCTCAGTGATGTACTTTTCCTGAATGTGATGGAGTTAAAATATTTTTAAAGGGAGCATTCTACGGTGCTGCAAGACTTCGGGAAGCAGAAAGACAGTTTAACACTTCCTGTGTTATTTTTCCGTGTTTTATGTGCTGCTAATACAATGTCATGTGTTTCATATACTGTGGAACAATGTGGAATATTTTATATTTTAACAGGAAGTTAGAAACTGTTTTATTTTATGACTTTTATGTGTTGCACTCAAGCGGCAATCTTCATGGCTGTGAAGTGAAGCCTATGTGGAAGTGCCAAAAGCTGCAGCTCCTCAAACGTCCACTTGAGGCTGGCTAGAGAGCAAGTCAGTCTCGTCCCCATGTTAAAATGTCCAACTTCACAGCAGAAATAAACATGTTTACAGCCTGGTACAAAAAACTGTTTTGGTCTCTATAGCTAATTTCCCCGTTCATGACAACTGTACTGAGGCTGAATTTTTATAGAACTCACCAAATCATATTAAAGCTTTAAGTTTTGTTTAATTAACATGACACTTAGTCAACTTTTAGATTAGTTGGGACGCAGAGGAAGCAAGACTGCTGACATGCTGGTGGACAGAGCCACCACACTCTTTACACCTGTGGGTGACGTAATGGATACACCATCCAATCTAATACTGTCAATGGTTGCACTTGCACTAGCCTTACATCCTCTTATTCTTGAATTTTTCACTCTTTAACTTGCTCTATCTGTGACAGTGAGTCAATGTTTATATTTTTACATTTGGAGCTAAATTTCTATTTATTTTCATGCATAAAACTGTTAATTAGAGGTGAGAAACGCATGCTGCAAGGCTGCTGAGTAGCTTGCAATGCTATAGTGTACTGTTGAGACCATGCTGGCTGGCATTTTGTGACTCCCTTCCTGGTATTGCACAGAGCATTTATGAAAAAAATATCCCGTGGATGCTTTGTTTTCAATTGAGGAGAAGTTATGCTGATGTAATTTCTGGCGCCTTGCAATAAAATGCTGAAAGACAGTCTTGGGAAGTTTGGTCGTTACTCACTCCAGCTCACTGCAGAGGTAGACTCACTGTATATGCATACATTATTTGTTCTATGGTGTGTGTGTGTGTGTGTGAGTCTCAATCATCTCATCTCCTAATCACACAGAACAAATCTTTTTGTAAGCCGCACTGAGGATTATTGTGTAATTAGTCAAGTTAAACATACATTACTAAGCTTGTATCTCATGCATCAGACAAAATCATACAGTACATTTATTATAGATGGTTGCGTGTGTCATAAATTATGAATTTAAAGTCTGAAAAATAAAACTTTTCCACATTTTTTTTTACAAGCACAGTTGTGGATGGTTTCCAGCATTCAGCAATGTGTGCGCAAGTGTGTGTATTTGTGGTTGTGTGTGTGTGTGTGTGTGTGTGTGTGTGTGTGTGCGTTTGCCCCGGGCAGTACTGTGGGGAAGGCTATAATAGGTTTCCATTCCTACATATGTAGTGTAATGCTCCATGGCAGCAGCAGGAGTGACAGTTTTTGAAGAAGTGCATCACATTTGAACTCGTGTCACACTTGATGCCCGTGACTGGCAGGGCGCATCCATGCTGCTTAACCTGTCTGTGTTTTTAACCTGCCAACAAGCTGCTATGTATTATTGATCTTTGCTGTCAACACAGAATTACAGTGAAATGAGACTTTTGATTTCTATCTCAGCAGTTTTGCGTCACTGCAGTTAATATATTCAATACAAATAACTGATTAACAAGTATTTGTCTCTGGTATATATGCAGCGTAAGGGCTCTCGTAGTAAAGAAGTAAAGACTTGAATTTGTCGACTTTTTTTTTACCCAGAAACTCTTGCTGTTTTAAGGTTATCTATACCACCTGTGTAGAGGAAGACTGAGACAGCATTTTCAGGGCTCCCTGGAGTATCTGATTTAAAAAAGGCATTGATTTCACCGGGACAAACAAACCAAAATACAGACGTAAACAAACTGCTAAAAATATGCTACCAGTCAATGTCACCTTCAAAAGTTTTAAAATTCTATTTTATTTTGAAATAAGACCCACATTACATATCTTTGGCTTTAGCCATGTTGCACAATCAACATTTACTTAGCTGTCTCTGTCCTGTTAGCAACCAAGCTAACTAGCATTTAGCTGATTGATAGTTAACAAGCAACCTAGTTGTGGAGAGCTGTTGTGACTGACTAGCGCTACAGTGTTTTACCTACAGTATATTAGTATTGCATCACTAAGCTATTTCTGTGAAGGTTCTCAGTCGTCCAGGTCATCTTTTTTTCAAAAAATAGGTTAAGCCTGGGGCAACTGGACTGTTTGTAGATCCGTGAAGACGTTTCGCCTCTCATCCAAGAAGCTTCTTCGGTTCTGACATCACTAAGCTAGCACCAATTAAGATGATCAACTTTGACACTTGGAGTCAGTGTATGTTTGCCCCCAAAGCACGTCTATTTACAGTACAGACCTTAGTTGTAGCCAAGCGGCAACCTCCATGACTTTGAAGGATGTCCACTTGAGGCTGGCTACATAATGAGCCATTCTCCATAAGTCCCCATGTTAAAATGTCCAACTTCACAGCAGAAATAAACATGTTTACAGCCTGGTACAAAATACAGTTTTGGTCTCTATAGTTAATGACAACTGTACCGAGGGTGAATTTTTATAGAACTCACCTGTTCAAATTATATTAAGACTTAAAATTATGAATAATTAATAGCAGCGCCGCTGTGATTGACAGCTGAGTGCCATTACAGATGGCTTGTTTGAGCAACCAGGCTTCATTCAGCCCGCCTCAGCTTCACCCGCGCTTTGTTGTTAGATTAGCCAGGAGGCGGAAGAGGCAGTCCTGCCAAGATGGTGGCAGCCAGAGCCACCAAACTCTGAGCTTCATGACGGCTCCAATCCATCCAATCTTATACTGTCAGTCGTTGTAGCTTGTTAGCAACCTAGCACTGACCATGTGAGAGTAAGCCTACAGTGCCATCGCCTCCTTTTCCCGTTGCCTCTGTCATTAAGCCTCAGAACGAGCACAACTTTTTCGCTCAAGTTGAAACATTTTCAACTCACACAGTCATCTGTTCACCTCAGTATGCTTTGCCCAGGGCCAATTTGTGTCTATTTGCATCCACTCGCATCTTTCCCTTGACTTTGTATGCAATCTGCATGCGCTGCATCTAAAATGTGCTTTGTTTTCACTCTGAACACTTTTAGAGTGCCGCCGAGTTGAACAACACAGCAGAGCAGCTATTAGCGGAAATAGGAGGGAAGGTTTGTTTTCATGGACTAATTACATTTACTCTTGCCTCAAACTTTTTCCTCTTTGCCAAAAACACTCTTGTAATGTTTCCTGTTGGTGTGCAGAGCTCAGGACACACTTGGACTTGGACCTGTAGCAGCGGCCTTTAATAATCTCTATGATATTGGCCCATTGATTTCAACAAAGTTTTGAGTCAGTGCTCATCCCAGTGACAAATACGCAGGTCCAGTAACTAACTAAAAATAACATTACTCTTTCGATACTACTCCCACTGATTACTACTATTATAACTAATGCTTTTACAACTAAAATAATGAGAGTAAAAAAAGACAAATCTACATAACTCCAGGCAGTTTTCCTCACCAGGGAATGTATGATAAAAGATTCACGTAGGATATAATGAAGAAAATACAGGAGAGGGACTCACAAAGATTTTAAGATTACTGAGCAGAAATATAAAAATGATACGGTTGAATATACACCACGGTGGGATGGATGGGGTGGGTGGTTGTATGTGTGTGTGGCAGCAGAATAACGATTGGTACGTGGGTGAGGTTGTCAGAGCAAGGATCTTAAAAAAATGTGGTGTGTGTGTGTGTCTGTATGGATGGTGTGAGGAGTGTAGGTGAGATAGAGTGTGTGTGTGTGTGTGTGTGTGTGTGTGTGTGTGTTGTTCTCCGTGGGGGATATAGCCAGTGGATCGCTCGCAGCATCTCTAGTCCCAGTGTCCCCGCGGACATGTGTATGTGTGTGTGTGGTGTTGAGTAGATTGGGCTGCAGAGTGAATGGGCTCATTAGCGGTAGCAGAGTAACACATGGCCTGGGGCGCACACAGACACACAGCACACTCTCTCTCACACACACACACACACACACACACACACACACAGTCACACTCCAGACTTGCATACTAATGCCTTCAGACTGTGAACACAACGAGCCTCATTTATAAAAGATTCTTATATTCTTATGCACCAGTCTGGGCTTTTATAACACATTCCAAGCAAAAGATGAAAAATTGATCGCAGCGCCAAAATCAGCTGTTTACATGAATTCTTTCCAATCTTCTCTGATGTTACAAATCCAACTAACATTTTTTTTATTTTTTTCCCCTACTGATTAATTAGGTGACATATTCCCCCGAGATGTTACAGGAAGACAATAATGTACCACACTGTGGAGCCCACACAGAATGTAACTGTGGAAAATGGAAATAGACTTGACAGAAATCACTGAGACAAGAAAAGTTGTTCATCTACATCATGTCCAGTCTGTTAGATGTGTCTTAGTCTAAATCTCAAGTCAAGAACAGCAAAACAAAACGTCATGCCTTGCAACATAGATTAGATGCCGAACAATCAACCTATTTACTTAAATGAATGCCTAAAAAACAAGCAATATTTCCTTATTAGAAACCATCAACATCACACTGTATGGATTCTGGGTAATGAAGTCAACCCAATAGCAAAGCAACCAATAAGATGAAAGCAGCTCTTTCAACACGCACTACAGTAGCTCCGGCCCCCCTGCGGGAGTGATTTACAAGGACAGTCTTCCGCCTCATGTTCCACTTAAAATGACAAAAGCAGGGGAACGTTAAGCTTTCATTGGTCCTGATGTTATTAAATGTTTTAACTATTGTCAGCATCAAATCAAGTCTACATTGTTATGTTTTGATTGTGATTTAAAACACTCTCACACCGCTATAGATGTGAATCTTTTGTCTCGCCTTTTAGCCTGCGGACAGCCAGCAGCAGCATCTACTGAACTTAACCAGTGTTTATTTTAGCAGCTATTTTAGATTTAGTCTTTAGTCGACAACAACTAAAAAACATAGATTTGTGGGTCAGGCTGTGCAGATTGGCTATCGTAACAGGTCCAGTGTCCGGCACATCACTAAACATCCATTCTCTATTACTCATTGGGGAAATGATCACATATTTTTGGAATATCTGATAACTGAGATATTGACACTGAACTGAACTTTATACACAATATGAAGACAATATGAGTTCATTGTTTTGGTTTACGGTTTGGTGGAGACAAAATTGTTCTTCAGGTGGACAGAACTTAAAATGTATGCTAATGTTGCTTTGTATGTGCTTCATGTGTAAACAAACAGCAGGTTTGCCATATCTACTTAATATGACAGCTTGTTTTTGCTGACCCGTGGGGCCAAAAATCAGGTAATGGACGTTTATGTAAAAATAGAGATGACACATTGTAAAAATATTTAAGTGCAATATTCCTGAAGTTTTTCTGAAGAGAAATTCTTTATCTTAACTTTAAAGTAAAGTATCAAAAGCCTGTATACTGTACATAGATGCATGAACATTTAAGCATTTTAATTGTGTACCCTGTGGAGGCAGAGCTTATTTTAATTATTGTATATCCTGTGTTGCTGCTTAATCCATCAGATTTTATGAACTGGTGACATGTTTTGCATGTTAAAATTTAATCTGCAAGGTAACTCTGAACTGAAGTTGCCAAATAGCTACTAAAAAACTAAAAAGTGAAACACTTCTCTCTGAATTACAGTGCAGTCGCCTCAGAATTGCACCCCGAGTACACGTTTTAACTCAAAGCAATATTCAAGAAGAGGTTTGTGCACACTCCAAACAAGTTTAATAAAAATCCAAAATTGCAGCCAGGGTAAAACTTTTTATTTCAACCACACATCACCTTGATATTCAACCATATGTTCACCTTATGCTCTGTGTTTTGGATGAACTTCAAATGTTAAATTTGTGTTAAGCCATAATGAGACTTCATTTGGTAAAAAAGAGGAAGGTAAACTCACTCAGTGACCTTGTATCATTATGCATGTATACACAGTATACACATACAGGATTTTATGCTTCATCCTTTGAACAATAATCCCAGGTGAGCTTGCAGAAGCTCTGTACAGATGTGAAAGATTTATGTACTAACCTACAAACAGTGAGTATAGAGGACATCTGCTGCCTAATTTCTAATGGTACAGAGTTGAGTGCAGGCTGGTGACTGGGGTTATCAAGTGGGCACCTGCCATCACAGATGCTTCAGTGAATTAGAGCTACGCCACCTCCAGAAAGCTTAATATGGGTTGTGTTTGCAATAACCTTCAAACATTAGGAATCCTAGAAAGAATCTTTGATGCACCACGCTCGGCACTTCAACGGCATCCAGTAACCCGAGCCTGGTGGCTGTGGACGCTCCACACTCACAGTGACGTCTTTGACCTTAACAGCAGAACAACAACAACGGGCCAGAGAATCATCCGACGCTGACCGCGGCCGCCTCAAATGTATGTTTTCAGGGCAAAAGAGCATTTATTTATAGCTTGTTTGTTTGATATTGAAAGTTAACACACTGCGTTGACTTTATGTACTCTGCCAAAGACGTACTCGCCACCAGACATTAAAGAGTCCCAGTGCAGGCTACACTTAGATTTCTCTGACCTAAAACGGCACGTGACAAGTCACATCTGGCAAGTGGGTATACGCAAAAATAGAATAACTGCTTTATTTTGTTGTATGGCGATAAATATGCCACCGACGTAAATAAATCACAATGTTACGACACAGAGTCTGGCTATTTGTCTTACCTTAGTGCTGTGCCTCTGGCTTTGGGCTTGTCAGACACCTGTCAATACACATACACAGAAACCATCAGTTATGATCATATATGCAGTTTAACTTTTGAGTTTTATTATTGCTTTGATTTGACATATAAATGAGACAGAGGATGGGAAAATATGCACTTTTGTAACATAAATGACTTTACCAGGATTAATATGTCTGTGATATAAGAGTGTGTGTGTGACGAACATGATGATGAGTGTCAGCGTGTGTGAGTGATCATGTTAAGAGGTCGATATGAGACTGAGATGAGTGATGTAACAAATGTCTGCTTTATTGGTCCTCTAATACCTAAATGACACATTGATCTATGTATTAATATGATACAATTGATTTCTATTTGATCAGTAAATTGATATATCTGTTAGGTTATGACATTAGGTGCTGTATAAGTAACAAAGAAAACAATGAACTATATAATGTGTTAACACCAAATCTTCATATGTTATTATTGAAATGTAAAAAGGTGTTGCATCAATACATTTTCAAAAATGATTCATGCTCCATATACAATGTTTTCTTCATATACTGCAGATGAGACAAATACTACTACTGCTACTATTAAATGCGTTAATTGTAAAACAGTCCGTTACGGTGCTATTTCTTTGTTTCTACTGTAAGTATTCGTAAGTTTTCCATCAGTGGCGATGTGTGACGTGTCCCTAACCCTAACCCTTCTACAGTACAGAATCATAGTAACATCCATCCATTATCTGTTTATCCTCATCAGGGTCACGGTGGGGCTGGAGCCTATCCCAGCTGACTTTGGGCGAGAGGCGGGGTACGCCCTGGACAAGTCACCAGTTCATCACAGGGCACATAGAGACAAACAACCAGTCACACTCACACTCACACCTACGGCCAATTTAGAGTCACCAATTAAGTGCATGTCTTTGGACTGTGGGAGGAAGCCGGAGTACACGCAGAGAACATGCAAACTCTTGCTGTGAGGCGACAGTGCTAACCGCTGCACCACCGTGCTGCTCTCATAATAATAACACAAAGTTGTAATATTTTGAGAATAAAGTTATTTTTTCACAGGAAAATACAAATTTTGACTAAAAGTCAGAACAAAAAAAATCTTAATATTTTTATGTTTAATGACTGAATAATGTTTTTTTTTTCAGTGACAGATGAAGAGGCAGACAGGAATATGGAGGAGATGGAAGAGTGTGACACGCAACAAAGGTCACCAGCTGGAATCAAACTTGTGACACCGTGACCATTCGGCTTTGGAGCATGTTCTGAAACCGTTCAACTACTGAGGCACTCCAAGAAAACATTCACATAAAGCAAAATAAACTAAACAGAATTAATTATTTTAACAGTATTTTTCTTCATGGTACAATAAATAACATGACTGACAAACTAATAATATATTAGTCTTCTTAAAGAACATTACAGGAAATAAGAACTACAAAACAAATCACAGACTGAACTATCAATACAACTTGTCGGCGTGGTCCAGCTTTTCCCTTTCACCCACTTAAACCTCCTTCTCCTCTGACCCTCACTTGTCTTCCATCACTCTGCCCTCTTCCCCTCTCCTCTAAGAGAAGAAGAGATGTTCTTGTCATTAAAACGTGAAAAAAAACTTTCCATTTCCTCTTTATCTTCCTTTATCCTCTCCTCTTGTTTCCTCCCTGCCCTCTCCCTTCACCCCACCCTCTGTTCACTCCTTTATTTCTATTCATACTTTCGCCCCCTTTCAGTAAAAGAATGGGGTGATTAGGTTTGTCAGTGAAGCCTTTCCTCCCTCCTTTCTCCCCCTTTCTCATCCTCTTCTCCTCCCTCCGTCAACTCTCAGTCAATTTTGTACCTGACTACATCAATTACAATAACAAAACAAAAGCGGTAAACTCGATTTCTGAAAATATCAACCATTAATTCATCTTCAAGCACCGAAACCCGACAATTAAAATGAATTACTCAAACAAAATCGGGGCCTTTTCTCCCCTCTGGCTTGTTGTCTGCCTCTCTCTGTCTCTCTCTAGGAATAAGGTGATTAACTGGACCAGTGAAGTTTCTGATAGATCGATGTGTAGCTGCAGGCTAGAACAACAAACCTCCTCAGATCTTTGGCTTTGGGAGACTTGCAGGGGCTCATGGTGAGGATCTATGTGTGAATATATTTAGCTAGCTGGTGGCTTTACTTGGATTTAAATAAAGAACAATCCAACCGGTGTTTATTCACACAATCTCCTCGGTTACAACACGGCTGTGAGTATTGCTCCCGACGAGCTGTTTTACCGAAAGCAAGACAATTCAAACCATAAAGCTTTAGAGACGCTCTGTATATGATTTATTTGTAAAAATCCCCCTTCTCCCTTCTTTCTCATGTGGGTGCAAGACATCACAGTGCTGCACATCAGGCCAGGCGAGTTTTAACAAGGCTTTTAACACCCCCGCACCATCTTGAACAGTAACTGAACAATGAGTTCTTCGCTTGTCTATATGGTGTCGCTTTATTTTGCGTCACAGGCTTCATAAAGCATTTCTAACACCTGAACGCCGGGTTCAAAATCTTCAATTTTCTGATGCAACTCTTGCGCAGAGGTTGCACCGCTGAAAATGTAGCAGCTGCTGGATTTTTCACTAGTGCAAAAACAAAGAGACTCCACATCCCAAATTTTAGCATCTTTCCATCGGCTGCCAGTTGGATTTAACACAGCTAGTTCACTGAAGACTTTTATATTCCCACTGACTCCTGAATGTGTACAAAATTAATATTGAAAGCATATATTTAATCTTTTAGAGCCAAATTACATATTCATACATGATTAGATACACAATCGCTCATCCCTGAGTATTCCCTGTGTTGGTGTGACACATGAAATATCAACCATGTGCAGATAAAACGAAGAAATGTTTTACTAAGATATGAGATTTCTCTATTTACTCACCTGCCTTTGAGCTCATGTGGTCTCTTCCCTTTACTCAGTAACCTTTTCAACATATTGATCGATGCCTTTCTATACCTCGTGCGCTGTAGTTTGCTGTGTGCTCCGACCATCTGTTACAAGTTATTTCTGTTTCAAGGTCGATTAGTAGCTTCTGCACTTTGCAGAGACTGTGTACAACCTACTGTGTTCTGTTAGAGTTAATCTTACTGGGTGTGTGTAATATAGAGGTCACGACATTAGACACAACAACAATATAATACAAATGATCCGGCATCAGAGCGGCTTTCCACCAGAAGCTGGTGATTATACACACAATAAAGCAAACTGAGTGAAAGGTATTCAGGTAATCAAAATTGTGCTTCATGCACTCTTGCCCCGGAGTCCGCGTCTTCTCTACAAACATCCACTTATGCTTCACTTTTTTCTTATTTATAAAACATTTTTGCCACTGCACATTTAAACCAACCCAAACTGTGATTTGAGGTCGCTCTGTAACTACATGCTTCAGATACGATGTGGTGAGTTGCCACTGAACTGGTGAAAAGTCAGACTCGCTCACTTCATGACTGTTTTCAGCAGATGCAGATTCAAACATGTTTAAATGTTTCCGACACACAGTCCTGTTTACACTCACCAAAAACACACTGCGTGCATCCTCAAGGCTAACAAACATGCTGAATATATTTCCTCATAAAACACTGTACTCATCAAATCTGGTTTTCTTTTGTATTTTGGTCATGCATTATTTACATCTGTTAGCTAGCTCACAGTCTTCCTCCTGCAGGGTGCATCACCACAAACAACCACTGGTCAGTTTACTTAAAATTTGAACTAATACTTTATATGTAAATGTAGTGGAGGAAAACAGACATCACATCCCTCAGAAATCTGGTATAGAAGTACAACGTTGCAACCTCACCGGTCACTTCAAACCCCACCATGAGTGTTTCAGAAGCAGAGCATGTTTTCCCCGTCAGACTTTGTTTACTTGCTGAGATTTGGTCATTTTCCTTGGTTTGGGTGCTTCTAAACATGTAAATATACTAAGTAGTAATTTGTTTTCGTAGTAATTTGTTTAGCTTTTGGCTGTTTTTATGAGCGGCAGTTTGCACGGGGTGTTGACCGGATCCTCTATGCTGTTTCTGTGTCTGACTTCCAGCCAGCATGAGCTGCTCTGTGCAGATTGACACGGGATGCTGCCGGTGGAATTTGGGGGAAGGGTAGTATAAAATAAATAAAAGTCCTATACTAAGTTTAGTACTTGAGTACATGTACTCATGAATATTAAGGTCTGGTGTGTCTCTATTGACAGAAAATGGCAGAAACTGAATATAATATGCACAACAATGTTTTTATTAGTGTATAACCACCTGAAAAAGTCATATTGTTAACTAGTGAGCCTTTTCTATCTACAGAGACCAGGGGTCCTCTTTCACAGAGTCCGCCATTTTGAATTGCCATGTTTTCTACAGTAGCCCTGAATGGACAAACTGAGCAAAGGCTCCGGATTGGGCTTTTGGGATGCAATGAGCATCTAGATGTCACTAAATCCTACACGCCTATGCTTTAAATTTTATGACCCTACATAGAAATACAGATATTATGCCAGGGATTTACAGTGGTGCTGCCTTGTCTCGCCTAAAAACAAAGACTTCCCCCACAAAGGGAATTATTAATGAAATATCACATTAGAGGAGTGAGGCTAATGTTTAAATTGTCATAACTACTTTGATAACGAGATGAGATGATACTGCATCTGTCCGATTCAGCTCAGCTGGTGTCTGACGTGATCTCAAGTTAGTCTGATAATCACTAATGGACACAACGTTCTACACTTTGACATGTCACAGCGAGAAAAGCACAGGTATAATTAATAAAATCAGCGATGGCTGATTTCCATTTAGCTGCTTCGCCTTTGCAGTCTTTGTATCGTGCATGCTGGCTCACTGTCACACTGTCATTTACTGGGACACTTAAAAATGGAGCCATGTTATTAATAACACCTGTGCTTTTCCCACTGCGACGAGTCAAAACGTCTGCTGTAAAGGACAACAGCGTCTGCATCAAGTTGAAGTTAAGGTTGCTTTTTAATCCAGATGGACGTGTCAGTGGCTGTGATCAGACGCAGTCATTTAAACCATCACAAAGAATGAATACTATTATTTTTTTTATCTTTTTAGCCATACATTTGTCTCAAAGACACACAGCTAAAACTGATCTCCTGTGACATGTCCTCAAGTTTAATCTCACATGTCACTGCAAAAGGTACAAATACAGCACACGTATGGAAACATCTCGGAAAACCTGTCCAAATATTTTTGCATCTTGCTGACTGTGCCTCGGTGTGTAGCAGACAGCACCACAGTCCCCAGAGTACGCTGGACATTTTCACCAGCTGCAACTGTATTTTTATATAAAGACAGAGCTTTTTAAGCTTGACTTTGCTCTGACCGAGGTGATCTGTCATCACAAGCTCGCAAAGAGAAAAGAGAGAAATGCAGGGAGATAGAGAGACAAAGCAAAAGTCCTGCAGCAGGTAATTGGGTTGCTGTTTTTCTGTCAGCTTCTAAAGTCATTAGGAACATCTCTCTCTTTCCCACTATCTCTCCTTTCCTCTCCTCTTTTTCCCCCCCTCTCCACCTCCATCCCTCCTTCCTCTGCTCTTTCTTTCAATTCCCTCCTCTCCTCTGTCTCTTTGCTCGGTGCCAAAAACATATTCATCATACTCCTCTGCTGCCCTCACAGCACTGTGCCACAGCATACTAATGACAGTGTGTGTCTGTGTGTGTCTGTGTGTGTGCGTGTGTGTGTGTGTGTGTGTGTGTGAAAGAGAGGGAGAGACTGTCAGCATGTGTTTTTATTTATGTGTTTTCTGGCGTAAATGCTTGTGAGTATAAATCGGCATGGGTACACTGTATGTGCTTGTATGTGTGTACGGGTGCATGCGTGTGAAACATGCACGTCTGTGTATTTGATTAAGAATGTGTGTGTGTGCGTGTGTGTGTGTGTGTGTGTGTGTGTGTTTTGTTTTACTTCAGGCTATAAAAGCTTGATAATACACCGTGCACTCATTTGCTATAAGCCTGTTAAGAGCATGCACAGAAAAAATGCCACTGAATTCATCTCCATCGCTCTCTCTCTCTCTATCGCTCTCATTTCATCTCTTTGTCTCTCGCTCGGTCTCCTTGTTTTCTTTCCATCTTTCTCTCGCTTTATCTTCGCCTCGTGTCTGCATCTTTGTCAGTCCGTCTTTGTCTTTCTCTCGCTAACTTATTCTCCGTCTTTTCTTTCTTTCTCACTCTCCTCTCTGCTTATTTTGATCGCTCTTCATGTCTGTCGTGCACAGTCATCCGAAGGGAAAGAGACCGACGACGAGATAAAAATACAGAGACAGAAGTTTGGTGGAGACTTCAAAGAATGGTCAATCAATCAATCGACATCTCTCTATCTTCACTCCCTGTGAAACATTCAAAGATATTTAATAATTCTTCGTGATTCAGTATTCGTGTTTATACATATATTATCTATCCACCTTCATACAATCAGATGTGATTTGCTGCCACTAGCTAACCCCATCACATACTGTACAACCTTACTTGACTGTCATAGTAGGATGTCTCTGATTGGATGCTAAAGCCAAAAAAATGTTTGATGTTATGTGCTTAAATTATTTTTTTGGGGGAAAAGTCTGTCTGCAGTCTTGCAAACTATATGACAAGCCACACTTCAGTACACGACACATCCCTTGAGATAATTTCCTGGATTAACCAATTTATTTGAATCCAACCCAAACCACGACGTTTTCTTAAAACTTAAGTAGTTTTTGTGCCTAAACCTAACCGAACTGCAACAGTTTTGATGCTGTGTCATGGAGCGGACGTGTCCTATAGTACTGTGTACCTGCAGATAACTCTACAGCTCGGCTCACAGAATATTTTCATCACAGTGAGGTCGCCAAATACGATAACATCGTCAGAGGCCAAAACTGTGTGCAACATGTTAAACTAAAACTAAAGCAATTTACAGCTTAGGTTGTATTTTTGTAACTTGGACAATCATTTCTGTTTATGATGATAACACTGTACTTACCAAAGTAACCTGTGAAATTCTGGATCCATCAACATTGCTATTATTAAGTCTAATGCTGCACTCAGGCAGATTGTGAACAACCCGCCAGTTTAACCGAATTATCTTGAAGGTAAAATGTAAAATGAGTGTATCTGCATGTCAGTAACAATCCTTCATTACACAGGAAAACCATGAGGGTGCACTGTTGAGTACTTTGTTGTCCTTTAAAGGATTTAGTGGCAAACATGGTGGTTCAACATGGCGGACTGCGTGGAAGAGGACCCGCTCTCTCCGTAGATATAAAAGGCTCATTCTAAAGTAATACAAACATAATGATTTTTATTTTCAGGTTAATAAACACAAATTAAAACATAATTATGGTAATCATATTCCATTTCTCCCAGTAGATCACCTTAAATCGTACACACTGGACCTTTCTTCCCTCCTATTTTATGTAATATGATGCATTCACAAGTGAAATATCATATGTGGAAGGTTTAGTTACAAGAGGGATTTATATGGATCGCGTTTAAGTGGGTGTGACTTAGTGGAAGTAGAGATACGGTGCTGTAGAGAACTTTTCACCTTCCTCATCCACCCTGCTAGATCAGGAGGTGGAGAGTGACATCTGAACACACACCTCTAACTTCAGCATGAGATTGTTTTGCTAGAGACCGACTAGCTAACGGTCAGGGTCAGTTTTTATGACGGCTGCTAGTTTCTCCAAATTACACTTGATTGGAAAAATGTATGCATACTTTAAGATGAGTCTTAAAAAACAAGGGATGATATCCAAATTATCAGATATTTTTACAACATCTAGCATTTAAGGAGAGTTTAAGGCATTGTGACGCAGCAGGAAACAAACCACATTAAAAATGAAGTTGAATTTCTGAAACAAAAGTGAAATATGGAGAGAAAGACAAAGAATTTGAATTAATCATAGTCTATTTCATCCTGTCTATTCATCCCAGCGCTAAGAGTAATCATATGTAACCCCTATGATTAAGGAAGCCACTTGCTACAATTCTGAATGCACCCTAACTATATGTAATTAACAGTTCTACTTTCAGCATAATTATAATAACTAAAATCACTATAAATGACCTGCCATCATCTGTAATTATAATATCTACCATCATGGTAATTATACAATCAGAAGGCCAGTTAAAAGGGGATGAGAGGAATTGGTGTCTTTTCATTAACAGAAAATATCTCATGGACTCTTTTGATGAGCGCTGATATCAGTCTGCACAGCAGGGGAGGGGGCAGCAGCACGACCCCCACTGCCTGCTTTGAACTCATCTCTGGCATCATTAGTGCATGATGATAATGATTAGAGGAGAGAGGGCCACCGTGCCAATTTTCATACAGAAAAACAAGACGAGACGAGCGGGACAGCGGCATCGCTCGCATGCAAAGTGCCCCCAGAGTGACAAACACAACCTCCTCGGTCAACGGACACCGAACTGACCGTGCGGAAACACCCAGATGTTTGTCAGCAGATATGGCCTCTCACATTTTGACCTGAAATGACTACTGTTGGTATTTTAGGCTCAAAATTATGAAGCCTTCGGAGTGTGCCACCTGAATATAAGATAATAGACTTTAAGCATATTTAATTATAATTAATTAATAATTCGATCAACTTAAAAAACCTATTACAACTTGATTAATTCAATTTGCATTTAAATGATGCTTCACAAAACTTCAAGTAAAAAAATAATAACCCAAAATCTTTAATAGACAAAGAGTTCCTCTGTGGGTTGGACTTCAATTAATTTGTAAGTGGCACACTGCTTACACATCTTTGAATCAAAGCCATCACAAAATGGAAACTGTAAACGTTACAGCAGGAAACAAATAAACTGAATATGATAGGCCGAGACTTGAAATGAATGACAAAAAGTTTCATTTGTAGTAGTTTTTAGAATAAATTTTATGATTTCATTTTAATATTCAGTTGCGTTTCATCACCATTTAAGACAAATTCAGAGAATAAAGAATGATTAACTATCTATATTTTACTTTTTTATTAATATTTTATATAGTAACTGTTCTGGAGCTTTTAGCTATATGTAAATATCTGATATTGTGGTTTGTTTGTCTGTTTTATTGCTGTTTCTATTGTACTGTGCGTGTGTGTGTGTGTGTCCGTAATAACATTTTGGACTGCATATATTAAGAAGTGTTTCTAATATTTTGGCCACCCCATTTACATACATGAGAGAGGCCATGATATCAGGAACACCTCTCATTGTAATACAGTCCACTACTATAAACTACAACAGTAAACATAAAGTAGAATGAATACCTCTCTGACAGTGTCAACAAAAACTTGGCTCGTTCAAGTGTATCTAATGAAGTGGCCGGTCGGTGTGTATATTATAAGCTGATTGGATGGTTAAGAATTGAGAGCGTAATGGCGTGGTAAAAGGTCCAGACAAATTGCATGATCCTCCCATGATGCAACACGGTTAAAATGTTGTTGTTCGTTAAAGTAACTGCTGTTACAAATAACCTAAATCATTTATTATGTTTGTACATCACGTTTGGTGGCCGTGACTTATGTGACACTTTTAAACGGCACAAAAACACTTTAGTTTAAAGTTTAAAAAGCCTTTCCAAGTGGGAACGCTGCACAATTACTGTAAGAGAAGCTCATTTATGGGAAAGTATTACTTTGATTGCTAAGAAGTATACACCTTGACTGGCTAGTGTAAACTCACAGCCAGTCAGGCCTAAGATAGTTCTTGGAACTGATGAATATTTGAAAGGTACTTGTAAGAAAGACGAGCTCTTTTCCAAAGAATTTACACTGGGAAACTTTAACTGTTCCAGCCTGAACTTCAGTGGAAACATTTAACTCTTTAGCAAGAATTACTACGCAGTTTTAAAGTGCTTTGCTTCCAAGCAGTTTCGGAAGTTAGTCACTGTGATGATTTGCTAACGTGTTATTTGATTTGACATTTCCTGTGCATCACCGCAGAAACTCAAGTCGTGTTTGAAATGTGTCATCCTGGTAAAATAAAAGAAGATAGCAACATGCAGGTGTGTTTTTACACACATTATTCGTAGCTAACTTGTTTTCATATATCTATCTGTTAGTCCATTGAGTTGCAGCAGGATGCTGACATGCACATGAACTGATTGTTACATCTGAGGTGCCCTGGTGCTCTGAGGATTAACACTAATGTGGGAAGAGATTACTAAAGAGATGCATGTGTTTTATGGCCTGTTATGGTGCTTTTGTACACTATGTTTTGACCTGAGTAAGACCCGTAATGAGCGATCATATTTCATGCATATTTCTCATAAAAATAAGCATTAAGAAGTGATTATATTCACTGCTCATAGACAGATGAACGGTAGCAGCTTTCACCTATGAAAGGGTTAAAATCTGATGGAGGTGATATGTAAATAAAAGCTGACTTGGATGCAAAGAATAGCTGAGTGAGATGAGGCAGAAATTGTGAATAGAGACACATGTTCAACTTGATTTCCAGACAAATGAGCGAGTCAGTAAATGTCACATCTACACAGATGAGTTTAATATAAGGTATGTGAGTGCATGAACGACTGCGGGACAGATGGAGTGAGGGATGATTTGCATAGATGTGTGAATGGACGGACTGCAGAGGGAGCTCACCTTTTGTTCGGCCTCTTCCTCATCGCTGCTGATCTTCAGGTCATCCTCCAACATTCTGCGCGGAGAGAAAAGGGACGTGTGTTATTGCAGCCGCGACCTCCTGTCTGCTTTTATGAGGTCGGATATGGCAAGTCGTGATCGGCAATTCCTTTTGATGAACCTTTCTGGCAAACGGATTAATTACACAGCAAAAGCAGCGCTGCTTCATGTTGAAGAATGAGGAAGTGGACAGTGGATGGAGCGCTGCTAAAAAACCTACCAGATGTTCAGCTTTTAGAGCTTGGAGAGGAAAGCCAGATTGTTTTTTCACCTGGAAACTTTCTGTCTGACAACCGCTGACCTACAGCCAAAAATTCCTTGGAAACAAGGAGGACGTGCTCGGCCGAGATCAGTCCCTCGGACAGGATTGTACATGGATATTTTCTGAGTGTGTGTTGGAGAGTGCGGGGGGGTTATAATTAGAAAAAGGACCTTCTTGTTGCCCTGCTTTTTTTATTAGTTAGGTTTGTTTTATTCTCCCCACGCTACAGATGAAATCCTAACAATATAGATGTATGGAGGCTATGAAAAAGATATACAAGACACAGTCGATAACATGACCTCCCTCAGAGCATCACCTGCTCCTTACCGCAACAAATTATTCAGTATTTATGTGCGTTGCATCGGCAAGTTCCCGTGTTTTATTGCTTTATATAAACCCTCCACACAAACTACTGTTATTTTAAGCTGGCACTGCCATTGTTATGACAGGAGAATCCCCTAAAGGGATTTTTACTGCCTTGCGAACCGCTCTTGTCAATGCTTGCACCGCTAAAAAAAAAAAAAAAAAAAACACTCCCCAGTGTTGTGGTGTTTTCAGACGGGACCGTACGAGTGGTGAATAACTGAAGCACAATAAGAAAAAAAAAAAGCTTTGCAGATAAGGGGCACAGTGCAGCACGCGGCGATGATAGATATGTTTGAATGAATGAATAATGGATTCATGTTTTATTTCATAAGAAGGGACAGATGGAGAGAGGGAGATAGTGAGTGAGATGGAGCTGATAATGATGGAGAAGAGAAGGGGAGCCAGAGGAGGATGGAGAGAAGGAGATGGAGACTCAATAGAGAGACAGAGAAAGAGAGAGAGGAGAATAAAATGCCAGAGAGAGTGGAAGCATCTATGAGGACAGACGCAGTCAGATATAAATGAGTTATGGACTAAAGCATCCATGACTTGCAGAGCCTGGAAAGCACGGCATCAAATTTCTACAAGGCTCTTAATTGCCTTCATAAAATGGAGTCTTTTTATTTCTTAAAGTAAAGCGCCGGTAGAGCTCCATTACTTGCGGAAGTTTGTCTGAGAGGATGTTAATATTTTCCGAAGCTAAATCAAAGCCGCGTTCAGCTAATGACTAATTGCTCGACGCAGAATCTCAGATGTGCAACGTACTCAGACTGCAAAACAAAACGCAGACATAAATCTCTCCCGGTTGACTCGGCTTACAGGGAAAACGCTCAGTTCCCTGCCAATGTCTCTGTATTATTGTCCACAGTCAAGACTAACTTCTGTAGACCGGCGCTCACAGCCTTAATGATTCTCGTCCTGCCGTGTCCAAGTGGAAAATCTGTGTTGTCTTCACATTTATCATTTCATGACTCCATTTTGGCGTTGCGTGATCTTTTGCTGCCAAAGATCACTTTGGATCTTGATGGTAAT
This sequence comes from Argyrosomus regius, assembly GCA_946959425.1. Lineage (NCBI taxonomy): Eukaryota > Metazoa > Chordata > Actinopteri > Sciaenidae > Argyrosomus > Argyrosomus regius. The sequence continues at coordinate 6,755,295 of OX336893.1, forward strand.
CATCCCCACTCCCTACTGTAACTTGTTGCGTCAGGACACTTTCTTCAAGGCAAGTAGTTCACAACCTGAGGGTCACTCAGAGAATAGTAAACTGTTTTCTGCTGCACCAAATTATCTTGAATATATTTCAACTTTCATCGAATCTTTGACCTTTCCCTCGGGAATTACTCTAACCTCTAAAAATGATTCAAATAAAACAAAAAAATCACTTTTTGGTTGTTGGTCGTAGAAGTGTGGGACTAGAGCAGACACTGTTTTGTTTTAAGAGGTCACAAGCCAAAAAGACTAAGAAGCAGAGGTCCAGTGCATGAATCACACATGTGGGAACTTGAAGCGAGAGATGGAGGTTAAATATTACCACTGTGGTTCATTATTCTGCTGTAACAACACAGACATCTGAACACAGATCACAGCTTAACAAGCTTTTTCCACTCAAACTGGGTTTCTAAGGAGAGCTGATACACAAAGGCACGTGTGCGCATACTCGCCGCGTCGGACAGATTGTTCAAAAATTGATCGTAGCAGTTATGAGACGCAGTTATTCTTCAAACGCACAAAACATTAGACTGGTATGTCGGATGCTATGTGCTGAGATCACATTGAAGGGACGGATAAATACTCGCACTGTAAAAAAGATTTATCTGTGTTAGCGGCGCTAATGTCACTCGCTTGGCGGGCGCTTTTGTACAAACCAACTGGTATTATACTGTTTACTGTAAGTATAACACAATCACAGCAACACTTCGGCTGCTTATTATCCTCCCGTGCTGACAAAGCCTCATGCCTTGAATTCTGTACACACCGAACACAACAGAGAACTGAACCTTGGCAGTGTTGGAGCCATCCTCTCTATATCTATGATGCTACACTCTATAGGAGACCATGCGTGATTCTGCACATTGTGACAAGTCCAGCACGACTGTTCGACAGCTCGGCGATAATAAAATCAAGAGCTCTCCGGGTTTTCCGTGGCTGGCAGCATGTGAGACAGCCACACTGCTGCCTGAGCAAACACAAAAGCTGGTCCGACCAGACAAGAGTCTCCTTCACCTCTTCCGCTCTGTTACATAACGTGCACTTGTCTCAACATCATGGGCGTAATGAAACTCCTGCAGGAGGGAGGTACAGTCTCCGCTTTCTGCTCGAATAACAGAAACAAATTAGCTTTTGTTCCTAATATACAACATCCAGATATAGACCTAATGTAAGGTGCAGAGCCTATTTGAGAGGGATTACTGTTGGATGAGTTTTCTGTAATGGTCGTACATAGTAAACATTCGGCAAAGAATATAGCAATTAGCCCCAATGGCACAATTACTCTTGAATAAGGAGGAGGTAGACCTATTCATTATCCCGAACATTTTACGCTGCTGAGCATCACAGTAAAAACAAAGACTAGCCTAATGGATGCAGTAAACTAGGCATTGTTTTTTAACCAATTACAATTATTTCACCCTAATAAACAAAGCAGCCTTTACAGTTGGATACAGGATGGGGAAAAAAACTGCACCTCAGGGCAAACAATAGTAATCAAAAGAAAAAGGTTTATCGGCTTTGGAAGCAACATAGTGTAATAAGCCACAAAGAACACTACAGCTCCAGCAGACATCATCCTAATGGAGATATAATTAACTATTTAACTACAAAGAGGAGGAAATGAGAGTTTACACGCTGACCTGGAACTTTAATCAAACCGGCTGAACTGCTGCCAAGTGTCTTGACTTGCAGGATTTGTGCATCATCTTTTGGCCATCAAGTCCTTATCGTTTTCAAAAGCTCCTTTCCGACACCACGCTTGCCACTTTTTCTTTTCTTTTTTTTTTTTCAAATTAGCTTTCATCAGATGTATAAATAATTCATGGCACTTAGTACTCGAAAACTCTCATTAGAGGTAGTAACACAGGAGTTGTCATGTTGAACTAACGTTTAAGAGGTAATGTGACAGCGGAGCAGAAATCCTCTACGCTAGATGAAGAAAGAAATTAAACAAGAAGAAGGAAAACATTTTGAGGAATCATTTGTTTTGTTTTACACGTCAAACTTCCCATTCTTGCATGGTGATAAACAGTGATAACGTATGTTTATTTCTTAAACAATGGGTCTTTCATTTCAGACAGATGTAGACAAAAGCATTCATGCTTCTTATTTCTAGTCAGTCACTGTCTATCTATACTATTTAATATTTATTTTAGATTATATCTAGTAAGCTAATGTTGGCAGCATGAGTTGGTTGCAAACAAGCGGCGACCTCTGTGCCTGTGAAGTGCCAAAAACTGCAGTTGCACTTGAGGCTAGCTACAGAACGAGACAATCTCCATAAGCCTCTATGTTAAAATGTCCAACTTCACAGCAGAAATAAACATGTTTACAGCCTGGTACAAAAAACAGTTTTGGTCTCTATAGTTAATTTCCACGTTCATGACAACTGTACTGAGGGTGATTTTTTATAGAACTCACCTGTTCAAATTATATTAAGGCTTAAAGTTATGCAGAATTAACAGGTTAATTGCTTTGATTTACAGGTGGGTGCTCACCTCAGGTCCATCAATGATCCACATTTTATCGTCTTTAATTTAAAGTTTTAGGGGTTTAAGACGTTTGGTCAACACAAAACTAGTAATTTATGTGTAACATAAACAGTTTAATGAGTAATGATAGATTCACTTCACCTGTCCAGGTGTGGAGGGCTAAACCTGCGCTGCTGAATGTGACTGTTTAGCATCTTAGCTTCCATACTTTTACCTATTCTTTAAAATGTATGTTTTACTTTTAATGTTACAAGACAAAAGGCTTTTAGCATGTTAGGTTAACGTTAAAGTCTGAATCCATTTCTTACACTTTTCTTCTTGTGTTTTTGTTTTTGGAAAGGCTACAGGCTGCCTACATACTTACAGTTACTCAGCTATGATGGGACAATCACTGTTTGGGTGAGGCGTGTAGCAAACTGTCAATTTCTGAAACAAAATAATCAAACTCGTCATAGTCAAACACAGGATGAATCAGGGCCGTGTGGGGGATTTAAAGCCTTTCCAATCTGACCCTGCCATGAATCCTGCTGTACAGCTCTGTGAGTGAAGTGGAGTGGGCTGCAGCCCAGAGATGTAGCAATATGCTCCTGGCTCACGTTAAATTAATATAGCTGCACTTTCTCGCTCTGATCCACACAATCTTTTTTCCTCCTACCAGCAGTGAATTTCATCCAAGAGTCAAGCTTAATTTTACCTTGAGGCAAACGCAGCAGCGGGTCAGAAATTCTCTGTTTATGTATGTGTGTGTGTGTGTGTGTGTGTGTGTGTGTGTGTGTGTTAGAGAGAGAGAGATACTCACGACTTCTGTGGTGCAGTTGGTGGTTTAGCAGCAGGCTTGTTAGCTGATACAGTGCATCGCTCTGCAACACAACGGAGAACATTCAAGTGAAACATCACTGTTTTGCATGCGTCTTGGGTTGATAGTGATTACTGTTTGACAAGGAGCCAGACTCACATCACTCTAGATGTGTATTAGCATTGCCACACTGGAAAACATGACACTCTGCTCCAGTGTTATTTCATTAGTGCATGTGTTTGCTTTGCTTTGGCAACAGGAGTTTGGGTAAAAACACAAAGCAAACGTCCCTTTATAATAAAACTGAAATGCACTAACCCGGCAACAACTCGAGGTGACGATTTATTTTCCAATATGGATACACAGACCCCTCTCACTGTACTTTATATTCTAGTCAGCTGTATTTCTTCAGAGAGAAAACAACTTGCCAGTGGGGAAAATATTTCAGCTTTATATACAGAACATCACAAACATCTCAAAACACTACAAGACGGGGTTAACAGAAGAGCAGCACCAGTTCAGAAGAGCTTTTGATGATCTGATGTGAGTCAGAACTACTGCCATGTACTAAATCCAGCATGGTCCATATAATGATATACAATGTATCATGAAACAAACAAGATTATATCAACTGCTGTACGTGTGGATACATATATGTGTATAAAAGTAGCAATCCCTCCAATATGTCATGCTGTATTTGAATTGTGGGTGATGTGGCAAATCAATGAGCAGGTTCAAGGCAATGCTGAAGAACAGTCAGACAATTGTTGAGCAAGAAAATTTTTTTTTTTCTTGATGTCTGAGACTTTGAAAGAAAACTAAAGGACATGGCAATTTACCAGCCAGAGAGCACTAATGAATTATACTGCTGAGTTATTGAGAGTATTGTGAGTTTGCTCCAGGTCTAATGACTAATGACATGTTTACACATGCTATTAACATGATCTGTGTCTGGATACATTATCTGTATAATGACATCAGGTCTACAGACCCTTTGCATTTACAGCTGCTATTAAAGGTTCAGTGTGTAACGTTTAAGGGGCTCTATTGACAGAAATGTCAACTCTAACCCTGACAGCGTTTCTCAAACTTTTTACGCCATGTACCACCATCATGACGGACAGACATTAAAGTACAGTCGACACTGTTCAGCTACAGACAGTTCACACAGGAGGCAGGTTTACTGATAAAAAGATTATTGTTGACTGTTGTTGAATCCTGAACAGAACCGGTTCAAGAACCAGAATTTGGTGGAGAGGGTACTCCTGATCCGCACTTCTCTTCCTGATATTTCCCATTTGGAGCCATGACTGCAGAGTTTCTGAACCATTCATTTAACCTCCACGTACTAATTCAACGTCACATTTTAGATCATAACTGATCATGTAAGTATGCGAGCTATCAGGTGCCCTATCAGGATGATACTGAGACAAAAAACACAAAATGAAACGCTTATCCAGCGTAGTATTTTGATAATATTATGTGTTATTACTGTAAATTCATTTATTTCAGAGATTCCTCCAAATACTACTACAAGGAGGTCACGTACATCCAGTTTAGTTTAGTTTAACTATGTTTTAGTGTTTAATCACACATTAAAATAAGAATAGCTGTTGTGTTGTTCATGTGACTTTAGAATGAGCCGTTTATATCTACAGAGGGAGCGGGTCCTCGTTCATGGAGTCCGCCATTTTGAACCACCGAGTTTCTACAGCAGCCCATAAAGGACAAACTAAACACCGCCTCTACCCAGGACCTTTAGCATTTTTTCAGAAGTTTCACAACTGCTGTAGTTTCTCAATTGCGCTTGAAACAAGAGGGTGGGGTCAGGGGTATTCAATCGGTTGCAATCTGCAACTACACCACTAGATATCACTAAATCCTACACACTGGACCTTTAAAAAGCATTCACACGATCTCCCATTTATTTGGTTATCCAGATATAGATCATATGTTAAGTATTGCAGTGTAAAATTACATATACTGTGACTACAGAACATTGTATCCATATTATCCACTTCTAACTGGATCACCACTTGAGTGTGTAATTGTGCATGAATGGCAGCAAATGACAGGGTACTGTATTTCAATACCGACATCTATATGCTGAATGACAAAGTCTATTGTCTTATGAGAGCATGCGTGCTGCTTTAATAATAATAATAATGATAGAAAAACATGGATTCTGCAATCAATCAAGCCAATTGAGCTGTGTGTGTACAATCATGTTTGTCTCATTACTTGTTCAGATGAACACAGAAAGATTAAAGCATAAAAGCATCGAGCTCCCGTGGCTATGAATTCATTTGAACATCAGCTGCTTGCTCTTCTGGGTGGTTTTGCCATTCGCGGCCTCACCAGTGTTAATTATCATAGAGCTTGTAGGTGAGTGTTGATGCTGGGAAACTTACTCTGGGTGTTGTAGCCCGAGGTCACATGTTGTGACTCCTAGAGAGAGAGGAAGAGAGGGAGAGAGAAAGCCAGAGGGCGATGAGTTGAATGAATAAACCAACAGATGTCATTATTGATTTCACAGCAGCACAACGATGCCATTACACAGAATTCAGATCCTCTCATCTCCACCGCGCCGACGCTCCACCTCATTCTTAAAAACTCCCTGGCAGGATTAGTGTGACGCTGGGGGCTGAAAGCGCCGCAACAGTCTTTCCTAATTCATTAACTACTGGGTCAGATTCACCGCCTGTGTTTTCATTGTTGATTCTTTGAACATCACCACCGATGTGATGTTTTGCATATTAAAAGTGATTCATAAAAGCAGTGTGTGGAGGAAAAAAAGGACACCCGCTGTTTGAGTCAGAATATTACTGAGATAAATGTTGAGTATAAGATTTACGCCGGCTTTAATGTGACAAATATTCCCACTATTTACATCACAAGGTGTCAAAAAGCATTTTTGGAGGAGCAGGAGAAACTTTTCCAACGTCTATCTTCTGAAGCGGTGATTCTTTAGTCCCTGCTGTATATTGTGTCTCAGTCTTTGTTGATTACTGTTGTCATGTCTCCACACTCCACTGCTCAAACACCACCTGTCAAATAAACAGTGTGGGCGCGCGACAATGTCATTTCCTTAAAACTTCTGTTGAAGTTTGGCTTTTCTGTAAGTGACGTTCTTTTTCTTTCAGAGTTCAAGTCTTGTTATTAGTGTTCATTTTCAAAATCATTTGTTGCCTGTCGCAGGCTTTTTCTCAGGAACCAGAGCAGATATCAAGTTTTTTCTTTGACATGAAGTTGGCTGAATTTTTTTTACTTTAAAGATAAGTGAGATGAACCCAACAGCATTTCAAATGGCGAAATTTTGCAGCTAAATCAATTTATATTTCAGTGAAATCAGTGGAAAAAAAAATGTAGCATTATTTAATAAAATTGAGGAAAGCTATCGTAACATTTGTTAAAACTGCTCCTCAAAAGAGGTGGCGATGGTTATGAGACATAAATCAATGATAAAAAATAATAACCCTTAATAACCTTCAACTAACAAATATTTTGCAGACACCAGGATGAATGTCGCTGTGCCACTTTCTGGTGTAACTGTGCCCCATAAAAACACTCATAAAGGGTTTTTAAGTTGTAGGGAATACTTTTATTAATAGTTAATAAATATTTTACCAAGTCTTTATGAAACACTTAAACATTGATCATCACAAACTACTGTTGGGATGTGAAAGATATCAGCCTGGTGAATTTTAACAGCCAAATCAAGTCATTATTGAGTGTTTCACTTTGTAATAATCCATTAAGTCTGTAGTTAAAAAATAAGGTTTCTTAAGTCCCAACAATCTCAGAGCAAAAGTCAATACATCATCTGTAATTATGGCAAGTTAAAAATACATTTGTAAATGTATTCATTCATAAATTGTTAAATGTTAATTATTTATCACTAAATGGACCTGATGAACTAAAAAGACAAATCAAGTGTCCTGCTGAAGGAGGATAAACAGCAGCCGAACAGAATTACTCAATCTGGCAACCCAAAATCTTATTAATGCCTTACAATAAAGAATTAGATTTATTAATCATTCATAAAGTAATTAATTACAACTTAGGATATAAAGGATGCTTTGTTTGAAAGTGGTACTCAAACATTTAATATATAAAAAATATTAACAGCGACAGTGCGGACTTCTGCCGAGAAGAAGTGTCTCTCTTCATGTCCACTTCCTCACAGGAAGTGAATTAAACACGCAATACTTAATTAACATTTTAATTTCATTGGCTGTCACTTGTGCCAGGGCGCAGCATGAGGCAACAGTAATCTGACTCAATCACAGCAATCACTGCAGCAGTGAGTTTATGAATCAGATCTAATTAGCGGAGTGAAGGCTCTCAGTGACAGACTGCAGTTGGTTTTATGATGAGACACCAATAAGTGTAGGAGTTTAAGTGAAGCTTTTTCAACTGTGTCACAGCTTTTAGCCATCGCTCCGTGACTCACGCACAAATAAAGGAAAAGGAACATGATAACAACATTTAAGGGAGCATACATCACCCGCCTGCATTTGTACTCTTAATGTGAGCAGATAGCCTTTTCTTTGGCGAATTAGACGTGTTTGTAGTCGGACAAAGACAGAGAACTCACACTAACCTTGTTTGGGATAGGGAACTTGGTCTGATCAGCCTTCCCGGGAGTGTGTATGGCTGTGAGAGGAGGAGGCCAGGAGTGCGTCATCTCCTAAATACACAAACACACACATTTGTTTAACATTAGCACAAATAACTCCTTTTTTTTTTACCATCTGGAACTAATCCAATCTACGTTTGCCCTCCTGTGAAAAGTTCCTCCTGAATAACAATGATGACTGAAGTTGAGCAAATTTGAGCAAAGGGACTGCTTATGCAACATCTTTGATGCAGAGGAGTGGAGTCAGCATTCAATCAAGGTTGTGCTGAAGCGTTTCCCACCAGAGAGGAATTTAATATAACTTAGAGTATAAAACTGAGGAGCAAAGGGAGCTGGTGGCACACCAGGGATCAGTGTACTGAGAGCGAACTAAGTGCAAAGTTGTTGAATTACCAAAATAAAAGCTGACTCCAGTTGGTTGCATTACAACTAAGCAGCACAGCAGCAGCAGCAGCAGCAGCAGCAGCAGCAGCAGCAGCAACGGCGGCGGCAGAGGCAGCATCCTCTTTCAATTAATCTAATCACTCAGTTGAATTCCAGTCTCAATATGTAGAAGCTTCAATTAGTTAACAAGATAAGCATGTGTGTGTTTGTGTCTGTGTGTGTGTGTGTGTGTGTACCGCAGCTACATAATCTGTTGGGTATTGGCTGTTTGTCTTTCTCACCATCAGTGGAAAGGTACTGCATATATTGGGAAATGTGCTCACAAAGCAAAGTGAAGCCAACAGCTAATTTTTCACAGCACACACTCAGGTTCTCTCTCTTTTATTCACACACACACACAGACAGACAGACACACACACACACACACACACACACACACACACATTATATTCTTTGGAAATTCTATGTTTTAGTCGCATCTGCAACAAAACTCCAACAAAGAGTCATTACAGTCTATCATTAATCACTAAATGTGTTACTTTACTCCACTTCACACACACACACATAGACTCACACACACATAGACTCACACTCACACACACATCTGCCATGCAGCGGCAGGTCACTGGGTCAGAAGACGTAAAATTTCCCATCATGCGTCTCTTCACCCCCTCTGGAGCGGATGACTCATATTCATCAGATGACTCATGTTTCCGCATGTGTGTTATTCAGAGAGAGTGAGTGTGTGTGTGTGTGTGTGTGTGTGTGTGTGTGTGTGTGTGTATAAGTGAACTGTGTAGGTCAACAGTACTGAAGATTCCTGTGTGTGTGAGTCCTGTCGATTTGCATTTTGTGTTTTTTTCCCCCCGCTCGGCTTGACGACACACGCTGCGTTGCTAGGCAACCCTTCTCTGACATCATCCTGTCCTTACTAGAAGAGTTCCTGCGTTTTGACAGACGGTACCCCTGATGGTGTGTGTGTGTGTGTGTGTGTGTGTATCTGTGCATGTATGTGTGTGTGTGTGTATGTGTTGTGATTAACTCAGTCTGGCACCTTAGCGCACACACATACAGACATTCACACAGACCCACATGCCACTGTGATTTTACTGTTATTATCTACTAGTCGTATTATCCATAAATGTACATTTACCCGCAGCGTCCAGAGCGGATTGTTTGTTTCACCATAATCTTCACACGCTGGGTTATTTTTTGTAAAAGCCGCCTGCACTCATATTTAATGATGTTTTTTTTTATTTCTTACTGACTTTGTGGACAAAATTTTCTTGGTGTGAAAGTTTAGCCGCAGAGTATTTATCACCAGATTGAACATAAATGAGCTGCAAACACATATATTAATAACATATGGCTTGTTAGCCTAAAAAAGATACGGGCAACAGCACACTAAAAAAACAATGTTGAAAATGTGTCTGCTGAAGATCAGAAGGGAAGACTTCTGAAAGTCTTCCAGCAGCAGTGACAGAGCTGTGGAACAACTGAGACGCAATGCAAACAAGCGGACATTCTGGGTTATGTTGATGCAAAAAAAAAAAAAAAAAAAAGAGGATCTGTAGTTGACTTGAGTTTCACAAACTTTTCACCACCTCAGAAAAATATTCAGCTCTCCAAGTACTGTTTGTCTGGCTGCAGACCTCCTCTGTGAAGTCACTTATAGCTCGCCTGTATGGATGGAGTCCTATTTTGACAATAAATTGCATGTACATATGACAGCTGTTGCTATTACTGAACTGGCATAGATACCGATGTTACGTAGGCAGGACAGGCAAAATCAATATGCTGCATTCAAGGAATTATTAATATTCACGTTACCATGTTGCCTTATTAGGCTACTTGAATATTAATCAACAACAAAATTGCCTCAACTTTTATTTAGTAATTTTCCCGTCCTGACAGTAGAACAGTCCTGAGAGTGTAGCCTCCACAGAGGAGGTCTGCAGCCAGACCCTCTTCTAAAATACATTAGCACGGGACAGTTCACACAGGAGGCGGGCTTATTCCCCATAAGGATCCTGAACAGAACCGGTCCAAGAACCAGAGCTAACACGATGGAACACGGGTACTCCTGATCTGTAGTTCTGTATAAATTAATTTCATCCATCCATTATCTGTAACCTCTTATCCTCACCAGGGTGGGGCTGCAGCGAGAGACGGAGTACACCCTGGACCCCGGATATAGAGACAAACAAGCCTTTCACACACTCACATTCACACCTACAAGCAAGTTAGAGTCACTAATTAACCTGTTAAGGTTCATGTCTTTGGACTGTGGGAGGAAGCCGGAGTACCCGGAGAGAACCCGCGCAGACACGGTGAGAACATGAGGAACAAACTTCACACAGAAAGGCCCCAGCCGAGGTTTGAACCAGGAACCTTTTTGCTGTGACCATAACCATGCCGGCCTCATTTATTTCATTTAAAAATAAATTCAGACATACTGTACCTCTACAGGGAGGTCACATACTATAGTTTGAAGACCTGTGATCTAAAGCATTACTGCATTATATTTTTCTCTTTAAGGTGTCAACAGTGGTTGCTACCAATAAAAGAAAATCTCACAGGATCACTTTTTATTTAGGATTTATTGCAGTTTGCAAAAGTTGTAAATAAAAAAAATTTAGAGCAAAGATTTTTTTACCGTGGCCATAAATATTTCTTACTGGTTGTTGGATTCAATAAAATAGTTTATTAGGACACCTCAAACAGTTCATTCACCTCCAATGAAACTGTAGGTAACCATAACAACAATACAAATACAGAGCTACAGTAAACATGTGTTGAACTGACCCCAAACTAACTTTTAAAAGTCAGTTTAAAAGGATACTTCACACAGACTACAGAAAAAACCTCCAGTGTTGTCTACCGTCAGGTTTGGGGAGTACTGTCTACAGTCATGTCTGCTTTCACCCAGACACAAGAGTATAATTGTGACAGAACTGCATGTATATTGAATAATTGGCGACTCTAAATTGGCCGTAGGTGTCAATGTTGGTGTGAATGGTTGTTTGTCTCTATGTGCCCTGTGATGAACCGCCGACTTGTCCACGGTGTACCCCGCCTCTCGCGCAAAGTCAGCTGGGATAGGCTCCAGCCTCCCGTGACCCTGATGAGCATAAGCAGCTACAGAAAATGGATGGATGGATGGATGCAGCGTGCTAAAGTGTGAGCATACATTTATCTATAAGAGACAAAGGTGGTTTCTTATATATCATAAGGTGGTCCAAATACTTGAGAAGTCTTTTAACAGTTTGAAGGATGACAGTTTGAAGTCAGTTTCATGCAGCTTTACTTCGGTACACAACATCTCTGATACACACTGTTACCTTGAATTGTGAAAACATCCAAAACAACAATGTTTCTGTGACAGCTGACTTGTAGCTGCGCCGTCACAGAAAGGGAAAAATGAACCGCAGGCCTCCGCTCCGATTCACCTCGCCTCACATTTTTGAACTCCCTGATCTTTCCACTTGACACGGCTAAAAACCACAGACTGAATTCAATAGTGCACCGATATTATTGACAAAGGCTTTTCATGCAGCTCACAGCACACTATCTGTCACACAGCCTGTTGGCCAGCATATTGATTTGTGAAAGGGAGAGAGAGGTGAATGACAGAGGGCAGAGAGGAACGAAGAGAGGAAGACAGATGTGGAGGGGGAAAGAGAGAGCTGGCACAGTGAGTGATTTGACAAAGGAGAGAAAAGAGATAGAGACAAATACAGAGAGAGGCAGACAGGGCGAGGAAAGAAAGAGATAACTTGACATAAAGCAGTCAGAGAAGGTCCTTGTCTTTGCAGCTGCAAATCTTCAGACTGGCGAGAAGATTTGTGGGAAAACATTTCTGTTTTGACATCAGTCTGAGGGAACACAGTAACAAAACAGAGAGACAGGAGAGGATAGAAGAGAGAACATGGGGGGAAATTGTGGAAAAAATATGTTGCCTGATGTAATTTTGATGACATGCAGATAGGAAAAGAGGAGGACAGAGAACAAGAGATGAAAGGGGGGTATAGGAGAGGAGAAAATCGTGGAAAAGATTTCTACATGAAGTCATCCTGCAAAAACAAAGACTTGAGCCAACAGATCTCCTTCTTTTCTCTCCCTTTGCCTTTCACTCCCTCCTACTCCTCCTCCTCCTCCTCCTTTTCCTCCTGTCCTTTCTTCCTTAAAACCAGACTCTCGGGAGAGAGACGAAGGTCTTAGTGAGCAAACAGAAAACAGCTGATAATCAGTGTAACTATGTGTGTTTGTGTGTGTGTGTGTGTGTACTCAAGGAGCAACATACCCGCAAAATCTCCTCAACACAGCTGGAGTCATTTGGTAGGCTGACCTGGAGAAGACAAAGAAGAGAGAGAGAGAGAGAGAGTCTGACTTTAATACTATTCAAAGCACAAGAGCATTACACGTATGAAAAAGTAAAGCACATTCATCCACACCAGTCAGAAGTTACCAAACTTTCTATTCCTCACATGACACATATAATTAATAACAATAATAACATAATTTCTGAACAAGTTTAGAAACAACAAGTCTGTGATTTGAGACAGACGCAGACAAAAACAGAGAGCGTTGATTTGACCAGCAGAAATAACAAGCAGGATTTATAAGCTGTATCTAGTTAGCTAATTAAGCTGGTTAAACACGCAATCTCAAGCTGAGTTTTTAATGTTTCCACCTGACTCATTTTCAAACTATTACCCTGTCAAAAAGTCTTAAATGTGCACCTCAACATATCGAGGTGAAAAACTAAAGAAGCTGCACGACGTCCCGACAGATCAGCATCCTGACCGGTTCATAGTAGAAGATGTGTTGAGCTTGTATGATAAGGAGAAATGTAAAATCATGTTAATTCCCTGTATGTGACTGTGTGATGTGTCTGGCAAATGTAAAGTTAACTCAGACAATGTTGCTGGGGTTGGTTGTTGAAGTGCTAACTTAAAGAGCAGGATGCATTAGCTTTAACATAACCACATGGTGATGACCGTGGGTTGCGCCATCATAGTTTCTCCTTCATTTTTGGAACAGGAAGGTGAGGCGAGTGGTGTTCAGTTGTTTCCAATCTGCAACTTCACCACTAAGCTGCCACTAAGTCCTACACACTGCCGCTTTTAATTAATGATGTCCTCCTTGGCCTTGCAAGCAATAGTCGGCTACTACTGCAGGTTACGTATAGTAACCTTGCAATTTTGCTTGTGAGTTTTTTTAACGTGAAAAAGGTTAAAGAAAATAGACACCACCATTCAAATTCTTTAAATTCCAAAAATTACTTTTTATTGCAGCCTTAAAACATTTTCAGCCTGTGGGCAAATCCAAAGCTTGACAGGCCGTGCCTAGTTTCAGTTGCTAAGCTATGACTGGACAAAGAAAGGTTTAATCAACGTCAAAACACTGAAAGTCAAAACATTTGTACATGTGGTGGAAGGCTGCTAGACTTCTACGTTGTTATGTAATCTCAAGAGTAACATTATGATGTTATGAAGTTATCCATGCATGACGTTGACCGAGCATCCCGCACCAGCAGCGGGAATACAATGTCAACAGAGATGTCCCTTATTAGGACAGAACAAACAGTCAGTAGCAGGTCATTTTGCGTGACAGAGTGTTGGGGGCAATGGCTAAACCTCCACCGTAGGTGACGTAGGTTATGAATAATATGATAGTTGGCAGTAAAACTTGAGATGCTTTGCAAACCACGTCAGGCTTTTGTTCTTGCTGAATCAAATAAAAGTCTTTATTGCTCTCACAACTTTGCCTCCATGAGATGTGACTTTGTCTACCGCTATGGATATAGTTATAATTATATTTACCCTTTGTATGATTTATAAATATTGGCTTGTGCATGTGGGCAGAGAAAGGTAATGGAGGGACATCGAGAAAGCTGAGATGTTTCATTTTTCAAATTCAAAAAAAGCCATAAAATGTTTGTGGTTTGGCCTCTGTCGTGTTAACCGCAGCGCCATTTCAGCTCGCACAATTCATGGGACTGACTGGATTTTATTTAAGAGGAAGAAAGAAGAAGGCTGTTTGAGCTTAAACATATGCAACTACTCTGATTGAATTTACCAGTTCAGTGGCTACACACTGCTAATCTGTGTTAACATGTGTCCTTGTCAATAAAGTCTTATTGAACAGAAGGGATCTGGACTGAAGACTATAGTGACATTACACCAGATACCTGGACGGTCAGGTCATCGTCAAACAATGAAATCACGACCGTTAAATAACAAACACAGGTCAAAATATGAAGTCTCTGTAGCTGGAACTCTTTGCTTTGTCAGTTCAGCCAAAGTGCTGCTAATGCAAACTACAGAGTTGTTCATCTACTTAGTCCAAACAAACCATTATTGCCGCTGCTGGAAACACATGATTTTGTTAGCTTAAATCTACAAGACACATGAAAAAATGTCCATTGCCAAATTATCGCTTCCAAAAAGTAATTGAAACCAAAATAAAGCAATTCGCTTGGCGAGATCTTGGCTTAGATCAACCCAACAAACAGGCTCATTAAAAAAGAAGAAAGAGAGTGAGGAACAGCTGGAGGACGGGAGAAAGACTGAAAGACTCGGAGAGCAATTCACTGTAGAGCTCATGACTAACATATTACCGCACCATAACCTCTGTCACACACCATTACAAATACCACCAACATGAACAGAGGAACAATTTAGTAATCAGGATGAGGGGGATGACATCATCTTCAGCCTTAAATCACTGACCGTTAAAACAACAAAACAATAAAAGTGAGTCTAGCTGCATTGTGTGTGTGTGTGTGTGTGTGTGTGTGTGGTACTGTAGGCAGGCAAACCTGCTTGAGCTCAACAAGAAAACATCCCTCTGAATGTTTTCTAGACATGAGCTGTGCTTCCACATGAGCTCATTAGTCTACAGCAACATTACATTAATTAAGACAGTGAGTCAACAGGAAACCATCGTGGGAGGATGAAGACGTGTGCTTTCCAACAAAAGATTTGAGGCCACTTTCAAACTTTCAAGCAAAAAAGAAAAAAACAAAAAAAAATCTTACACAGTGTGACAAAATAAAACAGATGTGCAACATTTATATGGTGTAAAAATAAACCAACGCATGGTTATTTGGTATCTTTACAGGCTCAACACGAGGTTTAGTTTTAGAAAGACATAAAATAACACTTGAAATGTAAATCTAGTGCACACACATATCAGCCATGCAGTGGAGCGTCACGTCATTTGAGACAGGCTACATGCCAATTTGGGTAAATTGTGATAAATTGGTTTTCTTATAGGACAGAGGCGTAGTGAAGAACAGGCGGATGTGCAGACTTATTTGCAAGTAGGTGTATCTTACCCTTGAACCTAATCTTTATAAACACATATCTGGATATGAACGGAGAATCTGTACGCGAGGGACCAAGATTATGGCACTGAAAGGGTTCTGTCTGTAGTCCAGAAAGTACAGACCAGTCACGCTAGATCAGACTTTGGTTGTCCATGTGGAGCGCAAAAGTGGCGGAACGCACTGACCGAAATGCAATCTCCGAACCCATCAGCTATTATCTGGTGACAATTTGCTTTTTATTAACTTTTTGTCAACGTTTTTAAAGTTGTCTGCATTCATATCCAAATATCTGTCTATGGAGATTAGTACAAATGTGTCTCGGCATTCTCATGCATCAAGTTGCTAATTGGACTGCAGAGAAAGTCTTGGCCTGGATATCTGTTATCTGTTTTCTAGATCCATGCTGGCTACTCAGAAACATTGGCCATTGCACCCAGAGACTAAATCGTCATCAGGCGATGGGCACTGGGTTTTGATATTTCTCTTGAACCTGCATTAGTTTAATTTTTTGGCCACTTGGGGGCAGTGAAACAAGCTCTAAACACAACATTGACATATATTTAAAATAGCTGATATGGTAAACATACTAACAAACATTTACCTAGACATTAATATGTCCAGAAGACGAGGAGCAACATTACTGATTATTTGCAGTTTAACATTTAGAAATCAGATTTATTTAGGTCACTGTGTTCACTAGCTAGTTGCTGACTTTGTCTATCTGCTGTTTGGTGCTGGACAGATCCTGTACGATGGATTAATTGCAGCTTTTATGCTGAAAACAGTTACCTGGTGCGGCTATGAACAACGCCGAGAGTGGCAAAAACAAAACGCCCTGAAAGACCCTAAAACGCTCCATAGAGCTGAATAAACTGCAGAGTTTGGTGATAATTCTTTTTGGGCTGATCACCATGACGATAGATAGAGATAAAAATAAATAAAACAGCTGACATTTTTTTTTATACTTTGCTTTTCATGATCAAAGTTGTAGGATTTACACTGATAGCACCTGAATGATATGATCAAGCCTTTAGTTTGGATTGATTGCCATTTTCCTGATATATTTTAAATTGTAAATGAAGCAACATTTGGGTTATTACATCGAGGCGTCATACACGTATGCGTGTATGCACGTTACACATGTTACACATGTACTCTCTTTGTGCAATATAAAACACTTCCTGTGTCATTTTCCTGATGGTCTCACGCTATGAGATTGAATATTTGATGGATGCACACAAGAATATTTAAATGTGATTTCTCACTTCACTATAAAACACAGCTGACAGACAAAAATGGAAACACTCATATGATTTCAGGCTCGCTGAGTCTGTCTATTTCTGTCTCTATCCATCTGTCTATACATCCGTCTCCCCCCCGCCTCACTTAAACCATCCCTGTCCATCATGGTTGTGTTTAGTTCACTGGAGCATTACGCTGACACGACAAGTGTTCGGGTGTCAGATTCCTGTTTGGCAGTACGGACCTCTAAACCACATGGCATAATGTTTGTGTTATAATAAACGTCGCACCATTCAGCCATTTTAAAAATAGAAGTCTCTGTGAGTAGAAACCGGCTTTAATGGACATGTGACTGTTACATGTTCTATTCATCTATATGCATGTCTATCTAATTGATCTGTGAGATCACTCTTAATGTCAAGGACTAAAAGATGGAGGGAATATAAAGGAGAAAAGATGAGTGAGAGCCGGAGAGAGGAAGTCTGCAGGAGAGAGGACAGAATTCAGAGAGAAAATAGATACCAAAGAAAAATGAGAAAGAGAGAGAGTGAGAGGGGGAAAATATAGCCGAGGCAATTACTGAGGCAGAAATCTTTTCTCTCTGAAATAGCTGCTCAGATAGATAGACGTCTACACACACGAACACACACATACACACCCAAACCTAAAGGCAGATACACTCAGTCACAGACGGGGACACACTAAAGCCTATATCCACACAGTGACACACACAGCGCTGCGACTAACCTACTTCCATTATTGATTAATATGCTGATTATTTTCTCAGAGATGAGAAAACAAAAATAATTGCCAGTTATTTACTTCATTTGAGCTCCACACACACACACACACAGACAGACACACACACACACACACACACACACACACACACACATGCTATGATAACCTTGCATGGTGGCAAATCTGTCTTTTACAACTGTGTCACGCACATGTGCCGAGCCCACATGGACGCCAAAAATACCACCGCAGTGGTGAAACACCTGCCAGACACGAACACGACTTTTTACATAAAATATCATCTGAACTGAAAGACACTCGTCAGAAACGATGGATGTTTTACTGTGTAAAGTGAAGCTCTTAAATCATCACATAATGGGCAATAAACAGAAAATGGAACTCATCTTCATCCTCACCTGAGGTTACGTTTACACCTGAAGTTCAGAGCGAGGAAAAGAATCAATAATTTGACCTTTTTAATGACTGAACTAAAGAGCTGTCGGCATGTAGTCATGTGGAGTGACAGGTCACGGCCATCCTGCGTCATCAGCACTACTCATGTGAAGAAATCAAAGTTCAGTGGTTTATATTTACGTTCTCTGGTGTGTCAGAGAGCTCATCATGAGTTTTGGCTTGTTTAATAAGGAACTGTCAACATACACGGAGTAGTTGTTTCATGTTTTATTTCATTCACTTCCTGATGTCTTCCTTGGTGTCATTTTGATTAAAAGCTTCATTCAACGGTTCAGTCCTGCTTTTATCACCTCAGAAACATTTCTAAGATCAGATAATTTCTGTCTGCTAGAAATCTGGAAATTGTCATTGATAACCAGTCGGCTAGATTATTACAATTCTTTGCTCCCTGGCATCAGTAAAAAAATCCCTCTCTCGTCTCCAGCTCATCCAAAACTCTGAAGGATTTTGACTTGGACCTCACACAGATTCTGGCTTCCTTACAGTTGATTTTAAGATTTTATTGATCCCTTTTAAAGCCCTGAGAGGTCTTGCTTTAAGTTATTTAGGCTATGTCCATCCTCACTCCTGGAGATCCTCAGACGTGTCATTCCTGGGCTCAGAGACTGTGGACTGACCTGCCTGACGAGATCAGGGCTGCAAACTCTGTGTCGTCATTGTAACAATAGGAATTATTGTTAGGAACCTTTGTTTTAGTTCAGTGGGACACACGGGCATGTTTTGAAGTGTCACCACCTAAGTTACCTGAGTTACCGGACTCGGTCTGAGTACGTACAAGTTTTCTCCGGTCGGAAGAGAGTTACCTGATGCTAGTCTTAGCCGCTAGCGTGAGACTGCCGTGTGACGCCATGGAGGGACTGAAGCCACCGCAGACGCTGTGTTTGGACTAGCAACCTTTCTAAAACGTGGAAGAATTGGAGGGACGAGTTTGCTCTCTATGTGGATCTGGCAATGGCCGAGGCTGACGATAAACAGAAGGTAAAACTGTTCAGCTATCTTGTCGGCGAGAGCGGCAGAGAACTTTTGGATACCCTGATGGGCGACACAGCTAAGGATGCATGGAAAATAGAGGACATCATCACAAAGTTTGATGATCACTGCAATCCCAGCGTGAATGAGATTGTGGAACGCTATCGTTTCTTCACAAGGAACCAGGGCGCCAGTGAAAATATAGACAGTTATGTCACGGAACTGAGACTGTTGGCAAAAACATGCAACTTTGGGACTTTGAGAGACTCGCTCATTCGTGATAGGATTGTGTGTGGCGGCAGCAACAGGCTATGAAAGAGACTGTTGCGGGAGAAAAACTGACACTCGACACATGTTTGCAACTGTGCAGAGCCGCGGAGCTCTCTAAGGAGAACGTTAAAACCATCACAGGGCCGATGGTAGAAGAGGTGCATGCTGTTCAAGGAGCACAGTACCAGAGGAAAGCAAACAACACAGTGGAGTGTAAATTCTAAAACACATGAAAAAAATAAACAGAAATGTCCGGCTTTGAAAGAAGTGCGCAAGTGTGGCAGAGAGAACCACTTTGCAGCGAAATGTAAAGCAAAACGGAACAAAGGTGGAAGAAAAATGTGAGTACTATAGCAACAGAATATGTGAGTGATGAATACGAAGATATAACATGTATCACTGAGACAGTGGATGCAGTGGAGACAGACACAAGCAAAGATGTGGAATCAGAGAGAGTAAAGGATGGAAAAGAGAATGTCACAGTTAAAGAGGACACACAGCTTCGTATGCTGGCATGCTACTAGACAAAGTCCTGGTCAGATTCCAGATAGACTGTGGTCTAGTTGCAACATTATCCCCACTAACCTGCTGAATCCAGACATCAAGCTAGAAACACTAACAGTGTACTAGTTATGTACAACAAAAGCAAGCTGAGGCCATTGGGAAATGTAAAGTTAAAATAAGAAATCAAGAAATCACAAACAATATCGCTGGAGTTCCAAGTGGTAAATGCGGACGTGCAGTGCCTCTGCTGGGCAGAAGAGCCAGTGAGGCAATGAAACTGATTAAATGACATGAGAATATCATGACAATAGACAGTATAGTCACAACAGGAGAAACTGCAACGGAACAGTGGACAGTGGAACAAATCAAAACAAGTTATGCTGATGTGTTCACTGGAGATGGCTGTCTGGAAGGAAAATACAAAATGGAGATGGAAGCACAGTGAAGCCGGTGCAGTTGCCGAAGAGACGGGTCCCAGTCGCCTGATGAAACCACTGAAGGAAAGCTCAAAGACCTGCAACACAGAGGAATAATCACTCCTGTGGAATGCAGCACAGACTGGATCAGTGCTATGGTGGTAGTAAGAAACAGAATGGTAAGCCAAGGTCTGTATTGATCCCAAACCCTTGAACAAAGCATTAAGCGCAGTCACTTTCACTCCAACCATTGAGGACATTTTACCAGACTTATCAAGAGCTAAAGTGTTCACAGTGTGTGATGTCAAGTGGATTCTGGCATGTAAGCTGAGGAGGTCAGCTATTTGACAACATCACGCTTGACGTAAAGCTAAAAAAAAAAATTTTTATTTATTTTTTTTTTTATTTTTAAAAAAAATTTTAATTTTTTTTTTTTTTTTTTTTTTTTTTTTTTTTTTTTTTTTTATTTTTTTTTTAAAAAAAAAAAAAAAAAAAAAAAAAAAAAAAAAAAAAGAATAAAAAAAAAAAAAAAAAATTTTTTTTTAAAAAAAAAAAAAAAAAAAAAAAAAAAAAAAAAAAAAAAAAAAAAAAAAAAAAAAAAAAAAAAAAAAATAAAAAAGACTTTTTTTGAGGGGGGAGATATTAAAAAAAAATTTTTAAAAAAGTGTTTGGGTGGAGGAGTTGTTGGGGGGGTTTTTTTAAAAAGAAGGGGGGGGTTTTTTGGTTTTTTTAAATTCCCCCCCAAGTTTTGCCCTCACCTCTCAGACCAGTGCAAAGTTGAGAACCTGACACACAACAGGGCATCCTCAAACTTAAGGAGACAATAGTGAAGGCTCCAGTACGAAATATTATAACCCAGATGAGGGCTACAGTACAGTGCGACGCCTCAGACACAGGTTTGGGCGCGCGCTCATGCAGATGGGGAAGCCAGTCGTGATTTAGCTATGGTTTTCAGCATGGAAAAATTCCACCAATACACATATGGTCGCAAAGTCACGGTCCAGAGTGATCACAAGCCATTAGAAACCATAGTGAAAGCCCCTACTGAGTGCCCCAAAAGGTTGCAGGGCATGATCTTAAAATATGATTGACGTAGTTGTGACATGTTTTTCCCTTTAAACTTTTTTTTTTAAAATTTCCCTTGAGGAAGAGGAAGTAGGGAAAATCAACATGCTGCAACACTTACCGATCTCATCTGACAGATAGAAGTCTGCCACAGAAAAAGACAATACATTGCAGCTTCTCATTAAAACAATGAGCCAGAAATGGCCCATAGATAAGGCACAGGTACCGAGTAGGCCTTACTTCTATTACAAGGAGAATAAGCCACCAAGATGGAATAGTCTTCCGGGGTGAGCGAGCGTAAAAAAAATAAAATTAAAAATCCCTAACCGATTACCCCCATCGCATCTGGGTGTTGAAGGATGCCAGAGTAGAGAGTGTGTCTACTGCTGGGCATGAACGATCAGATAAAGCAGTACATTGCCAAGTGTGATATCTGTAGATCAATGGACAATAAACAACAGAAAGAAACACTAATATCAATGAAGTTCCGGGCAGGCCATAGGGCAGATCTTTTGTGTTTGACAGTAAAGACTATCTCATCACTGTGGATTATTTCTCAAACTTTGGGAAATAGACTACTTGGCAGATACTAAATCTACCACAGTGATAAAGAAACGAAAGCTCATTTTGCCCGCCAAGGTATTCCAGATACAATACACAATGGCCCACAATATGCGTCCCAAGACTTCAAAAATTCAGTCAACAGTGGGGGTTTCAGCATGTGACTTCATCACTGGATACACAGACAATGGCAAGGCCGAATCAGCTTTAAGACACAAAAGACTTTATAAAGCCAAAGCAGCGGGGCAGGATCTTATTTGCTCTTGGACAAACACTAAGGGCTGATAGAGTACAACACTCAGTGAAAAATAACTGCTAAAAAATTTTTTTTTTTAATAAAAATAAAAAAAAAAAAAAAAAAAAAAAAAATAAAAAAAAAAAAAAAAGAGGGGAGAGAGTTGGATATATTTACCACAGGGGGGTTTGTGGGGGACAGCCAACCCCACTGTCTGGAGATTAGGCAGGGTGCTCGTTGAGGGAGGTCCTAGAGGTTCAGTTGCACTCAGGAGGTGTAAAGGAGAAATGCAGACACCAGACGACCCATGGATATTGAGATCAGCACCCAGTCAGCCACAGGCTGTGGGAAAGAATGTTCACCTTCCCCACACTGTCACAGCAGGACATCCCAGAGACGCTGGTAACAGAAAACCCCTGTCACGACCAGCTGGTCGCACAGTGGTGCAGCCACAGCGGTATAAGGACTGTGTGTTATCATGCTGAAAGATAAAGTGATATGTAGATGGTTATATGCACTTTATACTTGAAAAGGAAACAACAACAAAAGTTATGGTTTGCATATGTTGAGATTGATGTGACCATTTGCACATTTCAAGTTCTTAGCTAAGGGTGTGTAAGACAAATTGGGAAATGTTTATGGGTACAGTTGTGTTTGTTAACTGCTATTGTCATCAGTTGCTAAGAAGATTTGAATTGATGAACATAGGTAACTGTTTATGACTTAGTAATAAGCACTGTTAGTATAAGAGTTTTGTTTGTTGACTTAAGTCAAATTTTGAGATAACAGCTCTAACTCTCAAAAGAGAAAGGATGTAACAATAGGAATTATTGTTAGGAACCTTTGTTTTAGTTCAGTGGGACACACGGGCATGTTTTGAAGTGTCACCACCTAAGTTACCTGAGTTACCGGACCGAGCTGAATGTACCTCACACGCACAAGTTTAATAAAGTTTGTAACCCAGCAGGGTTAAACAGTAAGAATAGTGTACGCTTCTTGTGATGAAGTAACAGACTTTAACAGTCATCACTTTTAAAAGGGCCTTGATCTAGTTGATCTATTTATGTTTTATGTCACATTTTATTTTATTTTTTTTATACTGTGTTTTGAAAGGTGCGACATAAATAAAAGTTTATTATCATTATTATCAATATTTATCAGGGAATGAATGCTGTAATTTATACTGATCACTCGATTCCTTTCTTAATTTAATCGCATTTGGATTTGAAGTTTTGAATCCATTCTAAAATCACATATGTACCATCAGAGAAACAAAAGATGTGAGAACACAATGAGGCATGAGGCAATAAACGTATTTGATATAATAGCTTTGAATTGACGTGTTTAATTAATCGTTGAGCTTTCAATCCTTCATTTAAAATGATTATGAACATAATGTGAGACAATAATCTGACAGACTGATCATCATTGTAATCACTGCTGAGATAAACATCAACATCCTGTGTAATATCTGTACACAAACACGGCTTGAATAGAGCTAATCGTCTTATGTAACACGCTCCACATATAGCATAAATTATTGCCCGACTCTCGAGTCTGATTGGCTGAATGAGTGCTCATTACATTAATTTGTCTTATTAGCGAGGAGCCGGTT
Source organism: Argyrosomus regius (assembly GCA_946959425.1). Taxonomy (NCBI): domain Eukaryota; kingdom Metazoa; phylum Chordata; class Actinopteri; family Sciaenidae; genus Argyrosomus; species Argyrosomus regius. The sequence goes on from OX336893.1 coordinate 6,779,064, forward strand.
TACACTCCACATGCAGCCACCTATAAAATTGCATAACAAACACATTTAATGTGATTCCACTCAGATGATTTCCTTTTCTGTAACTGTGTCTTTTCATGTTTCAAATCCACCAGAGTGTCTCGTTTCTTTTGTACTGGAATTAAAAATCATTAAGAGGTAATTAAAGTAATGTGTTTGAGACTGCAGAAACAGGCTCTTCTGTGTGTGTGTGTGTGTGTGCGTGTGTGTGTGTGTGTGTGTGTGAGGGAGATGAATGACTCAGTGAAAGCATGTGGGATGACAAAATATGAATTAATAAAAGCACCCCAGAAGACATACAGTCTATTCATATCTACAATAACAAAGAGATAGTAACATTTGACTTGGAGATTGGCAGACAGCAGCGATGAAAGAGAGAAAAGCGGGGATTCAAAGAGAGAATGAGAGAGGATAATGAGCAAAGACAAAGAAAGATACGCAAAGATGAAGTCAAACAGGGTGAAATCTAGAGTGTGATGAATGTAAACACTTTATCCTGCACTGTCCACTGAGAGCTGTTAACTGATCCGCTCCTATTTCTCTTGTATGATAGAACTATTTCATCCGGACGATGAGGAAAAGCTTCCCTTTGTTGGTTAAATTACACAATATAACTGAACTTCATCTTTTAACACGGCCCTCCTCCACACCAGAGAGGCCGACATGTGCCACGGAGAAAAACTGTTGCTTTGCCGACATGAAAAATGTCAAAGTCAAATGAAAACTGTCAATCATCCAGTTGGCTCGATTGAAGTTTTGAGTCGTATACGGTTCAGACTGAGGTCCAACAGGGTTTGGAAAATCTTCAAGGATTTTTTGTCCACAGGCTCCTCGTTTATTCAGTTTCATCTGCTCCTTTTATCATCCATATTTCAGCTGTTTACAGAGCTGGAGTGACCGCCATCACTGGGATTACCAGCATGCTAGATAGATCACAAACAACGCCCTCTGAGGAGAGTGTGTGTGCGTTTGTGTGTGTGTGTGCACACAGACATGTTTGTGTATGAGGAAGCCCGCCTGTAACCTAAAGATTGCTGAGTACATATAAAAGTAGGTCTGTCACCTCAGGTGCCCTCTTTACACACTTCGAATGACTCGACACCTCTCGCATAAAAAGTCAGCTGGTTTTCCAGCTTGTAGTATAAATTTTGTGGCGCTCCCGTAAACTGCACTTCTACAAATCTTTAATTTGTGGCAAAAGAAATCTTTGTCGGCGTCTGTAAAAGGTTTTCATAACCACAGTATCATAGTTAACACGCTAATGTTGATGATATGCAGGACACTGTTTGTCTAATCCCTCCTAATCAGCCCCCTGATGAGCTCAGTCACTCAAGCGGGTGAAAAATCCAGGCGTAAAATCTGTTTTTTTAGTATCAAAATGAGTTTGATATGAAAAAGTTGAGCTTTTTTTGATTGATATTTAAGAGTAAATGTGATAATTGGCCAAGATTTTCTCTAACGTGTCAATTACGTAGATGGCACAAAGATGTGAAATATTTTACAGATGAACACGAAACTTTATTTTTTAAAGAGAAAGATGGAAATCTGCAGATCTCTGCTGAACCGACTGCAGTGATGTGATGTAAGAGTGTACAGCGGGGTGTGTCAGTACACTGTGGCATCATCACCCATGTCACAGTGACACCTTTAACCAGACAGAGCGGTGAAACACTGTTTGTCATCTGCCAGCATAAATGCCTAAAAGAGAATATTCCAGACTCATGTTTGCAATGTGAAATATTACATATTATCACATTATATTAATATATTAATATTATGACTATATGTGACTGTGTTTAATGCATGTTTTTGATGTGATGCATTCTAGATGAGCCTGTTACAGGATCCCGTATATCAGATTTTCACCATAATCGTGGATAAAAGAATACACAATAACAATTTTATCACAATATTTATAGAAAACTTGAAATTCTTCAAATCTTTAACTTTTATTGTGTGTCTTGTCTTGTTATTAACACTGAATTAACATTTTTTATCACGGTTATTGTAAACACCACTACATCGCTGGTTATTGTGCATGCTTGCTTCGAGTTAACTGTGACGCTTCAATAGAATGAAGCCATTGCATTAGCATGCTTTAACTGACGTGTTGACATGTTTACAGTGAGAAAGGTGCATCTGTTGATAATGTCGGCCTGCTACTTTTAGCATTATTTCACCAGAGGAACAAATTGGGATTGACGGCTGTCAGCATTTATTCTGCTGATTTGAGATGCAGGTTTCCTTGTTGCATCAATCATGGTTTTCATGGTTGCGCCTTTCTATGTTGTTGTCTTATAAACTAACTGCTTCCTATCAGAGGAAGCCTCTATGAAGTCCCAGAGTTGCCTCTAGCATAACTGACAGGCAAGGTTACATTATCCAAACGTACACATACATGTACCAGATTTCCCTCTTCTTCATCTCTTTGCTCACGCACTGTCTCCCCTTCTTCCTCTCCCATCTCACCCTCTTTTTTCCTCTCCCACTCTTTCTCCATTTCATTCTCCTCACACCAAGCTGTGGAGAGGCAGATAAGGAGTTGATTTACCGTCCAATTAAATGTCGTCATTGAAACATTGCTTCAAAAAAGCCTGTCGTTTTCACCCCGCGCTAATTGGCCTTCCACTAGCATGTGCATGTGTTAGGACGCGAGTGCTTTTGTGTGTGTTTGTCCTTTTGTGTGTTTCTAATGCTTTGCTTAGGACAAGCAGATTCAGATTCTTCTTCACTTTTAAAGAGGGTCATTTAAAGTTCAAACTTCGTATGTGTGAATGTTTTTGTCTCCGTGGCTTGCTGCTTCGTTTTCTTCCTTTCTTTTCTTCTCTAAGTATTCAGCCGTCCAACTGAGCCGTTATATAAATGTTGATTTTAAAAACATCTCAAAGTTACACTAATTAATATTTTTTCTCACCACACTGAATCACAACATATCAAATGGGTCACTCTGAGTCACAAACCCACAGAGAGTTATCACTCAAGTCTTTAGAAGCTAAAACGCTAGCTCAGTCTTTTAGCTGACTGTTACGGCTTTAGAGCATTTTACAGAATTACAGCACTTACATTTAATATATGTTTTAGTGTTGCCTTTCATGAAAAAAACATGTTTGAAGAAGCAGCAGGCAGCTGTTTGCAGCCAAAAATGATCAATAAAACCCAGTCCACGCAGAAAAGAGCAGCTAGTTTGTGAAGAAAACACCTCGCTAACAGCTAATGAACCGACACATTTCTCAGGAGTTGGTGTCTAAACCTGTGTGAATATTGAACTACTATTTGTCACATGGCAAAAACATTACATTAACTCAATTCCGGTGTTGCTCTGAGTCTGCTGGATGTAAAAATTGGCACCTGTCTTTCTGAAAAAACAGCCTCTTCTTTAACTAGAGTGCATTCACACACACATGAACACAAAGTCTAATAGTCTACCTCTCCCCATCACTTTCTTTGTCAAGCACACGAGCACACACACATGCTGAAAAGAGGGTTTTTATAGAATTTTAATAAATCCATGGGAAAGCGGTCTCAAAACTCATTTATCAAACATTTAACACTGACTTAGCCATTAAAGGGGGCGAGAGAGGGATAGAGGAGAATAGATTGAAGAAGAGGAGCAATGATCAATGCCAGTGGACCATATAATTGCACCAGGAGTGGTTTAGCTGAAAACATTAGCCTTGTTTTCTGATGGATCACATCCTGAAGCCGGCTAGCCAAGCTAAACGCTTCAATCTGTATTAATACGACTCAGAGTCATCCGTCAACCGGAGCCGTGCCACTAAAATTAGCAAAAGTTTTCTGCAGAATTGATAAGCTGATAGTTAACAGGCCATGTTTCCATTTAAAGAAAGAATAACTGGTGTTTTTTTTTATTAACTTCCTCGAAGTAGCTACTTGAAATGTAGCACTGGCATAAAGTAATTACAACAGGCCTCAGTGCAAGCTGTTATGATGAGTCCTAGTTATATATATCCGTTTAATCTAACAGTCACTACTGCATATCTCCATATGATAAAGAAAATGAGAAATTATTCATCTGATTCAATAGTTTTTTATATCTTCACAGCTCGAGTGAGTGAGCGTACCATTTTGCTTTAGATTTCCACTCACAGAAATAGGTTTGCCTTTACCAGGGTAAGTTTAGCAAATATTCTTTGAGGTGTCGCAGGGCCCGCTCTCTCTACGGGACCCCACCAATTCAAACTGCATGTACTGTCTATATTTACATCCCTGAATCCTACGTAGATGTCACTTTTTAGGAATAAATGAAATGCTCCATCTCTTGCATTTTCAGCACATCTTTATTCCTCTTCGCAGGATGCCGCACATCGATTTGACCTACAGCACATAATCTCCTCGGCAACAACAATAACTGGCAATAACCCTCCACTGAGTCATTTTTTCACCTAGCGTACCATCAAGCGTGCCAAGACGAGCCTTTCCAGCTCACTTTCGCCCCATCACAGCATCTTTTCTGGCTGCTCTTCCCTGAAAAATACTTCACATCTATGACAAGGGAAACCATCCACTTCCAGAACGATTTGTCCCTGCTGTTATGTGGACGTTTCACCACTGACTGCTGTGTGTTCTGTGTGATACTTCCCATGTTGAACTTATTGTTAATCAGTACAGTGTGTCTGTGTCCTGGCTCTGTATTCATTAGATTCAATTTGCTGTGCATGCTAATCTTGCGACACTGCTGTTGATTCGAATGTAAATATAACATAATATTTCTATGATTCATAACTGCTAAGATGTCTCTGGCTGAGATAAAGTCTGTGTACTCTTCTCAAGTTGGGCAAAGCTTTGAAGAACGACGATTTATCCAATCTAAGCAACGAGGCTGACAGGAAAGTGAGAATCAATCAACAAACCGGGGTGGAGTGGGTTGAGCCACAGATCCTGGACGACATCAAAAACACTGGTCATTAAATAAATAATAGAAGTAGAAATTACTTATTTATCATTACCCTTCATATCCATGTTAATTGGGGGAGACATAGTGGTGCTCACAGCAAGAAGGCTCCTGGTTCGAACCTCAGCTGGAGCCTTTCTATGTGGAGTCATGTTCTCCTCCCACAGTCCAAAGACATGCACTTAATAGGCTAATTGTTGACTCTAAATTGGCCGTAGCTGTGAATGGTTGTTTGTCTCTATGTGCCCTGTGAAGAACTGGCGACCTGTCCAGGGTGTACCCCGCCTCTCGCCCAAAGTCAGCTGGGATAGGCTCCAGCCCCACCGTGACCCAGATGAGGATAAACGGTTACAGAAAATGGATGGATAAATGGATCCTTGTTAATCCGCCAATTAGCTTGCTTTTAAATGCTAATATGGATAAAGATTGACACATGATGATTAAGCAAGGACTGCAAGGAATGTTAGCTTGTTAGAAAATCTGTGGCTCCTTGTCTCCACCCAAAATGTTTGTTGCAAGTCCTGAAGTCACCTGTGGACTGTTTAACTTGTTTCTCTAACTCACTTTTAAACAGACTTTACTATGCCGCTCACTAAGTTGCACAATGTGTTGTTGGGTCTCCTACAGCCGTGCTGTTCTATTATCTCGTGCGGTAAAACTGTCAGTGCAGTCTACGGGTATAAGTATGTTTTAGTATAATTATATTAAGTAAGTTTAATGAAATGTTATTAAGATAAACAATACTGCTTGAACCACTTATGCAGCAGCCAAGTAGAAGCACTGTGGAGTTACCGCTGTGGATGACATCTACATTAAACGACGAGGGGAAGGAGGTTCACTGCTGTGATTAATTGCAAACAGTACACCTCCTACATAGACCAACACACACTCTCTGTCTATCCCCCCGTTTCACACACACTCAATTCAGCGACAAAAACCCCTTTCAAAAACATACATACACACACGGCTATATTAATTGAAAGAAAGGGGCTTTGTATAGTCACACACACCTCTGTTTTAATTAGAGAATAAAAAGAGAATGATTGACAGGTGTGTGTGTGTGTGTGTGCGGAGAGGCAAAATTCATGCTGAGCATATTTGATTTGTCCTGTTGGCAGGATGTGTTTGAGTGCGTGTGTGTGTGTGTGTGTTTGTGCTCGCTGTGTGTGTGGTCCTATCTGTGTGTGGTTCTCAGCATGACGCCTGTGTACCAACTAAATAAGTGCCTCTTGAGCGCGGAGGGGGGGGACGATGGGTGAAGGGTGGAAGGGTCCTCAGCAGTACAAAGGGGCATCAAATGTGTGTGTGTGTTCCTCAATGCATTTGTATGTTTATCCGTGCACACACATACATAGTTCCCAGAGGAGTGATAAAATCGAATTTGTCCGTAGAATCGATCAATTATGTCAACCAAGCTATTGTGTCTTACACTGATGGGACATTTTATGTAGATTATACACTCCTAAATAGACAAACAAACGATGAAACACAGTTTGAGGGTGTTGGCCTGTAATTAAAACATTAACAACATGCTAAATCCGTGGCTCCACGTGTTGTTTCTCTGTGAAAAAGCATTGTCTCTGATGACGCTAAGTGTACTTGCATTTCCTTAACAAGTGGAACTTTGTTAGGGAAAGTTTTGTCTCTTTTCATACACCGAGTTCACCTTAGAGCATCTTCATCGTCAAAAGAAGACAAAGACGAGACAGCTTGTTTAAATAAGGACGTATCAAGTGTTTTATTTGCAGTGGAAGAAAAGCTTACGCTCCTCGTTAGCATGTGGCTAACAAGCAACCACTTAACACCTGGCTCGTTACTACGTGGCTGGTAAACAACCAGCCACTTGCTCACCTTGCACAATTAGCACTAATTGAAACAAATAGATCAAGACGTGCTTTTCTGACATATTAAACCGCAATTTAATCAGGTAGTCTCATGGACAATAATTCTTCAACACGATTGAAATCATTCTAATTAGATTCAGCTTAGATTTCAACTGTTTACGTGGATGCTAAATAAAGTAATCTGATAGGATGTGTGTTTACATGTGGCAAAGCATTTAAGAAGAAGTATTTATTTAAGAAGAAGTTATTTTATTGAGTTGAACTTTAGTAAAATGCTCTGATAAGCAGACACACAGCTATGTCTAGGTCTTTTATTGTGAAAGGTAGATAATGGAAGGAGGGTCTGGATCTGTAGTGCACTGCTGTGTGAAAAGTTCAATCTTGGTTTCACAGAAACTGTGTTTTTAATTTATAACCCTCATAATTAGAGGCACAACTCATAACCCCTCGGCTGCATTTTCCCCCACGGGAGGCAAACATACGTCTAAAGACTATTTTTATTCCATCCGGAGGGAAACGATCAGATTAAGTGTTTACATGGTTATTAGGTGCTTATATTTTCCTATTGAACGGGTTATCAAAGGTTTAAACCACACCTCTAAACCCAAGGTGGCTACATGTCACATTGTTATCCGTGGGCTATTATTTTGATTATTAGTGAAGAAGACTTAGTCTTGGGATCTGCTCTGATGAGCTGTAGTTTAATATTTGAGACAGCAGCAGCTACAGATTTATAAACAAAGGTGATGAGCATGATATTTGTCTCCAGTAATGATAAAAAACTGCATCAAGGTGGAATGAGCACCATGAGATTACCGGATATTTCCATAGACAAATAAAACTGCACAGCAAGATAAAGATTTTTTTGAAATTAAGTTCATAGATCTTAAAGTGAGAGTTTGGCCAATGTGGACACGAGAGGAATGGTAAAATGTGCCAAATGGCACACTGAATTTCCTTTAACTTTCAAAGTTTCTCTTGAGTCAGTCGCTTAAAAGACATCATCATAAATCCACTTGACTAACAGGAAGAGAAATGTGTCCACAAGCAATAAACATTTCTCCTCATCAGGGACGTTCTGTTTACTACTTTAGTTCAGAAGAGTCATGAAGTCAGTGAACTGACTCACTTATGTCAGTTAAACAACATTTAAAGTTTGTTAGAATTAGCTAACCAAAAGCTACTGGTCATGAAGTGGGTTGCAACCAAAAACTGCAGTTCCTCAAACGTCCACTTGAGGCTGGCTCCAGAAGTGAGTCAGTCTCCATAAGTCCCCATGTTAAAATGTCCAACTTCACAGCAGAAATAAACATGTTTACAGCCTGGTACAAAAAACAGTTTTGGTCTCTATAGCTAATTTCCCCGTTCGTGACAACTGAACAGGGCCGCTGAACGGGGCCGCTTTAATTGACAGGTGGGTGCTGTTACAGGTGACTTTTTTGAGCACTCAGCCCGCCCCAGGTTCACTGATGATCCACATCATTGACGATTTTTAGATTAGCCAACATGGCGGCGGCTGGAGCCACCACACTGAGCTTCAAAACGGCTCTTCATAAACCTGTGGGTGACGTCACGGATACAACGTCCATTCTTTATACTGTCAATGGTCATACCAGACCATGTAAGTGGGTAGAAACAAAAGCTATGAACACATTTAACAAAAGTGTGTTTTATTGCTTATGAGCTTTTCATTTATATAAAGAAGATTGCTTAGTCATTCTTTCAAAAGTGACACAGTCCCACTTTAAAGAGCAGCACCTGAACATAAACACTGTTGAGTAATGGCAGCCTCTATGCTAACACGCCCCACTGTGTTAGTACTTTAAAAAGTTAGAAAATGGGACAATGTGACAATTCTAAATGGTAAGAGGATCTAAACTTAAATATAACGCTGGTGGCCTACTATCACTCAACGCAGTTGGAGCACTTAAAAAGCAGCAGAACACATGGAGGCTTTCGGCGAATGTTCTCATATCGCTTAAGACACAAGTTAGCCAGAGGGACAATGCTGCAAAAAATTCAAGCTTCTTTCTGAAAGGAGGGTTTGTGGAGAAGGAATATAATGCAGAATGGCTGGCAAGTCTGTCTTTAATCATACATTATTTTTGTACTTGAGTGTCTTTGCCCCACATTGATATCTTTACTATCTCTCTCCACTGTCTGATAGAAGTAAACGCCTTAAAGAATAAGCTACATCTGCACAGGTTACCCAGCAGAGACGTCTCAGCATCATCGCAGCTGCCAGGCGTTGGCCCTCAGCCCAGACGCCGACAAACCACAGAGCTATAAAATGAGGTGAGACCCGTGTGACTTCACAGGTAAGCTGTGTGTGTTTACACTGCAGCCAAAAGCACTGCTGCAGTATTTCACACCACGGTGGCGCAGACACACACTCGCAGGATGCCGAGTGAGTAGGCTTGGGACACACAAACACACACACACACACACTCCACACACTTTTGTCATTCAAAGCCTCGGCTCTTCCCGTCATCAGTGGGAAATGACACCTAAAAGTGAGATTTATTATATATTTTTCCTCACTTTGTGAACATCCCTCTTTCACCTGAGCGCTTGAAATGAATTCAAATTCAACTTTTTTTTCTTTGTTTATTCCAAACAAATGTGTCGTTCCCTGTGTGCTAGAAAAAAAAAAGTGTGATTACTTCCACGGTGTAAACTGTAAATGAACACTTCTCTCTCTTAATCTCCCTCTCCGACTGTTCTTCTGTTGTCTCATCAGTCTGGCCCAGTTATTCTATTTTACCCTCTGTCTCTCTTTCCTTTCCTCATCCTCCCTTCTTCCTCTCCTCCCTCTCTATGCAGTTTAAGTCTAAATCGGGGGATTTGGGGGTGTTAAGAGCTGAGGTGTAAAACACCGGCTGGTTCTCTGTAAGCCCCTAAGAGTAGAAAATAATCCAACACAAAGTCTTTTTCTCAACAGCAGCTCTCCTCCCCCCCTAATCACCCTAATAGCTGCCTCTCCTCTCCTCTCCTCTCCTCTCCTCTCCTCTCCTCTCCTCCAGGTCAGAGACCAAGCAGTATTTCCGATGATCTGGTGCCTGCATTCAAATAATTCATCACACAGACCAAATAACGCTAACGTCTTGTTAGTCATCAGTCATGCTTGTTTGACTAAGTTTGTAAGTTTCTTACCATATTAATGTCCATTTAAATCAGCCGTGCACAACAACAACAACAACAACGACAATGACGAGGCATTTGTTCTGATTGCAGGATGGCTTTTGTTCAATCAAACAGTCGCGCCTTATGTTTATTGAAACCGAGCATTTCCATAAATCTCAGGCTCCGTGCCGAGGTTCATCTCTCACCGCCAGAATCCTTTAATATCGAGGAAACACTATACAAACCAGAAAAATGCACAGAAATTGGCAAAGAATGACTGAGGGAGCCATTTAATCGTCTATCTTCCATGTAATCTCCCTGATGCATTCTCCCGTTCGGTCTCCCCTAGAACTTAATAATAAACAGAAAAAGAACAGAAAATGTTGTTTCCTCTCACTTCTCTACCCGGTCATATCTCTCCCCCCCCTCGCTCTCTTCCTCTCTCTCCGTCTACGATGCTCTCTCACCCATCTCTCTCATCTTCCGCCTCTCACTTCCATCCTTCTGCCTCTCTCTCTTTTTTATATTCATAGGATTTTAAAATGTCTGTAATGGCCCTGGTAGATCAAAACACTGCTTCTCCCACTGTGTGCGTGTGTGTGTTTACGTCTGTGTGTGTGTGTGTGTGTGTGTGAGTGATTTGCATATCGTGGCTATGCTCTGATTGGCAAACTGGCAACGCAGAGCCCAGCGGGGCATTTTTTATTAAAAGGCCCTACCCCACACACACACACACACACACACACACACACACACACACAAACACATACACAAAGTTAGGAGCAGGCACTGGCCTGTATCAGGACCTAATGAATAATACTAAAGAGCTAGCAGTAGGGGTTCTCCGTGTATTGTTCTGTAATGCCAAGAGCAATAAAGATTTTTATTACCATATTTTTATGGGCACCAGACATAAGCTGCTATGGAATAGTCGGACCAGTTTTTTATTGTCGAAAATGAAGTTGCATAGTAATTTATTATATTTTACTAGTCAAGATGTATAAGTATTAACTAGGATGTTTTATTACCGTAACATCCTGGGGAATTAATATCACTGCACTAAAACAGTGCAGCATGTCACTATCAATCACATGTCAGCAATGTGTTCAGGAAAACATAAAAGAAATGTGAATTAGGAAATAATCTGCAATCGTGAAGAATGATCCTAAAAAATTACATCCCAGTTTTATGAAATTACATAAAGAATATCCCTCAAAAACTATGTTCTGTAATGCAGTATGTGAAGTAGCCTACAGCCTCGGAAGAGCCTGATGCATGGACTCAACACTGGAACAATATAAAATAGCTATTTTTTAGAGGAGAATGGGCAATCCACTTTATTTGGCACCATGTGGGCATATAAAAGAATAAATGTACTTCCAGAACAGGCAGCACCCGATAAATCACAACACGTAATGTAGTGGAATATAATGAACAAAAAGGGGGTCAGAAAAAACAAATAGAAACGTGGATTTACATATTCCAAAAGGCTAACTGTGTATCATGACCGTGAGACAGGCTGCTGATAGATGCATCACTGCTGCAGAAGATTCAGTCATTCACATGCAGCCTCAAACCTCAACTACCCATAATCACTGCTGCAAACTATGTATGTTTACTCAAGTACTGTGTTTAAGAAGAATTTTGAGGCACTATTTTAATGGAATATTTCCGTTTGATCGTTCTACTTCACACAGAGGTAAACGTACTTTTGAATTAAAAACATATGATCATCTACAAGGCGTGAGTGTAATCTGGGCAAAGTAAGCAAATGTCCCGGACCCAGAGGGGCCCCAAAAGCCCCACATTGACGAAATCCCCATGTGTTTTGATGTCTTATTAAAATGCAAATTTGTTTACTTAAAGGTCCAGTGTGTAGGGTTTAGTTGCATCAAGTGGTGTAATAGCCGCATTGCTATCTCCTTACCTCACCCTTGCCTTCCTAACATGAAGGAGGAACAAGTGAAGGAGTGTTTAGTTTGTCCCTTCTGGGCTACTGTACAAACATGGTGTTTCAACATGGCAGCCTCCATGAAAGAGGTGATTACACACGCATGAAATCATAGTTATCGACATGTTTGCCATATTCTTAAAATAGAGGCCCCCAAATCTTACACACTGGACCTTTAACCTGAAAACTGATCAGTCAGGTTTGAATTATTTTTCTTTTGTTGTTTTATTATTTTACTGATTGTAAAATCATGTATGTATACACTGCATATCTTTTGTCAAAATCTAGTTTTAAGATCTTTATTAATTTAGTTTATATAGCACTCTCACTGTGCATATTCATAAATAAAGTTGTGTTTAATCAATTTACCAAAAAGTTATTAAGCATTTATTCAGCATATTTGCATATAAAGTGTCAAAATTAGCTCAATTTGTTGACACAATAAAATCCTGCTTACATGTTCAAGTCAATAATAATTCAATCATACACCTCTGTATATAAAAATACAAGCTTCTGCATAACAAGTTTTGCTGCTTCTGTGTTAAGTCAGATTTTAAATGCAGTACTTTGACTTGAAAGCGTCTCAACATTACTTCCACCTGCTCAGAAATCTTTTATTAAAATGTCACCGACTCCGACTTTTAACTGTGAATTAAAGTCTTGACTGTATGAACCCGTGACATCAGGTACATGTTACTGCTGGCTCACTAAGCCCCCAAATCACTTCAGCAGCCCAAGTGGAAGGCGCAGTTAAAGTGCAGGGATTGACTGCTGTGACCCCCCGGTCAACGATCACCGGGAGCCGCCGCGTGTCGAGCAGCTCGGTCCTGCCCCCTCCTCGAACCGCAGACCTCAGATTCACCGGCGTTACGGTGGCTGGAAAATTTTAAATAACAGCAGTTTCATCTGACCGGCCTCTTGAAAAATGTCCAATTCAGATGGTGTGAAGGGGGGGATTTACTTAAGGGCAGGATGACGGCACTCTGAGGGGCGATAATACACACAATCAGCCTCTTATAGTGACAGCCGAGATCAATGCTGATCATTGAAGCTAATCCACTCAGCAGAGCTATACTGTTAATCCTCGGGGTAAACAGTTCATCTGAAATCATATTCTGTCTTATAAACAACATCGCTAAATAACAAACTGCTCGGAGGCGAGCGCCATCATAAAACCACCATCCACTGTGAGTGTGTCTCAGAGGAGGAAAGCAATCTGTGTAATGTAAAGAGAAACGCATCGATGTACTTTGACTTTGTCAGCGATGTTTTTAGCCGACGCTGACACGCTGCTCGCTTTCTTGCTGCTTGTACGGCGTCACATAACATGATGCAACATCACCACTTTGTTATCTAACACCCCCCACGCACACACACACACACACACACACACTGTTCACGTGGACTCATTATCACAGAGCACAGATCATCTTGTAACACACCTGAAGATAATCTTAACTGTTAAAATATTGAACTCTGAAACCCACAGAGACTCGCCCCGGCCGCTCCTCTTGTGAGCTCTCTTATCGGCTATTGCTGTGATGACACCTCCCCTATGCCATAAGCTAAAGTATATCTCTCCCCAAGCACCCTCTTCTCTGTCCTCCTGCAGCCACTCAAGAGCAGTTTGATTCATCGTACTGCATTCTTTGTTTCTAGAAGACGATTTTATGATCGTTTTATTATCAGCACGAAAGCTAAATCGTTTCATCTCCCTCTCTCTGCAGAGGCAATTAGTGGGCTTTATGAAAATCAAATAAATTAAAGCATTAAAAAGCTTTCACTGAGTCACAGAGGAGCTTTTGAATTCACTACGACTGATGGCGTATCACTACCACCACCGAGTTTCCAGAAGCTACACGGTGCCTATAAATATATAGGTACAGTGAACGGTGGTGTCATGAGTGTGTGTACGAGTGTATGTCTCGGTCGTGAGTTGACAGGCTGCCTGAGGGAAAGCGAGGCCTGATGGGTATTATGCAAATGAAGCCAGCTGTTTGCTGCATTGGCAGACTCTTCATAACTCTCTTCTCTAGTTCGGCTGGAAGTGAGAAAATATTTCATCCCTGTTTCCCTCTTCACCACATTCTCTCGCTTCTTCTTTATTTCCTCAGAGAAGATATTTCTATACACAGTAATTTCATATACACCCTCCTCTCCACATTTTGCCGTTATTCCCCCGTGTCTGCCTGACTATCCATCTGCACTGTTACAGTAATGAATGTACAAACAGGGAAAGCTTCCTTAAGCATTTGTTGACTTCTGCAGTGTGGAGTAAATTATTCCGAGGCTCTGAATCCATAGCTCACTGAAAAACAAACAAACAGTTTTCCTTGAATAGGTCTCATGTTAATTCAGATATCTTACTACTGCTGCCACGGCAACTTCATTTCACTCAAGTCAGGAGAAACCTCCCGTCCTTATTGTTGCATCGTCTATCTTTGGTGATTTTCCCTCCAACGTTGCCCTCCATCTCTCACTTCCGACTCTCCCCTGCACTTCAAATCAAAGAGACTTCCACCGGGACCGTAAAATATATTTATATTCATCTCTCTTCCCTCTTTCTGTCGTCTTCTGATGCTCTCTCATCTGCCCAAACATGACCGTGGCTGATACATGGTCAATGATCGGTGTTAAAATCTTTAACAATATGTATTAAACATTTTGTTTTTCATCATTCTTTACTTTATCATGCTCATAATTCAGCACGAAAACATCTTAAAAGCTGTTTTTTTTTTTTTTTGGAGTGCTAGAGCAAGATGACGTAATATCACCTTATGAAGATGCTATAGGTTACGTGTTATCAAAGAGCTGACACAGAGCTGCATTAGCATTCACGTGGAGTCTTGTTTGTGTCCGCTGATGAATGGAAATCCAATATTCAGTCGCCTTTTACCCGTTTTTTGCTCTCCACCAACTCCTGAAGGAAATATCTGACTCTTTAGATGCTAAATGTTCCACTGTGTTCACCAGCTAGTCGCTAACCTTTGTGTGCTGCTGTCTGGTGGTTTGTGTGTGCAGAGAGGCTTTTTCACTCCAAACAGTTTTATGGCATTGCGTGAAACAGGGTTAATGAGAATAGTGAGATTAAAACAAATTTGTTGGCTGTACCAAAACAATGAGTTTGAGTGGTTATCACATTACAAATAAAGCATGTAATTCATCGTGAATATGTTTGGATTGTAAGAAAGGTTGTAAACTACTACGTCTACCGTCTAACCATGGCACGAGGATCTTAATGCAATCACTCCACAAGCATTTGCCAATAAATCTGTTCACAGGCTTGACGTGCCATATGTAAATTAGCACGTGACATCATCTGTCACCTTCCAGCAACACTTATAGTTACTTTATCTCAAGCTTCAGCGACACAGATACAATACGTGTTTAACCTAGCAGAACTAAAGTTGGGGGCTAAAATATTCCAGACAACTTCAGGTGACGTTCGCACCCTTTGGCACTTTTGTTCAACGTGTTATTTTTGTTCAAATGTGACAAACGTGAGCGACGCGGGCCGGTTCATTCGTCAAATTCAAGCACAACTCTCTTTAATCCTTTAAAATAGTAGCAAAAATACAAAAGGTAGCTCTTAGAATAAATCTTTCAGCACTTTCAGGTTTAAAACAACCTTGCAGAAAGTCATCTTTTCTGTGCAGGTGTCTCTGCATAACCTGTTAAATTGCATATATTGCTTAAGAGGAGAAGCCAGTTTCTGCTGAAACATAAAGAACTTTGACAGTGTTCACATTAGAGGGCAAGAAGCTAAATGTAGTACAGCCTAATTCAGTTGAACCAGCTTCTTAAGGCTGACATCCATTTTTTGGAAATGTATATTCCCATGTTGGCTTTATTCAAAGCGGCGTGTTATATAAAGGCAGAATCTTTTCATGCAAAAAGGCATAAATGAATGCTTTCTCTGAGAGCAGAATTGATTTGGTTGGTGTTAGCCTCATGGTGATTACTGACTGGAGGTCTTAGTCTTCCCTGCTTCTTATTTACCGCTACATTAGTGGCGAGGCGCCGCGTGCACCTCTACACACGCCTGACGGAAACACCGCAGCGGGCCTTCAAATCAGTGTGAAATTACATCAGCTCTATACTTTGAACTACATGTAAATGAAACTTGTCACAGTGCTGTTGGAAATGTCACCTGTCACCTCCATGTTTACCTTCTTGCAGCCTCGCTGGCAGGGCCTCACAAATATACTCGTACATCCATTTGACTTGAATGCTGTTTACCTCGGCGAGAATGCAGTGGAGGCTGCGAGCAACTGGATGTCACTAAAAGCATCGTGACAGCTCGACTCCATGTGACACAAGTTTCTGTAAAGTATAAATATTTCTTTGAAGTGTTTTATTCTGCTTCTTTTTCCCCCTTTGAAGACATAATATCTAAAATTTTCCGCTCTATTAGTACAACAGTTCTGTTTCAAGTTCAGGTGACATTATTATGACTTTATTTCACATTTGACATTTCTATTTTTTTTTCTCTCTCTCACCAATCAGGATTTAGCAACTAGTAGTTAGTTGGTCAAATCTGATCAAACTACACTCACACAGTCCTGATGAAACAGATGAGCTATTGTGTGTTAAACTTATTATAAATAATTAATTATATTTACTGCTGTAAATTAGCTGCTGTAACAAATGAATTCCTCCAATGTGGGATCATTAAATAAATCTTATCTTATCTTAATAAGTTAATGTTTATATTATAACTGTGATTGTAGCTTATTTAGTTGTTTTAAAGATCCCCTCTACACATATAACATTCATTTAAAATACAAATACTTGGAACAATAACTTGTGTCTGATATGGTTTTCTGCAAAAAAATAAATAAATAAATATTTGGATGAAAATTCTTGAAGCACATCTACTCCTTCTCAACTCATCCAAAAATCCATTCAATTTATTCTAATTAAAGTTTAAGCACTACTTCACTGATAAGTCCATTCTTACTGCTCTTGACTCGAGGCTCCAAGTTTCAGCAGGTGAATTTGAAGTCAAACTCTGCACAGTGAAGCTCAAACATCATGGTGAACAAACAGTGAGACAGATCTTTAAGTGAAGGGACACTTTAAAGGAGCAGTGTGGCATCTGGTGGTTTAGTAACCTCTAAATTTTAGCCTCTCCTCCCAAGAGTGAAGGAGAAACTACTGTGTCAAAACCAACTGGTGCTGGAGGTTGATACATATTTTCAGCTCTGGAAACCTCCAAGTGACATCACTCAGAGTCTGTCCATTCTTTATACTGTCATTGGTCAAAACACATGAAAAAGGCAAAAGTCTCTATCAGGGGGCAGTGGCAGACCCTGTAGAAGAAAATTCACAGCGTCTGAAGATATAAATGGACCATTCATGTAAGAAAATAGAACAATTCTTATTTTCAGGTGATTATTCACTAATGAAAACAGAGTTATGAATATTATATTCCACCTCTGACATATTCTGTAAATAGAGCCACTTAAATCTTACACACTGGACCTTTAAGAGTTTAAAGGTGTGTTCTTTACTTTGTAATATATATATATATATATATATTTTTTAACCTGACTTTTGTTTTGATGTATTCGACACAGCAGGTGTCAACAGCTAAATATCATAATATCTCAAACTGGGTCAAGCCAACATGCAGTGCCTCACACTTTGAGCTGCTGACAACAACTAAATGTTTGTGTGTGTGTGTGTGTGTGTGTCCAGCAGTAGATTTAAGCCTACTGTAACTGTTCGGAAAAGATCAATAGTGTTACAGTATCACACTCCCTCCCTCTCTTTCTTTCTTTCTTTCTTTCTTTCTCTCTCGCACACACACACACACACTTGGGAATGAAGGGCTCGAATCAATAATTCTATAGTGCTAACCGAAAGCTTCCACAGCAGTTTAAAGGCTTATTGCACACACAGACACACACACACACACACACACACACCCTTGAACACACACTCACAAAATCACTCAACATTCAACAACAGAACTGTGAGCCAAATATTGAGTATTTCAAACACATTCATGACACCTAAACTAATTTGCAAACCATTAAATGGAAAATCAATCATGCTGATTCACACCACAGGAATTTCTTTTATTGGCCGTGCTTTCACATGACACATCAGGACTACCGCTGCTGCTATTGTTGCTCATACATTCACTAATCAAAGATTAAAATGCGCACATTTTACTCATGTTTGCTGCTATAAAATGAGCTCTAAGTCTTGTAGTCGGTGTCTGGTTGTCTGCTTCAATCCTCTGATTTGTTGCTATTTGCTGTTTAAGCTGCAGAACACATCCAATAACTCATCTAACCAGAACAAATACAGCGATGATAAGGTGCTGTAATCAGTCAGTCATTGTCTTCCTCTATCCCTCCTTACTCTCTCTCTCCCTCCTCATCCTCTTCACACCCTCACCCCCAATCTCCCATCTCTCATCATCAGTCTACCCTTTGTCTTTCATATCCCTCTCTTCCTCCCCCTCAGTAAGTATTGAGTTTACGCTTTCCTTCCAACAAACTCTCGCCGGAATAAATATGAGAGAGGAGTGAAAACTAAACGGTAAGCAGGCGATAACGGAGCATCCATGGATGTGTGGGTGAAACAAAGTGAAAGAAAGCACTCACGGCCATGAATGTACTTACTCTCTTTCTCACCCTGCATAAGAAAGTGTTGAAAGTAAAGTATATTTTAATTCCGTCCCTGTCTCCCCTGTTTCCATTGCCTTCTCCTTCTCGGTGCCATATGCTCAAAGCTCCATCTCAGGCTCATTTGGAGTGCTAGACGCACACACACACACATACACACACACACACACACACACACACACACACACACACACACACACACAGCTCTATCAAAGCACAGGAACAGCTGGCTTGCTCGATATGGATGACTACTCGCCTGTCAACCAGTTTCACACAGTACACACACACACACACACAGGCGCAGACACACACACACACACACACACATCATCAAGCCTGGTGTTTCTTGCTGTTTTGAAAATGAAAGTGAGCGAGAGATAGATACAGGGAGAGGGAGAGAGAGAGAGAGAGGGAGAGAGAGCAGGTCGGAGAGTTAAGTGAGTGAGTCAGAGAGTAAGTGAGATTCGTGTGGAGGGGCTTTTGTATTGTCAGATTCATTTGACATTACGATTAACTAAATGTGTGAATATTCACCAGGATATCATCTAAAAAAAAAAAAAAATAATAATAATAACAGAGTGCAGGATTTGAAAAAGAAAGAGTTGTTGTTATTATCGAAACATGCTCTCAAACACACGACATCAGAAGCACAGACAGTCTGTCACTGTTCGCCGACTCAACCAAACATGCATGAACACATTTTAGATTCTATTTCTGCCAGCTAGGTGTGACTTGTACCTTTAGAATAATGTCAGGTGCCTTTAAGGTAACGGGTTTATTTCAGCGTACTATATTCAGTCATGTAAGTGCTAATTCCTTATAATGATACTCCTTCATTAACAAATGATCATACACACGGGTAAATTAAAGATACTATATGTTACATTATTAGATTGTAACCAAGTGACAATTAGTCTTACATCTTTTTTTAAATAAACAAAATAAAGAATTAAAGGTGCATTTATTATTAATGACCAAATGATTTAAGTTGTTTATGTGCCAATGAAGTGTAAAAATGTTCTCTTCCTGATCTGAAACTGATCAGATATGTGTTATGAGAATAAGAGCAGCTTCATTTTATCAGAGGTGTACAACTGTTCAATTGGTTTGTTGAATTTTTATTTCTGCCAGTGCAGTACGAGATAACAATAAACCTGTTTCCCCTATGTGTAAATCAGTTGGGATACAAGGCATAGAAAGAGCTCTGCTCTCTACGGGTAGAAACTTTTAGGAGCGTTATACTTCTGACCACGCTCCAGTCAGAGACATCCCTGCAGAAACTTCACTGTTCTGTCAAAAGCAAAGCCCCTGCTGTTACGTCATAGACGTGTAGCCAAAAGTTTCCACTATGGAGACTCATTTGTCACATTGTGACATAAAACAAAAAAGTTGAAGATAAATCAAATCAGAGGAAATTATAATGACATATAAGCTGTGGACCAAATGTGTCACAATTCCGTCCATAAGTCCTATTTCCAAGATGCTTTCAAATGCAGCATTTTCCACACAAATTTGGACAATACACCGACTGGATCCTTCCCGGCTCAATCTATCCCAAGATTTATTGCACACTGGTGACCACTGACAAGCAGAGATTTTAAGTGTATGTAACATTCAACTTATTGGGTTCAAACTTACTCAAATACCTAAAGATACAAATGGGAACAAACCAAGGGGTCATGCTTAACTATGAATGTGAATGCTTAGCTACTCAGCTGTTAAGGTTGCAATGGAACAGTATGCATGTCATGACGTAGAGGACGCAAATAGGAAAAGCTTCGCAAAAAAACAGACCATTTCATTCAACAATGTTTGTTGCAGCCTTCGTGGTCCACAAAACAGGCCATGAAGGCCAAGTCCTTGGAAGGATGCGGCCCCTCAATTTAGACACAGCTATCAACATCTTCTTTATTTAGTTAGAAATTAGTTCACTCCACTTTTAGTGGAATTTTAGTTTGATTATAAATGGAAAAAGACTTGTAAAATATTTGGTCCTCTATTGAGTTGTAAGTGTTAGATAAGTATCTTATGAAACAATCATTCACTGTGATCATTTGAACTAATTCTTAATTATTGTTAAGCACGTCATTTATTAATAAAAATGGATATAAAGTCATACAGGTTGTTCTCTCACCTCCCCTGCATGGCTGAGACTCAGTTTGGGCAGTTTATTCTTCACATTCCCGGAGTTTCCTCCATAAGTCTGACTGTTGTTAAATCCCTCTGTGGCCACTAGAGGGGGTTTAAGCTGCGGAGAGTCACTAGGCACCTGGTCCTGGCCATCCATTGGTCGAACATATGCTGTGGGCTTCTGCTGCACTGCGATCGGCTTCCCTGATAGGCTACCAGGTGGGAAGGTGGGGGTAGTCAGTCCAGACGTGGGAGTGGTTAGACCAGGAGTAGGCGTCGTCAAAACTGATGTGGAAGCCAGCGGGGACGAGGATGTCGACAGGTGAGAACCGGTCTCGTTTTCAAACGGGGAGGTTTTAAAATGTCCGCCATTTTCTGTGTTAGACGCAGGCTTAAAATGACCACCGTCCATGGTGGAAGATCGAAAATTACCACCATCTGTAAAAGAGAAAGAAAAAGTAAAAAAAAAAACAAAACAACACCTGTTATTGTAGAATATTGCTCTGCTCTGTGCTGTCAAAATCTAATGAAGGTTGAATGCCAAAAATTTCTTCTCCCAGAAGGATGGAGCCAATCACAATCAAAGCAAATTATGTGTTGCTTGGTGGTTTAGAAATCAACTGAAAGATGTGGTTATCATCGGATGCAGATGTTAATTTTCATAAATCCCGCCCAAAAAAGTCTGTTTGGTACTGAAATTATTCATAGGCACTCATGGATCCAGAGAATACAAAGATTTTCCATGAATATCAAAATGTAAGAAGTTCTCTGTTTTGTTCTGAATGCCAGGTTTAATCAACCACGTTCTGAGATACACAGTAAACACATCTTGGTGTTTATTCACTTTCTTGATGGAAAAATGGATATCACTCTCATGTACGCACATTAAATTTGAAGCTAATTTATGAGCTCAATATCACGTTTACGGAATAATGTTTGGATTACCCGCAACTGAGTGGGAAAAAAACATTCAACCATGGAGACATCAGCACCTTTGTCAGATAGACCGTTATTCCGAGAACAAACACCCATTTCTCCAAAGGCCTGTGGTTCTAATAATACACACTTTGGTGTCACCAACTTATATACCTAACTAACATAAATAATGCACTTTTTTAAAAACCCAAACCACGATCTTTTCCTAAACCTAAACAAGTAGTTTTGATGCCTGATCCCAACCAAACTACGACTCTTTCTCTAACCTGACTTCGTCCTTTCCTGCATGAATAATACTAAGGTATTAAGGGCAAATAACTCCTGGGAGAGTGTGTATTTTTAGAAAAATAGGCCTTTAGAGCAGTGGGCCTTTGTTTTTTGAGATATCAGACAAATTGGCTTTGGATCCAGTTGGACTTTTTTTGGACTATTGGGGTTTCAATACGATAGAACATCTGAACAAGCAAGACACCAAGATATCAGGAATTTCAGTTTTTATGTACTACAGTACCTGGCTTTAGCGTTATATTTAGTGCACAGACATTAAAGTCAATCAAATTTTCAGAGTGAAAAAAGGTGTATTTCCCAACTTGTCAACTCACCTGGGAGAGGAAGTGTTTTGGAGGGGTGGGAAGAGTGCCTTCTCCGAGAAGAAGATGAAGAAGAAGAGGAGGATGAGGAGGAAGAAGAAGGGCTTGAGTCTCCTTTTAGACCAAGTTCATCTTTAAGTGAGCTAAACAGCTCTTCATGCCTCTGTTCCTCTAATAAAGACATTTTCCCTCTCCCGCTCGTAGCTGCTGTGACCTGCCCTTGACCGTTCTGTCCTAACCCCAGTACGAGGCCTGTTCCTTGGGTGCTCTGTCCGTGACCTGCCCTTGACCAGTCCATGGAGCTTCGGGACTTTTTAGAATTCTGATGTGAGATTGTTGTGGCGCTCGATGACGAAGTAGCCGAAGCAGGAGGTTGCATGGAAGTTGAAGATGAGGAAGATGCATTTACCATCCTTTTTTCTCCACCTCCCTCTGCTCCTCCTCCTCCTCCTCCTCCTCCTCCTCCTCCTCCACCTGTACCTCCCCTCAAGGCTTCGGTGAAGAGCTGGGGCTCCATGGCGGGTCTCTCCGTCATTGAGGTGGTCGGAGTCTGCAGGTTGTTGCTCCCTTTGGGGATTCCCACCAAGTGGCTCTGGTTGGAGTGGCTGGTTAACAGATCTTTCATTTCTTCGTAGGAGCCCAGCGTGTTCTGGACACGACTCGCCAACGCATCACCTTTATTAGTCTGAAAGGAGAAGAGGAAGAAGAAAAAGACAGGAGGGAGGAAGAGAGAGAAGAATATTAATTAAGTCTTCCACTTTTCCATTTCTTTAGCCTTGATGAAAAGCCCTCTTTATTCATCCAGAGAGGAACAGTGAGAGACGGATAGGGTGACCACTGACCAGACATCAAGATGAGATGATTAATTAAACACATGCCACCCTTAAGAGGGTCCAGTCCAGGCTGGAGCAGTAAAATTAATGGGGCAGGAATCATTATTAGCCTGACCCCAGATTCTCAAGCAATCATTGCTTGGAGGACAGTGCGGGTCTTACTGATATATGACGGTGTAGCACCTTCAGCTGCTACGTGAGATGTTCCCCAGAATAGCTCGAGAATACCTTTTGTGTCAGTCACTGACAGCTCCTTTAATGACGACACTACATGATTTGATCATTTGGCATTTCTGAAAGGACATGAGCCATTAGCAGGTGGTTCTATATTTTGAACCAGATTCCTGCAAAAAAAAGAAAAAAGGTGAAATCCTGTAGATTTTTATCCAGTTCTCTGATATTTCTCTTCGACCTGAGCAACAAATTGTGAAGCAAATATTAATCTTGAGCCAAGTTTGAATTATGCAACATCTACAGCCTATTATTTGATCGTGACATTTCATCATGAATTACTGACAAATAATGGAAACTCTGAATAAAATCAATGTGAGATGTGGCCCTGTAATTTTAACTTTTGTGTTATGTACAGCAATAGATCCAGGTATCTGACAGTCAGAGAAAGCTACTATAAGTATAAAGGTTAAAACGTATGAAAAGGAGTGAATAAAACCCTTTATCTAATTTTCAAGACAGGGTGAAATTGCCTGTATTTGGAGAGGTTAATGAATTCATGAATAATGAATTTATGTTCATAGGAAGAAGGAGCTTAACTAATCTTAGGTAATATTTCTGGAAAGAGGATCGAGTTACATAATAATGAAAAATCGCTACACTGATTGTAGTGGCGCTTAACACCAATCATGCAGATCTGTGCGAGGCTGTCGAGGGCGATTTTCTAACCACATTTATTTCCACAGTGGTCAGGAGAATAAAATCACACATCGTGTACATCAGTTGTTTCCCTATGCAAAACAGCTTCAGTCAGTAACTGAGCAACACTGTTATAACAGGCAATGATCCATGGAGAGGTCTTATTGCTGAGGAGGGATCTCTCAGTGTATGTTTGTACGTGTGTGTTAGACACTTCATGACTTTACATATTACTATAACACCACCCTTTCATTTGCTCTAATGGAGGGTGATGTATGAATCGTTTGATACTAATTGCTACATTGTGATGCCCTTTTTCATGATCAGATAGGTTTGATAGCACTTTATGAACCAGGTGAAACTGAAATGGATGGTTTCACTGAGATACGTGATTAATTGTTTACTCTATGTCAAGGCATTAACATGTTCACGCTGACGATGTTACGTTAGGTACAATGCTTGACAAGTTTACCATCTAAGCATCACCTCGACCTTTTTGATGGCAATCCATTAAAACAGGTGAGACATTTCGATCAAAGGAGAACACTTAAGGTAGTCATCAAGTCATTAGCACTCATCGTCAAGATTATGAATGTCTGGACCACATTTTATGCTTGTCCATCCAGTAGATGTTCAAATATTTCACTAGGTGGCGCTACGAAAAAATTAAGAGGATCACCATTGGATTCATCCTTTGGTGATCATGAACGTCAGGACAGTGTAACAAAGGTACAAAGGTTTCTGAAGAACCATGTTGGTAGTCAAGCCTTTTCCGCTAATCCCGGTTAATCTAAGAATCGGAAAAAAATGTGGATCATTGGTGGACCTGAGGCGGGCCGAATGAAGCCTGATTGCTCAAACAAGTCACATGTAATCAAAGCTGCCACACTGTTAATTATACATAACTTCAAGCCTTGATATAATTTGAACAGGTGAGTTAATAAAAAGTTGTCATGAATGGGGAAATTAGCTATAAAGACCAAAACTGTTTTTTGTACCAGGCTGTAAACATGTTTATTTCTGCTGTGAAGTTGGACATTTTAACATGGGGACTTATGGAGAGTGACTCGTTCTGTAGCCAGCCTCAAGTGGACGTTTGAGGAACTGCAGTTTTTAGCCTATCTTCCACATATGCTTAACTTCACAGCCATGGACAATGTCGCTTGGTTGCGATACAGTATTTCAGTCTGGTCCAAAGGGGTGCCCCAACAGACAATGCTATTAATAAATAACTAAAACTTACTGAAACAATAATGAACTCCAAAACAGACACAAATCAATATTCTGTCAATAAAATAATTGACTAATAGACTAATTGTTTCAGCTCCCTTTTTATATTAGACGATGGGATGAATTCCTCAGGAAACTCGTGTGATTTAAGTGATCTAACCTCCTCATACTGTAAGTTATATTCAGTACATTTGTCTAAGATAAAAGAGGGTTGTGTTTCACTCAGATTTACAGAGCAAATCCCAAAGATCATCCAGTGGCTGAGACGTAATTTCTACTTTACCTCTCAAGTGCTATTTTTTAAGCATCAGATGAGTCTCCTAAATTTTCACCTAGTATGCTTTTAAAGCACTTACTCATACTTTCCACTGCAACTTAAACAATTCTCAGCCTGAAGTAAGAGGAAGAAAAGACAACCTCAAATTCAGATGGGATCAAAAAAACATGGTGTTTAATATGTAGTGGGAGTTTGACATCAGAGAGGACATGACTTGATAAAGGAAACGGCAGATTTGCATATGACAATTGCAATTATTTAAATAAATCACAGGTGAACCCTGGGTAATAGTCCTGGCTTTAACATAGATAGATCCTTGTGGTCTTGTGGTCCACGAAAACGTCAAGTCAAATGTGGAAACAACATTCATCTCTCCTACCACGTCTGTCTTCACTTTACTGTATCTAATTAAGTATGAAAACCATGAAAACACCAAAAAATGAAACAGGGCAGGGAATCAAGCCATATTTACAAAAGAATCATACAAGAAAGGAGAGATCTGCTTTCAAATAATCTTAACAGATGTAATTTCTGCATGCACACACACACACACACACACACACACACACACAAACACTACACACCGTGGCGAGCCAAAGTTAGCAGTGAATAAATTAGCCCATCTCTTCTCCATCTCAGGCTCATGAATAAAAGATCTGGTGGCTGAAGAGGAACAGAAAACACATTTACAGAGAAGCAAAATGAAAAACCGAAGAAGAGAAAGAGAGGATGAATACCTATGCGTGTGTGTGTGTGTGTGTGTGTGTGTACGAGTGTGTGTGTGTGTGTGTGTGTGTGTGTGTGTGTGAATAGATCATCCCAAATAGCTGCTAACAGCATAACGCTCTTTAACAGGATTAGAAGAGGGATTAGCTAATAGCTGACAGAGTGTATGAATACTGGAGAGAGGAAGAGGGAAAGACAGAAAACCAGAGTGATGGACACGCGATAGACCTACAGGTACAGAGAGAGACTGACGGTAGAAAAAAATGAAGAAGAGAGAGAGACCGGGAACGATAAAAATTTTATAAATCCTATGTGATAATGAAAAAGGGCTGATATAGATCTCTAAAGGAGCAGTTCAGTAAGTTCAGTTAGCACTTAAACACAGAGAAAGTGCAGAGAGGTCGTGGAGGTCGTGGTAAATCCACTGAATTGTATGAAGTAAAGCAACAAGCACTTGGGGGGGAAAAAAAAATGAAATTGTTAATGTGGCAAATAAATCAGCTGAAGAAAGTGGCAAGGTGTGCCAAGGCTAGTTTTTCAAGTTTAGCAGCACTGAGAGATAAAGTGTGGAAGTGTGTGGAGGAAAAAGATTAGTTTTAAAGACTGGAATATGAAACAAGCAAACATGTTGTCCCCTATGAATGATGCAGTCTACCCTGTGAGTCACTTAAGATGTATCTTTGCTCCAAGTTTTATTGTATTATTGCTACCTTCAATAATAGTTCCCTTGCTCAGTTAATCGCTGTAATTAATGAGAGTTGTAGAAATCCTCCGCCGGTACTGTGAAAGAATCCAATTGAACCATTTTTGGAGGCACCGAGCTGATTGTAAATTGTATACACATAATAAACTCTATATAACATGACTATATTCTTATATTAACAATACATAAAATGACTATGTGTAATGTGACCCACAGAGCATTACCAACCCTCGTCTTCCAGCTCACTGTTTTGATTTTATGGCCTGAATCTTCATGTTTTGGTTCAAAAAGTCACTAAAACAACTCAAACAGACTTCATTTTGTTGGCGCTGTTTTTCATATTTCACATTTAGATTTATTTGGGGGTTTTTATTGGGTTTGTGGCTGTTTTTGTCCCTATTATTGTTTTTTGTTACTTCAAATTCACATTTATATCTATATCTATATAATTTACCTGCTTGTGCAGGTCAGTATTTGTTATTTCTTCTGTTTGTTCTTGTTGATTTGGCTTATATTGCAGTTTCTTGTCTTTATTATACTGTATGGTTTTAAGTTGTTGTCTTATTATTGTTGACTGTTACTAAAGTCTTGCAGGTCTCATGCAATTTTACGATGCATGCAGACATTTTCTGTGGAAATGCTCTGTTAAACTCACTGTACACTATATCTGGCCAGCACCAAACAGAAGACAAAGTTAGCGACTAGAGCTAAAAGGAGTGTGAATATTTACATTAATCAGGTGGCTAGAAAAACGACTCTGCATTGAGGTTTATGTAGCGATATATCAATGTTCTGTTTACAGCTTGTTACAGCCGGTTTAGTCTATACATTGGAAAAGCTGAGGTACAGCTGATCATACTTTAATTGGAGCCAACTGAATACTCCTCGACTCATCCTCCCTTTCTAAGCATGTGGGAGAAAGTACAGCGGCAACGCAAAAACAAGCTAAAAAAGGCCTTGTCTAGAGTCAGTGTTTGGCCATTTGTCCACTCTGGGTTACCATAGAAACATGGTGGTTCAATATGGCAGACTACATAGAAGAGGGCCCAATCTTTTGGTAGATATAAAAGGCTCAAAATCACACTGATTCTTATTCTGAGGTGATTTATACACTAATAAAAACATAGTTATGAATATCATATTCCATTTCTGCCATTAGATCCTGCTAAATAACACACACTGGACTTTTAACTGCACCAAAACAATCTAAATAGCAGATTAAAGTTTAAAAGATTTAAGATTTTAATGATTTTAAGACCAGATATAAAAATGAAAATAGATAAATCCATTGCTATGTAGCCCTAAAATGAGGTTTATGCAGCTTTTGATCACATGAAAACAATCCTCTCTGATATAACTGTAACCACCTAAATGATAAGCCAGTCGGATGAAGCACACTTGAAACACAGCAGGCTTTGTGCTCTTCCAGGAGTTCAAATAAATGTTAAAATAAATGAACAAACAATCTTCTAATTGTGGCTCCAATTATCCCCTGGTGTTATATCGTGGTGTAATATCATCCTTCACACAGCCCAGTCCAGTCATCCTTGCTTTCTCCTCACACACACACACACACACACACACACACACACACACACACACATACACACACATCTTGACCTCACCTCAGCACCATTAATTAGTTGGAAACAATTAGTTGGAGTATGGAGGCACCTAGGATTAGATTCATTATCAAAACAACCTCTCATGTGCTGCCCGGAGCCCCCGAACCTCGGGCAACGTCTTCCTGAGAACCCCTCCGTGTCCTCTGCGTTCAGACACAGCAGCCGTTAAACACATTCTGTCAAGATTCAAAGCCAGTCTGTCCCAAGGTCGATACACTTGGCGGCATAACCGAGTGTTGAAGTGCCTGGCGGTAGCAAATGAGAGTTAACAAACCAAAATCAATTTTATACACAGGGGCAGGAGAGTGGCCATGGATTTCATGCATGGCTAGTTCACTTTGAGCTAAAGAAGAAACAAAATGATGGCATCTCCAGTGCCTTAGATCAGAACAGACCAGAACCTTATGCTTGAGGATATTACTGTAATGGCCTCAGGGGGAGAGCGCACGAGGAACAAATGGTCACAGTAGCCTATAATGATCAATAGGCCATCATCATCCACAAAAACAGCACTGAAATGCAATATAGCACAAAAAATGTTAGAATAATTGTTGTTTGGCAATAACAATCCCTTTCAATTGATTACTTGCACAAGGCAAAATTGTTTTATATGAGCCTAAATCACAAAGCGGGGCTGTTTTAGACAAGAGTGGGCCATCCTTGCTGATTAATATGCCGTAAATTCACTCCATTTGCCCAAATGAAATTCTGGTGTCAGGTACGTCCATTCTCCTCCAGCGGGGATCAATCAAAACTTCACAGCGAAGTATAAAACTGTCTCCTAAACAGCAATGAGAGAGCACTCTGTGTGGAGAAAGCCACACTCAGTGTAAAGAATCACAGCTCAGGCAGGTTGTAAAGGTGTGTGTGTGTGTGTGTGTGTGTGTGTGTGTGTGTGTGTGTGTGTGTGTGTGCAGCTTACAGGATTGCTTTGTGTTTCAGTCCTCGCAGATAGGCAGTTGCTGTTTGCTTGACATTTTTAAAATTGGTTGTTTTAGTTCAGAGAGGTTTTGGAAATATGCTTATTCACTTTTTGTATTTAGTTAAATGAGAAAACCACTGTGTTGTTACATCCCTATCCCTTTTCTGATGGGATTAACGTTACAGGGGGAGGCGGAGAGTGAAATATTCACTGAGCTCTTCTGTAATTTAACTCGGCGTTCCTGAAGGTATTTTAACCATCGGGAAATAACAGGATATGGTCTGTAATAGACATGGACATTCAGCAGGACAAAGTCAAAAGCCGGAGGGAGAGAGACGTGAGGCGAAGATGCTGCGTGAGGTGAATTTTGAGTCAAAAATCACCTCTCAGTCATAACTCACCCGTAACACAGACATATTAAACATGACTTCCACAAGATGTCATTATCTCTCCCATCCGAAAATCATCCAAGTTTTCTTCAGTAGCAAACTAATCCACTGATATTTGTCTGTACATCAATGGGTATGTTGCAAATAGGAGCAGCTAATAACTGCTAATACTTCTATTGGTACCAATTTGCCATATTAGGAACAAATATAGGCTTAAAAAACAGCCCATTTTATTAGGTTTTATGAGGTAATCTCTGCCGTCATATTGGTTCCCAAATAGTTAGTAAAATGTTAATATATGAACGTCATTTCAGATGGGTTAGGGTTAATTTAACACATGAACAAAACTGTAAAAATGCAAATTTGTGGCTTTAGGTGGATTTACAAGCTATAAATATTTCTTGACAACAATCTTCTCATCTTCAGAAAGAAAGCAACAAATGTATATTTAAGTGTAGCTATTCATTAGTCAACCATGCTTACTTTATAAGGTTCTCCAAACAGGTTGAATCCAGTTGAGAACAGATCTTCATCCTGTTGGACCTCCTGGTTCCTCCTCTCCCACTCCCTCCTCTTCAGGGCGCTGCGCTCCGACTCCAGATGACTGGAAGGACACAAAGAGAAAAAGCTTGTTAGCATCCCCCACTGAGGCAGACACATTGCCTGGCACCAGTGAGACCTGCTGGTTTCTAATGAGCATTGCTAACAAGTCATTTTGGATCTGCAAAGAGCATCGGTGTAAATTCTTTTCCTGCAGTGTGATTAGAGTAGCTCGGTAGCTGGTAAAGGAAAATAACAGGATAAATCATGTCAGTGCGCTGTCTGCAAATTCAACTTAATCAGTAAGAAAAAAACTAAATCCTGCTAGAAGTGAGATCAAGAGAAGATGATGCCTGTAAAACAAGGATTCAGCAGTAATGTAGATGAAGATATTCATCTTGATTAATGAAGCTGAATGGTTGTTTAAGATTACTAATAACATTTAGACATCAAACCCATCTTTGACATTTCTCTGGATATGATACAGTTTCACTCTTTACTTCACTTCTTCACTTCCAACATACGCTACCTTCCACTGAAACTAATATCCGGATAATCCCTTGAACACAACCTAAGTGACCTTAAGTGTTTGGACTGACACTTCCAAAGAATATATTGAATGTTTTCTGTCTCTTTGAATCAGCTCAGCTCAGAGGTTAAGCAGTCGTTTTTATTCTAGCCTTCTGAATAAATTCCACTCCTCTTAAATTCGATTTGCAAAAGCTGCTTGATTTTCAAACTCCCATAAAATGTTCATCCCGTGCAACTACTGACCCTTATGTTATCCAGAAGTTTCTATGCCTTGTATCTGTATCTACAGGAAACAACTTTTTTTGTCCAAACAAGTCAGCCAAGGTCATTATACTTCAAATTTTGTGAGAAACAGTGCAAAGACTGTTTCATTTAAACTTCTGATTTGCTCCAAAGGTCTTTGTATCTTTTGGATGTGAAGGAATTGTGGATAAAAAAAACAACTGGCCACTGATTCGATAGTATTATATCTGTATGGAGCTGGAGCCAAGAGTCAATTAGATTAGCTTAGTATAAAGACTGGAAGCAGCTGGCCTGGTCATTAAACTTAAAGCATGTTGTATCTCATCATTGTACACAAACAAAACACAATTGAAACATGATCATTTGTGGTTTTAAATGGAGTTATGGATGTAACTAGCCTATATCTTGCCAAAAAGGTTTATCCATCGGCTCAGCACGTCACTGTAACTGACTTTTTTCACATTTAACCTTAAAACCACAAAATGTTGCTTATGTATGGATTAAACAAATTAGATACAACTTAATAAATAATGAGCATTGGAAGTGAGGTGTAAACTTTGGACACAGCTATAGCTGTTCCTCTGCTTCCAGTCTTTATGCTAAGCTAAGTTAATCATCTCCTGGCTCCAATCTCCTTATATACTAAGTGTAAAGACATTAGAGTGGTATTGATCTTATTATCTAACTCTTGGAAACAAACCAGCATATTTCCAAGAATATTTAATTAATGCTTCTAGTCCAGCCTGTGTTATATTTTTGCAAACAACAGTGGCCAAAACATTGAAACATGAAATGAAAGATCATCTTTGTATACGAGGGGAACAAACTCATAGAAAAAGAACACACCACTGACAGTACATTTTTTGTTCCTATAATATTAGTCAAAGGACAAAGTGTAAACAAAGCAAGTGAAGAGAAACAACAGTCCATCATTTAGGACAACTTTAAGACACAAAGGTCAATGAATCTGGAAAATTTCCAGAACTTTAAATATGTCTTCAAGTGCAGTCGCAAAAACCCTCAAACACTCAACATGAGGAAACTGGTTCTCATGAGGACTACCCCACGAAAGGAAGACCTGGGAGGATAAGAGGATAAGTTCATTACAGTTACCAGCCTCAGAAATCACCCATAAACGGCACCTCAGGTTACAGCCAACATAAATGCATCACAGAGTTCAAGTAGCAGACACCTATCAACATCAATCAGGCCTTCGTGGGTTGAGCTGCTGCAAAGAAACCACAACTGAGGGAGAGCAACAAGAAGAATTGTTTGGGCCAAGAAACACAAGGAGTGGACACTGGACCAGTGGAAATCTTTACTTTGGTCTGATCAGTCAAATTTGAGATCTTTGGTTCCGACCACAGCGTGGTCACTTTGTGAAAGGCAGATGTGGTGTCGTCTACATGTGTGGTTCCCACCATGAAGCACTGAGGAGGAGGTGTGATGGTGTGGGGGTGGTTTGCTGGTGCCAGCATGTTTTCAGTATTAATCTACAATGTAGAAAATAATAAAAAAAAATAAAGAAAAAGCAATGACTGAGAAGGTGTGTCCAAACTTTTGACTGGTGCTGTATGTCATTAGCTGGGTACTTTCATTCATGAGTGCGTTTATTTTTAGCGTAGGTGGGCCCAGTGGGAATTGAAGTCCTAATCCAGACAGTGTTTATGACATGTTGTACCCACTGAACCACAATGCACTGCAAAGGACAGATGCGTTTATGTCCGGTCACAGTGTCATTGGATGGCTCCCAATAAATTTGCTTTTAATCTTTCAACATTCCTACACTACCGCAATGAACCGGGGTTTTCTGTCTCGGAGGCAAGAATTATTGCTGTGGATATGAGTCAAGATTGTTTCTTGTGGCATTTAAAATATGAGACAGCTGACAGTAAACAATGATAAGAATGATTGGAGGCGAAGGCAGAGTGGTCTGTGGGGAATAGAGATGGTGGTGAAACCCAGGTTTTTGGAACATTTTTCCTTATATAACCATGTATTTTTAGCAAAAAACCCTTTTACTGCACAGTTACTGATTCACTCTGCCCTCCTAAACTTTTGCAGTCACCAGCCTCCACTGAGAAATCTACAAGCTGGCAGCCAAACTCGAATCTCAGTAGTACAAAGTAACGTGTGTGCATATGTGAGTGTGAGTACGAGTCATGCTTGAGGCTGTGGCCCGCTGACCCAAGAAAGGGCATCCTGTTTTACCACATCCACTGCCAAGAGATGAGACAGGCGGGCTAATTAGCGATCAACACAATTAAAAGAGACTTTCTCTTTTCCTCTACCAGACCCTGCCTTCAACATTTAATCCGTCAGCAAGATGTGAGTGGGAGGGAGAGAGAGCGGAGAAGCAATTGGAGTAAAGAGAGAGGGGGGGAAAAAAATCACAGAGACCCACGGGAAGGGAAAAAAAGACCCAGTTTCAGAGCAACAGACAGTTTCTTAAAAAGGAAAGAAAAATAACAGAATGATGAAAGACAGGGTGGAGGGATGGGGAGAGGAAGGTAGGATGGGAAGAAGGGAGGAGCAAAAAGCAGGAGAGAGCAGTGGGAATAACAGACATAATGATTGACAGGTTAGGTGTTTGTGTGTATGCGTGTGTGTGTGTGTTACAGGAGTATACCTAGGCGTGATCATTGTGTGCGCTGGGGCTGCTGGTTGACATGTGCATTGTCTGTCAGTGCAGAAAGATAACTGACAGAGCTGTCACTACAACAAACACACACGTATACAGTATACACACACAAACACACACACACAGTCCCATGCCACAGATCACTGTCTCTGTCTCCGTCTGTCACGCACTAGACATTCACACAGAGGGAATCAGGTCAGACGAGGTAATTAACACATCCAGGATTTATTTCCTAGCATGTGGCAGGAACAGAGTACAACACTACCTGCCACACACAGGTTACACTTTTGACACTTCGCTGAATTGACTTTGACTTCTTGTCTTTGCAGCTTTTTGAATCAGAGTGCTCTGGTCAGCCGGGTCAGTAAGAATCTTCAGTGCTATGCCGTGAAACTATTTTTTGATGAATTGTTGGCAGAAAGTTATAGTTGTATTATCGTGAAACTCTATTTAACTTTGAGGTTTCATACTGCTAATGGCAGGAGTGGTAATTTGAGTGATGCCAATACCCGTGTGGATCACTGACAGTATAAAGAACGCCGTCACCCACAGGTTTCTGAAGAGCTGTTTTGAAGCTCAGAGTGTGGTGGCTCTGGCCGCAGCCATGATTAGCCCGGCTAATCTAAAAATGGGCAAAGACGTGGATCATTGGCGGACCTGAGGTGGGCTGAATGACGCCTGGTTGCTCAAACAAACCACCTATAGCAGCTTGTCGGTCAAAGTGTCTACGCTGTTAATTATGCATAACTTCAATCCTCAATATAATCTGAACGGGTGAGTTAAATAGAAATTCACCCTCAGTACAGTTGTCATGAACGAGGAAATTAGCTACAGAGACCAAAACTGTTTTTTGTACCAGGATGTAAACATGTTTATTTCTGCTGTGAAGTTGGACACTTTAACATGGGGACTGACTTGTTCTGTAGCCAGCCTCAAGTGGACGTTTGAGGAACTGCAGTTGTTCTGCACTTTTGCATTGGCTTCACTTCACAGCCACAGGAAACAAAAATGGAACTCTGCCGCTTGATGTGGACAAGAACTAAAGATGTTCATACTATCGGCTCAAACATTCACACAGGCAGTTAACCAACATGGCCACTGTCGTTGTTAGCCATATCTGTAGTCCCAGCTGTCATCTGAACACATTACTCTGTGCTGTGATACAAATAACCTCTATAAACAGAACTTTTACCATCTGAAGCAATCTGGTTTCTGTTTGTTTGTAGTCTGAGTAGTATTGACAAATCACGTTTAAGCAGACTTAGGTTACATGCAGATAAACAGTATGTGTGTGGAGAAAGGAAGAGGCGGAAAGCAATCTTGGAACCCATCGGTTGTCATCTAACAATGATTTAGCTTTTTATTAGCTGCATTCATATGAGGGATTAGCAGAAATGTGTCCCTTTGCATCATTCCCACGTATCAAGTTGCTAATTGCTAACTAAGTCTTGGTCTGGATATCTGTTATATATCCGGAAGATCACCTGTGAAGCACAGAGGTGACAGGATTACCCTTTTGGTGTTACTGCGTTTTGATAGTCTGATTATTTGTCATCACCACAGAGACACTTATTGCTAGCTTCTCTCCTCCTTTCCATGATGTAGGATGAACACACTGAGATGTGAGGGGGCTGCAGATGACTCAGCAGGTGTTCAAATATTGTAACATTACAGAATCAGTGCCTCATAACCAAGCTATGTGTGCTTGTTGAAATGAAGAGAAAGTACATCTTGCACCAGTGTTCACAGGCTATAAAGCCTCTTAGTTACACCACCTCTCAAATATGAGATGCTAGGATGATCTCCCAGAGGCTTAAAACTTCAACAAATGTATCAGAAAACATTTTATTCACTTTAGGAAAATAGAAAAATATGCACAATAGATGCTGTTTTATATTATTTTCAAATAAAAGTGAGGAAAATTCAAATTTAACTTGCACTTCATCGACAAATATTCAGATTTCGTTCGTGTTCTGACGTTCAGTTTTTGTCTTTGAAAGATCAGAGATGGCAGCCGGGTTTGTTAGTTTGTCTGCAGTGCTGATAGATAATAGTGAAACACACACTTTTGAACGAAAGACAGAAAGAAAAAGGCAGATGGATGATGGACAGACGGACAGACAGATGGATGGATTGCTGGGGATTAATAGCAGTGGTGATATCAGCAGTGGGCATACTGTCGATGTTGATATTTTCTGTGAATGAAAATGTAGCGATGGCAGCTTTCTTGCCTACCACTCTGCTTTCCTTCTGTGTGTGTTAATGTGTGTGCGTGTCCTGAAGTAATGCTGATAGCCAGAGTAAGCTCTGGGAATTTAATCTCAGCAGAGCTATGCTGTGCTCCCCTGATAACTAAACACACACACCACACACAGACGCACACACCAGTGTCTCTAACACAGCCTCATCACCCTCTCATTCACTTTCACCGCACACAACCTCGGTAACACACTCTCTGCCTCAACAACTGGTGCCTATAAGCAAGGCACTGGACCTACAGCTCAGCAGGCTGTGGAAATGCAGATTCCTTTCTTTGATGAATGAGGATTAATCTCAGAGGTTATCATGGGAAATTGAACTATCGCCCCTATGAGCAGTGCTTGGATACAGTATAAAAAGTGCAACTGACAGGTTTGCTATTAGACTCAAATTTATATGTTTTAATACTAAAATATGTATGGAGCTGTGCTGAAGTTGTGATATTTGGTTTTATTTATTATATTTACTCATTTTATATAATGCAGAACCTTTTACATTTAATGCCAGTAAAAACTTTCCAACACGCCAGATGTTAAAAGCCAGACAGTGGATTGAGTTGAACATGCTGAAGTTTTTTCTGTGTTCTGTCGTCAGCGGGGAAGAAAGGCTGCAGTCTGTGTAAGTCATCAAGAGAGTTTCTGGAGCTGCTTCATTGAAAATCAACTGGGGCCTGACTTGTGTGGACTCATGCTGCATTTGTGTCTTATGGGAATAACTGTCAGAACAGTTCAAGGCAACCGCTCGGAAATATATTTCAGCTCATCTGAAGCCATGAAGACATTCTGAGCATTTTTCTTTTTTTATTTACGATCACTACATACTTTTTTTTTTTTAAAGCAAATGAATCATTTACTTCTTATTCAAAATGATGTTTTGCAAATAACACAATGTGTACTTAAGCTAAAAGGGTACACTTATTGGATTATTCTGAAGCAGAACAATCCCAACACTGGGCAGTGATTAGCTGACAGCAGGCAGCAGGCTCACATGAACATGTTAAATGGAGGCTTTTATGTTCGCATGCTGCAAAACGGTCCCAGTTGGTCCTTTTTCTGAGCAGAAAAAGCACAGGTGTTGCTAATAACATTAAGTATGGCGGCGAGCCAGCATGTACGATACCCGTATCTAAAAACCAAAGCAGCTAAATGGAATTCAGCCATCATCGCAGATAAACATACACATCGCTCAAATTCCCTCTTGTCCACTGAGCTGAAATCAGGTTTAAGCTCGTAAAATATCTGCCCTATACAAATCACTACTTCCCTAATATATTCTTATCCAACCATTATTCCCACAGGATGGGCTTTTTTTCCCTTCCATACCTGAATTGATGGATTGTTTCAAATAGAAAAATATCCTTGTCTATACGGAGATATATGTGACAGCTTATGAGCTTTTATCCATGTGTCTCTGGAATGCTCCAGATGCTGAGTACATGTTTATGTGTCAGTGACTCTGTTGACCCAAAGAGGGCAGTGAGCTCATTTTCTCTCTGTGTCCATACAAGTCGATTATCGTTTCTATTATTCTAATGTTTGACGATTTTTATCATTTCATTTCAAATGATCTTTTTTCCCCTGCAGTGTATCGTTTGCTTACGTTCATGCAGAGCTACATAAACTCCCTCATTAACTGCAGCTCCAGAGGAAGGTTGACTGACCCAATCGCTAAAATAAAATTAAACTAACGTGCAACTACAATTTTTCCATTTATTTTAATTGGTGTTAATCAACATCTAATCTAAAACATATTAATTACGCTGGTGAAATCTGCACAAAGATACAAGATTCAAGTGAAAAGTTCTCAATACTTAAACTGGTGCCAATTATTTTTTCCACATCTAATTTTGTACATTATCTTGATCATACACAGGCTGAGGTCATCTGCACTCGAACAAGAATAACAGTAATAATTATTTCTTTTTGTACAAAGAAGATTTAGTGGCTCTGTAAACCAATTAAAACATTATGTAGCATAGCACAAGTTCAGGCAGAGCACTGAAGTTATGTTTGTATTAGCTGATTAGCATCAGCTGCTTTATTTATGCTTCACGATCATTGGCGTATACTCAGCTGAGTCCAGCCACACTCTCTCAGCCAACAGTGCTTGCCAAAAACTGCAGTTCCTCAAACGTCCACTTGAGGCTTGAAGTCAGTCTCCATAAGTCCCCATGTTAAAATGTCTTCACAGCAGAAATAAACATGTTTACGGCCTGGTACAAAAAACAGTTTTGGTCTCTATAGCTAATTTCCCCATTGATGACAACTGTACTGAGGGTGATTTTTTATAGAACTCACCTGTTCAAATTATATTAAGACTTAAAGTTATGCATAATTAACAGCATGGCCGCTTTGATTGACCGGTGGGTGCCGTTATAGGCGGCTTGTTTGAGCACCCAGGTGTCATAAGGACCCTCAGGTCCACGTCTTTGTCGATTTCTAGATTAGCCGGGAGGTGGAAGAGGCGGGACTACCAACATGACGGCGGCCAGAGTCGCCACACTCCGACAAACCTTCAGAGAAATGGGTGACGTCACCGATATGCTGCCCATTCTTTATACAGTCAATAGCCCAACCTTGTACTAATGTGGTATTCTTGGTTTGTTGGATTTGGATAATGCCAATACTTGTACACAAAGAAAACAAAATGGAACACTGAGATATGTTCAACCTATCCTTGAATACTGCATGTGTCCTTCCTGGGCAAAATGAATGCACCCAAATTTGTCACATTTTTGTAGCTGAAAATCGGATTAAGTTTGAAACTGCCTGGAAGAACAATACATTTATTAAAACAAAATAAAAGCATTTTATAAAACATTGTATTATTATTATTATTATTATTATTATTATTCTAACAGGACCGTGTCTGTCCAACGTGATGGCAAAACTCATGAGAGATTCTGTTTTTATGTTACTTCAGCTTAACCCACGCTTTAATTAGTGACACAACTGCCAATAATGTAGCCATTATGACAATGCTTTTAAAGTAAATCATCTTATTAATGAAATTCTTCTATAAATCAAACACTGCTGATTATTACACCTTTAACTCAAGTGGTTCTAATAAGCCCTCCACAATTCGTATTTTCAATCTTTGTATTTTATTTAACCTGCATTTAACCGGGCAGCTCAATTAGGAATAAGCCCTTGAATGCGTTTATAGTGTGCACATGCACGAGCATGTGTGTGTGTGTGTGTGTGTGTGTGTGTGTGTGTGTGTGTGTGTGTGTGGGAGAGAAAGCTCGGGGATGAGGGGGTAGAACGAGTGTTTTGGAATGACAGGGAGAAGTGAGGGGGATAATGAGAGGAGGAGGAAGAGGAGGAGAGGGGGAAGGAGAGAGGAATAGCTGTCAGGCAGCAGACAAAAGCTTTGTTTGAAGTGTCAGTTCAACGACGCATTTTGTGCGTGTTTGTGTGTGTTATCTGGTTTGTGTGTTCATTCAGGCGGCATTAGACATCAGAGAAATATCAGCAGGCATTCCTGGATAGAGAGAGGAGAAGAGGAAGAAGAAGTAGATCCAGAATGCCATCAATATGAAAATATACAGCTTTTAAGGTTTCTGTATGGATTGTAAGAAGGCGGATATCAAAAATCACTTGCTTTGTGTGTTTCTGTTTGACATGAGTGCAGGTATTATAATGAGACACAGCCTTCAAACACATTGTTACTTCCAGCTTTGTTTTAATGCACATCACACACCCCCGTGTGTTTGACACTGATGGATAGATAAATAGGCCGAGAGCGAGGACAGAGCGGGAATATGAGAGAGAGTCTGAAGCTTTGTAGTTTTTTTTTTTCTCTTTTCTCTGTGTGTCTCATCATAATGCAGGAGAGCCTCACAATGACACCAAAACATAAAGAAATCACACGGTATGTAAAGGTGTTCTCTGATTTAAGCGTGTATATATTTTCTCAGCGAGTATTTTGTTTGTACGCTCAGTATAGAACAGGTTTTCATATTTTTTTCCTTCTCAGAAACGAAAACATCACAAGTTAAAAGTAAAGCTGTGTGAAGTCCTTCAAAGATGATACCACTGTTTTTGCAAGTTATAGACACTTTACTACAAATCCCATATATCCTTTACATCACAATAACCATCTGACTGACAAAGCTGTTGGATTTAAGATTTTTGGATGTATTTTGTACTCTGGAGTTTGATTTAAACTCATTTATGAAAATGTATGAAAATAAAGCCCCACAATGAACTGCCAACTTGTCCCGGGTGTACCCCACCTCTCGCCCACTGTCAGCTGGCATAGGCTCCCTACAGGCAACCTGAAGCCAGTAGGGAAGTGCCAAAAACTGCAGTTCCTGAATCGTGCACTTGAGGCTGGCTACAGAAGTGAGTCAGTCTCCATAAGTCCCCATGTTAAAATGTCCAACTTCACAGCAGAAATAAACATGTTTACAGCCTGGTACAAAAAACAGTTTTGGTCTCTATAGCTAATTTCCCCGTTCATGACAACTGTACTGAGGGTGAATTTTTATAGAACTCACCTGTTCAGATTATATTCAGGCTTGAAGTTATGCATAATTAACAGCGTGGCCACTTTGATTGACAGGTAGGTGCCATTACAGATGACTTGTTTGAGCACCCAGGTGTTATTCAGCCCGCCTCAGCCGATTTTTAGATTAGCTGAGAGGCGGAAGAGGCAGTACTACCAACACGGTGGCGCCCAGAGCCACCACACTCTGAGTTCACAAAAGCTTTTCAGAAACCAATGGGTGAGGTCAGTTATACTGTCAGTGGCTCCAGCTTCCCGCCACTCCAATAAGGATAAACAGTTATGGAAAATGGATGGATGAAAATCAATTAAAGAAACTTTGCTTGAGTCATGTAATCCATTAAAGCGTTCAGAGTGGTCAGATGAAGAAAAGACGTGAGTGGATGTGAATCCGTTAACCCGATGAAGACGTCAACGTGAGCTGAACATGCTGATTGCTGAGATCAGGGTCTGAGCCTATAACCATATAACACATGGTCAGTGCATACATTGGTAGCTAGCCACAGCTAACGTCTGTACAGTTGGTTAATTGGCTGTTTGGGGTGAATAAATAAATACAGACTGCAGAAAAAACCTCTAGTGGTTTAATTTGCATGTTACCTCCATACTGATCACAGTGAACATGGAGTCTGCATTAAAAACACACAAAGGGCCTCGGGCTCAGTTTGCCTTATAGATACTGTACCGGATACTTCATGATAGATATTTACATCTTTACTACTTTACTTACACAGAACTGTGCTTTAGCTTATGTTCAGTTCAATAATAAATGTAAATTTAATATAATATTTACATTTTTTTTAACTCGGAAAACATTTTCTGAACCTTTTTCCAGCCCTGAATAATGTCTGCAAGTCATTTCTGTATGTAGCCTGAGAGGCTAGACCCAGGGCACAAAAAAAAAAAAAAAAGTGAAGCACTCATCGCTGTTGCTCATTAAGGGCATCGCTTCAGAGCACACGGTAGTATTTGAAGCCATGTTAGGTGAGTGTATCAACATTTCTGTCAGCTCAGATCTTCACTCACTATGGTGACCAGCCAGAGACCAAAGTTCAGAGAGACTTCAGTAAGACAATCTACCGTAAATTACCATTTTTTTTCAGTGCAACAAGGAGAATACCAATATCTTGACACAGTGCTAAAAATATGTGTGCTTAAACGTGCAGGAGCATATATTAAATCATGTGCCTCTTTCGATTTGGGTACTCTAACATAATGGCTTTTGGAGCCCAGTGAAACAAAGGATTAAAGAGGCCGAGAGAACAAGCAACAAGAGAGGGAGAGAGAGAGAGAGAGAGAGAGGGACGTTGAAGAGTGTGTGATACAATGAAAACAGACCTCTCAGACACATTTCTGAGTGCAAACACTTTTGAGTAGAATGATTATCAGGGCAAACACAGACTCTAGTGACTCTAGAGGCCGTTCTTACGCCATCTCATCTCATCTCACTCCGACCGTCACATCCCAGAATCCATTGTAAATGTCTGAAATAGCCCCTCACTGCTCTTTGTACAATGATTAAATTCATGATAACACGGCCTCTTAAAATATATCAACAACTCAAATTATTTGGCTTCGATACATCCCAGGTGTGTGTGTGTGTGTGTGTGTGCGTGTGTGCGTGTGTGTGTGTGATGGATATTTTTCACAGTTTTCCAGCAGTAGAAGGCAGCGAGTCGTCATTTTGGAAAGTCTGACTCGGCCTAAAGAATCTTTTCAGCTCGGTCCAATTGCACATCTGTGATGATGACCTATTCTTCTTCCAGAACACAAGAAGAGCATTGTTAAAGATGTGTGAAAATTCACAGATAAGGTGTGAAGATTCATACTGTTTTCATTAATAATGGAACATGTACTTCCTTTTATTAATTAGGTGCTGCTGAAAAATGACCAGATGAAATGTAGGAAAGGATTTTCACAAGTTCTGTAGAAGGAAAAAAAGAAGCGCAGTAAGACGGAGCGTTGAGAGGCGTCTTTCAGCATGATTGAGTAACCTAACGCTACCTCTTTGCATCAGTATTAAAATATGTCGGTGTCCACATCCTGTACTTTTCCAACGGAGAGCATGCATTAAAGATTTATTACATTTACATTTAGTTATCCAGATGTAAAACCACTACACTAAACTATCATCTTAAATATATATGCTGTAAGCTATTAATGAAAACTAAAAAAAAAAGGACTGCACCCTCCGCTCTAGTATCTCCAAATAAGAATCGAGTGAGCAGTGAGTTTTTTTGTTTATATTCTGTGTTTCACTGGGATGTATCGTCTGTATTCACGAGGCACGATGAAGCTGCTGAATGCATTTCCCTCTTTATAAAACATTTGCAGAACCAATTTTTTAAAATATTTCTAATCATGCATTGGTTAGATTCTTGTAATTTTTTTCCACTGATTTGCCACGTTTGCCACGGCCGACTGCTGCTGATCCAGTTAAGAGAGGAAAACCAATGTCAGGAATGTGTATCGCATTGCCTGCATCTTGTATAAATGTGGTTCAATAATGCTATATATGTTGGCTAAATCTCTACAGGGCACCTTTAAGGATATGTACGTAAGTGTATGTGAGTTTACACATGAATACATCATGTGGGGCCTTGTATATATGACCTCAGATGTCTCAATATATGTCATACATGAACTAATAACACAATACAAAATAAATTCAATAAGGGAAAGCTAACAAAATATAAGAGAGACATCATCTAGTCCCCTGAAAAAAGTCAGATTAGCCTCCTTTAAACAAAAATAAACAGACATGACCCTCCCTGTGTTCTGCTGCATGCTACCCCACTAATCATTTTCATACAGTCCCTAAACATTCACAGTTTCCAGCTTCTCAAGTGTGAGGATTTTCTGTTTGGCTTAGGTTGATATCATTATATATAATTTGGTTTTTGAATAGTTACTGTCATCAGAAATGTTGCTAAACTAAATAACTATTCTGGAGGTTAAGCAGTAATTATTTTTTTTAGCTGCAGCTGACAGATACACGTGTGGTTTTAAACCTGCAGCTGAAGTGTTTGGAAGATCAGAGCTCATTTTCATAGCTCAAAGACAGACTTGCTGATGTGTTAATGTAATTACCACTAGTTAGTAAATTAGCATCGATGCTAACTGCCAAATTTTCTGTGGACTCCTTCACACTACCCTGATTTCCACACAGGCTCACCGTGAACTCTGACTACACCCGGCAGTGCTAATGTTTTGACGCTACAGAGGGCTGCTCCCCATCATCAGATTTCAAGATTTCTTTCCGCTCTGCCTTTGATGTGTAACTCCCAAGTCTGCCTGAAGGGTGTTTTCATGTGGCAGCGGTCCCAGTGACTTCCAAACTGCTCCGAAAAACAAAAAGAAAAAAAAACAAAAACGCATGATGTGAATCACCGGGGAAAATGAGTGTGCAGTGGCAAGATTGAGACTGTATTCTTAACATTTAAATGTGTCATGGCAATTATTTCACAAGACTGTGTTGTACACTGAGAGGCTACAGGTTGTTCCGCCAACTGGCAACATAACAAATGACTCAAAATCATAAATGACAGTGTGAAGAAAAAGCTGATTGCTCACTGTTGCCGTTTGAAAGGAAAACTGATTATTCCCTGATTAGCCAGATCAGTGATGAGGGCTTTCTTTATCTTCTGACTTTCACCTGATAATTAGGGGTTAATAATTTAACACACACTCAAAAAAAAAGAAAGCAAACCCACACTGCTCACACACGTCCATACTTAATCTGCAGACTATTAGCTGATGAGAAAGAATTAGTGCTTGGTAAATTAGTTAATTAGATAATGAATGAAGACACTTTGCTACATCCTGTATTCTGTGAAATCAGAGCGGTAGAGAAAGAAAGAGAGAGAGACGCAGCAAATTATCAGATAACAGGTTAGAGGGAGAAGGACAAAAGATGGGGGAGCAGAGGAGGAGAAAGAGAGGCATCTGGTGACGTTAATGTTTGCCTCCGAGAGCTCTGGAGACAGAGTCTGGCTAAAACAAACACACACATGCGCGCACACACACACACACACACACACACACACACACACACAGTATCTTTCTTTTCTCAAAAACACTCATTAGAAGGTGCTCATGCACTCATACACACTTGGCACATAGTTGCACAAAC
The DNA here is from genome assembly GCA_946959425.1 of Argyrosomus regius. Classification (NCBI taxonomy): domain Eukaryota; kingdom Metazoa; phylum Chordata; class Actinopteri; family Sciaenidae; genus Argyrosomus; species Argyrosomus regius. Next base: position 6,823,636 of record OX336893.1, read on the forward strand.
CCACATGCAACCGTGCAACAAGCCTGCACGCACACCCTCACCCACACACACACACACCCACGCATGCAACGCGATAAGAAAACAATGTTAGACAGGCAGTTTATCATAAGGGCAGGAAGAGACAGAGAAAGATTAGAGACCATCCCCGTATTCACAGAAACATAAACACTGTGTGTGTGTGTCTGTGTGTAAGTGTGTGTGCGTGGGTGTGTGTGTGTGTGTAAGTGTGTGTGCGTGTGTGTGTGTGATTGCACAATTTCCTGAAAATGACTCAGACGGGGGAAAAAAAGCTAATTTTGGGGGAATTAAATTTAGATCAGTGACATGAACTTCGGGTCTTTTTGCATGTGTGAATGTAAAGTACATACACTACAGTATATGCTGTGTATGTGTGTGTGTGTGTCCAAATCTAATGACGTTATGTTTGTTAATATCTGTATCATATAATCCTTGTGCTTTAATCTCCTTCACTTATATCCCTGGTTATATACATTTTCTTCCGCGTGTGTGTGTGTGTGTGTGTGTGTGGGCCGGTTAATTTCCACGGTGAACGCCGTGTTTAAGGCTGTTTATATGTTAATGAGATCTGTCATCTAGAACATAATAGCTTTACTAATGTAATCACAGCCATTATCACGCTTATGATCTCTGTCTCAGACATTATCGCTGATGTCACATGCTTGTCAATGCCGCTGCGAACCTCTGACAGCGTCCCCGTCACTTCTATAATGCACCGGTCGTGCTCACGCCGTCGACGTTTCTTGTGCTTCCTTTGGTGTTCACAGTCAAGGAATTATGTGATTCAGGGAAATTTAATTGAAAAGACAGCCGTGTAATCCTCACACTTTAATCTCGCTCATTTACATGTGTGTACACGGCCACATGCATACATACGTTTGTGTGCGTCTGGGCTGTGGGAGTGTGACAGACAGGTACATAAAATCTTAAAATATGTAGTTTTTTTTAAAGACATAAAATGGATGAAATTCATAAACTGAGTTAAATTTGACCTTTGACTCTCCTATTGGTAGTTTAAGAGTTCAGTCTCATTTTAGATACATTTACACCGTCAATACACAGCATTAGTTCTGTTCCATTATCGTGGTCTTGTAAGGCTTAATGAGTCTTTGCTTGTCAAATCGAGTGGGGTAGCACATACTGTAGATGACTGACAGATCTCTCATGGTGGCTGTTACAGAGCAGTTTTAAACTATCCAGTTTAATCCAGTTTTATATAAACCATGGATTCTTGTAGAATTAAGCTCTAAAAGGTCCAGTGTATAAGATTTACTGGCATTTAGCTGTGTGGCTGCCCGTGTTTCACCCTCTTCTTCCGAGCCTGAAAGAGAAACTACAGTGGCCATGAAAAAGTATGAATGGTTCTATCTAAGGCCAATGTTTAGTTTGTCTGTTCAGGGCTACTGTAGAAACATGGTATTTCAACATGGTGGAAAAGTACCCATATAGTGTCTGTAGATATAAAAGGCTCGTTCTAAGGTAATAAAATCATAATAATGCTTATTTTCAGGTGAGTAGCTATGTATATTATATTACATTTCTGCCATAATCTCTGAAATAGCCCACACACTGGACCTTTGACATGCTCCAGATAGACATTACAGTGGCAACACACTGAATCATAAATATTATAACCGTATAAAGTTTATATGGTGAACAGATACAGAGCAACATTCATTCACAGTTGTGGTCTCTAGCCACCTAGCAAATGTTGAATAGTCACTCCACCAACTCAAAATATCTGACCAGCAAGTTCTCACCAGTAAGTTCACCGCTAACTTTGTGTTTGGAGCATGCGGTGCTGGCACTGAGCTTTTTCTCTGAAAACAGCTGCCTGCTGCTGCTGCTGCTGGAAATGGGTTTGATATGAGCCGCAAGACTGATTGAAAACCAAACCAATCAGCAGAACGATGCTAAGATTTGTCAACACCTTTCACATTACATGCAGCCATCTTCCCCAGTTTTTGTGTTTATTGAGCGGACGAGGGACATAGAGATAGTTTTGAATGTGCATAAACTCCAACATCTCACTCAGTTGACTCTGTGGACGTCGTATAGACTTAAATATTTTTTTGCAAAGCTGATGTCTGCCCTAATTAGAATCAAGCTAATTATAAAGCCTTATTGAAATTCTAATTGGTAGATGTTGAACATCACGGCAGCACAAAATATCAGCCATTGACAGCTTTTGTGCAAATATCGACTGCAAACTGTCCCTGGGCATCATAAAATCTACTATGAAACACCATTATGTACTAATGCACCACACAGCGGAACAAAGTACACCAAAGTAAAGCCACAGACTGCTTTGTGGTATTTTATAGTACTCTGCAGAAGTGTCGTGAGCCAGCTAACTATCCTTTATGGCCCCCTTGCAGAGCCAAAACTACCTGTTGTACAATAGGCTGACAGCTACAGAAACACAAGAAATAATGAATGAGTAAAAGCCAATTATCCCCCGTCAGCGGCATAAATAAACTATCCTGCTGTTCGTACATGACCTCGTCTACTCTGCTGTAACACTCCGCCTGTCCTCCTTTTCCTTCAACCAATCTTTCTCTCTTTTTCAGGGTGTGTGTGTGTGTGTGTGTGTGTGTGTGTGTGTCTGGATGCTTTTGCCTGCCAGCATTAGCAAGCTGTACTGGACACACACACACTATAACACACACACACACAAACACACATTCACTACAGCTTGCCAGTTTGTATATATGCAAGATAGACGAAGGAGCAGCATGTGTGTGTGTGTGTGTGTGTGTGTATCTGTGTGTGTGCGTGCGTGTGTGTGTGTGTGTGTGTGTGTGTGTGTATGAAAAAGATAATACAATTTTTGGGACTCCAGCAGCAGTACCTCTTCTTCTATGTTGCTATGGTAACAAGCTCCGGACCAGAGAGTGAGAGCGCGAGAAAGATGGATAGAGAGACCCCCAAGGACACACACACACACACACACACACACACACACACACACACACACACACACACACACACACACACACGCTGCAAACATGCCTCCACACCCCCCCTTTCTCTCTCTCGCTCTCTCTCTCTCTCCGTCTCAGACAAAGGCTTTTCCAGCCAATTATCCAGCCTCGGCACATGAAGGGTTAACAGCTGCTTGGTGTCTGTACCACAGAGATTTTACCTCGAGCCATTTGGTCTTGGCTGTAATCGCTGCACACACTATTCTGTAGCGTTACATTTATGCCAACTATGTGAAATAGCCTTTTCTCATTGTGGCAAACTGCAATAACAGCGTCCCAGCAGTGTGACACAGCCTGACTAACCATGTACCAGCTGACCATCCTGTGGCGTTGATAACTCTGTCTGTTAATATTATTTTACTTCATTTGTAAATCTCTGGTGGTGAGCCAGAATCAATAAATCACTGTGTATTATAAATCAGGATCTCTGAATAAATATACAGAATTGTATGAAAATAAAGCACCGTCAATATTTCTAATCTGTGCCTCATGAGAGTAAATCAATAATGCAATAATCATACGTACTAATGTCACCACGATAAGTCAGAATCAATAAAACTGTAGTTTATTATGATAGCTCAGAATCAATATATCGACAACTTCTGCCATCATTACACTAACTCGTGTACGTGTTTATGTGTCATAATGTTAGCCAAAGTGCACACGCAGCTCAAGGAATTTTAAAAAAGACAATATTACAAACATCACCATTATTTGAAATTTGAGCAGCCTAGTTATTTGTTGTTTTTATGTCGGCAGTGCAACATGCTGTACACTGACGTATCATCGCCTTCGTGTGGTGCATATTTACAGATCCAACACATTCTGACCACCATCAGCTTTCATTTAGTATCGCGTTTCTACCCAATTGATGTTTGTAATTTTAATGCTGATGCTCCTTTCAGCTCTCCACCGACTCCTCAGGGAAATATACCTGACTCGTTAGATGCTAGATGCACCAGCTAGTAGTCTGCGTGCTGTTTGGTCCTGGGCAGGTAGCACATAGTCAGATTATTATCATTAGTTTTTTTTTTTTCAGTAAAGTGGTGGACTGTAAAAACCAAAACAATGACAACTGAACCGTGGGTCACTGTTCACATTTCCACTGTTAATGGAAAGCTTGATTTGAATTTTCTGTTTTCATCCCTGTGAGTATGAAGATGATATTGCATATTTAAATCTAATGTTATATAAATATGAATTTAATATTGATAGGGCAAGCAGGACAGCAGGATACAAACGTTGTTATTGAATGTTCTAACCCTGGAGAGAGCACAGACTCCCATTTTCAGGTGAGTAAAGTGTCTTGACTGCTTTGGGAAAAGGAAGAGAGACTCTAGCAAGTGCTTTGTCATTTCGATCAGACAAATCAAAGGAAATTAAAATATCCATAAAGTGCATTTACTTTTTAAACACAAACCACGTAGTTGCCTGTTATCCGAATATCTGATGCAGACAGTCGTCAGGGATCTTTAAACGCTCGCTGCAGGTGTATGTAAATCCTCAGTCAACCCTGAAAAGAGCAATCCGGTGGCACTAACTTCAGCTGTGATGAGCCTCTTTTAGAGACTACATCACAAAGAACGTGGCTCTGTAAACCCACTTTAGTGCACTTACAGGTAAGATGGGGGGGCGTGGGTGATACAGGTATCACCCTGCTTATTCAATAGCAAAGCCAGGCTGGGGTTTGTTGACTTTTCAAGTGCACTCAAAATGTGGTGCGGGTTTCTCCTGTGGGCCACAAGCTGCTTAGGCTGAATGTAAACTCTCAGCTGATCCTGTGGATTCTGCTTTTCCGAACGGCGGGTCAGATTCAATGGACACTCTACACACTGTATCACTATCAGATCTATCGCTACAGAAAAGCCCTGAGGGCTCTGTATTATCAGCGGCGCTGTTTACTTTGCATACAGATGACTTCAGGAGTACAGACCCTGATATGTTCTCTCTGAAATACTCTGATGACACTGTAATCCTGGACGCATTTAAGAGGCTCCTGAGTGCCGCCGGTGCTTTCGCTTCATGGAGGAAAAGCAATCGCCTCCATCTGAAAGCATCCAAAACAAAAGGAATGGTTATAGACTTCCCCCGTAACCTAACACCCATATCAAATTTGACTGCGGATAGCTGGGCCATTGAGCAGGTGGATGAGTGTAGCACTATAACTGGCCATGGGCTACACTTTTGAGGACAATGATGAACAGATCCTCTTAAAGAGGCTCCTTTTGAGAAAAAGCAGGTGTCTACATTTGCAAAAGTCTGCGCCACGGGGCCTTTTACAGATGTTTTACTGCTGAATTAGTGTTGGTTTGACATGATAGCCTGGTTTTAATCACTGTCTGAGCCCCAAACAAGACTGTTAGTGGAAAAATGATCAGCCAAGATCTGCCCAACCTCACAGCCATTTACAAAAAAATGATTCTTCACAAAGACTCAACAATACTCGCTGACGGAAACCACACTGAGAATAAAGTACTGACAAACAGGCACAGATTCAGCTCAGGAAAAGACTACACGACATCTTTGCCTTTTGAGATGAAAACTTAGACGATCATGTAGTCATAAATTATACATCGTGACTTGTCGATCAACGACGCTGAGAATTTATAGTTTAATTTAATATTTCATCTTTTGGCCACTCCCAAAAGTCACTAGTATGTTTGTCATGTAATAGTCTGTTCCCGATCCTTTGTCTCTGCGTCCGACAGACTCCTGCGATGACTTTCACAGCTCCCTCCATGAACTCACACAAGCAAAACACCATGCATAAAGATGAGCTGTTAAATTTATAGAGCTCTGTTCGAGAGATGTCTTGATAAAGGACACAATCTCTTTAATTGGTTACTACTACGACTAAAAATAAGAGCAGCGAAAATACGGGAGCATTACCGTATGTGCACAGCAATGTGAATGTGTGATAAAACTATATATATATATATATATATATCTGTTTGTACAAGGAGTTCTTTCAGAGTTTAGACTTTTCCCACGCAATGCAGGTTTAGAAGAAATGTGCCTCAGTGACCTCAGCACAAGCCTTAAAATGATTTTATTGACCTGAAGAAGAAGAAAAAAAGACTTTGAGTAACAGGAAGTCATTACTGAAAAAAAGATAATTAGCTTTGAAGATGTGAATGAACCGTGATGAGCTGAGGTGAAAACAGCCCTGACTCAGATATGTGGTTCATCTCATCAAAACATTTAAATGACGAATCTCAGAGGACTAAACATTCTGTCTTTCTTTTTCTTTCTTTCTTTGTCTGTCTGTCTAGCAGAGTAGCACCGGGGGGGCTCCAGGAAAAGGGCCTGACAGGACAGCCGTTGTTTTCTAGGTCAGTTCTTCCTGCATGGCAGACCATCAAGGCCACCCACGTACCTGGTCGCTACACCAGGGATATGATGTTTTGAGAGGCCTCGTTCTTCAGCAGATTCAGACAGACAAGGACTTTGTGTTCTGTCAGTGTGAAAACGTCAGACGGGACCTGGAATCTGTTTTCAGTTGTTATCCGTGCGCAGGCACAGGCTGGCTCACGGTGAGGTGGCGTTACACACCGACACAGGCAGCTTCAGTAGAAAAGAAAAAAAAAAAAACCTGCACTAGTGTGGAGTCAGACTGAAAGATCAGGATGTCAATACACTGGGCAGACATTGTCCTGCTATTACAAGTTGGATATCGTCCAGTTAGTCTGATTCATCTGACACGATGAGTCCAATTGATCCATGCTATTAATGGAGGATCTTTAACCATAGAGGTTAGGGTTACCATGAAGCCACAACCTTTTGTTTTTACACTTCAGTCATGTCTAGTCGAGTCGAATTAAACAAACTATTAAATGTTAACTGAACTTCACATTAGCTGGGAGGTGAATTTTTGTTTTATCTCTGAAAGAGCCATGCTCTCCTGGTTCTAGCTTCTTATGCAGCGGACAAACATGAAAGTGGTCTTTTCAGCTAATTCTCACCTAAAATGTTGAATTATTTTATTAACTGACTCAGAATCAGGTTTATTGCCAAGGTTTTCACATACAAGGAATTTGTCTTGGTGTTTTTGGTGCATAACAAACATTAGATAAAAAAACACAAAGACGATGGAAATCAAGTACTATAAGATATAAATTATATGTACAATATGTATTTCAAACAAAAAGGGCTGTACAGTTTGTGCAGAAATGTGCAAAGTTTTTTACCAGGTAATGTGCAAAAATGCAAGATATTTAACAAATGTAGCAGTCCAAAAGATGTCAAATAAAAGGTGTGCATTAATGTAACATGCTGGGTCTGGGGTGGAGGGTGAGAGTCGGTGTCAGAGGAGGCCCCAGACCTTGTTGACGAGGTCAGCAGTCAGGAAAAAAAAATTGTTATTTTCTGGCGTTGGTCAGACTGCAGCCTCTTGCTTGGATATAAGTGATTCACCTATATCATTGTATTTCATAAAATATTCATGAATTGATTCTGTCTATATTATGATTTTATTTCTGTGATCCTAAATTCCAGGGGATGCACTTACTTAGTCTAAGTGCAGCTTAAGAAGTCAAGTCAATTTTATCACAAATCATAAATTTGCCTCCAAGGACTTATGTAATATGTAGAGCATATCGCTTCATCCTTAGACTCTCAGAGTGCAAAAGGAAAACCTTCAGAACAAAGCTGATTTCAGATGCAGTTGCAATTGCTTATAAAAAAACGAAATAAAAAAATACCGAACATTGCCACAAACTATTACACACCTGCAACTTCAAACCCGTGATTATGAGTGTAAATATCATTCACACTACTGCTACTCGACAAGTCAGTCAACAAGTGAGCAGGCAAGTTGCAAGTATCCCACACATCTCAGAGGTTACCGAGAGGCTACAAAGCAGCAGCGAATCTGGCAGCTGCTAAACAACAACCCTGGCCTTTTCAAGGAACCAGCCACGGGTCGCGGGTTTCTCTCAGCGACGGAGTATAAGTGGAACCAGAGAAGACAAAGCGGGACCGATGGCCATTTTGTTGAAACTAAAGCATTCACAGATCACAGAATAAAAATCCACATATCACCACTGGAGCACCAGTTATACAATATGATGTTGTCTGTGTAGATCTATAGGAGTTCACAAGTACAACATATGCGTCACACCGTCTGAAAAGGGCGGTCTTGACTTTTTAGGGCTCGCTAACAACTTCTTAAAATTCAAAGATGATAAGAAAAGAAAGTCTTCAGAAAGTAATTACAGCTGGTCTGTCGCCGCACAGTGCTGTGTAACATTATAGAGATCTCCTTTTAGCCTCTAGAAATAGGAAAGTGGAACATTATCTCTGACTAAAATAACTAAAGCGTGATATTATAAAATAAATGAGGAAAATATTACAAATCCCTGTGAAGCCAAAAGACAGACAAAGTCTGAAGGATTTACTCTGATAACATGGTGATTATACCAAGAGAACAAGAGCGATAGAAGAAGAAAACCTGAGAAGAAGAATAAGACATAGAAATTAAAAGAATAAAGAGAGACAAAGAGTGGAGGAGAAAGGACTGAGTTAACAGCACATAGAGAGCCGGTGGGAATTGTGTTTATGTGAGAACTTGTGGGAGGTGGTATGTATGTTGGGCTTTGTGTGTTGTTATTTACAGTAGCATTAACAATTTGACCTGGTTTCTTTCTTTCTTTCTTTTGAGGTTGAAGCCCCGCAGGGTCTGAGATGCTATTGTTTTTTAGCTCAGGTTTTTTATCCTTATTATTCTCCTCCAGCTGTTTTCTCTAATTTCCCCCTGAGAGCCCGGATACCTCTGTATAACTACATATCTAATGATAATACTTCAAACTAAATATTATATACTTCAAAATAATACTTCAAACAAATGTTGCTCCTATTTGTCTAATGGTGGCGCCAAAAATAACACTCAAAGAAAGTATGAACGTGTACAGCTTAAATATTAATTTCCATATATAGTTTATAATTATGGCTCTAATGTCTTAAAATTATTTGGGAATTTTTATTGATCTATATCCAAATAGCGTCAACATGTCCTCGTACCAAAACAAATCATAAGCATTTTGTGTATCTCCTTATCGACCCCTCGGATGTATCTTGCTATTTTCTTACTATGTACTACAATTATACTACAATGACAACTGAGGCCCGTAGGTCAAGTACTATTAGACCGTTGTACTATTAGACAAGATCAAACACATCTCTGGAGACCGAGTAAGACATATGATCTATAATTATTTCAAGAGCAGGAAGGAAACATGCAAAAGCATCAAAACACCTCTCCTCCAGCCATCTATTGAATAACTGCAACTTACATGAGAGGGACACACTGACGTGAGCACATCAAAAAAGATGATTTGAAAGACAAACAAAGAAACACCGGTGAATAGATGTGGGAGTTTGGACAGGAGTAAACACAAACAGAAGCACACAAATATGTCTGGAGTGTGTGTGTGTGTGTGTGTGTGTGTGTGTGTGTGTGTGTGTGTGTGTGCGTTCAAGAATGAAGCAATCGAACCTCTGTTGAATACAAGCCTTCAATGTATGTACAAGTATTGACACAAACCCGACTCTCTGTCTAGTTTCGTCTGGTTGTGTGTTTGTGTGTGTGTTTGTGTGTGTCTGTGTGAAGTTCAAAATGGGAATGTGTAATCCTCAAACTACCCAAAATGCATCAGCTCAAAAATCAGTGCAGGAATCGCACTGATTAATCAGTTCAGCTTCAGTCGACTTCATCTGTCATCGTTCGCGTGCGCGAGCCAAACTTAATGAAACTAAAACACAGCAGACGATCAGATACACAAAACAACACCTCAGGATCAATACGCATTTAGACAGTCTGTGAGTGGTTACAGATGCGCATGCCCGGACACACATAATGCAAATGCACACACACACACACACACACACACTTAGTGTATTGATTGAGCTCCCCGTTAGCCATTTTCTCCACTAGCTGTATGGGCAGAGTGAAGGCTTACAGCTTACAGTCTGTCCTCACCAAACCACTGCCATCTATCCACAGGTTAATGAGGCTCAACTAAGGTTTTTTTTTTTTTACTGTGTTAGCAGTAGTGTAGTCCTGATTACACACAATAATAACATATAACTCTTTGTCTAGGATGGTAGAATAACGTGCTGTATCTAAGGATGGTCAGTACTCATTGAAAAACTAAGTGTACAGTTTCTTTACAATAGCTTTAAAAGAAAATTCAGGATTATCTTTTAAGCTACTGTCTTTAGTAAGAATAAATATGTGTTCTGAGTTTGTCAGACCAAAGAAGAAAGTGTTATTAACCACCCAGCCCTTAAAAATATTGACAAGTTTATGAAATTAGGTGTCAAAATCAGGTAAAAATGAGCAGCTCAGCTCCAGGACTGTGGGGGCGTGTCCGCTGAATGCGCTGAAGCCACGCCCACTCGCGGGAGCAGTCAAGCAGCCATTTTTGAAGTGACTGAAACGTGTCAGATGAGTTCAGAAAATGACATGAAACACTCTGAGCGAGATGAATTCATCTCTATCTCTCTGCTCAGGGTGGCCTCAGCGTGTCATCGAGCCACTCTTTAATGACCGCCCACAAAAATCCTGGACTGAACACTGGTGAAAAACAGTTTGAACCTCTAACTCCACATTTCAGAAATATATCGTTCGAAGTCTTTTCACGTGTTTTCAGCAACTTTTTTCCAACATATTTAATGTATTTTGAAAGAAATCTCAGAATTGGCTGTACACAGACTTTAAGTTTATATAATTTATATAATCTGTACACTGTATCTACAGAATACTGCTTTTATAGTTATCCCTAAATACCAATATGTTAAATTAACAAATGGATATGGTTCATCTGAGATATTTGGATACGAGACATCGAGTACCTCTGCTCCCCTCCCTGTTTGTTCCTTTCTGTCTGCTATTAAAGGTAATAGGTGATGAGGTAAACAGTAAAAAATACAACATGTTCAGTTGCAAATCACCAACCAGGAATGTTCTCATATTGTTGACATCAATCTGGATCACTAGGAATGTTCCACTTTTTTGCAGGGCAAGCCTGGATTTTGTTTTTCCTCCTTCCTCCTGTCCTTACTAAATAAAGTATACTGTTGGTCTCAACGTGGTGTTACACCCCAGTTCACCATCAGGACCATCAAAATCATCACACACTTTAAGACACTGACATTGAACTTCGACTTCTACAGTTTGCACTATTGCTACATTTCTCTATTGTGTTTCAGAACTGTACAAAAGAGTTACACAACATAGTACTAGCTGCGTGCAGCAGACTAAACAACACAGTCCAAGTCTGAACTCACAGCCATGAACTATGGCTCTAATATAACAGTGCATGCACTGACAAAAATATTCGACTTCTGTCTGGGCTGAAACGTCCGTACATGACAGATGCAAACACGTCTGAGGTGATGAACGGATTGAATTACATTTAATACTGTTGTTCGTGTGTTGGATAAGCAGCAGTGCGTGTGTTTGTGTGAATACTTGCAGGCATGCTCGGAGGTGTTGACGAGACGTGGGGAGTTTTGGGTGAGAGAGAATAAATTTGTAACATTGTTAGCAGTACTGATACTAGTAAAAGCCTGTAAAAATACAACAGATGTTCTGTGTTTTCTGCTCTGAGCTGTTTCCTAATGTCAAATGTACAAACAAATGAGATTTTCATTTCTTTTCAAGGGTATATACAGGACCTTAAGAGCAATTCCACTGAGGGGGAGATGTTACAGGTCAACATTGAAAGCAAATGCTAATGGCTATCACACAGACGCCCCGTGAACCCAGCATGGGAGCCTGCCAAGGACTCTGAGACTCAGACCACAGCTTGAGAAGCACTAGACTGGTACACACACGCAAACACACACAAAAAAAAAAACACAGACATACTGAGAGACACCGCTAAAGCAGAGAGAAGCCGTGATACACAAGCTCACACATTCGCACAGAAAATGGATCTCTGTGTCCTGCTGGCTTTCAGACAGACAAATTGTCTGTCTGTACTGTAGATAACAGAGCCTCAGATGCGAAGGTGAGGAGTCGTCCTGAAATTCATCTATTCAAAAAAAAAGAGAGCGAGAGAGACACACAGAGAAGATGCGGAGAGAAGAAATAGTCAGAATGAAATAGGAGAGAGTGAAGAAGACATCTCGACAGAGTAATAGAGATAGGAGAGACAGAGAGGGGGCATGTTAATTAGGGAGTAGGTTGATAACAAATGTATTAGCAGGCCTCTGACTGAAGGCAGAGGAGGGGAAGAGGGGTGAGAGAGATAGGAAAAGGTTAACGGAAAGAGGAAAGAGGGAGTAGACATTGACGAAAAAGGCAGAGAGAGAGACACAGGATAATTATGAATTAGCTGATAAAGAGGTACTAAATGTCCTGGAGGGGAGCATGAGTGACACAGAGGAGCAAAGGGAAAATGAAGACTGGGATCCTTTTAAGCATCAAATAAAAAAATATATTACCACCCTTATTTATTAACTTTGATAAACTGAAGTAGTGAAGTCATAAGGCCAGAAATTATTTCCTATATGCTATCCAGTGTCACATCTACATATAATGTAAGATATTTGTGTCAAATATTTAACTTTGCAAGAGTTGAATTTATTGAATTAACAGTCTATCAGATTAAACATTTAACAAGCAGCACATATGGTCGATATTGTTCTATGCTAACCAGCTAGCTAGACTTGCAAAATACTGTTTAAAGCTGCTGCCTGTGGATAACTGGATAAAAGCAATTATCGTCAACTCCATGTGGCTCTTTTCTGTTTTTTCCCAAACTGAGTCGAGTAAAATTTAATAATTGTTCATGCAAATTGTAACTACCAAAGAATTTATAACCCTAACTCATGAATATAATGATGTGAAAACTCAACTTCACCTGTTCCATAAAAAGTTCCCTTTTTGCATCCAGAACATCATTTAAAATTTAAAAAACACAGAAAACTATAAGAGTCCTAATCCAACCATCCATTTTCTGTAACCACTTATCCATATCAGCGTCACGGCTGGCTGGAGCCTATCCCAGCTGGCAATGGGCGAGAGGCGGGGCACACCGCGGACAAGCTGCCAGTCCGAACTCATTCACCAATTAATTAATTTAGATTTTAAAATTTGAATAAATTAGTTTAGGTATTTGCTCACTCATGAAACAATCCACAAATGTAACATATAGGTCAAAATATAGATTACTTTAATTTATTTATTTTAGTACAATAATTACCAAACAGTTCAGTCCCCGCATCATGAAATATTTTTTGCCAACACTCTTATAATAATAGAAAAGAAGTGTATTTTTGTGCTCTTACTGCGGGACGTTAATCAAATATTATGCTTTATTAATTTAAGACATTTTAGTCAAATCGAAATATTAATATTTCTGTTCATTCACGAGTCCCAAACCATTTAACTACTAAATCCCTTTGGCTCTTCCCTTTTCTGCATAGCCCACGGGACACACACACACACTATAAGCTGGTCTTTGGGGAACTGGGTCCCCTTCAGGGCCGAATGAAACGTCTTTATTTCAACGCTAAGCAGTCGACCTTGTTTAATGTAGTGAAAATAAAGAAACAAAAAGGAATTATCAATATGAAGCGCAAGATAATACATTAACTCGTCATAGTGTCGGTGTTACAGCATCCCACAGATTTTAGGGTTTGCTGTGTTTTTCTCTCTCCATCTTTGACAGTTCCCACGGATCGCCTGTCAATCAAACGGCTTGTGCACTTCACTTTCCAGAAGTCACTTGTCAATCAAAAAGTGCATGTGATGTCTTTGTCTTCACTTTTTTTTTTTCCCAGTTGCTGCAGTTTCCGTAGGGGGCGCACTCTTTTTTTTTTGTCCTACCATGTTGCTCATACTTATTACCCACTTCTCAACACACTTCCTGCGAGGTTTCCTTGGAAAGACTCGCCTGCGTGACATCAAGTGTTTACAGCAGTAAAATATAAAGCTTTGACAGCCAGTGAAAAAGCTGCCATCTTATAGAAATCAGGGAAAGAGGACAGTGAATCAGACAGTTGTTTAAGCAGATAATTGCCTGATAAGTGTGAAATTCCTTGTTTAAATCCCCACAGGAGCGAGTTAAAGCAGCTGATTAAGCAGAGTGCGGTGCTACCTGTGCCCCAAAATTAAAACATCAAAATGTTACTCTCTTCATAGCAAGTAGGACGTAGCAATCCCATGTCAAAAATGCGCGTGTTGTGCTTTGATAAGAGCATCATTAGGCAAAGTGTTAGCAAATGTCTTCAGGGTTCTCGTGTTAACACTGTAGACCAATTACAGTCAAACACACACTCTCGCCCTCCCTCTCTTCTTCTTCTCTTACTCTCTCGCGTTTCTCCGGGTCTCACTGCCTCTTTCTACCCGGTGTAAATAATGTAATTTGTCACAGACAGGCCTCCATGTAGGAGATGACCTTTCGAAACCTCACAGTAAATTGGCCCCGGCTAGAAACGCTACGTCATTAGCTCTCACCGTCTCTGTCTCGACTTCCTCAGCGCCTCCCTGCTTTCAAATTCAGTTTTATTATTTCTGTTTAATTTTATATTCAGCGTTTAATCTACTGTTCTGTGAGGCTAACTAGCTCGAGCTGTCTGTCTCTTTGTTTCTCTACAATGTGCCACACTCAAGCTGGATTATAAAGCCCCCTGGGAATAATTTAAAGGCACTCTGATTGGCTCATGTGACTCTATTTTGTTTTGTAAGTCCATTTTTCTTTTTTTGATTTATGTATTGCATCGGTACGAATGTATCTGCATAGTTTTTGTGTCGGATTGTTGACTGTGTACCACATACCAAAAGGAAAGTCTCTAAAATGTTTTAATTAACTAATATTCTGGGGGGCATTTCTGCCTTTATTTTGATAGTGAGCATGAATCACCAACATCCATCCATTTCCTGTAACCGTTAATCCTTATCAGGGTCACAGGGGGGGACAGGCTGGAGCCTATCCCAGTTGGCACTGGGGCAAGAGGCGAGGTACACCCTGGACAAGTCACCAGTTCATCACAGGGCCCAACACCGTTATGTAGGTCTAAATTCAGTTTTGAATCTACACTAGAATCAGCTAATTAGTGTAAACTCCCCCCAGGTTGCTAATGTGTAGGACATGACCTCAGTGTCCTCGGTGCTATGATACCTATCCTGTGCAAGCTGTGTGGAAACTGCATGTGATTTTGAAGAGGTCAGACTCTGCCAACAAGCCAGTCTGATACATCATGGAGGACGCCCCCCCCCCCCCTTCGCTAGAAACATCAACAACATCTTGCTGTTTTCACCGTAATGATGTTGGACAGACTGAACCTGCTAAAAAAGCTTAAGTTCAGGAGGCTAAAACATCCGTGTAACAGACAGCTGGACAGGTTTCCAATAAGTCTGTGTACATTCATACAGATATACAGTCACAAAGCAGGTATCAGCAATATCAGCTGCCAGCTACAGCAGAGAGGAGAGAACTACTAGAGCAATGAGTTCAAGGCAGTGTGTGTGTGTGTGTGTGTGTGTGTGTGTGTGTGTGTGTGTGTGTGTGTGTCAAAGAAAGAAAGAGTGTGTGTGTGTGTGTGTGTGTGTTATCATTCCTCAGCACCATGCTCCTCTTGGCAGATGGCTCTGCCAACCTCGGGAACCGGGGTGTGTATGTGTGTGTGTGTGTGTATGGATGTATGTGTGTGTGCGTGTATTGTCTTGGTATCTTGGGGGCATGAGGGCAGAAGCTACCTGGTGTTGACTGCCAAGTCTCTCGCTCTCTCGTGCTCTCTCTTTCTCTAAACCCTCCGACACACACACACACACACATACGCACGCACACGCACACACACACACACACACTCCTGCTGATATGCCTTGCCCAGTCACGACTTTTATTATGTATGAGATTGAATTTTGTTTTTTAATAAGGTACAGCGGGGAAAAAAATGTTTTTGAGAAAGACTGTAGTGAAGAGGATGATCGTGATTATTCTTACCAGTCGTGTAAAGACTAGCGGTGGTCAGCGTTATCACACACAATCACATCATAATGAATTAACATCATCAGGACACACGTCTTGCTGTCTGAAGGACTGTTACAGAGCAAACACTGTACTTAAGTAACTAATTAATTAAACTAATTAACCACAAAATTTACACAACAAATTAGGGAAACACCGCTTCAACCCAATACTTGATTAACTAATTAAACTAATTCTTAATTAGCTTTAACAACAAATTAAGAATGTAATTTCAAGCAAGCTCCTCATTAACTAATTTGACCTGTTCCTAATTCAATTCCCAAAGCAAATGAATGAATATTATCTGAGGCAAATTGTTAACCAATTAAACACACTCGTTAATAAATAAACAAAACCACGTCATGCCACTTTTGCTTTTCATATTTTGAGACACTTCCCTGATAGATCTGAGGGATTTTTATCATTTCTGTTACTTTTCATGTCACGTTTGTCCTTGGCCAGCTCCCCTCATCTCTCCACTGTGTATCCTCTGATGAAGAAAACTCCCCGCAAAGTAAAAAAAAGACATAAAAACAGACGGTGGAACAATAACTACACGGATGAATACAAGTATTAAAAGGTGGGAAACTCTGCCAATATTAAAACAGCAGCTACGACAGAAGCTTGGTGATCTGATCCCATGGGGAAGATCCGGCACAGTTAGGTACGCTATTCTGCTTTATAGTCTAATTAGTAGTTACAAGGCTTTTAGTCACATCTATTGACAAGGCAATTGCATTTTTGCACACCATTAAGAGAAAATAATATCTCAACACAGCGCGACCTTCACCGCTTCTGCTTATTCGGTGAACTGGCAGCTAACGTTTGAAATGTTTTAAACAGCTTTTGATCCGGGGAACACTCCATCTCCTATTCTATCAGTCTTTTTTAATAAAGATATTGCAGCTCGGAGAGACATACCTCAGTGTAAGTACTCGAGCTGCACTCATGACTGACTTTTTATTGCACCTCATTGAGCCACTGAGTGCCTGTTGGGTCTTATCATCTGATGTTTGTCATGGTTATTTGCTATGTGTGAATTCAAGTTGGGTTTTTTTCATTATCTGTTTGACATTTACTTAAATTTATTTTTTAAAGACATTAATGATAAAAACACAAGCTAAATCAAAGCTTATTCACTGACTATAAATGAAGGAGATTGTGTGATGATCTAACTATAAATTTGATGTTTTTAGTCAGACAATTAGATAAAAATCGGATTAACTAACAAGGTGATGTAAATCCTCATCCAAGTCGATAGAAAACAGTAGTTTAACCTCTGTGGATGATGGTGTTATAGCTAATAGCAACATTGCACTCCACTGAGCCCCGTGACCTTTTGGCTAATTATCCACGACATGATCCAATTTACAAGAAGAAAGTGGAGTGTGCGATAATTACGGGGGTCTCAAAACTTATTTGAGGAAAAGCATGTGATATCCTCAGCACCTGCAAGCCTGAATGTCTCTAATAATGAAGTGCTTTCTGAAACTTTAAAAGACTACAGACGCTGTCACAATATCCACATTACTGGGATTCCTGAAGGGGCAACAGGAGTGCCTGGTCCAATCAAGTTCTTTCAGAGCTGGTTACCAGAGTTCCTTCGGCTGCAGATTAAATGAGGTTACATTACAGCGGAGCAGGTAAATCACACCTGCAGCTAAATCAGATCCTAGTCAGTGCCCTTGGCCCGTGATAATTAGATTTCATCATGTAACGTTTGACAAGGTGAAGCTGATGCACTGGGAACGTAGCATATAACAGAACATATGCGTTACTGTATCCTGCTGAGGTGCAAATTATGGCTGATGAAGCCTCCAAGACCTTCGACACCCCTGAAGAAGTCCCTGAATTCAAGTGAACCCTGGATGAGACAGATGGCAGACTGTTTCTGGACATTTGGGACACTTTAAGTCTCAAATGGTTTATTCCTTAAGATGCCTTGTTTGTTTACATACCACAGATTGAACGGTGTAATATTGTTTGTCAGATTAAATTATATAATAATGTTTTTCTGGGTTCAGATGAGGACGCTGTCTTATTTTCAGATGATTCAATGTTTCTCTTTGAGGTTTGGTTTCCTCGCGTCCTTATTGATCACCTAGCTTTACTTTGAAGGGTTATTTTATGATTCCTACTAAGCTGTGGCTTTGCACAGAGCATATCATCATAGCCAAGAGCTGCACTTGCCCTTTACATGGACAACTTCTGTTTATTTAATACCATCTATACAAAGTTACTATATATCTGCTGAATTAATGTTTATAAAGAAAAAAGTACTTTATTACTGAATATAGTGATGAACCAGTGAAGCGCTTAGTGAGTTCACGATGGTAAACCTCTTTTCAGTCCCGCTTCTACTAATTTATTTTCTCCTGCGACAAAAGAACGTTAATAGAGACCTTTTCTTTGCTAGATTAGATCTGCCATACACAACAGAAGTAAATTTTAAAAGCTCCCATTACCATTGATGAAGCTACACAAAACACACAAAAGAGGTAAAGCACCTGGACCAGATGAGAGAAGAAGAGTTTAATGGACTTCTATGTATAGCCACTCGTTTCTTCTCATCTTTACGGGGACGGCAATATTTCCTTTCCGGTGTCAAAAACAAAAATCTGTTCTCCAACTGCATGTTAACATGTGAGCTGGAGGTAGGCGGAAGGAGGAGACGCTCTCCTTACATCTCGGTCGGGCAAACATTCACTGATAAAGATAAATGTTCTGCTGAGGATTTTATATCCCATCCAGATGGTTGATATTTTATTTTCTTAAAGGACACTCAAGAAACTGAACAGATGGCTTAGTTCTTTATATGGAGCAACACTCCAACTCTGTGGCACACACAAGGGTCTAGATTTACTCAATAATAAAGCTTTAACAGTTGAACTTTGTCTGAAATCAGTTCAGAAACAATCATATTTTATACCTTAATTAAGGACTTTTTGATAACATGTGGAAAGTCTACTGAATAATTAGCTTTTAATTAATTATGATGTCTTAAGATTTGTGACGTTGAGGTTTTTAATTGTCTCTTCTAATGCTTTGATGACTGACAGAGCTGTTTCTATAGATATGTTCTGGAAAAAGCAACTGTCAGCTTTGTCAGCTATGACATATGTAAGAAGTCTGTAAGAGCACGTCTCCTCTTGAGGTATGGCAGACCTCTTTTTTAATCCTAATATGTCACAGATGTGGTACTTGAACTGTTTATATCCTTGTGTCATGTTGCGGTGATACTGGATCTAAATCCTAAAAGAAACTGAGAAAATATTTTAAGCTGTTTTGGAGATTCTGTCTCATTATTACTTCGACTTGCTTGTTAAAATGTATAAACAGTTGGAAAGACACATCTGTATAATATTACATCCACTGCAGCGAGGAAAAACTCCAAGTCCAAGTCTGCAGCGGATCACTAACAATTCCTCACAATTACTCTTTGGCACAGAATCGAATAAAAACTTCTGGAAGACATCAAATCCTCATGAAACCGGCCAGTTTCTCTTCTCAGACTGGAAACACAGTCTTAAAGCTGCTCTAATCAGTATTTTCTGTATCGCCGATTGATTAAATAAGTGTGTGTAATGTGGAAATTGTCAGTTTTAGTGATGAAACCCATCATCAGTTCCCCTTTTAGCATCTTTTAGCACTTTGTTTTGGTTCCCTGTCAGCTGTTAGAAAGCTCCAAAGACTTTCTGGGAAATTCTGATCTGTGTTAGTCATTTTGTCGCATTCTTTACTTGATTGTTTGTCAGAAAAACAACTGACTGATTACTCAATAATCAAATAATTATTTGCAGCCCTACTCCTAATTACTTGGGGTTTGTCACAACTTTTGTTCTTCTTGATTAGATCTTTTTCATTCTGCCAGTGCCTTTACAAAATGTGAGTGGAATTTATAAATGTGTTTTTGGGTTGTCCTCCTCTAACCTTGTGATGCTTCTTTTTCTTTTTTTTTCTTCTTTTCATCAGCCAGAAAGTAGTTTTTGTTGTGAATATTTGGATTTAATCAGAGTCTTTTTGTTTAGTTCAGGTAGAAATTAAAAAATAAACAGCACAACGACAAATCTAAAAGTAAAACTGAAAAATCAAGACATCTTATTTGTTGTTGTTTTCTTTCTCATCAGAACCACGGACAGCGACTACTTCCTCTCGGATGGACTCTGACTGGTCTTCCCAGATCCTCCACTCCGGGTTCACACCTGCTGAAAGAGCTCTCATTGCACAGCCCTGAGGGATAATTGTCCCGTTGGTATGGGATAAAAAAAGGATTTCTTCCAGATAGAAAGCTTCCTTTGGCGTTATCTGCTGTTAGTTTTTTGAGCATTTGTTTGCTCCAGTTTGGGATGAGACGCGGCTTCCTTTCGCAGCCTCTGAGCTGCTGCTGATGATGTTGGTGTGAAGCATCATTGAGTGGAGCTGCTTTGGCAAGCCCCGGCCTCTTCACGCGGTGAGAAATTTCTGTGTGATGAATGATTCTGTGCGCATTGAGCTCACATGTGTGACTGAGCTGATTGAGAGGCTTGGGAGGATTGACAGGCAGATTGAATATTGGACTGAGAGACTGAACATTGAATGCATCGACTTTTTTTTTCCTGCAGATCTTCTCCACGACACATTTTGACTACAAATGCGGCATTTTTAATCCAATTTTTACATTTTCAAGCAGCATGAAGAGAAAAACCATTCAGACAAATTAAAGATCCAATAACACCCCCTCATAATAACAACAATAGTCATGGTGTCTTCCCGCAGATGTGAACTTTTAAGCTCAAAATCGCGCAGCTGGAATCTTATAATTCCACGCTGAAGATAAGTGTAATCAATTCCCTAATTAACTACCTAAATGGTTCAACCAATCACCATCAGTGTCAATTAACATTCAAAGCGATCTCCCCCAGATTCCACTGTCATGATTAGCCGGCTACATGATGGGCAATTACAGCGAGGAGTACGCAACATTCAATGCAAGCCCTATTACAATTATACAAAGCCTTCAGATCTCCGAGCGAGAGAATGAAACAAGGAGCAAGTCAGGGTGGGGAGAGGAGGCAGAAAGAGCAACAAAGAGGAGAAGAGATGAAAGGGTATTTCTTCAGGAGGAGGAGGCGGAGGAGACC
Source organism: Argyrosomus regius (assembly GCA_946959425.1). Taxonomy (NCBI): domain Eukaryota; kingdom Metazoa; phylum Chordata; class Actinopteri; family Sciaenidae; genus Argyrosomus; species Argyrosomus regius. Next base: position 6,844,735 of record OX336893.1, read on the forward strand.
TACAGTGTTGGATTCGTTCAGATTTAACAAAGGCGTGGGGAGCTTCAAGATTGTTTTCTCTCTCCCTTAAAGGGAAAATCCACTGTCAAACCAGAGCCGCACATCAATGGCGAGTGACAGACTTTTAACTTCAATCTGACTGATTTTCATGGCTCCTATTGAAGGTGTGTGTCAGCTTTTATGCCTCTAAAATCCATTGTAAAAAAAAAAAATAGGTCTATTTGAAAATAAGTCTTTCTCTCCATTCTGTTTCTTTCTTTCTTTTCTCCATTGACGGTGTTCTCCTCCTCATAATCTTGGACAGTTGAGTCCATTTTAACATTTATTAGCACTGAGATGTCAGCTACATCAAAGCAGCTACTCAGAGCTGATGGTAAAAGAGCAGATTCTGGTAAGGAGCCATTCCCAACCCAATACATTTCATCATGTTTTCTTTGGCCTGCACCGTGGAGAAAGAGCTGAATGTGTTGCATTAGTAGTTGTTAGGGTTCAGTGTGCTCAACATTTAAAGGCTAAAGTATTTATTCCCTCTCTCAATGTCCAAGCTCAAAGGTACGACCATCATACCCGTCTCTGGCTGCATTTAACTTCTACAATATCTCTTCAAGAAACCCGTCCTTCACAAGTCTTTGTAGTCTCTCCTCCAAAGCTTTTATGGTGTGGCACTTGACTGCACGTACGAAACGCGATGGAGGTAGCTGAGTGGAGAATGTAAAAAGAGAGAGCTTGAGAGAGAAGTTCAAACTCTACATCGACAGCTCTGAGTACCTGGTCGGTGGCTGCGTGAGTCGGATGTGATTGTCAGTTTTGAAAAGATTTCAGAATTGCATCAGAAAGCTGTTGAGGGTGGAGGAATCAGCAGCAACCCTGTCTGACAATCGGACGAGTACGAAGCAAACACAAGCCTTTAGTTTTACATGGTCCACTATGATAAAAATCTAAGTCCAACTTCTAATATGAGCATTTTCTGATCTGATGCCTCTTTGTCAGCACCAGAAAAATGATGTGTTGTTGTAAGGTTATGGCTAGGTTTAAAAAAAGAAGACAGAAACCAGTGATGACCACTGGCAGGAAACGAGAAACAAACGATGAACAGCGGTCTCCTCAAAAACAAAAATATCTAAAGAAACTAACCAAGAAAATAACCAAATAATAATGACAATGATCATTAGCTGCATCCTTAATGTCTACCTGTAACTCTGTAACTTAACCAAAGACTAAAAGATTAACTATTTCAAAATAAAACTATTTTGGGGCCCTCAGTAGCTGATGTACAAAGGCTCAGTCCTTGTCGCAGGGTTCAACCCTGATCTATGGCTCATGTCTTTCTCTCTCTCCATCTTCCCGTCACTCTTCAGCTGTATCTGTCAAATAAAGCCCCAAAATATATCTTAACTAACTAAAATAAATAAAACAATGCAGTGTTTTTTCTTTCCTATCATCTTGTGTCCTGTTAGCGGACCCCTGACCCTTATGCTGCAACCACTAGTCCAGCACAGATATATTAAATAATAGCTACCATGATTTGAACAGCATGGAAAAATCTCTTCTTGCAGTATATATATCATTATTGTCCAATCCTACAAAAACACAGATTTTTTTTAAGGCTTTGCTGCCATTTTTCTGCCGAGGACAGCCTCTAAGCTGGAAGTGAACTTGTCAGTGCTATTTTTTCTCCGGTGTTCACACCAGCTGAGGACAGTTACAGGAAGTATTATGCCAGAAACCGAGAAAACAAGTCTTCTAGTATCCATTCACACCTCCCTGCAAAGATCTAATCCGGTTTCACCTTTCATCTGATTAACCCATCAGCTGCTCTGCTTGTTGGTTTGTTTCTTGCACATTTCTGCATTTTTTTTCTGTCGCAAGCCCGATTTCCCAGACCGACTGACAGCAGCGGTGTGATGGAGTGGTGGCAAAGGCAGGCGAGGCGAGGGGAGGAGAGGGAGGGTTACATGTGTAGACACCCTGAGCTTGCTGTTGAGCCCTGTGCGGCTCCACTTCAGCAGCGGGGGGTTAAGTACCTTGCTCCAGGGCCCTTCCACGGTGGCTGCTGAGGGACAGCAGTGTGTGTCACTTTCCCCCGCTCAGATTCTCCCTGCTGGAATACGGATTCAAAACAGCAACGCGGTTGCCAAGTTATTGTACTCCCACTATAATACATAGTTGAACTGGAGAGGCTGAGTGTTATACAGTACATACTGTATCTCCTACAAGCCTCTTCACTATTCCAGCAGCTGACAGCCTAAAAATATATTCGATACAGTTTTTATCCAGAATGAAAATCCTGCAGTGAAACAGGTCTGATTATGTTTTAATATCATGACATCTAGAGTTGTTTTTTCAATGAATCCATCACCTTATATCACACACACACACACACAGCGGGGTGGCGAGGTAGAATGGGTCAACCACCAATCGCAGTAAATTGGTGAAATTGTGGAGGGTTATATAAAATCCAACTCCACACAACTGTGGTCCAAACTGGGAGCTGGCGAGCACAAGCAGAGTCCAAGCTGACAAGCTGCTCTGAATTTCTAAATTACATTTCATATGTCTGATTTCTGAACAAATGTTGTGATAAAATCCAAAATCATGCGGAGAAATAGAATTATATGTCTGCGAGCTGACAGCCTCTCCAGCATCTTTTGGCCTCCGTGGTGTTACAGCACTTCTCTCTCCTGTGAGTCTTTGTTCCTCTGCTGCATATGAAAATCCTCCACTCAGGACTGTATAATGTAAGATAATGCAATATAGTGCAGTATGTAAAAGACCTGAAACCTTGTTACTTATCGCCATCATCAATGGTGATGCCTTCAAATGTCCTGTTTTGTCCAACTGCAGCTCCTCACATCTGAGAGGCTGAGACCAGCTTCTTTAATGGATGTAGCTGATCAGCTCAAGCAACCGATTATTTGATCAACAATAAAAACACTAACTCTACAGCACAGTGCTTATTCATCGTTTAAAGGACCGCTGTGTCAGATTTAGTAGCATCTAGTAGTAGTGTAGTTGCTGATTGCAACCCCCTAGCCTCACCCACTCCTTCCTAGCTAAAGGAGGAGCTAAGGTGGCGATCCAAACATGCAAAAAAAATGCCTATCTAGAGCCGGGACATACCCGCAAATTCCACCAGGCAGGGATGCGACGCTTTCCGTGTGTGCGCCGCGGCCGCCAGAGCTGTACGCGGACGTTCTAGTCGATGTTTTGAACCCTACCAGCCCCGCGGTGGTCTGGTTGAGAAGAAGCCAGACACAGAAATAGTGCAAACTGTCGGTTGTAAAAACAGCCAAAAGGGTAACAAATGAACTACTTAGCATATTTACAGATAAGCACATAAACAAAGGAAAAAGACTGAGCAATTTAACAAAGTCTGGCGGTCAAAACACTTCTGAAAGGCTCCCGGTAGGTTTGAAGTCAGGTGGAGGATGGACCAAAACAACATCGCGGCCTATCTAGAGCTTAGTTGGGCTACTGTAGAAACATGGCGGTTCAGCATGGCGGACTCCGCCATGAACCGGTGGTGTCTGTAGATATGAAAGGTTCATTCTAAGGTAACAAAACATAACAAGTCTTGATTATACACACATACTTAGATATTATATTCACTTACTGCATATAGTCTGTAAATTGTACACACTGGACCTTTAATGGGCAAACATCATTTTAGGCCATGAACAAGAGAAACTGAAGGTGTGCTACCCGAAATCATCACAACAAGCCAACTTCACTGCTTCATTGTGAGCACACGACTGCGTGCGTCCACACACAACACACCGGCCAGCCGCCTGTGAACGGCTCACCTCCACTCTGTTTACCAACAAGAGGATCACATCCGATATCAAGCTGTCAAACTTCTGCTGTGAGGACCACACCATCCATCCACACTGTGTGCACAGCCAGCACTACTGCTGCTGCTGCTGCTGCCCGTGTCACCGCTCTGTCACACACACACACACACACAACCCCGGTGCGCTCTCACATTCAAATCAAACATTCCTTTAAATATCACAATGACACAGTAAAAGCCGGCGTTGCGCTGCGTGTCTTCATGTGCGTGTGTGTGTGTGTGCATGTGCATGTGTGTGCATGTGTGTGTGTGTGTGTGTGCAGGCTACGTCTCAAGCAACAACGATACGGTGACAAAGAGAGACGGTTTGCACGATTTCACCCCGACTCACTTTGGCTGTCTCTCCATCTCCAGTAATAATAATAATAATAAAAAAGGCTTAAAATAGGGGTTGCCATGTCCCTTCATCCCCCCTTTAAAACCTCCACACATTCATAAAAAAACAGCACAGTGATAATAAAGCAGTGTGAGCAGGACTTACCATGGTTGTTCAAGCTCCCAGTCTCTGAAAAAGTCGAATTCAAAGAGATCCATGACCGCTTCGGCTGCTGCTGCCGCCGCTGCCGCTGCTGCTGCTGCTGCTGGTGGTGGTGGTTAAAATCCAAAGCTGGTGCTACGTGGTTCTACATGGGCTACTGATACTGAGAGAGAGAGAGTGTGTGTGTGTGAGTGTGTGTGTGTGTGTGTCAGAGAGGAGGGAGAGTAGACACAAGCGGCTGCTGCTGCCAGGAAGCTGCTACGTGGTCGAGGCAAGCTGACAGGCAGGCAGGCAGGCAGGCAGACGTGGAGGGAGGGAGAGAGAGAGAGAGAGAGAGAGAGAGAGAGAGAGAGAGAGCACACACACACTTATACAGTGTATACAAACACACACACACACACACTGAAGAAGGCTGTGGAAGACAAGTCACACTGAGATATTCACTGCAAACATTTTCCTTCATAACAAGTAGAGCTATTTATACAGCACGGATCTTTAAAAAATAAACCCACTCACACACACACACACACACACACACACGCACACAAAATGTGTCTTAATGTGAAACTGTGACTTGGCAACAGGAAATTGATTTAAATGTCTTTTCTTTTTTTCTTAAAGTGCACTTGTGACTGAGATGAATCACATGGTTCAGTCAGTGAAGTACACACTCCTGACATGTCAGTCTCTATTGGAGATCATCCTTTATGTGCTACATTATGAGTCACACTTGACACAATCTGCCACCTCTATGCATCTCTTCAGACTCTGATGTCTGTATGGAAGTGCGCCCATTCACTGGAGTTCTTAATATATGCTGCAGGGACACAGGACTTGTAGAAAATGTGGACTGGGTACCACAAATAAATATATAAATATAGATAGAAATCCTCATTTTATTCATGTTCAGTCGTCTTTTCTATAAATTTGATCTCTGTCACTGACAGTCTAAATGTTTCAAGGTCCTCTCCACCCTGTCTGGATTTAATAATGGTGGAAAAATACTAAAAGCTTTATTATATTTGACTCTCTTACACTCTAAGATATTTAGTTTTAAAGGTCAGTCCACTGTGTGTAATTTTCATGTAAGTTCAGAGTGTTGCAATTCACAGAAACCAACAATGAGGACGTGACCTTGGTGTCTCTTTGTGGGAGCTGTGCCTAACGTGGAGTCAGAATCATTTCTGTTGTTTGTAGAGGGAAATCTGTTAAACAGTTAAATCAGTTTGAATCGCAAAATATGACTGCAGTACAAAAAAAAAACAAAAAAAAACATCCCCTTCTTATTTTAAATGTACAGAAACAATCTCATCCAACATAAAGAAATCAGCAGAGAGTAACCAAACACTGCACGACGGCTCCAGAGCTTTATTTTGGTCGGCCTGGTCTCCATCAGGCAAACATGAAAGTCCTAAATGATTAGTTTTTTTTCCCGCCGGTCTCTGAATGCTGTTTAAATTTGTTAAAATGTTGTTCAGTATTGTGATATCACATGCAATTGTTACATTTCCATCACTTTTGCTGCATTTTTCCTGTGGGTTCACTGAATGCTGTCCAATGTCATCACACAAAGGTATTTGTACAATAAATCTTAAAGGAAACTACAGTTTAGTCGCTTTGGTTTTTGGTTAGCGGTCGGTTGTCCCCTCATTGCTGAGATCTCAAGACGCAGCAACATCACAAAAAAAAAAATAGGTCCAACATGGCAACAAACGTAGTCAAACAGTCATAATGGTTGTAAACAAATCAAAAGTCATTTTATTTTGAAAGGTCAAACCAAAGTAGACTGCATGCATCGTAAAAATCAAAACAAAACAACACAACTACGGCAAGTAAGGCAGGTCAAAGTTGAGCCAGGACGTCAGGCTGTAAAGCTGAGGTGGATGTTTGACCAGTAGAACCAGGTGCCCCACTTACTAAAACAAAACCCAGTTGTATTAAACTATAGTTTCCTATTGTATTGTTGTATATTTGTTTATATATATATACTGTATATATACTGTATATATACACATTGCCCTCTGTCATGTTTTGCTATTTTAGTGAAGAATCACCTCTCACATGGTGCATTTAACCAGTAAAATCTGCAGTCTGTAAACTGGTTTAAGCTGATACTCTTCTGTGAAAATTGCAGTTTTTTTTGTATCCTCAAGTCTTCTGTACTGTCACATATCTTTTTCTTGTAATCTGCTCTCTTTGCTGTATTTAATTTGTTTTAATTACGTGCACCTGAATCTACTTATCTGTTTAAACCGTGACATCAGCCGAGACGTTTTTCTGCTCGTTCCTCTTCTGGATTACAAAAGAATGACACTGCAAATCTCTTTTCACTCTGAGCGTGAACCAGTTCAGCTCCAGTTGGCCGGTGTCAAACCTCTTCCTGTTCAGTCCAATAAAGTTCAGGAGCTATAACCCTCCGTGCGGTTTCTCTCTGCTTTTCCCGTCACTGAATTTTCCTGCACCTGGCCTAAATATAGGATTGGACGTCCAAACAACTGCTCCTCTGTATCGTCCAAACTTCAGTCTCCTGAACAGCAGTGAGTGAGATCTACATTTTCCTTGGTCAAGTTCGTGACTGATGGTTAAACAAAGTGAACTTGTGCAGCCTCGGTGAAATAATCCTCCTGCAGAGAGGCCTCAAAGCAGCAAGCTACCACTGACAAATGTTAGAATATTTTATGCTGCACATTTCTTCAGGTCCACTCCAAAAGGTGGTCTTTGAACATCTTACAAACTGCACTCACCACCTGCTTTTGCATCTTTATCCAACCACTTCACCTTTGTTTGAGATTAGCCAACGTCGAGGCGTGTTAATAACAGTTTAGCAGCCCACCATCCTCACTCTCCATCATACACTTGCTGCAACACATGCCCAGCAGCACGTTTTACTGTTTACGCCTCGCTATGAATAATGATTGACCAGATGGTTGAAACTTCTCACTCAGCATGTGCCATAGCTGTAACTGTGGTTCCTTTGTGACATCACTGTCCCCCTCCTTTAAGAAGTCCTCCCACGCCGAAAGCCTGCATGTTTTTTTACTTGTGATGGGAGAACGCGAGAAGTCCAAATGTATCGGAAGTAATGTTTGAAGATACACTGCAGGCTGTATGCATGTGTGTGTATGCATGTGTGTGTGTGTGTGTCTTTTGCTTTGTGTGGTGTGTGTGCATGTGTGCATGGGTATTTTGGTCTGGTCTGGGGCAACATGCCAGCATTGCTCTGCATCACACCACCACAAGTACAAACAGCAGCCTCAGAAGAAGAGAAGAGAAGAGAAGAGAAGAGAAGAGAAGAGAAGAGAAGAGAAGAGAAGAGAAGAGAAGAGAAGAGAAGAGAAGAGAAGAGTTAACCACAGTGCATGATGGGAATAAAACACTGCCAGCCATAAGCAATATTGTCTGAAAGTGCTGCTTCATGACCTTGATCAATTCCAGCCATTTCAACCTCACAAATCAAAATTCCAGACAACTCCAGACCTTAAAAAACACCACATCGAAATTCAACCAATTTTCAAGGATTTTAAGCACCTGCGGGATCAGTGGTTTTGTGTATGTGTGTGTGTGTGTGTGTGTGTGCGTGTGTGCATGTGTGTAAGGAAAGGCTGTCCAAAACTAGGTCAGACACTGAGAGACAGAGAATGACTGGAGAGAGAGAGAGAGAGAGAGAGAGAGGAAAGGATCGAGAGATATAGCAAATAAAAAAAAAAGATGAGCTGATTGAGAGTTAGATGACAAAAAAAAAAGATAGAGACGTTAAGATAAAATGTAATTAAGGGCAAACTTACAGACACTCACTTCCAGCTCATTACACAGTCTTTACTGCGACCAGAGTGACTGTTTGTTTAGAGATTTTTCCCCCATCTTCTTCGTTATGTGTCTTTATGTGCAGCGTATTGTTAAAAGCCACAGCTGTGCCAGTAATTTGTATTTAAATGATGACACAGAGAGAGTTAGAGTTTCACTCACAGACACAGAGCCCAAAAGAAACACAAACTGATAAAATAGTCAGGAAGTTCTCAGATTTGAGCTCATTATACTTGCTGTGTATCTTGCAGAAGTTGAGAAGTGCGTGTCATGAATTTTCAATATGTACCCAGCCTCTCTCTCTGTCTCTGTCTCTTTCTCTGGTACATGAAGTAACAGTGACTCAGCACAGTACCACAGCTCCCCCATGTGGCTCCAAATAAGTACTACCTTATGTAAGAAAATGCTTGTTGATCCTTAACACATTTGTAAAAAAAATCTTTCACTTAACCTTGACACTCTCAAGTCTCACTGTGCAGAAACCAGCAGCATGATTTAGTCAAGAATTTGAACTTTCTGAGGCAAAACACGTTTGTAGAAGTTCTCACAAATCCTAGAACAACCCGAGAAGACACCTGATCTATCGCTCTTTCTATGAAGAAGTTTTATTACAAAAGGGCACTCTCGTTTTACTCCATAAAAATATCAGTTTACTTATATCCTTTTAACTGTTAAGCCAAACTTAGGGTTTTTTCTGGTGCACAATCTGCTTGCCAAGTGGGCGAGCACGTCATATCGTCTATCATCGTTTAGTTTTTCCTTGTCCTATTTTGGAAGCAGAACAGTTTGGACCTGCTCTCGATAGTCGCTGTGTGCTCAGTGAGCCCCACAAGGGAGCCTTCCCTGTATAATAGTCTTTTATCCTGAGCATCCTCGTCATCCTTTCACTAATGGACCAAACATGCTGAACCTTTTCAGGGCCACAAAGCTTCATCATACAGAGTTGTAATGAACGGAACAGGTGTGTCCTTGAATTAACCATGGAAGGACACCTGAGGTCCAGCTGGGCCATCAAAACAAACTCTCATGTTACTGTTGGCTGTAATGGCCGTGATGAAGCGAGACAGATTCGACATCACTTTTATGTCCTCTAATGTTTCACAAAACCACTTTCCACTCCAACAAACACGGCAGCGTTCAAGAGGGCTTTTAAAGCTGCACTAATCAATATTTTTCTATGAACGATGGATCGATTAGTTTGAACTTTCAACCAACTCTGCAGTTCCCCTCAGCTCTACTGAACGTTTTAGCATCTTTAAACTCTTTGTTTTGATTTTACGGCCTACAGCTTCATTGTTTTGGTTCAACCTCAAGGACCATTTTTCTATCTATAGCCGGCAGCTGCTCTCAGCTCAAAAAGCTCTGAGAAACAGACTGTACCACAGGTGACTGGTGAACATAGTGGAGCTTTTATCAATTCATGGCCAGAGACTCCAAATTAATGATAACGTGTGGATGTGCTAACACGTTTGTCATATCGAGATCAAGATGTTAATGTTGTTTTCAGCTTGTCATGCTGCCCTCAAGTGGCAGAAAAACAAAGATCGGTTAGTTTGCTGTTTTAATGTACTGTGTCGTATTATAAACTACATTACAGCTACAGAATACAAATATCCCAGAAGCTATTTGATAAATTGCCTTTTCTCTTCTTAGCTTCCTCCGTCAACATCAACTTTGGTCTCATCTTCTCTGTTATTATGTCCTAAGAGGCTGCCGAGCCTGAAAAACGACTCTTCCCGGTGGTCCAAAACGCCTGTGGTACAAACACTAACACTCTGACTTCACAGTCTGTCTTACAAACTGACCTAACATTAACTAACAGCAGATACAGTTCACAGCAGTCCATCAGGAAACTCTGGAAATCACCAAGAATTGATGTGGAACAGCTGGAGGACATCAGAGGGAAAACCAGAAAACATTTTCTCCATAAAATCTGATCCAGTTTCACCAAAATCAGTGAAGTAGTTGGCTGTGTGTGACTTAGTGCCGTAAAGCATTGTGTACTTCTTGTGGGTGATCGTACCCAGAGCCCAAAGTTACATAAAGCAAGAACAGACCATTCACCATTCACCTGATCACAAGTCAGTGAAGCTTTTATGCTCGGAAAGTTACACAATGTTGCTTTAAAGGCAGCTTAAGGGTAAGTTAGATCAGGGTTAGAGAACAGTGTCATTCAACATGAATATTGGGCTTCCATATGCTCATCCAACTTCTGGCACATTTTACTTTGTATTGAAATCCTGAAACTCATAAAATTGACAAGATCAGCCGGAGCTCACGGAGGAAGATCGACCTTTATTTATTGAAACTGCTTGCATACAAAATATATTGCACTATAACCAGACATGTCAACCCAAACATCTTAAATGCTAGTAGTATGTACAAAAGGAAACAGAAAATGCCCAAAAGTGCACACAAGGTTTACAGCTTTTTTGACTACCCTGGTTTAAGTATCTACAGATTCTCTTCACTTTCTGGCACTCTACAGCCCCACAGTAGAGTCTAGTTAGTATTTGTTGATGTCAATATAACTTCTGCAAATAAATGACTGCTGAAATCTGCTGTGGACTGGTGAACAACGTGAAAATGTTTCATCTTATCTTGCATTGGTTTCACGTGATGCATGTTGCAACCCCGACTGGACTAAAGGCTTAGTGAAGAAGGGATGCAAAATGGTCTTATGAGAGACTTTTCCAGTTACAAGGATAGAAAGTTTCTGAACTGAATCGGGACGCCCCAATTCAAATTCTTGTGCTTTCTGAATCATCATTGTATGTTTGACATATACAGGATTTGTTGTTTCGTTTAGAGAGCATCTCTTCTGGGAGTCAAAATCAAGGTTTGCGGACGAGGTCTATAACCTGACCACGTTTGCAAAACAACACAACACAGCGTTGTAGCATCAAGAGTAAGACACGGTGAGTTCAGTCCAATGCCTCATACAAATCTGAGCATCCCACGAGGCTAACGAAGAATGAACGTCACTTGCATCAAATGCAGATTACATCGCTAGCGTTCCCCTTCTGCAGCCCAATAAATCATGGGTAAAATGTGCACCAGAACATTAGAACAGCACACCTGCCAAGGCAATCATGACAGCTGAATCTCAAGAAAAGCAATTTGCTGCACGTTCAGCATACAAACATTTCAAAAACAGTGAACAACCCTACAATTATCATTAACATTGTCAACTGACGTGAAACCTTTCATTATGTGAACAGCTGCCAAAACTTATTTTCCATAAATCACGATGAATTTCACTATTTCAAGAATCCGTTTAGGATGACCATGATGGAAAGATCCCAAATGTTGAAGCCACAAATCTCTAATCAACCCCTCAATCTCCCTCAACAGATACAACCTCATAGCATCTGTCCTTGAAATGGCTCAATAGAACACAAAGTACCAGTCATCAATTTTAATATGAAAAGTTCCATGTGAGTTCACAGTGATTTACTATTTTAAAGAAGCATTACTCTTTCGAATTCCATCTTTTAAAGATTATACAGTTTTGGTAGTGTCGTTCTACTTCATGGAGTACCAGATTACATGTTGTAGTACTGTTCTAATGTACTGAAGACATTGACAGGCATTGAGGACAATGTCATGCCAAAACAACAAACTTAAGACAGTGCCATGAGGTACCCCACAAGACACCTTAACTTGACAGCATGAATCAAGATGCACAAAGCTCGGTGTGGGGAATTAAATGTGCGAACGCTGTTCATTATTGTGTTACCTAAATGGTTCACAAACTTAATTGTTTCCCATGCAGCTTTCCATATGCAATGTTTTCCAAAGGTTAAATACCGAACTGAGACGCTACATTTGTTTTTCCGCCATGATGTCGACTAACCAACTAAATAATCATTTTATGTTAGTTGTTTCCATGGCAGGCCACTGGAAAACAGCTGGATTGAATGTCACAACCAGTCAGTTATAGGAGACTCTTCACCAAAATCCCCATTGTGTAGAAACGCTTCCTTAGCACCAATTCTTCAATGACCGTCTGGTCAGCATGCAACAGTCCTCCCTCATCTTTTTTAAATGTACAAGCCTTGGCCTAGCATTACGGTTTGTTAGTAATGCCCATAAAAATCAAACCGAAGCATGAAGAAGCCATTTAACTGCTTTTTGTTGGGTAAATGCCAGCATAGTTAGAAAGTCTAACACACACTCTTAACCTGGTGTTTGGAGGCACGATAAAATACACCAACAATCAGGTTGAAGCACAGCCACAAATGCAAAGATCGTCTCTGGCATGACACAACAGAGCTGACGTGAAGGTTGGACCTCTGTAGCCACAAGGTCTGCAACACAAACACTGAATGCAGCAAGTTAGTTCAAGGGGAAACTGGCTTCTGGGGGAGAGGTCACACCACCAGCACCATGCTGGCTTAACCTTGTTAACATTATACACCAGTCAAAGAGAAAAGAATAAGAAAATGTTAAGAAAATCTAAACGAAACAATCCTCTTAATCCATCACCCTGATGACTAACAATTAAAGGGTAAATCCACCATAAAACATTATTCCCATAGGTTACGTCACTTACAGTAGGAGGCAAACCTTTCCAAAGCTGCAGTATGGAACATGATAGGAGGTCTACCAATATGTTCTTTCTTTACAATATTGAAAGAGGTGTCACATGTTTAAAATACAGAGTTAAGATGACAGAATCAACCACTCTCATGTCTGTGCACTGAAGAGCCAGGTGACAGTTAGCTTAGCAAGACTGCAAGCACATGGAAACTGCTAGCCTACTCTGCAGAAAGTTACTCACATCTGTGAAGGTCACTAATAACAATCTCTACCTCATTTATTGGATCTGTACTCAATTTTACAGGGACTTGCGTACTGAATCATGTTTTACCTTTCTGTTGATGCTGAAAATAAGTTAATTAGCTACATTTTTTTAATTCAGAGAGAGCCAGGCTGTTTTCCCAGGCCTCCAGTCTTTTTTTTTTTCTATGCTAAGCTAAGCTAATTGCTTCCTGGCTGTAGCTTTTAGCACACAGACAACTCAACAACGTGAGTGTGATTGGGAAAATGTCTAACTACTCCTTTAAATCTTAACAACTGCTACTAATTGTCAATTTTTAATTGACGCTCGATTTATAATCTGATGAAAACATGTTGATTGCACTTGCTAGCTTTTAATTCAATCTCATTCAAAGGATCCTCCTCGAGATGACCTCAGAGCAGAACTTTGTGGATGTATACAAGAACTGGGCAAACGAGGAAGACACTGAGGTGTGGTTGAAAGCCGCTGAAAAGGCTAGCAAGTGAAACAGTTTCCACTGTCAAAAGTAGTCTCATCCACCCAAATAACAGCAAATATATAAGGTGGTCCTGCTTGTAGTCAGTTGTAATAGTATCCAAATCCAATATACAATCCATCTGCTGTATGCTAACTTTGTTTTTTGAGACCGCAGACATTATTACAACCTGCTATAGCTGCTGTTCTCCATTAAGGATAAAACTTACAGGTATAATTAACATTATATTTGGGTGGAGTATCACTTTAGATACTGTTACCATGCCAACAAAGCCCGTCTCATATACATCGCCAATGACTGAACTCTGCATTGTAAAGGAGTGTTCATCTCAAAGTGGAAATTCAGTCACTGTTGTCAGTTTTAGGGTGGATTTTCCCCCAATAAGATTGAATAACCAACTCACCCTCTTTCTGCAATGTAACGCTATTTTTTTTTCAGTTCTGCAGCACTATGGACGTTTCATTATTAGTGACAGCTGTGTGTGGCTCAACCCTGCTATAGAGGATATACTATTTTTTCACACATCATTAAGTTTATTATCAAGAGTTCTAGCATTTAACTGATATTAAACAGCAAAAAAAGAAAATCTCAGGATAAGTGCACATTTGAAACAATAGTACAAATCTTTTCTCAGACAAATAATGACATCATTATATACAGTATGCCACCCTCCCTTCTTTTTTCCATCTTTTTTTTGTGTGTTTTGTTTCTTTTTTTTTTTTCTGATTTGTTTTTTTTGTTTTTTTACAATACAAAGCAACTCCATACTGTTGATGCTCTATTGACAATATAGAGGTTACTTTCACTTTCACTGCAGAGAAATGCTTACTGGGAACAAAATGCAACATGGCTGCAGTGTGAGCGGCGAGTGAAAGCAAAACAAAAAGGTCCTAACAGATTAGTGAGAGAGAAATTGACACCAATAATACTTTTGAAAAAGAGAAATAAACTTCTTAAAAAAAAAAAGAAAGAAAGAAAGAAATTCATGAATCGTTACTCATGTTACATTACCGTTTCTTTGTGACATTTTCTAAAAGGTAAAAGTTCACCATGTGTCATTGACTCCAGCTGAGAAATGAGACAAAGTAACACTGATTCAAAACAAAAAAACAAAAAAAAAAAACTAAACTTATGTGTGTCTTTTTTTTTAACGTGTCCAAACCTACAGAAAGTCTCCAAAATCCATAATAAAGATGTACATGCATCGCAAGACTAGAAAGGTACACTGATCTCTGGTACAGATGAGACCTGGCTCAACCTCTGCAACCTTTTTCCTTTTCATTACTTCAGTTACTTTCCGGGAAGAGAGGGAATAAAGTTTCACTGGGTTACAACATTTTGCATCTCAAGATAACATTTTTCTTTTTTTTTTAAAAAAAGGGTGGAGAGGGTCTGTGTGGAGAAATGGTCGTCTTTGACTTTGGAACAAGAACCAAAGGCGCCAAAAGGTCACAAACTGCACTGGTCTACAAAAGTAACTGACTCCATTTCACAGATCAGTTGAACCAGGTCATAAGCTACAGGCTCATGTTTGTCGACTGTACAAGGACACAACACCTTCAGTGTTTAAAAAAGGATCAGGTGGTTAAAGAGGGCAGTTTCCTGGTGTGTACAGTTAACATCCAACTTTTTTCAGTTTTAAAAGGGAGCTCGGAAATACTCGGCGTTTGCCAGGTGAAGAAGGTGAATCAATAATGCCACGACAGGAAGTAGCCACCTTTACACATCTGGTCCGTTATGAACGTCTCATCATCCCTGATTTACATGTCTAGGTTTGTGATACTAGCCACAATTTAAAAAGGCACATGTCACACAAAATATTGTTGAGGTTTCTCTGAGCATTCACACCGACGTCCAAATCATAATTCAGCCTATATAATGTGGAAAACCATCAGGAATCCAGGATCATTTCTGTTGATCCAGCTATAAAGTAATTTTATGCTACGTTGACTAAAGACGCTCCTTATGAGAAGAGTATGAGAAGAGTTCAACACTTTCTGGATGAAAGTTAGACGAGAAGATCGATAGCATTCTCGTGTCTTAAGTATGATCCTAGACGAGCAGTTGGTTTGCTTAGCTTTGCATAAATGCTTGAGGCAGCAGAAAACAAGCTGGCTGGAAAGTAGCACACTTTAAAATCACAAATTTTAGACGTGCTGGTCGGCCGATTTTGGACAAAGACAGGCCAGCTGTTTCCCCCCAGTTTCCTGTCTTTAGCTAGACTTAAGCTGTAGCTTCACACAGACCTCGATCTTCTCATCTAACTATTATTAACAATGTCAAAAAAGGACAAAATGAGGAGCTTCATTTCATTTAAGTACGTCATCCTACAACAATTGCACACAGAAAAGCTAAACCTGAATAAACAGCTAACCTGCAAGCCCAAATATTTCATTAAGATGCAGTTTTATGATCTAATATTGTGTTTTCAGATGAATGCACAGAGAAACCTCGAGAAACTCTTTTTTTATGCTTTGCTTTTTTTTGTTTTACAATGACTTTCTCACATTTTATTTCTTTTTTTTTTATATTCAAACTAATGCTATTATCCGTCTCCACTCAATCATAAATCTACAAATACTTTCTACACTAGTCCATCAATGTTACTGCAGTCAGTTTGATGTTAGGACATAATTTGGGTCAACTGAGAACATACGTGATCTTTAAAAGGCCGTCACGCCACCTACACTGAACTCTGTTTATTTTGTCGACGAGGCCACAAAGGTCATTTCCATGCAGAAGCTTTATGAAGTCAGTCAACTCTCTGAGGTGTCAAACTGCACCGCCGTCTGGGACGCCTCGAAATGAAAGCTCGAAGTCAAATCGTTTGTTTTGTCTGATCTCTGGAAAGCTGCACTGATTAGACAAAGTTACTTTGATGGTATCGCTGTCTGTGCCTCTTTTTTTGTGTCAAGTCAGATAAAGTTTTAGAGCAACGACAGAAGACTGGATCTGATCTGGGACTAAATGAATCACCAGAAATTGTTGTAGAAGTCATCTTGCACCATTGTGCCTCCCTCCAAAAAGAATTCATACAAATACATACAGGGGTCACAGAATCACCCGCACAACAAACACACATGTATGAAAAAAAAAAAAAAGAGAGATTAAACCAACAGCATGAAAAGCTTCAATCTATTCAGAGCAGACGGGCCAGATTGAATGAAATGGAGGAGCATAAATCCAAGGCACAAAGATAAAAAAAGCCTCATTATGACGGAGATGAGTGGCAGAAAACATCGCTGTGGTGAACACTTTGCTGTTAATCCAGAGGAGAATTCACAAAGGAGGCTCAGAAATCTTCATTAAACTCTTGACTGTAGAGCCGATTCTTAGTCAGGTGACATCCTGCACATTTAAAAGCACCGAAATCATGCACACACAGAAGAATGCCTTTGCTGTCACGCAACAATACCTGATACTGTGGGTTCATAGAGATTATATTTTGATGTAAGTGAATGTAAATCTGTTGGGAAGTCAGACTCCATCCTTTTGCTCTATCATTTACAAAATTCACCCAACAGAAAATAAAATGAGATGAATACATAAAAATGTTTAAGTTAGAGGGGCGGGCCCAGAATAAGTTTAGAAAACCAGGAAGAATAAAACTTACACCAAATGTTTTATTTTCAAAGATGTAACTCGATGAAACGTTTAGTTTCTTCTACAGTAAAACTTCAAACAGGTTTCCTAACTGCACAACAAAAAAGGTCAAATACAAAAAGGCTTTTCATAAATTAAAGGAAAAAAATGTGATCAGGTGACAGGAGCCGACATTCATGATGTTGCCGCCTTAATCCTACTAAACTCGTCAGGTTTGTCTGAGAGCCACAGAACTAACTGAACTGTCTTATCCAAAAATGCTATATTAAATGTATGTAGTCTAAGCCCTCTGTGAAAACATCCCACTGCTGCTGAGGTTGGGAAGACTCTCATCAGTCTGGTACAGGATGTCTTTACCAGTGAGATAAATGAGGATGATCGGGAGAACAGAACTTCTACAGGTCCAGAGCTTCAGTCATGAGACTGTACACTATTCTGAATATACAGGTTTGACCTGTGGTTCTGGTCATTGTTTGCTGGATGTGTAATCTCTTTTTATCAATGCTACATTTCATGAAGTATTTAGATTTACAGTAGCTGTTGTGTCTAGTTTTTTTTTGTGATTCCTCTCAGTGTCAAAGTCGATCCACTGCACAGACACTCAGAGTCACCTCCTCTCCTGGGAACACCCCATGTTTTGTCTTTTTTTACTCAGAGCCTGCAAGTAATGAAGCATAATCTTCACAGACAGCTGTACACGCTGTTCCGATGTTATTAATGGTATTTGTAATGATTGATTTCACTGTGGACATTGCTGTGCGGGGAAATAAAATCAATGAATTGATAAAAAATTAAATAAAAACAAAGCTGTTTTCTTCCTTTATGATCCTCATGCAGCCTACTTAAAAACTACGTCTGTACAGTAAATTTGGGAAGTTTGGCTGGTTCTGTTCGGAGTCGGCGTGGATTCAACGGACTGAACGCTTCGGCAGCGCAGGTCATGTGACAGGTAATCGATTTTAAAAAAGAACAGCGGTGCATGACATTTTGTACTCTGTTGTACTCTGTAAAAGGCTTTTGAACAGTTAATTTGCATCAGAGTGCCTCAGATTTTATGTTTCTCCACTGGTGCGGCTAATACGTTGTTGAATTCACACTTGGTCTGACAGTCGAGCCGACTGGAGGGATTTTACATTATTTTGGCAACAGGGAACAAAACACAGATGACTTCCACGATGAGATTAAGTATTCGCTGGCAAATCATTGCTCATGCATCCCTGTTGTTTGAACTCTGCAGACTGCATTTAGGATGTTATCAATTTAGCACTAAAGTCTCTCTCTGCACCTAAAAGATGCTCCATGACTTCTCTTTTCCGTGTATTAGAAATTCGATGCTCCCAAAATATTTAGATGACCACCAAAAATAAATTCTGAACCTGTAGGAAACACTGACAGCCAGAGCTGTCCGGTCATCTCTACAGTAACCATGTGCAGTGAGTAACGCCCTGCCTTCTGAAGTTTCCTCGACTTCTTTGACTCATTTCTTTTTTTCTGATGTGAGCGAGTCCAAACAGGACCGCTGTGGAGAAAATCATTTAATTCAGCTGATTAAAAAAAAACAGAAAAAAAAACGAGTAACTGATTATTTGCATTTGATGGATCAGAGAGCATGTTTAAGAGTTAATGCCTCTGTGAAAGAATCCCTCCTCTTCTTTTCCTTTTGTCCAAAAAGTGCCGTTTCTTTCAGCCGTCACTCCGTCGCAGGAGAACAGGAGATACCAGACCAGTACACTCAAAAAGACCTCAGACCAGATCAACTCTGGTGTTCGACTTTACTACAGTAAACTCTTCCATGCTGATGAAATATGTGTATTGATGTGTTTGACAAAGACAGAGAAAAGAAAAAAAGCGAGAGAGAGAGAGAGAGAGAGAGACTATGATGGTTTATGACAAGTTGCCTGTGTGTGTGTGTCTAAGTGAGAAGGTCCTCCAGTGGTGTGTCTACGACACTCCGTTCACCAGCGGAGGAGGAGCGTCCTGTTTGTCCTTCTTCATCCCTCGGTCTCTGATGGGTCTCTGATGGTGATGGCGAGGCGGGCCCTCACCGCCGGCGCTGATGCCACCCTGGGATGAGGAAGGCCCTCCTCCGCCTCCTCCTCCTCCTCCTCCTCGGCCCCCTGAGGAGTGCTGCACGCTACGCTCGTTGTTACCGTCCACGCGGATCTGTGGGAGAAAGAAAACAAGTACAGTCTGGTTCCACGCTTCACAGCTACGAGCGGAGGAAATGTGATCAAACGCTGATGAACTGGAACAAGTTTATCGTTTAACGTCTCACGTGGGAATCAAGTAGAACGTTAGGACCTCTTAACTTATTTAAGAAGCTTCCTACTCTGACGTTCAGTGAGGAGAGCGTGTGACGTCGCTGTCTTACAACACTGAGAGAAATCGAGTGGTCAAACCTGACGTGTGGGACAAAACACTGCTGCTCTGTATGCAATTTAACCAATAGAAATGGCAAAATTAACAGCAATTAGGGACGACTTAATTGCTGAGCTGTGGCTCAGGAGGTAGAGCGAGTCGCCAACTAATGAGATCTGCGGTTCGATCCCCGGCTCCTCCGGTCTGCATGTCGAAGTGTCCTTGGGCAAGATACTGAACCCTAAATTGCTCCTGAAGGCTGCGCCATCAGTGTATGAATGTGTGTGAATGCGATATGTAGTGTAAAAGCGCTTTGAGTGGTCAGAACAGTAGAATGGTGCAGACCATTGCTGATACCAACTGTTTTTTCTTTTGTTGTAGCAGCATTAAAAAATAATCAAGAACTGGAACACCTTGAAAATCTTTTTTTTTTTTTTTTAACAAAGGGCTAAAAAAGTCCTTGAAATTCAAATGGACTAAATGACACTGTCTTATATCTGACCAAAGTTTTGTTCATCAAGTCATTCTAATTAAATTGCTCAGCGTTTTCTTTTTTAAAATTCGGACTCGTCTTCCTCTCCTTGATGAGCCTGTTACCAAAAAGGGAAGTGTACATGTAGTCCAGTGAGGCTGACACTGATC
Source organism: Argyrosomus regius (assembly GCA_946959425.1). Lineage (NCBI taxonomy): Eukaryota > Metazoa > Chordata > Actinopteri > Sciaenidae > Argyrosomus > Argyrosomus regius. Next base: position 6,864,749 of record OX336893.1, read on the forward strand.
TTCATAGAGACAAAACTCATCAGCTCTTGTCTGACCATGAATTAGCCTCAACTTGAACCAGAGCTCCTGCAGATTAATTCCACACTCGGCGTGTTATGATTCACTCAATTTCGACACGATTTGAGATGAATGTTTCTGTTAGCTCTGCTGCCATCTTGACTGGAAGTGAGCCTGCTGTATGTTGCCTCTCTGGGGTCGCCATATTGGAGAGGTCGAGATCCTCCAGTAAACAAATACGACGTGCATCATCGACTGGTTTTCGCGATGAGACTCGGAAGCATTAATCCCGATCTCCTGATCGCAGCTCATTGATCTGGCAGCAATCTCAAAATATTTACTCATTCGCCATTTGTGTAGTGAGCTCATGGGAAACATTGGCAGGCCAGTTGGATGAATACAAAAATGACTCAGCTGTATAAAATAATCCAAGTTATCTGATCCAGTTATGTGATCCAGAATCTTGCATGTGTACACGACAATTATCTCAATTACACCGTTAACTCATGTGCCTTACAGTTGGGGAAATTCTTCCTGTAGTTTCCTGTCTTACAAAAGTCAATATTCAATAACCTCAAATATTATTCAATTAAAATACATTTAAATAAATAATAACAGCAGAAGCATTTGGTCACAGCTGTAGCTTTGCGGCTCCTTCATGTCCAGTAAGTTGTTCATGTGTGTTCAAATCAAAGTTTCAGTTCACTCACGCACAAAACTGGAGGTGCTGCACAGGCCAAGTTTGATTAATTACGTCAGAAATAGTCGCTCGTTGCAGAGACAGCATGTGCCGTCTGTCCTCAGTAACTGGCACAAAGGCAGTCATCAACATGAGTCAGTTTTGATCAGAATGGTATATTTTAAGATCGTCATCAAGTGTTCCACCTCTGCCATCTGCTCTGGATTGATTGTAAATACTGTCTGACACGGGAGTCCTGCAGCTAAAAGTCGGACCAAATATGTGTCAGCGAGAGTTTGGACTCATTTCCAACTCTGAGACACTCGATAAACACCAGTCCAAATCCGAAGAAGTCTGTGGGAGTTTATATCATTTTCTCTGTCCTTATTAATTCTATTTAAAAACATGCAGGTTTCCTTGATACTGTTAAGATTCAAAACACACAAGAGAAAACATCTTTTTAGGTGTGTGTGTGTGTGTGTGGGTGTGTGTTACCTGTAGAGTGTCTTCCTGCGCTCTTGTCTTGGGGTCTCTGATATGACGAGGTCTCGGCTCGCTCCACTGCATGTCGTCACCTAAACCAGGACAGACAGACTCTGAGTGTCGCCTTATGGGCATCATCCTCGTTTCCTCGTTAAAAACAAAAACCTGTTCTGCCTCCCTGCCAGATGCCAGAACCTTCACAGAGCCCTGCAGCCTCATGCAGGCAGGCTGCATGCATCATAATTAGATTTATGCCTGGGGAAATGATTTTTTCGATATAAACTTGGATTTCATTGAAAAGCAAACACTCAAGGAGAATATATTAGTGAAGGGAGTCAGCAGGGAGCTTCGATTCATTTCTATTCTTCTTCAGGCAATTTGATGAAAATGATCTCAAACTTTCACTACAAAAACTAATTTCTTTTTCCTCCTCATCTCTTTTTATAACTTAAATAAAAATCATCTCCATGTATTAGCTCCAAAATTATCTTAATCTCCAGTCTAATGGTAGAACGATGATAGGAATACAGTTGTATAACTGACCTACAGAAAGTTTTATAAATATTTGACTGCTGAAGTGACTCGCCAAAAAGATGACAAACCTTTATACCCTCCGCCTCCTCTTCCTCTCCCTCCTCGTCCTCGCGGCCCTCCTCCGCCTGCTCTCTTCCTCCCGTCTGTTCGTCTGGGCAGGGTCCCGCCTCCTGTCATGAGCTCCTCGGTGGGGGCCAGCGACCAATCGCTGAGCTCGTCTCTGTGGTCTGACTCCGTCTCTGAAGCGTTGGACGCCTCGGAGTTGGTGCCTGGCGGACGGAGGACACAAGTCAAACCTCGTCTGAAGAAGCTTTGATTAAATGTTTTGTTTCATGAATAAATCAGAAATCCACTTATTTTACTCCACCTTCCTCATCAAATATAAATATATTCATTCATAATTTATTGTTTGTTTAGTTGTTTAATTTAGTTTTTGAAACAGAAGATATGAAATCATTTTGAATGAGCTCTCTTGTTTTTCACCGTACCTGAGGCGAATGCCGCACCTCCTCCTCTTCGCCCTCTCCCGCCTCTTCCTCCCCCTCCTGTGTAGGGCTTTCCTCCTCCGCCGCCTCCCGCTCCTCTCCCCATCCCCAGACCCATGCCGTTGTCGAACACGTAGGTTTTGTCTTTAAGGTTTCGAGGCCCCGTCCCTCCTCCTCCTCCTCCACCTCCCCCTCCGATCTGTCTGAGCTGCTCGTCGATCTGAAGGCGCTCCAGACGAAGCTGATCCACCTCCTGTGGAGACGAGGAATTAAAGATAGAGATAGATATTAGTGGCATTTCGCAGAGAACAGAGACATTATCTAGCACTCTGTGTTGTGTCGTGCAACACGCTTATAAAGTGACGTTCATCGAATATGAACAGTCTGAGCGTGTCTGCAACTAATAAAAGCAAGTGTCTGGACCCAACGACTATTGAGTTCAAACTTATATAAACTGTTCAAACATCAGGAGGGAAGAAAGAAAAAAAAGAAAGAAAAGAAAGGAAATAATGCCAGGCAGAACTTAAGTTTCACTTTCTGGCACAGTTACCACTGAAAGCGACAGTAGAAAGCTGTTATACAGTATACAGCTATAGAGCAAACACCGGCGTGGACACTTGGCAGAGAAAAATAAAGAGAGGAAAGGTGTGCTCAGCTCGTGGTCGTACGGTTTAAACCACAGCCAACAGCTGCAAAGTTCCTCCACCCAAATCCAACTCGCAGCATTTTATAAAACGAACGTGAAAAAGTAGATAGATGCGCCAATGTTCTGCTCACAAGTAATCAAAACATCTTGTTAAACCTGAAACACCGGCTCACTGACATTCTTCAGAGAGTAAACAATAAACCTGTTACAATATTCAGGATATAACGTTTACATAACAACGGGGAAGTCTGGTTAACTCCCTGCATGCAACATTCTTACTGTACCTGTAAGTTTATGTCCATCAGAATCCTTCTACTCTGGACAGACATAGTTACCTCAGCCTCATGTTGCTACATTGAACACTGTTTCTCAGCTCGATTACAAGTGAAGAAAAAGGTAGAAGTAATAAAAACGTATAAAGCTCAAAAACCAACCACAAACAGAGTAAAATGAACACATTATACACACCTTAAGGTAGTTGAGGTGATAGTCCAGCAGTACTGTAGCATTGGAGATGCTCTCCTTGGTCCCCACAAACACAAATGGCACCATACCCTGTGAGACAAAGACAGACTGAATTGTTCTGATGTATTCTCAAATGATGCATACTAGCAGCAGTAGAGATATATTCATCACTGGAGTTAGAGGTCAGTGATTTATGAGTGTGATGGTTGTACAGTTTAAATAAATCACTGAGCTGCTTGTTGTGTTGTCGTGTACAGAGACGTCCGCTCACCTCGTCTGCTGCTGCCGCCGCTGCCGCTGACGGCTTTTTGTCATTTTCAGGCTCAATACGAACCCGCACCACCCCAGACTTATCAACCACCTCCTGGATCAGTTTACCGTTTTTGCCGATCACCTTGCCTATGAAGGGGGCGAAACCTCGTCAGTCACAGTCTGCAGGGACTTTAACAGTCTGGATAAATCTTGATTAAATCGAAGTTACCGCATGAATAAGATCAGCGTCTCGGCTGAGTGATTTTCCTCACCTACTAAATTCCGGGGAACTTTGATGACATCTTCGGAGAATTCCAGGAAACTCCTGGCGATGCGTACAGCGTCCTGGTCCTTAGACAAACAACAAGCACAAAGCAAACGTTAAACATGGCGGTAAATGTCTCTACACTCATGTCGGTGTGAAGTTAAGTATCAATAGAGCCCTCCTACCTCTCCATATATGTGAAAGGTGCACGTCTCCTCGTCCAGGTCTATGTTAGTGACTCCGGGGACTTTACGCGCCTGCTGAATGTTGGCCCCGTGAGTCCCGATGGCCAGACCCATGAGGTCATCCCGAACCGCAAACTGTTCATGAAACCTTGACGCCAGCTGTCTGGAACTCTGCATGAGCACGACGAGAGGGACAAAGAGGACATAAATCACGAGCAAAAACATCATCACTGCCACAGCAGAGTTAAGTGATTCCTGATGGGCGATCCTTTAATAACGCTGTAATCGCTTTTAACTGCAAGATGATCAAATTATAGAGACGAGGACACACAGCCTCATTCTGTGTGTGTGTAAATATTTACCTCCAGTTGTCTGCTGGCCTCTTCGTTCCTCTGCATGAGTGACAGTTTGGTGCGCAGGCTCCTGAAGTGCATGTCGCTCATCATGTTGGCCCTCTTTGTTGTGACCTCATTCACCGACTGAGAGAACAATCAAGGCTTAATTCGCACAAACGGTCACAGACTGTGAAATGTGTTAAAAAAAGCAGGTCGTCTAACACGATCATGTGCCGTTAGTTCAAGAGTAAAGAATTAGGCTGACAACTCTCTCACGTACCAAAATGACCAGCTGCTTCTTCTCCGAGTCGTAGACGACGTTGAACGCTCCCACGGCCTTTTTGAAGTCTTTGTGTGCCGATTCCTTTGAACACCTGTCGACACAGACGTCACATGCATTCAATTCATCACAGATTCGCATGAAGATTTTGAATTATTCAGTCTAACAGAGCCTAACACAAACATGTGCAGGTGAAGCCCGATCATAGGCCTTTCTTAACTATTTAGAACGTGCTCAAATCAGCATGACAGCACACCTGACTCATCAATAAATATATTTCTCCACATCCTGAAAATATGTCACATGTAAATAAATATGGGTAAGTGCGCTGGAAGTCAACCTTTAAGAAATATATATAAATTTCAGCTTTCTTTGATGAATATTCTGGATTTTATGGAGCTGTTAGACCGCCGCGTTCATACAGGTGCGTATCTCATTTGTGTGCATCACGTCAGAGTTCAGTGACGCAGAGAAAATGTTGTTTGTACGACTAAAGGTCGACTAACATGGACTGAAGCTGAATATTTCATGAGATAAAAACATGTATTTAATTTTAGAAATGATTACATCGATCTTTGTTCGACACATTTTGACTTTTGGACGCTGTGGAGATCACATCCTACATCAACTGTGAGGTGAGTGGCTAAACCAGCGCTATGAGCTCAAAAATACACGTGAAGTTCACAGATTTTCAGCAGATATCTTAGTCACAACAAGACTGAACGAGTAAAGCAGTTTAGTGTTTATATGTGTGGTATTTATTCAGTTTGGAAAACTCCACAAGAAAGCTTTGACAGGACTATAAAGCGCCTCTGCAGGTCGTTACTAAGGCTCGGACTACTTGCTGGAGTAGTGAACTGGGTTTGAGTCTACTGCCGTGACTGACATTTTTTATTTTGGAAACAAATTGCCCCAAAATATGAATATAAATGAATATGTTTTTAAATATATTTTACTAAAGTTGGTAATTGGTTGACTGCATCACTGTCGTGCCAATAATAACGTTAAAGCACACCCTCTCATGTAATATTAATTAAGAGTTCTTTCATCAGCAGGTTTTACACGATAATAAAAGCCTATAAGAATGTGGCTCACGCCTTCTTAAACTGCAGCTACATATCTGAGTATTGCATTATATCGCTGCTGTTCTACTGGCATTGTGCCACTGACACTGCGTTCCTCTGACAGGTGCAGCTACACATCAGCAGGCTCTGTTCTGACGAGGTACTGATCAGTGTAGGCACCTGACACCGAGACCAAAGGTCTTTGTTAAAGCCAAGCTGGCCTTCACAGCCGTCACTGCCCAGCAGCTAGAGCGTAAACTGGCTTTCAAACTGTTTTTTTCTACCTGTTTCTTATGTTTGCTCTTTGTACTCATTTGACTCATTTACTCTTTGGACTCATGGCAGAGAATTTAAGTATTTTAATGACTCATCCTACTTAAGTTCCTTGACTTTTTCCACTTGGACAATCCTCCCAACTTCTCAGCAGAAAACCTGTTGGTATCCATCCAACCAAACAGTTACAAACACGTCCTGAGACATAAAAAATGTCTGTGTATGAAGCTCACATCTGCCGTAGATCCTCGGGTACGTCAAGTCTGATCTTGATGAAGGTGGTTTTGGTGGCTGGCTTGTTGGGGTTGACCGGCCGTAGCCGCTCCAGCGTCACTATCTCATTTAATGTAGCGTCACATGCAGCGTACTCTATTACGTAAAACTGTAGATAGAGAGAGAGAGAGAGAAGGGAAACATGAGAGTGATGATCTGGAAGAAAAAACAGCTCACAGCAGAGAGACATGAATTCAATCCTCTAATCAAACAATTCAAAGTAAATTGTATAGTAACAGTGAGAGCTTGAACCCAGGCGGCAAACTTACTATGATATAAACATTATACTACATGAACTACTGCAAAATAACCAATGTGAATACTGCTGCTTTGATCTGACTGATGCATCCAGCTCTACATTAAACACAAGCTTACCTCTCCTTTGACCATGCGAACCTTGGCCAGCCACCATCCACATGGCTCCTTGTCATTAGCCCTGGAATATACCTGGCAACACACACACACAAATCTGAGATGATTTCAAGACATTTGATTCACACTGATGAATATTGATTAGTTTTGTACACTGGACAGGAACTAATTTTTGTAACCTGTTGCGCAGAGACATTTAATTGTGGGAATTTACCGCCAAGGAAGCAGTCGAAGGTTTTATGCTCCGTTTAAGTGAAGATATTATTTTGTTCAAGTGGACTCATTCCCTCTAGGTTATGCGCAGCCAGCGGGGTGTGTTTATTTACGTTTGTTTTGTCATGTATGCCTAGTCTCTGCAGTCTCTGCAGTGTCTATTGTCCTCTGTCGTCCTGTGACAGTTCCACAGTGGATGGATGACGGTGACGAGGTGCAATTAAGACGCGATCACCTCCATCAGTAACTGAAGAGCTAGTGTCGCTTATTTCCTCTCAGAGTATTACAATTATGTCGATGTTTACACGTTAACATTGTGACAGTGTAACACTGGTGTCTGCGGCAAAATGAATCAACTTGTCGCACGTGCACAAACGCTTCTTAATTAAAGTGAACGGTGTGTCGTGACTGAACACACATCTAAACCTCACCTAGCTCAAACATCACTGTAGAAACGAAACGCCTTGGTGGAGATCTACACCCTCAGAGTGCTCCTTTAGTTTCTTATTAAATCCATTTTTTTTAGCACTAAAGACATCTGAGGCACGGCAACACATTACAGAACAGAGAATGGATTACATAATATTTGTTTATAATCATTATGAAGTGAACACATGCAGTTTCTCTGGTGATTTCTGAAGAAGATCAAAGTAAAATTTCAAACCTTTCTTTGTCGTAAATGAACAAAAAATATATCGCTTTTGGTTTTGAAAGTGTTGCTAACTGACAGCTTAATCATCATTTGTGCTGAACGCGGACGGCAGGAACCGCAGCAGGGAATCTGATCGTGACGCCAGTTTTCAGAAACAGTTCTGAAAGTCTCACCTCGACCTCGTCGCTCTCGTTTATCTCCTTGCAGAAACCTGTCGGAGGAGGGAAACGCACATCCTGGAACGGGATCTGACGCTCCGGCTGCCAGCTGGGACACAGGAACACACACGCACGTCATAAAAAGTGTCGGGAAAAAGTAACATTTGCATACAGTATGGTGTATTTTGTTGTGTGTGTGTGTGTGTGTGGTACTCACTTGTTTTCAAATGCCACGGTGACCGATCCTTCGTGAACATCCTTCACAAAGGCCTACAAGAAATCACAGAGAGAGTTAGAAGACCCAGGGTTTGGCACGCTTCTAGAAATAGTAAATACAGCTTCACGCCGACATCGAGCATGTAGCAGGGCAACAGTTCTGTTCCTCAAACCTGACCCAAGCTCTTAGCAACAAAAAAAAGGCCACAATTGATTTTTTTTGGGGCTCTGGCCTTGAGTCAGGTTTGGCTGTGCCTCTCTCTCTGGTTGTACACAGTCTGCGTCCATGTGTGTCAAGTACTGCAAGTAGGACATGCAATGCCTTGAAGGAAAAGAGAGAGATCTAGAGTGTAGTCTGAGGGCTGCATTAGCCCGCTAAGCTAACAGTCAGTAATGGATGTAATGAAGCAAAAAGCTTGTGAAAGGAGAGCTTCATTATTGCACTTTGACTTCGTCGACCTGTGACCACGCCTGTACAAACATCCGCACAGATTATGACTGTGACTTCAGCGGTCGAGTTGAGGTGAAGAGTTTACAAGCCGTATTCATCGGAGCTATTTCAGGAGAAGAAATTATAAAGGAGAAATTTTAATTTGAGACTATAAACTAAACCGCTATAATGTAGTCGATGTTTAACCGTTTTTTTATTATCATATCGAACAATTCTGGCACATTCCTGCAACATTATTATCAGGAGCATATTCCTCAACACGAGAATGAAACATACAAAACACACAATTCACTGCCTCTTTTAAAACAAATCTGGGTAGTATGTTCTACCGTTGCTCCAGTCAAAGACTTCCTTAGTAAAGACTTTTATGTCCGCAGATGCACTCAGTCATCGCATTTTATCTGCTCTTTAAAGCCAAAATTTTGAAGATTGCACTGCTTCTTCCAGCTCCCGGTTAATCTAAAAATCGGCAAAGACGTGGATCATCGGTGGACCTGAAGCGGGCTGAATGACTCCTGGGTGCTCTAGTAAGCCATCTGTAACAACACCCACCTGTCAATCAAAGCATCCACGCTGTTAATTCTGCATAACTTTAGGCCTTAATATAATTTGAACAGGTGAGTTCTATAAGATTTTTTTGTACCAGGCTGTAGACATGTTTATTTCTGCTGTGAAGTTGCGGGCCTATGGAGATTGACTTGTTCTGTAGCCAGCCTCAAGAGGCCACTTGAGGTATTACAGTTTTTTTTGGGCCTTTTTCAAGCTTTATTTTTGACAGAGACAGCTGAAGAGTGGCAGGTGTGTGGGGAGAGTGAGATGGGGAACGACATGCAGCAAAGGGCCGCAGGTCGGATTCGAACCCTGGGCCGCTGCTGAGCCTTCATACATGGGGCGGATGCTCTATCAACTGAGCTAATCAACACCCCAGGTAACACAAAAACATTAAAACACGTTGTTGTTGGTGCTGTAACTTCGAGCCTACTTGGCTCCGTTAACTCTTGAACAACTGCAGTGCCAAATTTACCACTTCAGGGACGCCCTGTCCATTTTCCTACTCAGTGAATTACAGAACAACACCAGTATGAAGGAGTGAGACAGACAGCTCTGCGTCCTACAGCTCTATTTACAAGGCCAGAGTTTTACGACAGTTAAAACCACTGATCAAATCTCAGCACAGACCGATGTATCAGCCTGTATGTTGTTTATTAGAAAACGAATCACGGTCCAACACAGCTATCTGGCTAATGACACATACTGTATTGTATTCTTACTCATTTCAAGAAAGCATTCAATGACTCAAGTCAGACACTGACTCAATGCTTTAAAGCCAAGCTGGTCTACATTAGACGGTGTTATCACTCTGCATCGCAGCCCACGTCAGCAATTTTTTTTTTACTAATTCAGGTACTCTAGACTGAAGTGAAGACGACAATCATCCAGCAGGCTCTACAGCAGCAAGCGGTGAAAAGAAAAGAGTGGACAGCTTCAAGTCGAGGGCTTGAACTGGGCGCTTGGCAGAGGCGTTTCACCCAAGGTGCTTGAGGAAAATCCAGGCATCTCCTCAAATACTGCTCCTGCACCATCGAGGGGGTCCTGACACTGTCTGATACAGAAACGCCGTCAAACAGGACCACGAGGACGTGCAGAGAGCGCTTTGTTCAGCTACAATAAGTGATGCTCTACGGATCACAAAAACGTGGATAACAGCGTTTTCTCCTGCTACGATCACCAGCCTCAGAAAGAGGCGGTGCCCTCAGATCACGAGGATCTAAATCAGGACAGGATCAGACCCTGGGTTGTCCATTTGTGCTGAACGTAACCGCCGTGAAACAACCAGGAACTTTTTATTTCGCTGATTAACTGGCTTTATTAAGGCCAGCGCTCGCTCACTCTCATTCACTGTCTATGTCTCTCAACCAGTGCTCTCCCTCTCTCCCTCAAACCATCGGACACAAACCAAATTAAAACTCTAAGTGTCTCTATTTCGCAGCATAAATTGCGAGTCAGACTCAGATTTAGAAGCTGGTTCATGAAATAAACAAAGTCAGAACACAACTGGTAGAGCATCAGAGTTTAGATAGTCTCAGTTTCAGAGACATTTCAGGCTGACTGTGGAGGTTTGACCGATCTGATCGTCTGATTGGCGCCTGCAGCGTGACGTCAGGCTGCATTTTTCTAAAAGTTGGATCCATCTCAACTTCTACATCAACTATCTGAACCCTAAATGAGACTGCACCTTAAAATACTTTACCTCCTCACTGCTTACACTCACATTACTCCTATAATAATCATTATTTATTATGACTATCCTATTTTACACCAGAACACACTGTGACTGACTGTACCTGTATGATAATTAAATTACATTAAAGCTGAGCAGCTGCGTTTTTCTTCAACAGCTCAAACAAATGTCAGGATAGACTCTGAAGTGCATTTTGTGGATCTCTTGAACTGATCTGAAAACTGGCTAACTGCATTAAGTGCTATGATTTGATGACAACACATGCCAGATAATAAAACAATGTTCAGAGCGCGTGCCAAACGTCACATTTTGCATTCATACGGTGATGTTTGGTCGGTGCCACACCCAGCCAAGAGGTAAAAGTACATCCACTGTTCATGTTCCCACTTTAACTTGACTAAAAGCCAGAAGAATTATTTTTCATACAGGACATTTATTCATGTTTAATTCAGGAGTGTGTTCTAGTGAAGTGCTTGACTTTCCGAAGGATTCAGCTGCCATTGAACGCGGCATGAGAGTCGGTAATGAACATGGCTACGGTGGAGTGCAGGGCAGGTGTGTGTCGAGGTGTGTGTCGAGGTGTGCAGGCTCACTCATTACATCTCTGCACGTTCATATTCCTAACATCACGTCTGCAGCCAAACTGACTGTTTATCTTAATGTTAAAGTTTTTATTTATTGTTACAAACTTTCTTTAAAAGAGGTCCAGTGTGTAGGATTCCTCCTCACATCACCCTCGCCTACGTAGTGTAAAGGAGAAACAAACACTTGAAAGCCCCTGACTGGAGTGAGTATTTAAGTTTGTCCGTTCTGGGCTACCGTAGGACGGTGTTTCAACATGGCAGCTCCAACTGTAGACATAAAAGTCTCATTTTAAAGCAACAAAAACAAAAAATATTGTTATTTTCAGGTGATTAAACACGCATGAAAACATATTACTTATTATGAAAATAGATCTTTAGACACTGGACCTTTAACTCTGTTTGTTACATTAACTCGCTGCCTATATTTATGAGTTACTTTCCAATCAAAACATGAGTTCATTGAATATCAGTGATCATTTTTTTTTATTTCCTTTCTTCCTTTAGTGCGTTTTTACTTTTGCTTGACGGTCCCACAAAACTGGAAACACACAGCAAAACTTATAGTATAACTAAGCAACATTCAAAGGGAGGATTTTATAAATAAAATATATGGTAGTTTATGTTTTTATCCTGTAATGTTCAGCCTTAGTTTCCAGGATTATTTGTCAGATAGATAGATAGATAGATAGTTTACTGATCCCGAGGGAAATTAATTCCCTGCTTGACAGTCTCACAAAACTGGAAACACAAGCTTTAATCCAAACATTCAAAGGGAGCATGTCTACCTCTACCACAGCTGACAAACACTGACCATCAGATCAACATCTGTATATTAATATCTGCACATGGATCCACGATCAAACCCTTAAAAAAAAACACACACACACACACACACAAGCTCCTGACTCAAAAATAATCAATGTTCCTCCAACTTGTTGACTCCAGTGTCCCCAAAAATCTCAGCAGCCTCGACAGAAACTAAATCCACCATCATATAACGTGCAGGTGAAGCCCATTTGAAACACCTGTGCCTGCCCATCATCACTCCCCACACAGCATTAGATTACAGTCACCATTACAAACACTACAGCGCTGGTTTAATAATGCAGTTATGCACAGATAACTAACACATTCAGCCAGCAGCATTGAGGTTATGTTAGCAGCTTAGCCTCAGCTTTGTTTACAGATTTTTTTGGAGGCTGCTCACCGAGCACCGAGCACCGAGGCCCGGAGACACACAAGCAGGTATCCCCCCCCCTCCCTGCTAACGCTCCGGCGAGACGCATTCATAACGCCAGATAAACATAAAAAGCTGAAGACCAAACTCACCTTATAAAAGGCCCCACTTGTTCCCCTCACTTCCACGACTAGTTCATCCATGACGCAAGTTACTACAGCTATAGCTATAGCTATAGCTGGCTAGCCTGACGCTAGCCAAGGCAGAGTTTAGCCTCGCTAAGCTAAGCTAAGCTAGCCCAAAATTAGCCTGTCAGTTGGATGCAAAGAAGAGGCCACGGCAACTGTGTGTGACCGAAAGGTGAATCTCGCGTTTGTTTCTCGCAGGTTTTAAATTCCGGTTGTATGATAAATCAAAGGCGACTTATATATAAATATATTTATATATATAAAGGAGGCTAGGCTAGGTTAGCTCGCACTAGCTGGTTATGTTAATGTTGTGTGATTAGTGGTGAAGCAGCTACTGCTGGTTGCATCTCCTCCATGTGACGTCGCTCCGCTCTCTTCCTCTCCACTGAGATCTGAGGCTGGTTCACACTCAGCTGAGCCGCTTGCTGCTCTCCACAGGTAACAACACAGCAATGCTTCTTTAGCAGAGAGAGCACAGGCAAGTCAAATAAAAAAAAAAAAAACGACCATGATCTTTATCCTGTTATGTTTAGTTTCGGTTTTATTTGTCGTATAGATAGATTTAAAATTAAACCTGTGCTGAGAAATTAAACCTTTCAAATAGAAAACTTTATAAAAAGTAAAGAATATATAAAAAAAATTCTAATAATTTAGATATAAATTATAGAAATAGAACTACAATATTTAAATACAATATTACAATATTTATATTTAGATCTATCTCAGGTTAATTTTAACGTATGGATACTGTGTTATAGGTTAATTCTAATGTATGTTCAATTTATGTTTGCATGCTGCTTACTGGATGCTTGAATTTCCTTCAGGATCAATAAAGTATCTATCTATCTATCTATCTATCTATCTATCTATCAATCTATCTCTATCTACAAAGAGATAAATAAAACTGTGTACAATTAATTTAGGCTGTAGACAATGAATGACAGTCAAAGAAGACAGTCACAAAAGAACAATATAAAATCTAACATAATAGAATATAAAAATATGTATATGTATGTATAGATAGATAGATAGATAGATAGATAGATAGATAGATAGATAGATAGATAGATAGATCACAGGGGATATTCATGCAGCCGGTAGCAGCATGAAACACAGTAAAAATACATTAACATTAACCTATAACACAGTTAACGTATAAGATAAATACACTTACAAATATTTTTCATAATCTATTTTAGTATATTTTATATTTTGCATTTTTATTTTGTATTGTTCTTTTTAACCTAAAATGTTATATTATATATATTATACGAGTAGTGTTGTTACACTGTTTTAGTGCTCTTAACACTGAGCTGACCGCTTCCTCTCGTCCAACACATTTCATTGTATTGTTGACCCTGTGTTAACTTATAACAAAAAAACCTGAAACCTGAAAACTTGAAATCTGGATTTAAATTAAACATGTGTTAAGATCTTTACAAATAGAAAACTATATCAAAAGTTAGATAAAACATTTTAAAAATAAAAAAATAAATTGGAAATGCAAATGGAGTCAAGAATGACAATGACAGAGTCAAAAGTACAATGAACAACTACAGTTGTGGTAACAGCAGTAGACATAAAGCATGAAAATAATCTAAAGAATTAAATACAACTCTAACACTGAAAAAATATATTTATTATATATTATTTTTATATTCATTAATTCTGAGAATTAATTCCAATAAATAAAATATTTTTCAAAAATAAAAAAATTTTTATACACTGTTTGCAGAAATGTGTAAAAACGCAACGTCATGAGACAAATTAAACACAAAATGTGCTCTGAGAAGTTCATCACATGTCCCGAGGGAGCAGTTTGCCCGGCATGGGATGAGATCCTGATCCACGGTGATGGAGAAGTTGTCGATCTTGCTCTTCAGACGCTCAACAGCGAGGAGGTACGGCTGCCGATCCTGCTGGTTGCGGAGATGCTCCTCCATGGCTGAGATCAGGAAACTGAACATTAGACACAAGAATAATGTGCAGCCACAGAGAAAACTACATTATACCAGTGAGAAGGTGATGTGACAAATATTCTGATCACCTTAATAATATAATTACCTCATGAAAGACTACAAGTCTGTCAGCTGCATCACACACACTGACCTTTGGGGACTTCAGTCCTCCTGGTGATGGTGGAAGGAGATGTGGCAGCAACAACAGATTTGAGAACAGGGAGGCATTGTGAGATAGTTTGAAACATTCATCCAACCTTCACTTTAAGCGTGTGGGCGGAGGTGGAGCTTAATTACATCTCTGCAGAGCTGATATTAACACCAGGTTAACACTGATGCAGTACACATGATTAACTCAAGTTATCTGTGTTATTTCTCAGGGTTATGTTATGAGATACTTTGTGAGGGTTACGAGAGCTCTTCCTTTGTGTAAGACTCTATCATGAGATATTTTGACTTCCCTGCTCAGATTTCGCTACATTTTGTTTCATGTTTTCATCTTTTTCAACGTTAAAATCACTGGTGGTCTGATCCCAGATGTCTGTCTCTCGATAGCTGACTTGCCAAACCACATCACTTTACTCCAAGAAGAGGTCCAGCCTCTCTGGAATATATCTGCATGACTAAATTTATGGCATAACTCAAAACCCTAAAAATTTCAATGTGTAACCATTTTTCTCTAAGATGTCACGGCACGTCTTTTTTAAACAGATACTTGTTTAGAAGACTTCCGAGAAGAAGATACTCGGTTTAAATCATCTTTTGTTTTACCTTTCTGATCTTCTCTCTCAGCATTCAGCAGCACTCATCTGCTACATCCATTAATGGACACAGGATCTGCTTGAGAATTTAATTTTCAAGCCAACAACAAAAAACCACAGGCCTCCATGTGTTTGGAGACAGACATGCTGAGGAGTGTGATATGGAGGCAGGGAGGAAGACACAAATTGAAAGTATCAGAAACACTGAAGCACTGACAATGAGCTACGAGACAGGCGTAGAAGGACTTCAAGGGACAAACTATACAAAGAGGAGGACAGAAATAGAGTAAGAGGGCAGCAGAAACTGGGTGACACATGAAGGGTGAAATATGATAGAAGTCAGAGAGACTAAGAGAAAAACAGACGTGAAATCTGAAGTTCCTGCGTGGGAGGGAAGCTAACATTAAATAGTTACTACATGGCCAAAACAGACATGTTGCTGAAAAGTTCATCATGTTAATGTTCACATCATGTCTAAAGTCAAGTATTCAGGGAAAAGTTTAAAGACTGAACTCGTCTCCAAAGAATGAGAATCTGAGCCAAGTGAAGCTTCTTCAGCAGTTTTATCAGAAGTCCCTTTGTGAGATTGTAACAACCACAATGTTACATATGAAACATATAATAGTAGACAATCTGATACAGTCCAAAACAATAACAAACTCACAGCCAGGAAACATTGTCATCTCAGATTTAACGACTCTAATAAAATAATGACAACATCATAAAATCAAGTAACAACACTCTTAAGGCTTTTGTTAAAGGAGTCACTCTGTGTTTTGACTTTTAATCTGAAATCTTCTTGTTTGACGATGAGGCAGCATCGAGTGGTCGAGGATGGGTCGCTGTGGTGTCACAATGAGCTCAGTGAAGCGCAAACAGAAACATAACCATGATCATAAGCCATCAGGTGAAGGTGAATCACACAGGTAAAAATATTTTGTTCCAACTTTATGTGTTGGGATGTAACTGATCATGTAATCATCATATTTTAATTATAATAACAACAAATTTGTTTTGATTTTGTTCTTTTCTCTGTTTTGCACTTTGAAGACTGTGACACCACAGAGCTCCTCTTGTGGAGGAGGAAGGGAATCCCCACATACATCAGTAAATATGACAATGTTTTAATTCATGTAAGGGGTATAAGTGTTGAAATGATGTCGAAATCAAGAGCTGGAGGGTAACTGAAGTCTGAAAATAACAAGCTCATACCATAACCAAAGTTCTCTGGTCAGATTTGTTGTACCCTCCTCGAGCTGCAATTATTTTCATTATTGATTAATCTACCAATTACTTTCTTAATTAAACCCAAAAATATTCAGTCAAGAAAACCAGCAAATGTTTGAAGAACCAGAGGAATGCTTTTGGCATTTTTGCTTGAAAAATGGATTATCAAAACAAAATCAATTGATTGACAGATCGTTTCAACTCTCTTAGCCTGTACACTGTACCCTGATGTTGCAAGGATCCATTCACCATACCGATGTGACTTTAAAAAAATACCAGACTAAACTTCAAAATGTCAAGACATCCCTTTAAGAGCAAACGTGGGTTATTTAAAAAAGTCTGATATCGACCACAAAAATATAACAAATAAATGTGTGTGTGTGCGTGCAAAGGAAGAGGAAAGGCGAGTGAACACACTTTACATTTATATTCTTAACTTCAAGACCTGGATAAAATATAAATTGGTTATGATTTCAAACACTCAAGGAAATATGTCAAATTCAAACTGTAATGAGTAATTACACTTTTTTCTTTTTCAGTTATTTGAAACCAAGTCAGATGTTATTTTATTCAGATCTGGTAAGTTTATGAAGGAAATGCAGTCACAGCATGGTTTTTTTCTTCTTATGAGGCTAGTACAGTCATCTCACATGTATTACAGCGACTAAATTAACCAGGTTACACTAACCTAATGGTAAACAGAGCCATAGATGTGTTAACAGATAGAAAGTTACCCTTCCTCTCACGTATTACGACCCTGAAGAGAATAAATGGTTTGGAAAATGGATGGATGGATGTTCTTTTGACCAGCTTTTGTTGAACCTACGTGGGCTGCATGTCATCGATTTGCCCGTATACGTATGGTGAGAATGAATACAGCTCTTCTGGGGTGTTTTATAGTAGTGTCATTTTATTCACCTGTAGCCTGCAGCTCGAACAGAGGAGTGACATTTCTGAATAAAAATCACAAGAACCTGTTTGGACAAAAGCTCTATGGATATCACTTGGATGTGTGCACAGTGCTTAAATTGCTCAATGGGATGAATTAATTAGGTCACAGACTGTCAGCTTGGAGGGAACACTGGTGTGAAATGCTCACTGATCTGATTTCTTCACATATGGCGTCCAAATATATTTATAGCCTAGCTCAAAAGTAGGCTACGATGTTAAAATAGGGTGAGATTAGCGAGTGTGCTGCTTGACTGTATCACAGTGAGGCTTGTGGATTGATGGCTTCATGGCTCCAGCAGTGAGTGAGTTATGTACGATGTCTTCTTCTATACCCACAACACATCTGGGAGCTATCTCAATGTAAAAGCATCAGTAAATAATCAATATGGCTTTCTACAGCGTTTCATGCAGCCTTCATCCACGGCTCGGATACTCCTGGACTCATTCCTTTATACACACACGCACACACACACACACACCAGGCTTAAGTCCACTCATAGCGTACATCCAGACTCAGGCTGTGTAGCAGTATCAATATATCCGTTATGTATACAGGGGTCACAGTTTTCTGTCATCTTTCCTGCCCTCTCTGAGACACCGGGGCAGTGATATTGATGTGGAGAGCACATCATCTAAGACAGACAGAAGGCCTTTACCTTCGTTCATTACAGTATATAGAGCGGCGGTGGCTGGCTGGATATCTAAAAAGTCACGTACGGCAAAGACTGGATGTTTCTGCACACAAAGGGGAAGCTGGATAAGCCGCTCTGCCAGAAGTTAAGCATGGAGGGGGATTTGTTTACATCAGGGTTAGATGAGAAAAAAGGAGCCTCGCCATAGCGGCCCATCTTTGTAGGAGGGTGCATTTCTCCTGCATAAGGGTAAGAGGATCTTACAGCCTCTCAATCGATATGTGCCTGACAACCTCTAGATGGTCCAGGAAGCCTTGTTGTCAAGGTCTTTCCTGCGTAAGTCCTTTGAGCTCGCATGGACTTTTCCTAACTCCTATTTTGTGATGCGTCTTCTCATCTTTCCCCTGTTTTTCGTGATCTCACAGTGATTTTAAGTCAACTGTCCTGCGCGTGAAGGATTGACCTAGATAGACATCAGGTACGTTAAAACTCTGAGACAAAAAGAGTCTCATTCATAAAAGAGTTGATGTTTTCACTTAAGAGGCTGCCCGAGTGTTTGGTGTTGGACGTAGACAGCTTTTTAAGGCAGTAGATAAAGTTTGGAAAATGCTGCTTTCAGCTTGGATGTGAATGAAACTCAATAAAGACAAGGCAGCAGAAATAAGACTTTCGAGTTACGATACGTTGCCTCAGAATGTTGCTGTGATAAATAAAAGGGCTGGTTTAGTAAAGAACAGCCTCGTATCCAGACTGTTTGTTGTGGATCCCCAAATGACTCCTGTGTTAAGTATATTTACTCAGTTTCTGTTGTCGTTGAATAAATGGAGAGTTTTTCTACACTACACTGTAGTCTAAAAGGCAACATCGTCTAATCTGAATTGTTAATAAATCCCTTTTTCATCTCTTCTCCCTCTCTTCACCACCCTCCCCCGTCCTCCACCACCCACCACCCTCAAAAACAACAACACTGATGATGTTTCAGTGACTCGCACGAGCATCACCGCTTCCTCCCTATCCTCCTCTTCCTTGAAACACATTGCTCTTAGTGTCAGCCTCAACCCCCAGTCCTGCTCCTAAACCAGAGAAGTTGCACTTAATTTAAAAGACCCTTGTTTCAGCCTCACTCTACCATCATCCCTCTCCTCCTCTTCCTTGACATGTACAGTTACTCTTCTCTCTTCCCCTCCATTATGCCTCCCACTCCTCCATTTCCTCAACAGGGACAATTACTCTTTGTTTCAGTCTCTTGTGTGAGCCGGACTCTCCCATCCTCTCTCTCCACGTCTCTGTAGAGCAGGGATTTCTGGGCCTTCAGGCGGCACGCCAGTGACATGAAGATAGAGTCGACGTGCTGACTCTCCCTTGGGTCTTTGGCTGATGTCTCAAACAGCAGCATGTTGTGAGAGTCAGCGAACTTCAACGCCATGTTGGAGGGCACCTGGGAAAGCACAAACGTTTGGTTGTATTCCCCAGCTAGGAAGGTAAATAAAGTATTACACTGTGTTATGGTACTTGCTTGTGTACACTCACCTGTATTTGGTCCACAAGGTC
This sequence comes from Argyrosomus regius, assembly GCA_946959425.1. Taxonomy (NCBI): domain Eukaryota; kingdom Metazoa; phylum Chordata; class Actinopteri; family Sciaenidae; genus Argyrosomus; species Argyrosomus regius. Next base: position 6,884,298 of record OX336893.1, read on the forward strand.
ACATTTGTTTCCCACCAGGACTCGAGGCACTGATGCTGAGACCCGATGGCCATTACACTCCTGGATGAGAATAGAATATAGCTTCATAAACGTTATAAACAATGTTCAGATGATATGAGACCATACATACAAGCAGCTAAGTGGAAAACAAACATTACAGCCAGGCTCCTAATTGTATTTACAAGGAACTTATGACAGCTACAGTATGTCCCACTTGGTGGAAAGAACTGCTGCTGCCAAAATGGCTGCACAGCCACAATTCCCAACTGCTCAGTGTCAATAAAATCCAATACCGACACTCAGAGAATCGATTCAAAGGAGCTATAAAGGCTGCACGGTGTTTTTATATCTGCACAAACAAAAAAACTGAATACAGGTGTGGCACTGTGGGTAAAAACCTTTAAGGTGAAGGTCATGAATGTCTCCAGTCATTAAAAGTCCATTCTTTTTGTTCTGCTCACATTAATCCAGCATTAGTCACACATAATTTACATCTAACAACTTGTTATACACTCCCTCTGCAACTAACAGTTGCTACTACTACTTGTATTTGTCAGGTGTGACGCCAACATGGCAAAAAAAATTAAATATCTGTCTGTAATTACCAAAATTCAAAATTCACACTGCAAAGGACCACAGGCTGTAACAAGTTGCGTATCACTGAGCTCGTGCATGCCCAGTTTCACACAGCAAATGAGCCTGTTGCTATTGCTATATAGGGACAAACATGACACCAAACATCTGAGAAGTAATGTGTGGGAAATAGTTTTGATTTAGCACCATAGATATGAATATTATATATTTTGGATAAAGGTCAGAGCATAAAGGTGCTTTACATGTAACTGCCTTATTAAGTTGCTGTTAGGTTGTGTCTCATCAAAAACGTAATGTTTTTAGGAGGCTGCATTCAAATTATTTAAATAAATGTTGTTAGTTCTTTGCAGTTTTTTTTTTATTGATAATAATATCTACTGCACATCATGGCAGGAAAAGCTCTAATTTACTAATGATATTAACAATGACTCACTTCCACAGAAGTGTACCAGCAGCCGGAAAATAAACCAATGCAGCTGTTAATTAGTATTATTAATTACACCTGAGCTTCTCATGCTATGACGTGTCTGCCCGCTACTGCTGCAGCTAATAGCTTCCACTACAACTACTGCTACAGTTGTTGATCTTTAGTTACTTGAAGTTGCATGAGCAGTAGTAAAAGTTGTGTTTGTAGTAATTGGTTGTTATTCTAGTAGCATTAAGTAGTTGAATTATTGGTAATAATGGTATCGTTACGATGAATTGTAGCCACAGTGCCAGGAGAAAATAGTGGAAGTTGTAATAGTAGTAGCAGTCTCTTAATAAACACTGTAAAGATTTTTCCTACATACACAAGGCGCTTTGAATAATTCATTTTCTAAGTGATCAGTTGGGGATTTGTTGGCTCACTCAGCAGTGCTTAGAAATGTCGCAGCATTAGCATTCAAAGATGCAAAAACATGCTTTATGATTGAGACATCACACTGTTAACCGATGACTTGAGGAAGAACCAGTGGGAACACTTGAGACTGGTGCTGACGATGCACGTGGTCCCAGAGAAAACATATTCAGTTCATTAAGGAAGCGTGCTTCTCTGAGCTTTTCTACACTGACAAAGACAAAGACTGTTTGGTTGTTTTTGCAACGTAGCGAGCCAGTTACCAACCTCTATCCACGTCTGTAGGTTGCGGAAGGAAGCCATCTTGGTGACGTCGTACACAAAGACCACAGCGTGGACATTACGGTAGTAGTGTTCCACCATGGATTTACGGAAGCGCTCCTGGCCTGCTGTGTCCCACACCTGGACCTGAGGAGACAGACAAGATAAGTCTGTTTGGATATGATATGAGGAACCGTGAACATCTATGTATGAATAGTAGAGAATAACAGTCATAACAGGCTGTGCTAGATCTGACTGTCAGGGAAATAAAAGCATCCAAAGCAACAGAATCCAGACATCCAAGTTTATTCTATATAAATATTTTATTAATCTCAGTAAATTAGGAACAACAGCATGTATAACTCTGGCTACAATGAGCTGTCTAAGCCTATAAGAGCTTACGGGAACCAGAACATGGCACTGTATCGTGTCAACAGGAATGAGTGTTAAGATATTCCTGGCTACAGGGTCTCAAGGGAGCACTGCTCTACAGCTACAATGGGCTTTTCTGCTTAATCACAATCACAAGGCCTCAGGCACGTTTACTATGTGCTGTATACGGCGTTTGATGCATGCTGAAATTAAATGCAGTGACACGGGCCCAACAGCGGGATAGATAGAAGACCTCATTTGGACCCAGTGTCACAGTGGGCAGACTGGGTGGCCAAGTTTATCAAATGTTAGTCACTGCATTTTTTCTCAGTTTACTTCATGTTTTGAGTCCTGTCACACCTCAAACCATCTAAATTCCTCTAGTTACATGTATTCTTTGCTTCTTTGCTGTATTCTGCAGTTGCTTGACAAAATAATCCAGTTGTTTGGATCATATTGTCAGATTTGCAGCACGTGGGTGCTACTCTACAGTTGTATCATTTCTTTATTGCAGCATTTGATGGTTCAAAGTTAACCAGAAGGACAAAGAGGAAGTCAGCTTTACTTACTCCCCCCTCTGCACAAGAGAGGATTTGATATTGATTTCACCTAAAAATAAAATTCACTCTTGTCAGAATGCAGACAGAGTAAAAATTATTTATGGCTCATGCTAGATCACATATCACATAACATAGATCACAGTTTGAGCTCAAATTGTCAGCTTGCTCAGTGTTTCTGTAGCCTGTGTAACCAGCAGCACTTTGTATATCAACATGGACATCTCCCAACGCTCGGCCCTGGCCTGTAGTGAAGAAGAGACTAGTGATTCATCAGCTATTACCATCTGAAAGCACACGCCTTGTTCTTTAGCATCAGAGATTAAATGCTGCATTTAACAACACTCATAACATCAAAGCTCAGTCTTTGTGTAACCCAGTGTGCCCCATAATTTAACACCAAGCTGATTGAAGCACAAACTAGATCTGCAGCTAACAATTATGGCCATTCACTAATCTGGTATTTTCTCAATCAATCGATTCGTTCTTTTGTCCATAAAATGGTGAAAAATGTTAATGCCTGTTTCCCGAAGCCCAACTAGACGTCCTCAAAAGGTCTTGTTTTGTCTACAACCCAAAGATCTTCAGTTTTCTGTCATAAAGGACATAAAGAAACCAGAAAATATTCACATTTGAGAAGCTGAAATCAGCAGATCGTGAGGACAGCTGCAAAGACCATGTTTCGTCTCTCTCTTCCCTCTCCTTACTGTCATGGACAAAGCCAGAATCATTGTGGATGATCCATCACAACCCTCCCATGCACTCTTCTCCCTGCAGCCTTCTGGCAGTTTAAGGTGCAATACTGCCAGGATGAGAAAGGGTTTCTTCCCACAGGATATCAGCAACAGCAAAACAACAGCAAAAAAAAGCATTGTGTGCACCTCAGTGTTGTCCTGTCTGCACTGTGTTTTATCTTTTATGTGGCAACATGGTCCCTGGCGAAACGCTGTCTCACTTTATATACCTCTCATTTGACTAGATGTCTCTAACATTTTATTTATTTTATCAAGAGACAATTTAAATCTCGGCATGTGCGCAGAAATCTGCCCGTCAACAGCTATGAAATGCAAACAAGCTATCTTGGCCATATGGCACAAACCTGAGAATCATTTCCATTATTTTGACACCTTACATCTATACTTAGTGCTCCATGTTGCTATTTTCAGTCCCCCTGCAGCTTATAACATTTGTTGTTGCCAATCTGTGTGCTGCTTCTATTCACCTGCCAGAGGACTGAAGAGGAAAAAGAGTCAGTTAATTGAGGCTTAAGTGAATTTAGATTATATGCTATATACTATGCTAAGTGAAATTTTGACTTGTGCTGCCATAGAGCTGTGTGAAAGCCTTCACTGCAGCAGTGAAGTAGCTCTGTTTGGAGGCAATGAAATCACCATCTGGATGACACACACAGAGGAGTTTAGCTTCCTGTCTCAGCTCTGGAAATGAATAATCCGGGAGCCTGCTGGATCTGAAACACCTGCCTGCCTGTAAACCTTCAGTTCTCACAAGCAAACCAACGATTCTGACCAGTCAGATCAGGTCAATTAAACCCTTTAATTCAAAGTGTCTTTAAATACATGCAGTATTCCAGATTGACTTTGTACGTCTATCTTGCTGATAGCAAAGACTTGAAGCTACAGTGTTTATTTCATAGCCAGTTACAGCAAGTTTTGATCATTAGATGCTGAATCTTCTGTACTAAAATTGATAAGGGTCGGGAGGTCACCAAAACGTCATCAAAGTCATTGCTATGTTTTGGTCTGGAGAAAAAGGACAGGCTGACCATATATACAAATAATATACATACAATAATACCCTCCTTTGTCACACTTTGACAAAAAAAAAAGGAGTATTAAAGATGATCTTAAAACTTAGGAAGGAAAAATATGAAATCTTTACTGTCTCCTATAACCCAGAATCCGGATTTTCCTGCAGATGTCAGCTTATCCATGTTCCTTTCTTGGCGGGACAAGGGAATTCATGTAATTGGTGGTTTATTAAAAGATAAAACTTTACTATCCTTCCAATAGCTACAGGACACATTTAGTATCCCCAAGTTCCCCATTCAGTGCAATTCAGATATGGGGACTATTTCTGAAAATGTAAAACGATTTCCAGATTCTGGACAGTTATTTTAAAGGTCATCAGTGGGATTTTTAAAACAAAAATTAAGAAAGACCCTGGTGTTTTCCTCCTAGGCCTTCACTCTAGGGATTTACATCTCTCTGCATCACATTATAAACGTCTTGAAAAACTCCTTCAAGTCGCTCGAAAATGCATTTTGCAAAATTGGATTTAAACTTCTCCACCAAGTGTTACTCTCTGGTATAAATATATAAATCTTTAATATCCTCCCACATGAAAGGTTACAAGCTGTTGTGAGGGGAAATGATGAGCTATTTTTGAAGATCTGGACACCCTTTTTAGACTAAACACCTGCAGACCTGAAAAATCTTGTTACTAAAGGCGAGGCAGTTTTCGGAGACCTCCCTGTGACCTCCCTGTGCAACCCACAAATTGGAGAACACCGAACATGATAGGCTGCTGATAACTGGTTACCCTCAACGTATGCTTGCATGTTGGAGACTGGAAACAATTTTGTAATTATTATTCTAATTATTACATTCGATCTTTCTATGTACTTTACTGTTTAGTGCCGTATGTGCTGTCTGTTGTTCTGTTTCTATGTTTAAAACCAATAAAAAGTGTTGAAGTAGAAGACCACGCCTGCACCTACAGCAACTCACAGCTAATCAAGTTAATCACTTGAACAGGCTCAGTCTTGATAACAAAACCTTTACTTGCCTCATCTTAATGTGACACACCAACATTAATCAACATGACCTAATCAAGAACAGTACACAGATGTATACTGCAGGAGTAGTTACGCGAGCTACATATGATAAGAGTGACATTTAAACTTCCTCGCACTGCTGATCAAACTGTTGGTGTATGACATACAGTTTGAGGAGGATTTCAATGATTCAGACGTGCTGATCTAATAGATGTGGTGTAGGCTACAGTGTGTTTGTGAGTCAGCATTAGGGGGCATCTGGAGGTTGCAGACAGACTGTTCTACTGAGGTAGAAAGGTGGGGGGGGGGCCTTACACATGCATGTGTATGTGTGATACAAAGGTTTGCACGCACACTTAATGGCCAAGTGAGGAGGGGGGAGGTGTGTATGTGTGCACGACAGAGTAAGAAATCTCAACAAAGAGACAGACATTCAGTCACGAGTCAACCAAATGAACGAGTAAAGATGTGAGTAAATGTTCAACATATCAGCTAAAACCAATATTATTATTATTTATTTTATTTTGGTACATCTGCCAATATGCAATGCTGCTGAGGATGTTTGAAATCATTAAATTTTAATTCAGCAATTACCAAGACAGCGTTACAGTACTACAGCCCACATTTACAATGCTATAAGATTTATTTCTAGAATTTGTTGTGACTGGTGTGTGATGCAGCACTGATTTTATTCATGGGACATTTGAAGTAGTTACATTGTAACAATGCAAAGTAATTTAATTCTAAAAACAAATAAATTAGTTGTGATTGTTAGGGATTGTTATTAGGTGACTGTTTGCTCCAAAGAAAAATGTGAAAACTGTCTTCAAGCTGCGTTTGTTGTCCAACCATCCATCCAAAACCCGACAATATTCAGTTTAGCATCACAACAACACAAAGAAAAGCAGAATATCCTCATAATTTACAACAACCAGGGCCTGGCTTTGTCTAGCTTTTGCTTGAAAAACATGCCAAGATGAATTGTTTGTCAAAATAATTGCAGATTAATATCTGTTGATTGACTTTCAGCTCTACCCTGTTTATAGATATTTATAGCAGAATTTAAAGCAGCTTTCCTGTAAGTTGGATTTAATTGTTTTTCTATCAAAAAATGACTGAATGGTTTGTCAAACCTGTACAAATATATACATTTCTCCATAAAAACACCCATTTAGTCACACAAATGACATTTATTGTTGTCTTTCTTTGAGCTAAGGACACACAAAGAAAAACATCCCTAAAGCAAAGTGTTGTCTGTTGTTTTGTTAGGATAAAATGAAAAGGCCCTGTGTGAGAGACACTGGCAGACTCTGAGCTGCAGCTGATCAACAAAAAGAAGAGAGAGGAGGAGGAGAAGGATGAGGAGGAGGGGGTTGGAGCGGGGAAACACCACTGATCAACATCCAGCCCCTCTGTTGCTTTTTACCTTGATAGTCTCTCCTTCAATCTCCACCGCCTTCTCTCTGAAATCCACGCCGATGGTGGCCTCGGTCTTGTCGGGGAAGCTCCCTCCGGTGAATCGGAAGGTGAGGCAGGTCTTCCCCACGTTGGAGTCCCCGATGACGATGATCTTAAAGATCCGTGTCTGGATGCTGAGCTCCAGGGAGGAGGTGCTCAGATCCACGGAGGATGTGAGGCTCGGGGCGGCATCGTTACTGCTGCTGGCTCGGCTCCGACTGGCTCTGTGTAAATCCATGGAGGATGTCAGGATGGTGACATTGTCGTCCGCTCGGTTCCTTCGTGCGATACCTTTCCCACCTACTCCTATTCCTCCTCCACTGCCGCCACCGCCCGGAACCCGGGTCTCCTCCTCCGGGGAATCGTTGGTCATAATGCCGGAGGAGGCGATGCGCAAATCGGTGTGCGTGTGTGGAGAGGAGAGGGGGTGGAAGGATGGATGGATGAGTGAAGGGAGGGGAAAAAGGAGGAGGAGGACGGAAGGAGGAGACCAGAGATGCAACAATACCAACGATGCTCTCTTTCAGCAGCTGATTGTGGCCTTAAAGGGAGAAGCATTTAAAAACAGAGTTGAAACAGGAGATGCTGAATTAATACAACAAGACATTACTTAAAATGATTGAAAATCATTAATTTACTAACATCACATGAAAAGTATGCTCTCGGGGACAATAAATCATGTGTATAAATAAAAATAAATTATTAAAGTGTCACAAAGAGACATCCAGATGTAATATAAAGCACCTTTGTGGGGTTACTTGTCACATTTCAGATGTCTAGCAGTTAACAAAGCATTATTTCTTCACTAGACTTCTCAGATGTTTTTATTAAATCAGTCAAATTCAGTAAATGCAAACATCATCAGACATTAATCATCATGGGACTGTTATTGCCTGGATCCAGACCTTCGAATCCACCCTCTACTCCACTGAGAGGACTGGAAATGTGGAGTGTAACAAGCTGACAATGCTGCCTGGTATCAGGCAAGCACCATTATATTAATAGATGATTAAAATCCATCATAAACATCTATATGACACAAGTTTTAATCACCACGATGTCAGCTGCACCAGAAGATTACAGCTTTCTTATCATGGGTAGGTCACCTGTCTCTCCCTTCACACAATATGTTTGTTTTCTCCATCCATCATTGGAGACAAACTAAAAACAGTTCATCCAAAGGCAGCACTTTAATTACAATTAGCTGAGGTACTGATACTAAAAACAGTGTGATTGTAGCTGTCAGTGGGATTTTTGCAGAGAAAGAAAGATTTTCTCACACTATCTGGTCACGTGATCTGATCAGCTGGTCACATTATCACATTCCATAAACCAACATGGCCGTAATGCAGAGGATTGTAATGTCACTATAGATTCTAGGTCTGATAAGTTACACAGAATAACAAAAATAGCAAATACAACTCAACATGTACATAATTTATAAATTGCCTTTAAATGAGACAATACTCCTTTAAGTCCGTGTCAAATATATGATGCTGTTTTTTAACACAGCTGAGGACTCTCGCACAGTTTACCGACATTATTTGTTATTGTCCATTCATATTTTTTCACACCGAGCAAGTGTTGTGATGCTGAATCAATAAGAGCTGAGCTGCCTGGCCACAGAGAGAGCTGCTGTGTTTAAGATAACAAGAGGACAAACAGCGTAGGGCTGTCACATAATCTTACACACATCTTATGTTTGGTTGTGCTGACCATGTATGAAGGAAGGAGTTGGTGTTGGTTCAGATAGGGATTTAGTATCTGGCTTAAAAGCGCCTCAACAGGGAGACTGTTTGGCAATCTAGGTTGTCTCATGAATAATGAACTCATGAATGTCCAATCAAAGACAAAAAAACTATAAACATGTTTGACATGCAGACTCTAAGTTAAGTAAGATGAACTGAGCGCTCCAGTCGAACGTTAATTATTAAAAACACAAAGTCTTTTCGTATCCATCTTGACTAAGATTTACAGTCATGCTGCTCTGTTAGGCTACACTAGCTGAAGGCTAACATCAGCATCAGTGTTGTAGTCAAGACCAGCAGTTAGGAGTTTGGTGCCTTGCTCAAGGGCAACTCAGCAGTGCCCCTGAGGTCAGCTGGCACCTCCCCAGCTACCAGTCCACCCTCCATACTGTGGTCTGTACTCCCCAAGCCAAGCACAGACTGAGCTACTGCCAGTTCTCCTCCCGGGCAGTGCCGAGGTGGTGCGCTGGGTGGGAAATTAAGACAACTTTGACCTAAGGGTGGTGCTAAATGTCATGTCAGGGGCATCACTAAAGTTATTACATTATTGTTATACTTTATTATTACAATTCATCCAGATGGAACATTAATGATATCATTGCAATCCATCCAATAAAAGTAAACAAACAAAAATGTCAACCTGTGATCCCCTGACTGTAGAAAAAGTGAGAGGATCACCAAAATCATGAGGATTACTACAAAAATTCATGACAATCCATCCAACAGTTGTTGAGTTATTATAATGTGGACCATAGTTGTTGACAAACAATCTCATATTGACATCCCAAGAGCCCGGCATTACAAACATCTCCATCCCAATGTCACAATTAGTATGTTTCTTCCTGTGACTATCAAAACAGAGGCGCAAACTTCAACTATCATGTTCATTTTTGCTTACAGGCGATATCTGAAATTTTCACACGCAGCATTATAATAATCTTTGGACAGCCGAGTGTATGAACGAAAAGCAAGAAAGAAAGAAAATCAGTGTCACTCACCGTGTGAACTGTAGCTGTCCAAAGTGCTGTCCTGTGTTTGAGCAGCTTTGCTTCCATTTTCACTAACAGCAACTCAAAATGCACACACACACTCGTGCACACATATAGAAAACACGTGTACACACACACGCACTCCCTGTCTGTTGATATCAGACTGAAATCTAGACAGAAACACTTGCCCTGTTTTCCCTCTCTGTGTTAATGTCTCTACACACACATATACATGCACGCCACTCGCTGTGTTGAACAATCCCTCACACACGCAGACACAATCTCTTCCTCACAGACATACACACTCTCTTTCTCAAAGAGACACACATAATCTCTTTCTCGCACACACACAGACACACACCCACAACAAACACACGCACACACACTCGCACTGTGTCGAACAATCCCGACGCTTGTGTCTGACAAAGCTCCCTTCTTCCTCAGTCAAAGGCCCGTTTGTCTGGAAGCAAGTCTCAGTGGGACATTCACATTCTAGTGAACACAAACCAACAGTGAAATATAGCATGCATTTACATATACACACACATTTTAAATGCATGCATACACACGAAACAATGTCCTGATTTCACATTTTGTATGTGCTTTTGGTACAGTGCTGTAGACTAGGGTTACTGGTCTTTGGCTATAACTTATCTGAAACATCTTTCTCTTTTTAATTTCTAATTTTTAAATCTTCTTAGCTGATTTAAATAAATAATTGTCATGGCTGTGTTCCTGCCATCATGCTACCTAGCTAGTGTCACAGACTGTATGTACTTATTGAGTTTTCATAACATTAACATGACCTCAAGACTGAAAGCAGAGCAAGGTTAAAAAAGTAATGCCATAATTTTACTCCCAAACCTCACCACTGACAGTATAAAGAATGGACGTCGTATGCGTGACCTCACCCACAGGTTTCTAAAGAGTTGTTTTGAAGTTCAGAGTGTGGTGGCTCTGGCCGCCACCATCTTGGCAGGCTGCCTCTTCTGCCTCCTGGCTAATCTAAAAATTGGCAAAGACGTAGATAATTGGCAGACCTGAGGCGGGTCGCTCAAACAAGCCATCTGTAACAGCACCTACCTGTCAATCAAAGCGGTCACACTGTTAATTGTGGAAGGTAATGTATTAAAGTTTTATTCACATTGCATTTAGTCACGTTTGTCGACTTCCTTCCTGTCTTTTTGATGTATCCGTCATATCTGTGTTTACCTGGAGGTTATAGAAACTAGAGGTAAGAAGCTAACACACCCTCACCTGAATAAAATAACAGACTTCTATAGGTTTGAACATCATAACGAAAAAACACAACAAAAGCGATACAGGTCTAGTGTTTTAGACATTTTAATGTGGAAATGTTACATAAGGCAGAAAACAGGCATGATAGCTTCCAACATTTGGGCCACATCAGCTCTCCATTTCCTCAAATGTCAGTATTGTCAGGGCAGCTTGTGCTCAGTAATTTGTGGTTCTGTGACTGTAAGCAAACTGAATAAATTGATTTTGTCTACTCTATCCCATCCATCCATTTCCTTCTGCTTATTCGGGATCAGGTCGCGTGGCAGCAGGTTAAGCAGGGCGTTCCAGACATTCCTCTCCCCAGCAAGATTTCCAGCTCCTCCAGGTGGATCCTGAGGCGTTCCCAAGCCAGATGGGCTATGTAATCCCTCCAGCAAATTCTGCATCTGCCTCCTGTCAGTTAGAAAAGCCCAAAGAACCTCAAAAGGAAGGCGCCCAGGATGCATCCTAAACAGATGCCCAAACTACCTCAACTCCTTTCTTCTCTCATTCTTGTAGCAAAAATGAGGAAACCGACTGATAAAAAAACAACACATATATGTATGTTTTATTTTTTACTTATAAATTATATACTTACATATTTTTGTTATGTGCACCTTTGCTTTTGTTTTTGTTATTAGTGTCCCACAAGGACTCATTAATAGCTACTGTAAGCTACGATGAGCCATTCCTTTCCACACTCATCATGAACATGAATAAATGACAATGATACATACAGTAATTAATTCTCTGATACACGCTGTAGAGCAGCAATCAGCTGTATTTGTATCGAGAAAAGAGTTATTGAGTTTCCTACGATATGGCACTTTATAAGCAGAATTAATATCACTCCACTACTCATTACTGCTTGTTGATGAATTGTAAGGCTGTAAAGTTCACAGGGAAAGTTTGGTAAAGTGCCTACTTTGTGGTGTGAGCAATTGCATATTTGCCGCGTACAGATGAAGTCACTATAGACCAAAATTGTACTTCTACCAACACATAGACAATAATACTCATATAAGGATTAGGCATTACATTTAGATATATCCATTGCAAGAGAGAGGAGTTTTAAGTCATTTCAGGTGCAGAACAAGCAGTGTCAGGTTAAAATAAAACTTTACAAACTATAATGTTGTATGGGGAATGTGAAATCACATCAAAGGGGTAAGGTCGGAAGTGAAAATGCATTTTTAAGCACAAAACGTAGAATTAAAAGACTTCTGCAACATTTGCACCATAAAACAGAACACTACAGTTAAAAATCACAAAAGGTGAACGTTAACTGTCAATATTTGAAACTTCATTGTTCAGTGGAAACTGCCTTGCAAGGTATCTCAAGCCAAGAGTCAGGCAGTTTTAAATCTCTCTCCAGAGTTTCTTTATTATGCAGCATATTCAAATCCTGTTCTCCAGTCCAGTCTCAGTAATGCTGTGAGATTTGCTCAGTATTATTATTACAACTGTCACTCAGACCACTTGTAGGTAAGTAGATTTAAAGTCAGTTCCGAGTGCATTCTTTGCATTGCATTTGTAAATGCCAGAGTTCATGAGTACGGGGTTCTGTATGATCAGACTGCCCTCCTCTGTCATGTGAATCCCTCCCTGCACTGTGAACCGGTTATGTGGAACCAGCGTTGTACGACCAGGCAACGTCCATGAAATATCTGGCTTGGGAATGCCAGTTGCAACACAGTTTAACGTCACTGGCGATCCCCGGCTGACTCTTGTTATTGAGGTCAGCGTGTTGGTGATTCGTGGTGGGAAAACCATCACTGCAACTGGGTAGGATAGTGTTGACGAGCCAAAAGAGTTAGAAGCTTTACACATGTATGTTCCTTTGTCAAAGGTGGCGACCTGCCTGAGTTGGAGGGTCCCATTGACGAAAAATGATATCCGGCTGATAGTTTGAGGTTTGTCCAAAACAAGACCATTAGGTAGGGTCCATGTGATTGTTGCCTGTGGCCAGCCATCCACAGTGCAGGGCAAGTTGAGAATATTGCCATAAGTGATCTTCATCCCACCTGGAAAAGTAAAAAGAGTATATTTTATGCAAAAATGATTGATACAATAAATAATACAAGTCAGGCAATATGACCAGATTTCACAATGATTCTTTGTATACTTTTAGGGCGTTTTCAAACCTGTGTTGTTTAGTCTAGTTCAGTTATGCTCTGGTTGGTTTGCTTTGGCATGATTTGTTTGGGCAGATCTGAACACACAAATCATCCTCAGGTACGCACCAAAACAAACACAGCAAAGGTGTATTCGTCATTCTTTCTGTAGCTGTAACTCATTGCTTCCTCTCCTGCTGCCCAAATATTGAGGATGCAACAAAACTCACAGCTAGTCCATGTACTTTTACTTTTATATGAGTCAAGCCTGTAATTTTGCTTTTAAAGATGAATTACACTGTGGTATCTACTTTGCTACTTTTAAAATCATCATCAAGTTCCTACTCAGTAGGCCTACAATCTGAATTATATCCAGATCTTTCATCTTCAGGTGACAGAAAGCAGAAGCAGCATGAAATGCTGTCTGCTTTCTTTTCATTGTCCACCAATTGGGCTGTCTTGCCAGCTCATAATCAACAATAGTTTCAGCATCTGTTCAGTTTTTTCTGGGTGGCACAAGCAAATCAGGCAATGGAAACCATTGAAAAGAACCCTGTGGTATTTCTAGGTTTGGAGATTTGACTGCACTGCTCCTAGCTAAATTTCGGCCTTACCATGGTGCCGACACATTCAGGTTTGTAAACGCCCTTAGTTTCTTTACTATCCATCTAAAGAGACTCCTGCTTCATTAATTTGAGCAGCGAAAAAAATGCATACCTGTAGATCCTCTGATCACTGGCTTTCTGCCTGCCTCCAGCGCATAGCGTTTCTCTGCTTGTCCTGCCACATTTTTTGCAAGGCACCGGTATACTCCCTTATCACTTGGAACCAGTTGAGAGATCTGTAGCGTTCCATTACCCAGATGATGTGTGAAGCGTTGGAGTCTAACACCAGGTGTTAACATCGTCCCGTTGGGCAGAACCCATGCAAACTCTGGGTTTGGCTTGCCACGAGCAGGGCACTCCAGGCTTATTAGCCCACCGTCTTGCTTTATTGGTAAGATTTCTATATTGGGAACAGCAAAACTTGGTTTCTCTGCTATTGATGCAACGTCTAGTTCAACCAAAAGTGAAGATTCACCCAAATTGTTTTTAGCCAGACACATGTACCTCCCTTCATCTGTTTTCCTCACCCCTCTCAGCTCCAAGCTCCCATTCCGGTGCACTTGGAAGCGACCACCTAGGTAGGGTGTTGGGAGCGACTGGCCATAAGGAGTGACCCACCACACTCTTGGTTCTGGTTTCCCTTCCACTCTGCAGTCCAGGAGTGCTGTTTGGTAGGAAACAGCCAAAGCCTTTGTGGTGGTCTTGCCTTTCACTCCATTGATAAACGGTTCCTGGGGTTCAGCTTCAAGTTTCATGTTTTTAACGTCATCACCAGCAGAATTTCGTGCCACACATGCATATTTCCCTTCATCAGCCAGTCTTAATTTTTTCACCAATAACCCATCATCCATAATCTGGAATTTGTCTGATGACATTGATATCACATCATTTCTTGGTGAGATCCACATGATTCTTGGTGCAGGTTCACCTGTTGCCTGACAACTCAACTTAGCTGATTCTCCTAACTTTACTATCACCAGTGTTTGTGATTTAAATCTAATTTTTGGAGCATTTGGTCCAACTTTGACGCTCACTTTTCTTTCGTCCTTGCCCAGTTTGTTCTTGGCAAAACAAGTGTAGTCACCCTCATCTTTTTTGCCCATTTGCTGGAGAAGTAAGGTTCCATTGCCAAAAATAACATAGCGGCGGTTGCGAAGGCCGCTGTCGTCTGATTGAAGAGCATTGTTGATCATTGTTCCATCTGGCAGACTCCAGGAAACTTCTGGATCAGGGAGACCTGTTGCAACACAGTCCACCTAAAAAAGAAAAAACATAATGAGAAAATCTAAGTAATGAGTAAGGAGGAAGTGTGAGGAGGAGTCTAGGCTCATTTTTCCTTTGTCCTAATAACACTGTAGTGCTGCACAAATCACAAACAGTTGGTGAAACAACTATGTGTAATTCAAAATGGGTCATTCATAGTGACATTTTAGCATCTTTCTGCTCATTATTTTATTAATACAGCCACTAACTGTTTTACTGCCCTCATAATCCCTGTTTCCAGCTGCAGCAGACAGCTGTACAGTGAAACCACTGTACTCTATCTGCCCAGCACAAAGTTATCAAAGTTAGTTAGTTAGTTAGTTAGTTAGTTAGTTAGTTAGTTAGTTAGTTAGTTAGAGAGAGAATAAGAAATAAGAAATTACATTCAAAGGAGGATAAACTCTAAAAGAATGATAATGTTTTATATCGGCAGGATGTGTAGGCAACTGTTTGCCAATACCTTTATTATATGAACTTTATAAGGTATTAATATGTCAATGTTGTGTTTACAGCATGTTATACTGCCCCCAAGTGGAAAAAAATCCACTTTTAAGATGGTTTCAGGAAATGAGACCCTGATTTCTTAAAGGTCAAATGTATTTGTACATATAAAGTCATAAGATGCAGAAAAACACTTGATGCACTTGATATGGAAAAGTACCTACAATGACCTAGCTAATCCTACTTTGAATAAATTTGACATGAGCTAGCTCCCCACCTGGAAATTTTCTCCAAAGGTGACCCTCGTCTGCGCAGTCCTCACATGTTCGATTCTGGGAGGTGTCATTAACACCTCTACCTGATGAATACATACAAAAATATGAGCACATACAGAAAGAAAGCTTGGAAAATGCATGATTGAATGTTACAGTATTTGATAGCCCATATACAGAAAAATATCCTATTTCTTTTAACATGTTTGATTCTAGAAAGAAGGTGTAAAGACATGTATTTACAACAGTGATTTTGATACTTGAATAAAGCAGGTATTCTTAATGACAAACAGTGTTCTCAGCCAGAAATAAAACATAGACTAATAGAAAAAAGGTTGGCAGCAAAATGAACCTGCCTGAAGTTGTTATCTGTCCTGTTCATACCTGGAAGAGCTCCATGTCCTCTCCATTGGGTCGCTGAAAGACACACAGATAATTTCCACCATCCAGCTCTGTTAGCTGAAGTATCCTTAGAGTCCCATTACGGAAGACTTTAATTGGTCTCTCTGGACTGCAGGCAGATGGGGGAAAGAAATTAGGTTGTGATTAAAGCAGTCAGCCAAGTTTAATGGAAACTAAAACCTTTAAATGTATTAATAATTTGGTCAATATTATACCTATTCATAAAATGACAAAAGTAAGATACCTATATCGATGTTCCATGATGGTTTTGGAGGGTAGCTGCCAGATGGTCCCTCGTGTAGATCCGCTAGACTCCGGACAGTGGAGGTACACAGCAGAACCGTACATAGCTGAAACAGAGTGCTGTCGGGATGGCACACCATGTCGGTGGGTTGGAGGGATGGGAAGAGGAGCAGGAGGCTGGTGGGAGACAGATGGGGAATTCGCCCTCACCTCCAGTTGGACGGTTCTTTTGGCCATGCCCACAGGATTCGTGGCCAAACACTCGTACCTGTGGAAGGATCGACAGCAGCCTGGTGACTTTTTAAACCTGCAGCTTGAGAGCTCAGAGCAACCTGATGTAAATCTGCTGGTGGTGCTAGAAAGAGATAGTCTGGAGGATCAAGAAAGTCATCCATCTCAGTAGCTATTTAACTTGATAGTGTACAACTCCCACCTGCTGTTGGCACTAGACAATGGGCCAAGGGAACCATGAATGGCATCCCGTCCAATAATTGTTTCAATCTGGACCAAAGTGGTGGACAGACTAACAAACCAACATAACCATTCCTCAAACCACATCACCAACTTAGCTAAAAAAAACAAAAAACAAAAGGAACTTTATATCATTCATCAAAGCTTCAGGATTCAGAGGATTATTTGACTGGGTTAAGTGATTAAGAGCACATTCGGATTGATAAATAGGTCAACTAAAACCAGAACTATAGTGTATGATACTTTATATACATATTCAACCAGACATTTAACCAGTTCATAGACAGAAACACTGCAACATATGAAAGTAGACTAAAAGTAATGCACATTTCATACCTCCCAGCATCAACTGGTGAAACATTCTTCACATACAGCGTCCCATTGGGAAAGACAAACAGCCTGCGTCCAAGAAACTGTGATGGCTTGACATGGACACCACCTGGTAGCGTCCATTTCAGAGTGGGGACTGGTTCACCCTTCACGGAGCAGTGGACATACACACTCCTGCCTGGTTAAATAAGATTTTATTTGTTTAGATTACTCATTGAGACACTGAGAATATATTTTTCTCTACTAACAATTCAATGAGGAAAACCTCAGACTTTCTGTACTGTACCTGGAGGAATGATCACAGTATCCATTGCTCCTTCACTGATGCTTGGAGGCAGAGCTGCCACATGGAGATGATAAGTAATTGTATCAGCACCTGCTGCGTTGCTTGCAATGCATTTATAGTCCCCTTTGCTGGAGAAATTAGGAGAGTGAATTTGCAGGGTTCCATTTTGAAGCAGAGACATTGGAGAAAGTTGAGTTTGAACAGTCCCGACATCACGTACAAACGTCCTGTCCGGAAGAATCCAGGAAATTTGTGCAGGTGGTTTTCCCGAGGCGGAGCAGTCAAGAGTGACACCTTTCCCTAGGTAGACTGCTATCTCTGTCGACTTAGGTGGCTGGATCTTGGGTGCCTCAGTCTGGACAGCTAAGGTGATGACCATGCGATCTGACCCAAACCTGTTCTGGGCTGTGCAGAGGTACTGACCTCTATCCTGAAGTTGGATGTTTTTAATGACAAAAGTTCCATTTTTGAAGACTTCAAAACGGGGACCGTGCTTTGTGTTTGCTGGGATTGTAGCACCTGAGAAGGGAAGAGAAAGGATAAGGAGACAGCGAGGTAGAGATTTCAGTCTGTCATGATTTTCAATGACTATACCACATTTGAAAATTTCTGTCTGGCGATCCCCAATGATAGTATCAAAACAGACACATTAGCAGGCAGATTTGATGAGATATTTGAGTTGAAAGCCCCGATTTTCCCTTCAACTGTCTCATGTTCCTTCATTTGGTAATTTCCCTTTTGTCCTACATCCTTTTTCTGTCTTCTTCTTACCTGTGGAGACTTTGGTCCATGCAATGTTGGCTTCAGGATTCCCTGATGCTTTGCAGGGCAGGACAACATCACTCTCTGCCAGTACTGACACGCTAGCTGTGGCTACTGTGGTAATGCGAGGTTTCATCCCACCATTTTCAGCTCCCAACACCCATGGGAAAGGAGGTGCAGCTGTGGGCCGCCGAGAGCTGATTCGCCCTGCTACAAAGAAACATTAAATAATAGCATTATTAAAGATTGAAGTACAGTATATTAAATTATACTGCTCATTTCTTTACAATAGTGCACCTACCTCCAACAGGCCATCGACCTCCATACAGAACCCCAGGGGTGGTGGGGTGGTAAGGATGAGGAGTCGGGATGAAACCAGAGAAGGATGATGAGGAAGGTTTAGCAGGTTTCAGGGTGTAAGTGTAAGAAGCAGTGGGTGCTGGTGGTTTGGGTGTGTAGGGTCTATGTGGCGATGGGTTTGGTTTAGATGTGATGGGGAATGGAGGATTGTAGTAGCTAGTGCGAGGTTTGGGTGTCACTATCCTCCCTAGCTGAGCGATGCGATCAAGCTGCACCTGGAAAAATCAAAATGAATTATCAGGATCAGTTATTATATATGGTATTTAACCAATTTACTTGGAATTAAATATGATCTCTGAGAGCTGATTCATCACCAGAGAGTACTGAGTATATCCATTAAATCATTTTATTAATTACGTTTACGTTTTCACAGGGATCCTAAATTTAATGAGTTAATGAGTCATGCAT
This sequence comes from Argyrosomus regius, assembly GCA_946959425.1. Lineage (NCBI taxonomy): Eukaryota > Metazoa > Chordata > Actinopteri > Sciaenidae > Argyrosomus > Argyrosomus regius. The sequence continues at coordinate 6,903,144 of OX336893.1, forward strand.
ACTGCAAGGCAAATTAACTACCTAAACTAACTCCACTTTCTATTGTTTACTTCAACACACTGCACGCCTCATCATACCTGTCTGTATCTGTTCCTCAGCCTCGACAGAAACAGTTGATCTCTGGTTTGGGTCCTGACATCCACGTGATGGTTTTGATGCTGATTATGATGTGATATGTGGGGATTAGAGTGTGTAAATCTGGAGTTTCCTGTTGTTCCAGGAACAGTAGGTGTGGGCTTTACTGTCTCAGCTGTGATCTCTGGTCGGTTGGTAACAAGCGGGTTATGAGCCCAGGGGTGGGGCAGAGGCCAAGGTCGGTGCGTGGGCACAGGGTGGGACCCAGAACCTGAGAGCAGAGAGCAAACATTTAATCAAATATGTATGATCATGTACTCAAACCAGGATTAGACGAACATATGATAAATAACACCAAGCCAACATAATATTGTCTTTTTCTGGATGTTTGCTAGTCAAATTAATATAGCATTTCAGCATTTCACACATAAATCACACAGTAGCTGTATTTACCATGCCTTGGAGGAGGAAATGACCTTTGACCTGGCCAGGAGGGGTAGTGGGGGAGGTAATGGTGATGATGGTGATGTGAAGGCCAGCGGGACGTCGGGGGGACTCTGGGAGGCTGGGAATGCCTGCTTGGATTCACTTCACCTTGTCTTCCTGTGTTTCTGTCTCGGTTTGTGTGTGTTGTCCTCGAATTGGTGCTTTGCCCTCCTCCCTGTTTGTTCTGATGAAGCCAGGGGTGAAGTGGTTCCATCACTGGGAAACTGTGAATCTCAGGCATTGCTTTTGGCTTGCTTGTCTCCTTATCCTCTTTATGTGTGACTTCTTCTCTTGTTCTGCCCCTTGTTGAATTTGACGTAATGACCCGGGAAGTTGAAATTCTTGTGTGGGTTGGTGTATTTTGTGCTAGTGAAGGTCGGGTGTTAGGTCTTGGTCTATTTTGTGTCGTTAATCGGACACTATCCGGTGAATTGTTGCTCTGTGTAACCTCTTTAGATTTCTCTGTGTCTTTCTCATTGGCTTCTGTGTCTATTTTCTCTTTCATTGCTGGTATTACCTCCTTCTCACTTTCTCCTGCAAGCTTTTTATCATCTCTGCTCTTTTCTTCAGTTTGCGTTCTGATCTCGACCCTCTCTTTCTCAGATTTCTTTACAGTATCAGTGTCTGCCACACTCCTTTCAGTCGGATGAGGGGTACTATCTAGCTTTGGGGTAACAATTGTCTTTGGATCTGGTAATTTATTTCTACCTGAAGATGTACCTACATGGGTATCTTTTTCTCTAGTTGATGGGAATGGGGTATGGATACTGTCAAGATCATTAGTGGTATGAGAAGTTTTACTATTTAAATCTTCCTTGGCATCCAAAGTATCCTTGTAATTATATTCTTCACTGTATTCGCCTTCATCTTCTTCTGGCTGATACTCAGCAGATAATGTTTCATAGTTTTCTACTGTGGTTGGAACAGGTGTTGTAGTAGTAGTAGTAGTGGTAGTGGTGGTAGTAGTAGTGGTAGTAGTTGTAGGTGTGGTCGTTGTCGTTGGTGTAGTTGTTGTTGTTGGGGGAACAGTTGTTTGTGGCTTGGGGTGTACAGGTGGACGGACTCTTCTCATTGGGGGTTTTCTACGTCTATAAGGAGGCCGTCTCCTGTTTGATTGACCAGGAACAAGGTTGTAGTTTCTCCTCCCCTCTCCAGAGTGCTTATTTTCTAAATTATCGACTGGCTGAGGAGTCCTAACAGCAGGAGTGTCTGTGACAGCTTCTGCTTTTTCTGTGATCCCACCAACATGACGTGGGGTTGGTTCTGTACTTCTCGGAGGTGGAGGTTGTAAAACCCGTGGCTGACTTTCAGATGTTTCAGCTTTTCCGTTATTTGATATCTTCACTGTGGAAGAGGCCTCAGTCTTTTTTGTTGGGTCTATCCTAATATCGGGAGGGGTAGCAGTAGGGGGTGAAGGAGTAGCAGCAATTGTAGTGGCAGTTGTAGTAGTAGGTTTGGATGTACTTGTTTGGGCGGTTAAAGTGCTGGGCTCCGGTAGTGACGCCTCCGTGGGCAAAGTAACACTTGGTTTCGCGTTAGCTTTAGCCAATATCTCTGCCCAACGATTTGGATCTAAGTCCTTAACAGATTTATTGGGTTTTCTCTTTGAATCTTTGATTCTTATCCTTTTAGAAAACTCATTAGGATTCCTTTGCTGTGTTCCTACCTTCTTGGGGAACTGTGTTGCAAAAGGACGTATAATTTCCTGGTAACCTCCCCCTGAACCCTCTCCATCCTCTACACCAACTGACAACAACTGCTGACCTCTCTCAGTCTGTACTTTCGACCTATCAGAGGCCTTTTCTCCTGTGACTTCCACCATGTGCGATAGCATGTCAACTCCGTACAGATTTGAAGCCAAGCAGCTGTATTCCCCTGCATCTTCTTGTGTCAACCTCCTTACCACCAAAGTACCATTTTCCATCACTTCTGCTCGTCTTGTCTGTTGTGTGGGGAGAAGAATTTGGTTTTTAGGTAGGTACCACATAGTTTGACTTGGCTGGACTGAGGTCACCTCACATGGTAGAGAAAATGAATGTCCCTTTTCAACTACAATTTTCTGACCATTTAAAGCAGTGGGGCTGAGTGTGTGTTCTTTTATGGTGAGCCTCAAAGGCATCAAGTCCACACCGGCTTTGGTTCTGACCATACAATGGTAAAGGCCTGAGTCGGACAGTGTGGCATTTAAAATCACAAGTTCCCCTCTTTCAGAAATTTCAATTTTTTCATTTGCATCTTCCACAATGGATAAATCTGGAAGCATCCACTCCACTTTCACATCTGGATCTGAAGTGACAACAATGCACTCCAAGTGAACCTTTGTACCATCAAGTGCGGTCTGAATCCGTCCTGATGTTCCTCTGCGAATTAGAGCCCAGGACATGGCATTGTCATCTTCCTGCCCTCTGTGGCTGTTGATGTTTTTGGTAATTACAGTGGTGAAATCCATCACCAGCTTCTTGGTTGTTGTCTGCCGTCTGTTGAGCCTCAAAGTGACTCTGGGTTGAAGCAGCCACGAGGGTTCTGCAACCAAATATCCTTTTAAATCAGTGAAATATGGGGAATTTTCATTTACAGCTTGGGAATATTGATAGGTTACCCGGCTCGCATTTCCTCTTTGTTGGCCTCTCTCCAAGATAGCAGGACTTTCATAGTAATATGCAACCAATTGCCACAGATTTTGCAGCGTCTCCCGATCGATCTCACACTCAAGGACGGTCACCAGTGATACATTGACAGACAACTCCCCAGGTGAAAGTGGATTTACTATCCAAGTCATGGGTGAGCTTTCTCCGGGGTGTCGCACGCCACATGCCACATGAGCACTGTTTCCATGGCTGTCGGAGAGAACTATCGTTAGGTGGCCTAAAGGCTTCTCAAAGTCACGGGTGTATGGGAGGTCAGGCTCTGCTTCAGATTCAGCCCACACGGGATTGTCCCACTGTTTGAGGGAGGAGCGAAGAGCTGGTCGTTCACAGGTGAGCTTGTCTGGAGTCAGTCCAAGCAAAGAGGTGCCATTCAGGGGTTGAGGAGAGGAGCACTGGGGGCAAACCTCACTGGCACCACGTTCCTTCTTGCACTTTATTATACCTTGGAGAAAGAGAGGGAGAGATGAAAAGGCAGGAGGACAAGGAACGATGGAAACAATCTGAGGAATTTGTGAGAAAAACAAAAGAGGAGAAAGGGTCGGAGGGCAGGGCAGCGAGATGTAGATAAAGGAAAACCTAAGTAATAACTTCAGATGGGAGAGAGGAACAGAAGGGGGAGATGGCATGATAAAACATGAATCAGGGATTATAGGAGTTTGTTTAAATGCAGATACAATTTTATCACTTCATGAGTTTAGGTTCAGTGAAAGTTCATGCATCCACTAATAAAGTTCTGGCAGTCACAGTCTCTTATTTTCAGCCGAAGCAGGCTATAAACATAATGATTTATTATCAACTGTTCTGTTGATACAAACAGCTAGCATATGGGACTGGTTAAAGATGATTCATGAAAACGAATGGAAAATGAGACAAAGCACATGTGTCGGGAGAAATATTGGATGAGAAAGATGAATGCAGAAAAAGTAAACAATTAAATCAATTTTCTATACTGCATATGGATCAAAGACAGTCAATTTACTGAGAGTAGCTGTGTTCTTCATATGTGCAAAAGATGGATGGCAGACGTGCAACATTTCCTGTCAGTACTTTGGTTTTGCTTCTAATCAAAAACACTTGACTGAAGTCTAGAGAAGCACCATTTGGACCATATATAAATACATTTACGCAGTTACAGTGTGTGTTAATTTAAAGATTAACTGGTTGTTGTTTGCCTTGACAGGAGCTCATCAGTTATGTTGCTCAGTGCCTTGTTTTACAGTGCCACTTCTGCTGTGACAGATATTGTTCCTAAAAGTGGGTATAACCTACATTTATTATAATGACAATGTATCAAATGACATGTAAATGGTGTTAAAGGGGTCACTCGTAGTGATCAATTATCACCTGGATCTGTAGATTATCAAACTTGTTACAAAGGAGCTGTATGGAGCTTTATGACAAGTTTCAGCTCATTGCTGTCTACATTGGTTTACACTCACCAGTGAAAAAGCTCTAAAACTCATGAAACCTCTGCTCAGCACCAAATGCCAGACTAGCAACTAGTTTGTGAACATAGTGGAGCATTTCACAGCTAAAGCGCCAGAATTTCTCCATATTTCTCATGATTAATGCAGCTTTAACGTCCTTACCTTCATGTGTGGTGCTCCATTCCACTAACCAGTTGAGTTGACAGTCGCAGGTCCAAGGATTACCATGCAGAGAGAGGAGCTCAAGCCTGGGAGCTGTGTTCAGTGCTGCGGCAGGGAGCTGCTCCAACAGATTGTCTGACAGGTGTAAGTGTCTGAGGCAAAAACATTGTATCACTTTCTTCACTTAATGTGAATCTGCAGGGTCACTGTACTTGAATGCATTGTGCAGAAGACAGAGAAACACATATCCTGTAGTACCTAATAAAGTATGAGGTACAGATATAGCAACTTTATACCTAGTCTTACTTCACATTTATGTATCTCTTATTAAACAAATATAAATATGTATCCTTTATTTCTTACTTGAGTCCAGAGGTCCAAAAGCTTCCCAGTAGCGACACTGTTATGAAGGTATGAGGGTGGATCTCTTTGAGAAGGTTCCCCTCCAGCTGCAGGAGTTTTAGGGAGGTCAGGCCTGAGAAGGAGTACGGCTCTATAAAATCAATGAGGTTGTGGTCCAGATGGAGACGGATCAAACCAACAAGGCCTTCAAACAGACCAGGGTTCACCGATGTTAGCTTGTTGTAACTTAACTTCAAGATCTGGAAAATAAAAACGAATACACTGACATTTAATGAACATTAAAACTATAATAAGCAATTATTGAATTAAGGACAGAAGGACTCAAACTCAGAGACACAGCTCGGATATACAATTGGCTTATGAAGTTGCTATGACTGAAGAGTAATGAGACTTGTTGCAGATGTATCTCTGGCATCCACACTAATTTAAGTCTACATTCAGCAGCCCTTTAGGTCTGGTTCAGTCGAGAAACTATTCACAAAATTTAGCTTAAATATTCAGGTACTTGTGAACCGTAAACAATGAGCTGAATGTGGCTGCAGAGCAGTTTCATTTAGAAACTCAGACTTTAAATGTCCAGTGTGCAGGACTTAGAGACATTTAGTGGTGTAGTTGGAGATGGCAACCAATGAAATACCCTTTACCTCAATCTCCCCTTCCAAGCAAGCCCTCTAGAGTCATTGCTGTTATGGAATTTTCTATCCTTAGGTTACACGAGGTCACGTGTGGGCCTTGAGGTCCTCAGCAGTATTAGTTGTTTGGCTTTGACTGGGAACAGTTGGTGCCAGTCTATCTCAACACTGTGGTGGCCATGGTCGAAGAGACTATTGCTGCCTTCCTAGACATAATAGATAGCTTGCCGATGACGTTCCACTCTGCATAAACAGACATCTGTGTCTCCAGACTAGAATATGTTGACAATAACACCTCCATGGGTAAAGACATTCTCTTTGACTAATTCTGGGCGTATAGTATTTGTGGTGTTATCTTGGGGTTTAAAGTCGGACCACCAGCATGAGTTCGGCAGAATGTGAGACCGACTCAGGCACTTCTGATGTACTTGGAGAGTGTCTCTAATTCTCCTTGGCCAAGTGTCAATAAATATTACAGCATAAGACATCAAAGGCTCCTGAACACTTTCTTCCCTCCTGACCTCACCATTGACCATTGATTAAAGCAATTTCTCCACAACAATTGCAACATTTTTTCTTCTGGGGACAAATAAGTCACATAACTCATGGAGTCAAAGCCAATCCAATCTGGGTCTTGATGTAATTGATTCTGATGTATTGGCATGGATGTGGAGTCTGTTTAAAATACAAATTTAGATTCTGATTGGACCCATCTGGACCCAACAAGACTCACTACATTTGTAGTCAAGCACTCAAAAGTGCAACTAATTTCTGGCTTAAATGTGGTTAAAGGCAGAGTGAATTTAATTTGGCTCTCTTTGTACACACACTGTGTGTGTTTTTGGTATTTGCAAGCCCCCAGTGCGGTTCACTACTTTTATATATCCTTTTATACATATCATCTCTCTGTTGTGTGTGTTTCTTCACACACTTGAAATATTGTTTGACTCATATTCCACTTTCCACCAATGGTCTAATCATGTTTGTTTTGCTAGGAATTGCTCCAGCTACGATTTATCTGGAGATCTGGTAACAGATGTAAACACTTAAGAGGGTTTGACAGAAATTGAAGACACCACATCGGAAACTTTAAGTATTTAACAACTTTCTGGACCAGAACAGAATGTAGGAAACGCCATATGGTCCAGTAAGTTATGGGACTGGGTAATTTCTTTCATCACCTTTACACATACTGTAAAATAGTAAGGAATTAGAAGTGTGTCTCATTCTGAGGACACATTTAGTAGTACACACAAATACATAGGCACACACAACACTGGTGTATTTTCATATACAAGGTGATTCTGGGGTTGCTTCCAAAACTTAAAGATCTGATTTCTTTACATGCTTTTATCCATATTGAAAGAAAGACCTTGAGAGGGTGTCGTTGTTTTAACTAATGTTGAATTCATGGCTTGCATTGTGCTTTTAGTATTTTTCTAGATTGTTATATGCTCTAATATTGTCTGTGTGTCTTGTATCAGTTTTAATCTGACTTGTGCTGCTGCCTGTTTTGGCCAGGACTCCCTTGAAAAAGAGGTTTTTAATCTTTCCTGGTTGAGTAAAGGTTGAAGAAAGAAGAACAACTCCTACCTGTAGTGATCTCAGGCTGTAAAACGCCCCGGGTTGGACTGTGCTAATGTCATTGCCATGCAACATGAGCATTTCCAGTTGCCGTAGTGACCTGAATTCTGACCCCTCGACCTCCGTCAGGCTGTTATAACTGTTGGAGAGAGCGAAAAAAACAGGACCAGTTACTGGGATGAAAGGCTAACAGGGGGTCATCAGGAGGGTCAGAGGGATAGGAAACTAAAATTAGTTATTAGTCATGCGTGTGTCTCAGTAATGTGACCTTATGTAGCGGAAAAGGATGGGAATGGAAACAATGAATGGAAAGAAGACAGAGACCTCAGTTGGTCAGTTGGACCTGCAATTATTTCCTCATTCTTGCCTTCACTATGTGAAAGACAAAAGCACAAACACCACACACACCAAGAGCTGCTCTCATGTAGCATCTTTTCACGTCCTTCAGGAGACAACACTAATATACAATCCAGTATAGACAGGTATAGACATTTAAAGCAGCAGGGGTCTAGAGTATGTGCAAAAAATACAAAGAACTATTGAAAAACCTCTCTTGCAGTCTTCAGGTTTGTGCATATTACAACCCACATCTGTCAACGAGTCAAACTTATTGCCAAGTACAGTATATAACAGTAGATCCCAGAGCCAAAGACATTGTTTATCAAAGGAAACACAGCAGAGCATGTTGTGTGTTGGCAGCGTCTGCCAGCGTTTGACAGATTTCCGTGTGTGAGAGTTATTCAGGTCTTCCAACACCAGAAATCAGAACAGTATTGTCTAACAGAGTCTACTATCTTGAATCTTGAGTTCCCAAACTGTAAAACACGCAACATTCCCCGGGTGCAGCTATCCCTACCCCAATTGAACACATATGGGAGATTCTGCGTTCTTCCACTGCCATCAATAAAACAGCCAGCTCACAATATATCATCGAGTGGCCACTTTCATCCAGAGTGTCTTTCCTTACCATGATGCACATATTTTTAGTGTAGGTTTCCCCCATTGGGAACTGAACTTTGGCAGTGTCAGTGCTTTGCTCTTATAGCATAACGAAAGCTGTTGCATTCCTTCAGTATACAGGACTTCCAAGCATTCGCAGGCCACGTTTCAAGGCACAATGAAGCTGGTCAAACACTCGACTGTCATCGTATTGAAGAAACGCCAAGACAATGAGTTGACATTTTCAGAGGTGGAATGCAGCAAAATATGAAAAGATTGGCTACTGTGGCCAATTATTATCCTGATACCTTCAGTATTTTAAGGGTTTTCAGCAAGATCTGTCTGCATGAAGCTTATATCGAAATGCTTGCCTTTACACAACCTGAACCTAAATTGAGTCTGATCAATGTCCTAGACTGCTTGCAGGCTAGCTGCATCCCACTGCCTAAATGATCTCTTGCTGTGTCTCAATCAACTTCTATGTAGTACATTGTGTGCACAATGTACTTCCTGGTGTAGTGCACTATTTTCAGCAGCGTAGTGTTGTCTCAATTCACGTACGGTCATTTTGCACTTATGGAAATGATGATTGCAACATTTAACCGAATTGCAACCAGCACCAACGATTGACCGCCAAAATATCTTTTTTTACCGGCACTTCAATCTTATTAAAAATGAACTTGCTAACTTGTGAGCCTCCTGTTTCTTTGAAAGGAAATTGTGGTGTCTCCTTCAACCTGCTGAAAATGGACCAGTAAGTTTATTATATAAATGTTTTTGTTGTAATCTACACAGTTTCCTTGCTCACCATTTTTACAATGCCGGTGGTCCCTCCCCTTCTGCTATGTAGCTGAAGTTACGACCAATAAGGGGGAGAAGTGTCCAGTGTTCCACACTCAACTGTTATGAGCGTGCTATGCAAGTACAACACATTTTGCCACAAGGGACAGTGTAAACACACTTATGTACTCGAAATAGCTTATAAGTATAAGTATGCAAACTGAGGCACAGCATGTGTGTCCTTCACATATTTTTGCAGACTATTCCCAATTAATTGCACAGATGGGGTATCCTCAAAGGTATTCATGGTGGTGCTCTCGATTGTAACAAACAAAAATTGATGGATGTTGTTGGGTGAAGTAAAGATAGTTTCAGCACCCTATTTTCTTACCTTTGCACACCTGGCCAATCAGTGTTTGTTTACAATAACTGTTAGGCATAGCACCCGAAAATCAGATGTGGGTCACTGTGGGGAAAGTAGTTTCACATGCCGTTAGATCAGCAAGTGAACTTGGTCTAGTTCACGCACTCTCATTGAAACAGTTAGATAAATTGTGATTGAAGATCCCTGGAGGAAGTAAATTAGTTTTCTGGTTTAAAGATGGCAGACTTGTCTGTGATGTTTTCCATTTATCATCACTGTATCATGATAGAGTGCATGGAGAAAGAGCTGAAGCTAAGCCTCATTGTCACTATGCCAGACTCTCTAAATATGAAAAACTGCTGGCTATTAGATATCAACACCCACATCTTCACAACCATGAATCCCTTTGCGTTGGGGTTGTTCCCTCTAGGTGGTCCACGCCATCACCCATGCTACTCACTAAACAATGGCACACGAGTTCCTTTGAAAGAGGATGGACACCTGCACTTCTTAGAGCGGTTTCCTTTTGAATTCAGACAGAAATGCTCTGAAGCCATACTAAAGGAGAACAGGTCCCAGAGTGTAAATAAAACATTATAAACATGCCTGGTGTGAACATATACCAACAGTTTTGCATTAGAGACTTAATCCCCCTGGTCTGCACCCCATTTTACAGGGTGGTCTAATGTTTAGAAAGTGAGAGGCTGTTAGCTCCCTAAAGGTTTGGTCCCCCTCCAAATGTCTGCTCTGCTGAAGTGTTCCCTTTATTTCCATTAGACCATACACTGCCTTCTGCCCCACACAAAGACACAAGCATCAGGAATCAATAGGGGAAAGAGTACACAGCAGTACAACATCAAACAGTAATCAGCAGTGAAATCCATTAGCATATATGGTAAACTGAAAGCTGTGTGCTCAGTTTTGTAATCGACTTACTAAGCTTCATCAGCACGTAGTTTCTGTTGCTATGCCGGTGAAGCTGTCTGTTCTCACACAGCACATACGCTGTTTGCAATAAAGATGGCGACAGATTTACCACACCAAATCTTTTGTAATTTCTGAAACAATTAGTTCTTAATTTCAGACAGAGATAGACAAATGCAACCTTCTCATTTCTAACTGGCCCAGGCTGACTAAACTGTTTCTGGCAGCTCTTTCTAGTGAGCTAAATAAGCTAACATTGGCTCCATAAGTTGTGACGCCAATGCAGAAGTGCCAAAAACTGCAGTTCCTTGAACAGTAACTTGAGGCTGGCTACAGGACGAGTCAATCTCCATAAGCCCCCATACTAAAATGCTCAAACAGTATGTGTGACTTTAATGTTACCAGAGAAACGGCCTTTAGAATTCAAATGTGTTCGGTAATGCTATCTTGGGTAAGAAGTTCGGCTGAGGTTGCTGGAGTATAAACTTCCCCAAATGGAATAAAAAACAGGACAGAGCTCCTAAAGTTACACTCTATAGTACAATCTAGCATCGCTTCCACACTGTGGGGAAATACTACACCGTGGATGTGCTACCGCTTAGGATTTTCTTTAACCTAACTCTGTAAGATAATGTATTAAATGCTCCTTGGACTTGGAAGTAACACTGAGTATAGACATGCTAACATTTGCAACTTAATAACTCAGACTCATAACTATTTATACTCTGACTGAGTGATGCCAAAACCCCACCAGACACATCTTAGTCAGTTCTCCACGCGACTTCAATCCCCACCATTAGCGTTTCACCTACCAGACTTTGTTTACTTGCTCAGATTTGGTTGTTTTCCTGGTTTATGTGCTTCTAAATATGTTTCTACATATGTAAATATGCTACATAGTGGGGCCAGTGGGGTTTGAAACATTGACTAGATTGGCTGTGATTAACTCCGGTGGCCGTGGCGCATGTAATATTCGTATATGCTTCAATATTTAGACATTCAGTTGACAACAGTTGTTAAGCCATTTATGTTTGCTCTATGTGTGTGTTTTTTTGGATGGAAAAAGTTAGATTCATAAACAGCAGCCAAAAGGAATCTATTACTTTTTTTCAATCGGGCCTGAAGGGGGTGGTGTGAATTTATAATTATATAACACTTTTGCTCTCGCCAAGCCTTTTCCAGCATAGTTAGTTAGTCCCTGTAGTGTAATACTGGCTGTATAAAACAGCACATGCATTTTATTTTGGTTTTAGACCAAGATTATCTGGAATGCACTGATAGCTCCCACACTTCTGCTTCCACAGTATAGGAGCGCATATGGAGACAGTTTACCTCCTGTAGACTGTAGCTTGCCCCTGCATTGTAGATTTTGTGACCATTTGCCTACTGAAATGTTCTGTGACATCAAATTATCATATCCAGTAGTGAAGAGCAGTGATAGCTGTTCCCACAACAGAGCCCCACATGCACACGATAAGCCTCCCGTCAACAAAAGTGGAGCTCTGACTTGTGCTTGCCAAGTAGTTCGCCATGTCGATATGTATTGTCTGGAGCCAATATTAGACAAAGCAATTTGTTATATACAAAAAACAGTGGCCATGGTGATTTCTCTGCTGTGCTGGAGGGTAGTAAAAACTCCATCCACAATTCAGAAACCCACATGGAAGTGATTAGGAGATTTTATCCCCTCCGGAGTCAGTTCGGCACCACATGCTGGTGCTAAGCCCTTATCTTCTGGGTTTAAAGCAGATGTTGTCAAATTAAGTGCACCATAGGCGGTGTGCTGATTATCTCAGTGATGAGGCTGCTGTCTTTGGTGCACAATCGGCGTCTTTAGTTCCTATGAAAGGTTGACACATGATAAACGGATGGCAAGCAGCAATATGTTTTTATGATTTTAACCCCTGAGGCAAGAGAGTAATTTTTCTGTTGGATCCACGGCATAAAAAAAAAGAACAGTCCTGATGCTATCTTGCCAACCGAAAAGCACTTGTCTCAGCATTATGGTTTGTAAGTTATTAGAGGCAGTGATGCTCATTTGTTAGCTAAAGAAAACACTTCTCTGACAAATTACCTGCACCACATTCCACGCTATTTCCTGTAGAGTGTTTACTTTTCATTCCCTTGGGGCCGCCATTGATAACAATGGCTCAATGCTTCTGTGTGCACGTGTGTTTATGCATAGTGACTGAGTCTTACCCGAAGTTGAGCCTCTCTGTGTCTTTAGGAAAGGTTTTTGGTATGGTGGTGAGGTGTCTGAACGTACAGTGGACCTCTTTAACGCCCGGACAGCTACAGCTCCGTGGGCAGGATGGGATGGCATTTGCGAGGGAGATCTACAGAGAGGAGAGGAGGTATGCGAGGAAGAGAAGGGGCCGATAGGATGAAAGAGGAAAGCAATAAGATGGAGTTAAAGGAGATGAGATAAATGAGGGAAGGTATGATAAAGCAGTCAGGAGAGGCAAATTCAGAAATTCAGAAAAGACGAGATAAGAGAAGGAGAAGCAAACAGATGAGTTCAGACCTGTGTAGGCACTGACAGTTTGGAAAGACATCAGTACTAAGCTGAATAAGGCGTATTAACATCGTGCCCTAATCCCATCAAGCATTTTTTAAAGATGACTTATTCATCTGTGAGAAATTCAACATTTCCTTAGAAAAACTGCATTTTTTAAAGAAAATTAATATTCACATATGTCAGCCTCCTTTTCTTATAGACTGTGTGTTGCGCTGTGACTTTTAAGCATTCACTGGCTTCCATGAGAAGACGAGAGCGTTCCTGCAATCAACATTTACCGTTTGCCACAGCAGTGATGAGAAGAGCAGAGGAAAACACGCTGCAGCCAACCTGCAGAGGATGTTGGCGCACCACCACAGCGCCATGACTGGATGGCTGTCTGACCGCTCACGTCATTAATACACCTGCAGGAAGTGATGGAGTGATTTAGATGCATGTCAGACATGAATAGAACAAACATAAAATAGAATAGATGCAGGGCTGTTAGTAGTAGTGGATTGTATCTTGTAAAAGTGATAAAAACTGACTCAATGTAGTGTTATTGTTATTGATCCATGTGCACAGCAAACAAGTGGCTTGTGCAAAGTGAGCTCTACTTTACCTTTTGCCTATTGCATGAATGGGAATGTAGTTTATAGAATGGACAGATACGTGATAGAGGATAGAAACTGAAATTTATATTACACCTGCATGAAGTGATTTGTTGGCCACTTGGGGGCAACAGAAGACCACTTGTAAACACAACACTGAAATCACTTTACAAAAATGATATTACGAACAACATTCATTTGCAGTCCTGCAATTTTTTTTGGTCTCCAACAACTCAATTATCTGATGTGTTAGCTGCTAAATGCTTCACTATGTTCACCAGCTAGTCTCTCTCAACGAAAGAGCTAAAAGAGGCTACATATCACCACCATATAGTTAAGGGGAACTGCAGTCAGGGCAATAATTATCTGTGCGTTTGTTGGGTTTGCTACAAGAGACCACTTTCACATGTAGTCATGTGATCTAATATAAAAATATTGTTTATAGCAGCTTTAAGGTCGTAATTTGGGCGCATTTCTAAAAGATTATTGTACTCTTACTCCTAAAAACAGGCCACTAAGCACAGTGCTATAATAGTATACACATAGCTTTCAGTGCATGGACATGCCCTGTCTATATATATACACACATGTATGCGCCCATACATATTCAGCTGATTTTTCACCCTTTGACTTCTGACAGCTGAGAAGCTCTCGAAACGGCAATAACTAACTCAGAGATTCTGTCTGTAGCTTCGGCTAGTCGCGATGAAAGAGAAAATCCACATAATGACTTGCAAAAGGCATTACATTAATAACCACTGCACGCAGGCCCAAGCTTGTGCACCCGCAGATGTTAGACGAAGAAAGAAAGAATAAGCGAGAGAAAGAATCAAAGACTGAGTAAGCCGACGACTGCAGCAGCTCTTCTTATACCAAACTAGCAAACTATTCGCCCTCAAGGTTGATAAATCACGTCAGAGAGGTTTTATTCCTGCACACCTCATTTGTGTATTTATTTGAAGACACACAATAGGCAAATCATCTGTCTGTGATGGGGATTAAAGAAACTCTGGTAGCCCCAACAAATACTGGAAAATAGAATTCAATACATGAAAAACAATGCAATAGACAGGAGAGTGGAAAACCACTTAACACGGGCAGCTGTGGTTTGCTACAGCGCCAGGTGGCTTGGCACTAATTACGTTGAGTTAAATGTTAACATACTCCTTTAAGGGAATTACGTACCAATTACATACCAATTACATACAAGCATACTCATCGAAACACACTCACACACACCAATCAGATCACAAACAACACACACACACACATACATGAGGTATTTTAAGCCATTAGAGGCCAGTTTGGGGTTTCTGGTTTCCACTTCTATCTCTGTGTTTTCTCCTCACAGGGAGGCTAATTCACTTAACAGCTGTGTGTGTGTGTGTGTGTGTGTGTGTGTGTGTGTGTGTGTGTGTGACAGTTGTGACAGGAAGACAGGAGTGCCCTAGAATTTGACCTGGATCGTAACATGTTTGATAATCATGCTCCCTCTCTCTCTCTCACTCACACACACACACACACACACACCAGTTTGGACTTCCTAATCTGTCAAATACATTAACCTACATAGAGATCAGTCAGTCAGGCTCACTGTTTCTTTGAGTGACGACAGTTCAGATAAACTGAATCGTTTCAGATTGTAACAAGTGACAACTGGTGAGAAGATTAACTGATCTAACGGTGTCAATGCCAAGATATGTTTCATGTTTCTTTAGTACCAGGATCTATAAGGTGGAAGCCAATGAAGTGTTGGCTTTGCAATCTGACACATTTGGCACTGTGGCGAACGTCAAATGAGAATTAGCCTGCTGTGATTTACATCATCTGGAGAGTCTACAAGAGCACAGTCTACATTCACATTTGCAGCTTTGTGCTTTAAGGCTAAATGCTAACATAGGCTTGCTAACATGCCAATGTGCCAATCTTAGTTTAGCATATTAGCATGCTAACATGTTGCTATTAGCCTTGAAGACACAGCACTGCACAGACTGTTGGAAACATTAGTTTGGCAGACATAAACTATGACTGGAAATTCAAGGAAGTAAGTCAAGTAATTTCATTTTGAGGTGTCCAAAAGCCATGGTGACAGCTTTCAACCATATCCCATGGCTGTCATTAGCAGCTGACCGTGACATGTAGTTGAATTATCTGAAAATAGCTCATAGTCATTGGACCATAAGCCTGCCTTAACTGATTTGGCCACGTGGAAGCTGAAATGCGAAGACGACACTGAAATTTTTATGACCTTCCAGACCTATTCACTCTCCTTTTAACTCTGCTTTTGGTCCCCACCAACCTCTAAGAAAACATATGTCTGTCTGATCAAGTATCAGCTGGGGTACAATGAGTTTTTTAGAGCTAGTCTTTGCTGAAAATAGCTGTCTACATACTGCAGTACCTCTAATCACACATAAATCAAATGAATGAGTAGAAAGACTATGAAAAACTCAATAGTGCTGAGAGGAGTCAGGTGATTTTGTCACTACTAGATCAATTATTTACATACGTATTGATTCAAGAAGAATGAACTTTCACACAAATTCCACGCATTTGCAGCTAATACAGTATGTGCATTAACAACCGCCAGGATAGTAATGATTTATTGATCCACAGTGGGAAATCTTCTCCTCCACATGGAGGTCAGAGGTCAGGGTCGGCTCTGGAGCTGCTCAAGATTCATTCTGTCATAAGAGCTTGAACTTATCCCCTCAGGTCTCTAATGACTTTGACACCTTGTGGCCAAGTTAATTAAAAATCACCCTTTACTTTTAAAAAAAGGCAGTATCTGACTTTGGTCTCATGAATGTCCTATATTGTCTGTGTAAATCTGGTCTATGATCTAAATGACACGTCGAAAGGATGCTGGATGCATTTAATTAGGTGTTACCCACATCTGTTCAGCGACCCTCACTTTTAATGTGGCTCAGGTAAGACTAAAACCTGATCCTGCAACAGCTTTTACCTTGACTTTACAGCACAATAAAGGTGTCAATTCAGTCAGTCTCTAGTGTCGAGAGTTATGATGATCACAGGTAAACGCTGTCCTCTGCTCCTGCCCTCCTCCTAATGGCTTTACCAGATCTCCAGCGTTAGTACTTTGGTACACAGAGAGAGAGGAGAAACGAGAGGAGAGCGTAAAAAAGAGAAAAGACGAGGTAAGGTGATGCAAGGAGAGAGAGAAAAGGGAGGGAAGGCACCAGAGGAAGGAGAACAGAAAGAAGAAAAAGACACTTAGTACCCCTCCCAGACTCTCACCTGACAGAGATAAAGTGCTGTACTTCCACCGAGAGAGCCAGAACACTACACTGCCCGACCTTCTACTTATTGGAATCACATGTTCACTGGCACTGGTTTTCTCTAAATCCTGCCAAAATTCATCATTCACGCCTTTGTTCCTTTCTATATGGGCTTCTTCATGATCAATGTAGCATGCAAGGAGTCAAAATCATGAACGGAGTTATGAAGGGAAAATAATATATAATGTAATGAATGAAGGATGGGCCGAAACAGGAAAGGCTGTATCTGTACCGTACGGGGAATATACTGTGGAAACCGTACCAAGGAAATAGAAGTATAGGTGTAACTAATAACATAGATGCTAACTCTTCCATTATGTCCCAGTCCCCGCCATTAACCCACTGCTAATGGCATAAATTAAACTTTTTGTTTATTACTGCTATGCCGTATCAAAATGTATGAACTACATTCATCTGGAAATTGGAAGAAAAGGCAGTTTGATGACAACCTGGAAGTATAAAAAGCTTTGTGTAGCTTTGTGTGTTTTTTTTTTTGCCTTTTGACTGCCTGAGCTTGGCTGTTTTTCATCGCTAATGTTGGCACACAAGTGTTTGACAGTCAGTTATACAGTTTACTAACACCAGCCAGGCGTTCTACATCTCGCAGCCTAGAACACGTTAGATTAATCGGCATAGTTGCGGTAAGGAAAACATCACCACGTGTCTTATTTTCGAGACGTTGTTCAATAATCTTCCAGCAAATATCTTTGGCAAGTTTCCGCGTTTGTACCTAATCACTTCAAAACTGATCAAAAGCCAAATCAGTCTCCTTAATATATGGTGTATTCTTTAAAGAATGTCTGAGCAAGGCCAATACATCTTTATGTCAAAAGCATTACGCCGACTGCCAGCCAAGTCACAGCTGCTCGATTCAAGATAACACATGTCATGAGAGGAATACAATATGATTCCCACATGTTTTCCATGCAAGTCTAATATCATGTGCTGCCCATATATCCTCATTCAGAAATCGCTTTTAACATCATGTGCAGGGGGGGTTTCTATTGGATACCAACCTCGTCTCCAAAATGTTATTTAGCAAGTTGAACGTGTGTGTTTAACGACTGACAAACATTTGAACATTAGTATTCAGGGGAGTTATTTGATATAACAATTATCCCTCAACCTACTCACTTCAACATCGCCTTGCTGATGGTAATTTATTTTAATTTATTACAGCGGGACATAAAATTTATACTCTTTAGAGACTCTGCTGGTAAATAGAGACGGCTTTGGTTTTAGAAGTCTATTTTATTTATAGATGTTGTAAAAATGTGTCATAAAATCATAAAATATGGAGCAAATGTCCATTTTTTCCTTTTTGTGTCACGCAACTAAGGTTTGTCTTTACATACACGGGGTGAGAAACAAAATCACCTGCCTGGATGTTAATCGATCCCTTTTAATTATTTTCATAGGCAGATTCCTTTCAAGATTTGCCTTCCAAGTATTGGCTGTAAATCTCTCAGAGATTTTAGGAAGGTTTCCTGCAGTAGCACGGGGAGAACTTAAAGCAGCTTTAAAGCAAATCTAAAATACTCGAGGCAAAGTCGAGCATGCTTTATTGAGCCTCTGGCTTATCATAACTAAAAGCTGGCTCCCTTTAGTCATTAAAACAAAGCTGCATGTGGCTAATAAATACTTGGGTTTATATAGAGTGCCTGTTTGCCTGAAGTGCTCATTGCTCCCAGTATGATTTAAATACACTTCTAATAAACATCGCTGATAACAGGCTGGATTTCTGCGCCTTGCACACAGTATACAAAGTATGAATATCTGCAATTTCAGATGCTCCTTGTGTCTATGTCTGTCTTTTTTAGGTGGGTGTTGGATGCACCGTGAAGGTCAGAAAAGTACAAAAGCTTTCAAAGACAAGCGCTGGTTCATAGCTGTGAACAAAGAGTGGTTCAGTAGACCAAAAATAAACATCATCGGACTGTCTGCCGCTAATTTCACTTGACACGAGTCAATCAACGCAGCACCAACCACATCTGTCACTACACGATAGTGAGTATGAAATCAGATTTCAAAGTGAGACAGCATTCTTTGATGCTGCAAAGACAAATGCGTCTCTAAAGCTGTCACTTCTGCAGCCTTTTGACACTCATTAGACAACTTCGGTTTATTTAACTGACAGTTTTAAGTGAGGACAATTAGTCATTAGCCATACATCAACTTCAGTTAAGTGTGTGGCTCAAACCCCTGGAAGAAAAAGACACTAATTGAGAATCTTCACAGAAAACGATGCCCTGAGAACGAGCAAACCTTAACCAAACAAACCAAACAACAGCCTGTGTTAAAGTTACTTTTACATCTGGGAGCATTTAACAAGTCCTCATTATAAAAACCACAAGAGACTCACCTGGAAATTCCTCCAGAAGGGGGGACAAAATAAACAGTTTGAGTACAAAATAGACCCCAAAACAAGTCCTTTACTTTTGACTGCAGGCTGGAAAGTCAAAGTTTTACAAGAAAAACAGGCGTAAAAAAAAAAAAAGTATCCAGCTGATGTTTAAGTCCTGTGGATGTTTGCCGACTTGTAAAGCCACCGAGGTCCTGAGGTCTGTGAAAGACAGAGCAGGAGCGGGATGGAGCTTTCTGTGTGTGTGTGTGTGTGTGTGTGTGTGTGTGTGTGTGCGTGGATTAGTTTGACCCTCTGTTGGTCTTTAAGGCATCTGGATTTCAGATTAACTTCTTTCTCGTCCCGTTCTGTAACTGTGCAGTCAGGAATGCTCCTTCTCCATCCCCTCCTACACCTACGCTCCTTCCTTCACCTCCACCATTCATCTCCTCTTCCTCTCTCCCCGCTTTAACTACCCCTCGTCCTCCCTCTCTGAGATTCTTGACTTCCATTTCACACAAGCAATCCTGGTGGAAACATTATCACTTTCCTTTTTTTTTTTTTTTCTTTTCACTGTTTTCTTTCTCTCTCACTCCCTCTTGTTTGCCTCCTCTTTCAATCTCTGCTTTCTTTCTCTCTTCCCCTCTCTGTCTGTTTTTCTCTTTACACGCTCTCACCTTTCCAACCCTCCACCTCCCTCTTCCTTCTCTTTTCAGCCTCTTGAGGTACATTACAGCTTCTGAATACAGATTAGCCAATTATAATAACCTGTCTTTAGATATCAAGCCTGCGCCGGCGGCTACACACACTGACGCGTACTTTGCAAAAGTTGGCAGGCAGTCCGTATTATTCATATGATCTGCCCAGATAAAATTTACAGTGAATTAAACAGGACGGGAAGGTTTTAGCAGTCCAATTGTCCTTTAAGCCTCTGAAACTGTACCTAATACCTGCAGTGTTGAAACATTGTGGCACCATACATACTGTGTGTTGACATAGCATGTCACAGGATTGATGCTGGCTTTTTTCATGTAGTGTTCATGTAAAATCTGGGCTTTTCAGGACACGACTGAAGGCTAATTTTGAGTCTTAACATATTGTGCACGTTGACTGTGTAATAGGTTTGATCTCGTTGGTACCATTTGGAAACACTTAAGTCACTGACCTGCTCATTTGTTGCCGTCATACTCTAAACAAACCTATATGAATAGGCTTTTTGTAACAGAGCTCTTTTGTTTAGTGCCCAACCTCTCGCTTCACTTTTATTTACTTCGTTTAGGGAAGAAAAAGATGAAAAAGCTTGTAAAAACTTTTGCACAGGCCTGTTAAAAACTGTTGGAGCAAAAGTATACATACACCCACAAAATGAAAATTCTTGGTGGTCATCTGGTTTTAAGTTATTTACTCATATTTTATTTTTTAATGGCCATTGTTGAATAAGACCTAAATATATCTGACATAACAGTCAGGGTACATGTAGAATGTGTTCTTGAGGTTTTGATCATGTAACATGTGTTTAATTGGCAGATAATTTGACCATTTTTCGTGGAAGTGTTTTATGACTTTAGAAGTTCAAGTTTCCATTCTTTACCCACAATGGTGTAGTTCTGCATGGACCAACAGTTTTGTCCTAATTCAACTGGTTTTTGTGAACCTCTTTTGTGAAATGCTTTGACAACTATTGGTACAAACCATGTTGCAACCATTCATGGTTCCCAGATGATCTTTTGGTGATCTTTTCATCAGCACTTACGCCAAAACCCACGTCTTTATCTGTCATGTCACGGCCACAATGCTCTTTTGGTTTGTTCTCCATGCAGCTTCAGACCCTACAGGGAGCGTTTCAGAAGCAGAGAGTTTTGCCCACCAGTTTTGTTAACTTTTGTGTTAAATTTTTCTTTGGTTTATGTGCTCCTACCATGAGTAAATGTGCTTCGGATCGGTTTTAACGAACAGCAGTTTGCACAGGGTGTTTTATTTTGAAAAATCCTCCAGATTCTCTATGCCGTTTCTGTGTCTGACTTCCAGCCAGCTCGATCTACTCTGTGCAGATTGATGTGGCTATCTTGCAGAGTCCATCAAAGACAGAACAGCTGAATATTCTCTGCATCAAACATTGACTAGAATGGCTGTGATTAGCTCCGTGGTGCACATGGAACGGGTCGCATCCATGCCTGGTGGAATTTTGTCCATTAGTGCCAAAGTGGCAAACCTGTGATAGACTTTTCATTTTTCAAACCACGTGGAATAATAAGTCCTTAAAGTGCTCAGAAATATTAACTTCTACAAACACTGAGGAAATTCAGCTCCTGAATGCTACTAAAAGAACATTGATATGAGATTGTTTTGTCAACTGCTGTAAAACTGTATATGTATAACTTAATAACTTAGCTTTAAACCTGATTCCAGACTCCTGAATCACACATATAACAGCTTGAGCTATTCAGATGGGAAAACAGCCAGGCCAATCAGTTTGTAGGCAAGAGTATGGGAAGCATCTACATGTACATGTACCAGAGGCTGAAAGGGCGACAAGAAAATTACTTCAAAATGGCAACAAGAGTGGACCATACTGACACAGCTGTTATTGTGAGTGGACTTGTATATGTAGCTACTAATTGGTAAGAGTGGGAGTAACAACCCAAACAGAAAATTGCTAACATGAATCAGCTGAATAATGAAATGAAACAAAGTTTTTGAATAGATCTTTTCATCAAGTTTGACAAACTTGACAGGATAGAGGGGCCATTCATCACAGAGAGCTCACTATATTTAGATAAAAAAAAAAAAAAGATGTACATTTATATTAAATGATGTGCTTCATCGGATGTGTGCCAGATTTACGACAAGAATTCATTCATTCTTTTCTAATCCCTAGGTGTCTCAAACAGGAGACAACTGTACTCGGACATCACTCAGCACCTTCTTTCTGCACTTTTCTGCCATCCAAAACTATTGTACTCACACACACACACACACACACACACACACACACACACACACACACACACACAAAAATAGACATTTCAGTCATCAGTTTATCATAGTGATTATGGTGCCTGGTGCCAGGTCCATGGGCTAAATCTCACTAGCATTCTTGTGCCACATTCTTCTTCCTTCACAGATACAAGTGGGTCATTGTAAGCAATAACAAGCTTTGCATCCTGTTTTGACAGGAGTATTGCATGTTTTTTGATGTACATGCATATTTGGAGCAGTATGCTCACACTCATAAGTATAAACATCCTTATGGCTCCTCTGACTTAGAGAATAAATCTCACTGATTGACTTTGATTGATAAATACTGTTAAAAAGAAACGTGTCATCAACCTCCATCAGAATATCAATACAGACACTTGTTTTTGAAACAGTACAACATGTTGGCCAGCCAACAAGAACTTTTGTACTGTAGTAGGCAACTTAATGTCGCCACAGTTGTAATATCTTTTCCAACAGTTTTCAATTTTGACCTTTCCAAGTAGCATTAAACTGAAAATCCACAGTCTGCAATCAAACGTTAAATACCACCAATCAACCTTTTTCACAGCAGCCATTTTGACTCGAAATAGTAGGGTCAACGCAGGTGTTTCCAATGATACTCATTAAGTTTCCGTTTCTTTTACTGCAACGTAGACTTCACAGTGAGTCAGCGTGCATCACAGCAGCACCCTGACTCTGTTTGACCTGGATGGAACTGAACCTTAATTAGTATCATTGGTAACACCTGTGTTTACCCTGCTATTTCAAGTCAAAATGGCTGCTGTGAAAAAGCTTTATTGCCGGTATTTAACACTTTTGACTGTAGATTGTGTTTTTTTCAGTTATTACCACGTGGAGAGGTAAAAACTGAAATCTGCTGGCAAATTTGTGAAGTTCCCGACTGCAGTACCATTTGGTGAACAGCTGGAAAAACCAACACGATGCACTGATGATGTGTCACAAAGAAGCCTCTGTACTGATAATGGAAGGAGTTTATGTTTTTTCATCACTCTAATCTCTTTTCATCATATTTGTGATTAAATGTTTTCATTTACCACTTTTGATTAACTCTCTTTTCTGTATCCGCTTCAGCGAGTGACTTCCCAAAATATCTTTTGACATCAACCTGAGAAAGCTCCTGAAACTTGATTGATTCAGTGATGCATGAGACTAGCAGGTTAGCCAGAAAAAGCTAGTTTTTAAAAGTCATACCCTTTACTTTAAATGTCTTTTGGATGTTTTGCATTCTGGTATTCCACTACGATGAGAGGAAAACTGGAGGGAAATAACAGAAAGAATTGGAGTTGATTTCTGAAAACAATCACAGGATGAGCTGAACAAACATACTTCCATACTATACCACCAATGTAGCGGACTAAGCAAGGTGGGCAATTCCATTGAAATTAAAGGATCAATGATCAAATTAATGGATGCCCACAAAATGAATCAGGTCATGCAACATCCATCCATTTCTTTTTGCTTATCCGGGGTAGGGTTGTGGTGGCAGCAGGTTTAGGGGGCCGTTTCAGACGTCCTTGTCCCCAGCAATGTATGGGGATGTAGGGGATCCCAAGGCAGTTGGACATGCCCACACATCCAAAGGAAGGTGCCACTGGGGCATGAATGCCTGATGCCTGAACAATCTCAGCTGGCCCCTTTTGATAGGAAGGAGCAGAGACTCTACTCTGAGTTCCCTCTGGATGTCCGAGCTCTTTATCCCATCTCTTCCCCCGACGGAGGAAGCTAATTTTAGTTGCTTGTATCCGCAATATCATTCTTTAGGTCACTACCAACGCTTGTGACAATAGGTGAGGGTTACAACATAGATGGACTGGAAAAGAGCTGACAAAGCCCGAAATAACCGCCACCTTGTGGGCCCACCACCTGCAGGGAGAGGCATAGGAGTTGTGTGTTTTGACAGCCTGGTGAGTGGGAGGCAAAAACAGGGACCTGGGTGTGCTTTTTCCCAGCAGACTGGTCCTAGGCACATGGATTCTTACCTCACTGGTGGGGAGGGAACCGGAGCTGGTGCGTGATGTGGCGTGATACCAGCTCGATATAGTTGGGCTCACCTTTATGTAAAGCACTGGTTCCAGAAGGGGTTTAAGTATCTCAGGGTTATGCAACATTCTTTCTATAAAATTCAGAGGATAACATTAATGTACAATCCAACTTGTGAGGCAGGAAATTGAGGTGCCAGCAATGAAAATCTGTTAAACCATCTCAAGGGAGGCCTTTGCTTAACCATGTTTTGATGTAATGTGTCTCAAACCCACATCGAACAGTGCTAAAGAAACCTTTGGCGTATCATCATGTACCAATCATGTTTCGCCTTAGGGTAGGTAATTTGTTTTCCTTGTTTACTGCAACCCTCAGCAGAAAGTTCGAGGCACATGTATTATTCTGTCTTAACCTTAGTATGATCTTCTGATGATCTCCTCTATTCCCACTCATTCCTTTTAAATCTCTCACTGCTGGTTCCTCATTCTCTTAAATCTCACAAGCTCTGAAGTTCTTTAACATGCGGCCTTTCTCTCGACTTAATCTCCCCAGTTCCATATTTCTATAAACTGCCTTCGCTTGCTCTTTGTTTCTTTACCCTGTATTGTAGTCCTGCAGGCTGAGAAGCAGTTCTCAAAGCAGATCCCCTTTGAAAGGAACTCTTCAGTTTATTTGGACTGGCTTTAGCGCAGAAGAGGCTCCATTCCAAATATTGACCGTTGGATTAAACACTTGTTGACTGTAGCTCAGCTAGTGTCTTGATTCAGCTGGTGGGTCCTAACCTTGTGTTGTTTGATAACTTCTCTGCTTCTCTGAAGAAAAGCTCAGATATCCTGAATACACACAGGAGAATGACATTGCGTGCTACCAGTTAAACATTTGTTCAGTTTGTATATAGCATAACGTGAATAAGAAAATTCCACATGTGCATTTAAGCAGCGTTGTGTAGAAAGAGTTTGATAAACATAAATACACTCTATGTTTAACACAACAAACAGCCATTTACAATGCTCATTTGAGAAGGTTTGATCAGAATCACAGCAAATTAGTTCAGTTTTGTTTTATTTACCAGGGAAATACTCAACACAAATAAGAGCAAGACTAATGGCGTGTCCACAAACACTCTTTGACGCGATAAGATTACACATAATGTCAAAGCAAAGATGCAAATTTGCATCCGATTGTGCCAAAATGGGCAACGCGGATAGTAGAAACTTCTGGAGGAATTAACACCAGATTCTGCTGTGATTTGGAGCCTTTTACCAATGATAGGTGAGCTCAGAGTTTATGTTTTAACCTTTTGGTATTATAAAGTGGGTTGGAGGTGCTAACCCCATCCAACTGTCTCTAAGCACCCAGAGCTCTATAATACTTCTACATATGTATGGAGAAAGTGGAGTCAAAAGGAGATTGGTAGGAGACAAGGAAGTAAGGAAGTTTGACTATCTGGTAAGTTCTTAAAATATGTGTCTGTTACTTGATTCCAACAATTGATTATAGGCCTTCTTTACCACGAACCAAGTTAGACGCATATAGCCCCAATTGATCCAAACTCAATGCAGAGTACAAGTATTTGAATAGTTGTTTGCTTGTTGTCTTGCGGACAGACTTATGTAGTGATTTTGGTATCTTTTAGATACATTTATTGCCATTCAATGACAGCAAAATGTATATTTTGGGTTCATACTGCTGTAGTAAGCTAGATCAAGGTAAATACAAAGTAAACACAAAATGTAATTTCATCATTTACCATGTCTAATGTGGCACTAAATGCAAAGAATAACTAAGGCTGATGGCAATGTTGTTTGTTTTGTCAACAGCACCTCACAAATGGACACTTGTTCTATGTGTATTTTACTATAATTATTATTATTATTATTATTATTATTATTATTAATAGTAAAGCTGGAACATCTGTGGACAACAAGTCCAGGTTTCTGTAAGATTTCATGAGAAAGCTGTAACCTTGCGATACCTCATCCTAACTTTGAAGCTGCCACTGGGAGCGTGTCAGATTACACAGATTACAGAGTGATACATGGTGGTGCGTTTGTGTTCTCAGGGGTTTTCTCCTCTTCTTTCTCTCTATTATTGTTTTTTATGGTACCGTACTTTCACTGGATTATCCAGCCCAGCTGTGTTGATTTGTCGGCAGTGATGGGAACAGAGACAGAAGGAATTGAAGCACCTGTATGTCTCTCATCTATTCCTCTCCCCAGCTCTTGTCACGCACTTTCCGTCTTCTCTTTCTCACTCGCTCCTTCGCAGAGCCAAGATTCCATCAACCCACTGACCATAAAACATTAATGTTCTCCATTTACTGTGTGTTGCACTATTTTATCTTTCCACAAGGTCAAGTTTCTACTTTTTAAGAAAAATACAGACCAACTGCTTTCCTTTTTACCTTTTACGACGTCCTCTCTCAGCGTGAGAGATCTGCTGGAAGCACACAGTTTGATTTTATTTTCACGATTTGATGCTAAAAAACAGAAACCAGAAGAATGTAAATGTCATCCTCCATGATTCAAGTCAGCCAGACAAACATTGTTGATGACTCAACAGCCAAACAAATGCACACCTTTCTTCTCCTTTCACGACTTCTTCAGAAACTCTGCTCCCCAGATTAATTCATTAATTCATGAACATTGTGAAGGCAACAACGCTGACAACAATGATCCTCTTATGGCATGGAAGTTGAGGTCTCTTTCTTATAGCTGAAGCAAAACAAACATTATCATATAAAATGGATCATGAGATGGACTGGCAGGTTACTGCTGGAGCGCCCTGCTAAACCCACTGGTCGCCACTGCAACTCCACCCCGTATAAGCATAAGAAAATCGATGGATAGAGTTAGTTCTCTTACAAAACTACAGTGACCAAAGACAGGGCCGCAGATTTGTAGCTAATGTAACAAGGAAGGTTACCTAACATAGCTTTTCTACTGTGCTCGTAGCCCAATCGGTGCTATAAAACCTTTCACAAACATTGTACAAACAAATACCATGATATCAAGCAAACAATGACACAGTATGTAACTGTAATGTTACAACAAATTGCTGCTGCTAAGCTAATATGCAGAGTTCCAGAGTCAGCATACCAGTTCCAGACGGAGACCATCCAAAATTGTTCTGACAGTCCAATATTCTGAATCCCCAGTTCCCTGAAAAGTGAAAATACACACTCTCCCTGGAATTGTTTTTCACTTAATGTCTTTATTTATATTAGTGACAGGCAAATGTCAGGTGACCTTCTTCAGCTGACCTACTACTACAGCTCATCATCACAACAACAGCATATCTTCTTCAAACAAGCTTGTGGACAAGTATATGTATAAATCACTAACATTAGCAAAGGGAACCAAACAATACTGACCTGTTGCTTCTGTAAATCATAGCAACACTTATGTTACCCCTTTTTCAAGCAGAAACCTCCACCTCCACATCCGTCTTCATGAATTCCATCTCTCGGTGGTCTCTCCACATCTCACTGATTTTAATGCAGCTCTTCGCCTGATCATAAAGCTTATTTTTCAATTTTAGTTTTTTTGACCTTCTCCTCTTTTGCTGTTTCTCGGCCATCTCCCATCTCTCCATACTGACAATGCAATTACACGCTAACATGTACCAGATTTACTGTCCTTCTCATTCCTACTACCCCCCATTTACCCTCATCTCCCCTTTTCTTCCCCTTGCATGAGCTTGGACGCCACCTGTTGCTGAATGACTATAATAGTGTTGTGTCATGTGTTGGGTTGTTTCCCATTTACAGAACCAGCGCTACGAACACTGGATTGCTTTTCAGGGATAGCTAGCGGTTGAATTTGCCAAAAAGGTGTATTGGATTAGCATCACTGTCAAAATGCTGGCCTGCTCTCATCTGTTGAAAATTTAAAGTCTGTTGTCAGTGCAGTCATTACTGTGGTATGTTACATCTCTAACCACGCCCAACGGTAAAGTCACAATGTCCTGACACACCTCTGTATCACTGCAGCAAGGTGAGAAGTTACCGGAGGTCAGCAAAAACATGATTTTTAACAGGTATTATTTAAAATGACTACTTTTCTCCAGCGTAAGTTTATCCTTAGATGTTTTTTATACTGCAAAGCAACACTGAATCAGCAGAAAGTCCTGTTAATTCTTATGGAAGCTGCTGCATGAAGCCAAAATAATTTGATTTCGATAAAATTACTCAGATCTTCAAGGATGCTTCTGAATTGTGGGGCCCAAACACACTAGACTTTGAAGTCGCTAACTTCCTTTAAAGCCCTACATTAACTTAAATTGGGATACAAGGATTTAATTGTGTGACTTTTATAGATTTTCCAAATGTTATCAGACTAAATTAGTCAAATTCTGAAAAGAGTCATTATTACAGCGGTTGTGACACTCGCCGTTTTACAGTGGTTCTTTCACAATGTAAGCTTATGGGAAGAAATCTTATTGGGCCGGTGTGAATCACATTACAGACTCCATTGCTGTCATTATACAGTGTGGTCACTATATCCAATTGTCATCCAGTTAGCTAGTATTTTGCTTTGCAGCAAAACAAGTTAGCTTGCCAACTCTTTTCCAATAAATTTCAGTTCCTCCTTTTCACGCCACCACCTCTTGGACAACCTACGTAAGGATGGTTGGATAGTGATGCTGGGTGCAGGGTTTACATAAACTCAAGAAGTTGGACAAAAATTACCAAGTAGTTCTTCAAATCTGCAAATCACAGCTGGGTTATAGACATCAGTGCTGCTGCATGTAAGACACCCCCAGTATGCATGAAAGTAAACTTTTGCCCATAGAAATGGTTGGAAATGGTTCTAGAGCTTTCAGCTACATCTTGTGGTCTTCCTCACCTGATGTAGTTTGCTCAATTGTCATCACATGTACCTAAGTATGTAACTATTGTCACATGATAACAGGTAGATATGCAGGTGTGTTGGGGGTGGAGATCATCTCTCCAATAACCTCTCTCTGCTGTCGGATGTGACAATGACAGTCGATTTGTGAGATGCGTTTGAAAGAAAATTGTTGGTTGGTCCAACAAAACTTATTTCATAATTCACTAAGATGGAAAAAGTTTACAAAAGCACACACACCCAAATCTGATAACTGAAATGTAAAAGCATCTTGCACTTTTAGTTAAATATTTGTAATTACATGACATGTCATATTACCTCTCTGGACAGGGATTTGCAAGGTGTGTCTCTGTATCTGTTTCATGTCTGAAGAAGGCCTTGGGGCCAAAATATCTCTTGGGGGATACACCAATAAATGTTTATGGAGGCATTATCTAGTGCGCGGACTCTAGCATTATGCTATAATTCACCACGATAACAGTAAAACTGGAATACACGTCAAGTTGTGGCAGATAGGCCCATTATTACTAACTGTGATGGCAAATTATATGAGTCATCTGTAAAAAAAAAAAAAAAAAGAATCCACCTACGTGCCTAAAGCCAACTTTATATTTGGATCACTGTCTGATCTTTTACGGGTTAACACCTTTGTCTACAAAGTCTCATTGCTGTTTCATGGAGAAAAGCCAAAAAGAAACATGAAAATAAAGTCAACTAACATTCAAATAGAAAAATGTGCTATCATTTGGCATTTCTGTTGTGTACGATAAAAGAGCTTCACAGGCAATTAGATAAGGACATGGTGTTATGATTACTATATTCTTTTCATCAAACTCCTGACAGAAATGGCAAGATTTGTGAACACTTCCAAACAACTTTCAGCGCGGCCTGCTACAACAGGTCTCTCCTTGTTTCATGAAACTTGATGTTACTCATGCTCAAGGTATTCCTCAAAGAATTGCCCATTTGCTTTGTCCTTTATGTGTCTCCTATTAATCTAAACCTTCCCAAGAATCCCATAAAAGACGATTTTAGTCACTCCATAACTTAAGGCACACACTGCTGTTTCTAATGTTTCCCCCAACATTTCCTGGTACTGAAATCAGATTTTTTTAGCAGTCTCCTGAGCAAGAGCCAGTGAACGCTTCATGGTGATTTTTCACTTCCCATTCTCAGCGAACATATGACAAAACATGACATGAGTTTTAGGCGAACGGAGAAAAATCTACAGCCTCAAGGGTCAAAACACGCTCCTGTCTTTCTCCCACTCCTGATTTCACTTGATAGGACAGGTGTATTTCTTGCAAAGCAAGGCTGTAATCCAAGGACAGTTCGTGAAAAAATATAGCTGGTGCTGTGCTCGAGGCAACGCTGCAGACAAAATATGTGGTTCAGTGGTCCAGACATAAAGAAACTGAGAGGTAATGAAGGGAAACATAGCTATTTTATTCATTTTTCTGAAGAGTCTAACATTAATCTCAGCTCTCATACATTTTCTCTCTACTGACATTTGAAAGCTTCCTATCGCAGATCTTGTATGGATACTTTCTTTCAACTGTAGAAATGAAACCACTCAACCGCCTGAAAGAAAAGACAATAAACACTTGCAAATGGACCCTGTCGATTCCTTCTTCTATGCTCATATCGGTGAAGTCCAATGGATTCCTGTAAAACAGTCTATGGAGTGAGGAGTGTTCCAGCCAATCAACCCTCTGTCAAACCACTTTATTAAACTGCTCTAAATCACTTCTGTCTTGCTCTACATCTCAAACTCAAGCCAGATTACTTCATACACAGACACACAGCTGTAAAACAACCCTGTACACATCTGTAATGTGCTGTTGTTTTTTTGTTTTTTTTTTGGCTTGGTTTGTTTGTATGGCAACTGTTGTCAGGATTTCACAGCTCATAAATGCATAAATCTGTGTGCTGTACGGACTGTTAGAAAGTGATGTGGGTGTTTATTGCCCATATCTACTGAGTGATTTATAACTGGGATGGCAGGTAATGTATCATAGGTAATGGTTTAGGTTTTCTTGCTCGAGTGATGGAAATGTCATTTGGTTTAGTTGGTTTGGTTGATCCAACTATTGGATGGGTTGCTATGAAACAGGATGAACTGCAAGAGCTTTGATCTCCTGATTTCATCCAATTATATAATTGTGTTTGTGTTTGTCTTTTGTGACTAAATGCCTGCAAAATTAATAACATTGCCATCTGCCTCAGGAGGATAGCAAATGTAATGAGTTTACAGCCATCGTACTGGCTGATTCTCAATGCTTTTTCCTCATGTGAATCTAGGGTCTGACAATAGAGGGTCCCTTGATTTGTGATATTGGGTTGTAGAATGAACTGACGTGGTGGAGGCAACAATATCTGTAATCAATTTCACCAAAAACCCATTCAGTAGTTCACCAGTTGAGGCAATTGGACTCACAAGATCACGTGAGAATCCATCTCGCCAAGCCTTAAGATATGCATTTGTGCCCAAATCACAGTGGCAGATTGGAGATCATCTTTTGAGGAATTATTTGAAGTTACAGCAGCTACAGGCATGGTTTAATGATACATGTGTGTCAACTATGGGAGCTGCTGAAAATGCTGATAGCATCGATTCACTTTGATTGACTGAAAAGATGTTTTCACTCTTCTCCGCCTGCCATGTATTTTTTGAAAGTGCCCGCGCTTCTCCAAACAGTTTCCAACAACAACTTGTCCGTGCAACAAACCATTCGGCACTGTCAGGTTATTGAATTGAGACATTTCACTCAAAACCACAAATGATAAGTTATCAAGGGAAGGCTGGAGAAAATGTCAAAGTATCAACAAGGTCACTGACATCGAGTTTTATGGCAATCCATCCAGTAGTACTGATATTCTCTTCAATAGAGCCATGTGACTAGCGTGGCTAAAAACCTTCACAAACTGAATATAAATTGAATTTTAGAGCTTATTATCAATATTACAGATGTCATACAGTACATACACATACTCTACATATGTATATTTTGATATTAAATACATTAAATGGTACTCATGAGTTTTAAAGTTATAATATCTGGCTTTCTATCTGAAATTATGTTTTGATTCAATGCATGTGTTTCCATGTTGTGATGGCTAACTTCAATCGCAGAAAGCATTAAATATAGTGAGCATGAAGAGCACAGTATGGGAATATCAATAACATGCTCTCAGAGGAGCTTGGCTTTTTTACAGGAAGGCCTTGTGGAACTGGTTAGCATTTGAAGTGGACTCATTGTGAACTTTGTGATCGACTGACAGTTGTGAATCATATTCCTCACTGTATCTTTATAAGCCCTAAAGGGCTGCTCTGTTTTATTGTGATTTGTGCAGCATTCAAGTTTCACCGCTACACAATCTCCCTACATAACTCTTTTTATTGATTTTATGGCAACAGTATCTGAGCCTCTTAACTTAGGCACTACTTTTAGAGAAGGTGAACAATTAAACCCTAATCTAACCTTAGTTTGTATCCAAATACACATAAGACAGCCATTCTTTTTGGTCTAACAGATCCCATTGCTGCTACTGTACATTTCCCAGCTGGTCACACTGGTAAGTATTGACTACTTACGTACACACTGTGTTATATGTACACCAAGAGGCAAGCTGATAAAGCACAGTTACACCTCTTTTTATCATCAAGATCCCTATGAGGTGGTTCAGCCCAGTGACTCAGCTTCCTGGACTAAATCATTCATTATCCACTGTGACAGAAATAACACTCAACAGCACTGCGTGAAGCTTTGCACATGAGGCATTAACTAGATGCGTCAATGGCCGTCATACTGGAGTCAAAGTAACAAACAAGTTTTTCAGTTTCCACACTTTACCTGCACACATCCACTGACACCTCTTCTCCAAAGCAACCCGAAAAGATGTGACGTTTATTCTTTAAGGCAGTGGACATGCATCTTTTCTTTATGTCATCTGTGATCACATGTGGTGCGATTCTCCACATCTGTCACACAGCAGGTGAGGTCATTGATGAGGAGGAGGAGGACTACAGGAAGGAGATTAAGTATACTGGAGCCAAATGAAGTCACTGGAACATACTGGAGCACACTGCTAAGACTGCTGGGAGTTGAGTACCTGCACGATTATATCTTGTTATACTCTGTTTCAACTTTAAAGTACTTTAATACTATACGGCTGACACT
This sequence comes from Argyrosomus regius, assembly GCA_946959425.1. Classification (NCBI taxonomy): domain Eukaryota; kingdom Metazoa; phylum Chordata; class Actinopteri; family Sciaenidae; genus Argyrosomus; species Argyrosomus regius. Next base: position 6,936,287 of record OX336893.1, read on the forward strand.
TTTTTCACATGACCTGACTGTATGTTGATAGTCATAGTGCTATAGGAGCCACGTGCTGGTTGCAAGGGTATATTGCAGTATAAGGGCGTGTGTGTGGGTGTGTGTGTGTGTGTGCCCACAAGTGCCAGGCATCAGTATAAGCTGTCAGCACTTTAAAACCTTTGTGTGTGTGTCATTGACAAACCTAAGACCTCTGTATATTGTATATATATCTCCATGGCAATGCCATGCAGGAATGAGTTAGCAAGGGCACTTTTGTGTGTGTGTGTGTGTGTGTGTGTGTGTGTGTGTGTGTGTGTGTGTGTGTGTGTGTGTGTGTGTGTGTGTAAGGGAGTGAGTGTGTGTTTCAACAAACAGGCAGAGACAGATGCTTGACAGAACAGAGTTGGACCCTGAGGCCAAAACAAGCCAGCTAAGGACGAAGCCCACGCACACATATGAGCGTGCATGCAAACACACACACATGAACATGCATAGATTGACTTCATATCTATGCAAATGTGGACCTTGACAGGCTTCTATCAGGACATCAGATATTCTACACTATTTGTGCAAAGACTGAAGTTTGTCAAACAGGATAAATTAGAACTGAAATTAAAATTAAACTGTTGTTTTTACAGTTAAAAACTGTCAGCTATGGTTGCCAGAATTTTACTTAATTTACTTAACTTTAATTTTATTTTCTAATATTACGGTAAAAGGATATTAGTACTGTTGATTTCACATTTATGGTTGGCGTTTTATTTCATATTTTAAAATGTCTGTAGATTGTACAGTGTAAAACTGCCAAACCATGACAGTACAACACCGTAAATTATGATATTAAATATTACGGTGTTTTACTGTACAATTAACAGTCCCTAATATAAAATATTACTTTGTTCTGTATAAATTCCCTGAAAATGGTGTACAAATAAAGGTTTTGAACTATGACAACACAGGAAAACACAGTCATGGTTTGACAGTTTTTCCACCGTAAAATCTACAGACATTGTTTTTTACAGTGTATCAAGGGCTTGCTTGTGATATTAATATATGCCAAAAGTGCAGGTGGACCGATGTGAGCATGACCTGATGGCAACAGCGGAAATCAAAAAGAATATATTAGGCATAAATGAGGGGGATTTCAGGTTCAACACACATTTATACACTAACACAGTCTGTGCCCGTAGCTCACCTGCTGAACCTACTATAACCTGTAACATCAGGAATACATAATACATAAAGATTCAACCCAGGTAAGCTCTGCCATTTAGCTGCAGGCAGAGAGAGAGGAAGCAAACCAGCAGGAGAGAGAAAAGTCAAATCTACAATCAGACATTCCAGCGATAAAAAAAACAAGCCAACACACATTCTGCACAGTGAAGGCGAGGCAGCGTGGCACTATGAACGATTATTAACACCAGCCTCTCCATCAAACTCTTCACAAAGCGTGGATAAACAATTCTCTCTTGCTCTCTCTCGTGTTGTTTCTACACACTCTGACCTCCTTCTCGCTCGTCTCCTGATATTTTCACCTTGAACTCTGTGAATTCAGGGTTTATTTCGACCAAATCAGAGCTGATGATTGTTGGAACAGTGAAAAGAATTTCAGATTTGAGATGCTTGCATCACATACCTGAAACCTCACTACTAAACCTTGTCATTTAGACACATAAACACATAGAAAGGGGTGGAAATATAAAAGTTAATTCATGGAAAATAAATCTAAATGATGGACATTATCTGTAAATTAACAAACTACAGTTACAGTATTTTCACTGCTTTATAAAATTACACATTTAAAAAGACAATAATTAAATCTCTCTACAAATATAGACACTCTCTGTAAATTAACAGCCAAACACTGAGATGTTATTTTAAGTGTTATGCCATTAATAAAAAATAACAGTTAACTCTCATTTTGTTCCGGAAAAACACTATTTTATTTATACAGTATTTTTCTGCTTTCTTAAATTACATACCAATTTATGTAAAATGACAATAATCATCTGCACAGAACTATTAACTTTGCTTTATTGAATTTGTTAGTTTGTAATAATTCTTTCTCTGCGAAATTTTGACTGAAGATTTCAGCAATTTTAAAAAAAAATTATTTGAATTATGATATTTTACTTTAATTTCACAGTTTTTGTTGGGCAGCTGCTGCTAAACTCATTTGACCGTTTTTTTTGTTTGTTTTTTTCATGATTTTTTATTTTACAGTGTACTCGTCCTACACTGCTCCTGTTATTGGTCCATGTGAATGCATGTATGCCAGTGTGTGTGTGTGTGTGTGTGTGTGTGTGTGTGTGTGTGTGTGTGTGTGTGCATAGGATTTGCAGTTAGCAGTTATGTACCAATAAATCACACTAAAATTCTCTCAGGGGTTTAACTGTCAAACAGAGTTTTATGCACACACACACACACACACACACACACACACACACACACACACACACACTGCAGGCGGACATGACCCCGTCTGTGTAAGGTTGTGCTGGTGGACGTCTCAGGCACATCTGCTCTTGCCATCTCACACACATGCATGCAAACACACGCAGATTTTTTTTTATCCTTTACTGTGGAAAGGAAAAGAGGGAGGGAAGAGCGGAGGAATACTGAAAGACGGATTGAAGCAAAGAAATGAAGGAAATGAAGAAGACATTTCAGCTGAAGCATCTTTGAAAAACATTAAATCGTCTTGGTGAAAGAATAGAAACTACGTGTGTGTCTGAAACGTCTGTTTTGTGTTCTAACTCCTGCCTCTTCCTTTTCCGCCACGTGTGAAAAATCTGGTTTCGCTTGTTTTATAATCTGGAAAATCTCCATCACAACAGGTGTTCAGCATAAGAAAAGTTCCACACAAGTAAGTCTGTGGTGCTGTGGTGACTTCAGGTTATTTATGACTTAACCCGCAGAGACATGCTATTCAGCCTCATATCATCAGATGCTGTCAAAATCAACTGATTAACACATTAATCCTCTGATAATAGCTCACAGGTAAACATGATCCAACAGATCATATATTTGTACTGTGTTTTTGCTGCTGTCAAAAACAATTCAACATTTGGACACGCATGAAAATATTTATCTTTTCAATGCTTGTCTTTGACAGCCATTTCAAAATTAAGCTTGTCATTGTATATTCAGTGAACAGATTCTGCATCAGTCAGTCTCGAACAATGGCAGTATAAAGAATGGACAGAGCATGAGTGACATCAACCGTAGGTTTCCGAAGCGCTGTTTTGAAGCCGAAAATAGGCGTTGCTGTTGGATGTACTGCCTGTGACATAGCTGTCCAGACCTGACCCCTGCCTCCTTAATTCTCCTTCTTCACCTAAACACTCCCACTCCTTGGATCTCTTTTGAAACTCTCGCCTGGTTCCAGCCATGGCAAACACGGATTGCGGTCGCATCCATGCCCGCTGGAATTTAGGGGTTGCTCGCTCACTCCAATACCCAAACCACAGCTCAACATCCCCAGACTATCTCTTATCCACTATTGTTGTACTAAACTCTGTTACTCCTGCTTCCAGTTTCCTGTGCTTGTGTGTTGCATTTGAGTTCACCCCATAGTCCTGGCATCACCCAAAGTATGACCATAACAATCAAAATATATAATAAACATCCTACAAGTAAGCTCATATACTCTTAATGTGCAAGCTACTGTGGGGACGAATGAGTGTGATCTGAAGCGGGTGTGGGAGGTAAGGACTGAAGCTCCTGATGATGGGTGGGTGCAGTCAGACAGGATGGAACTTACCTGACTGTTATACAGAGCAGACTGCTCCTGCACCTGTAATTTGGCTGCTCTTACTCACTATTTTAGCTGGTGCATTCTAGGATTTGACATTTAGACCTTCATACCCATAAAGGAGGAAAAAATTATGAACCTGATTCTGTAAAAGAGAGTAATGATGATGCTACTCGGAGTATGAGGAGGATGGAGTCTTTTGTCTTTGATACATAGAGTTAATAGTTAAAGATTTTGCAGCAGTTTAAAAAATAATCAACCACTCAGGGTCATGATTTGACTCCTCATCATGAATCCCCTGCAAACTTTAGGATACTGGTTCTCAAACTGGTCATCTGTATACAGAATATAAAGAAGTGGTAAGCCCGTAGATGCACTCATACACTTTCACTCGCTGGTTTCTGTCAAGGATCCATCCAGCCAGACTTGAGTCAACACCAAAGTATTTAGAGAGTTTATCCACCAACACGTGGAGTTCATTGGTGTTGAAAGCTGTTGAAAAATCAACAAACAACAGCTTGACGTGAGTTTAATTTCCCAGAGGTTCCTGTTTTATCAGTTTCTCAAAGCATTTCATGAACATCATGGTCTTTTTAGGACCTTTATGTGGTTGTGACTGAATGACAATAAAGTGACAAAGATATTAAAAAGGGGACCCAACATGTTTCTATAATAGCCTAGAAACACACTAACTAAACACTGACTCTAGATAGGGCCTTGTGGTGTTTCGTGGCCACTATTGTTTCTTCTTCATGCTATAAAAGAGAGGTTGAGGCAATACGGTTGCAATCAGTAGCAACAAAGCTAGATGCCACTAAATCCTACAGACGGGTCCTTTGAGTTCAGAATGGTTGACCTGGCCAGTGTGAAGGATTTAGTGGCATTGCTGATTGCAAATCTTGGTTTCTTTTTGTTTAACAGAACCTTCAGTGACTTAATGACCAAAGGTTTACTATTAGGGTAAGTCTTGACCGTTTTGTCCTCACATTAAGACAACCAGGAAATAACAACATCAGTTAGTTCATCAATGTCATTACTGTTCAACTTTGAAGGTGTTTCGAAAAACCAGACAAAGAACTTTTTGTTTCTCTTCTCTGGCCGAGTGTACCAGTATCAGTTCATAACTTCAATAAATAAAACAATTAAGAAGCTGTCATTTGAACCCTCAAGGGTTGGTCCCAATTATATGGTTGATCTGTTACAGCATGTGATTCAGTTGCTAAAGCTATTATAGCAGGATGTCATGTAATATGTTCAAATAACCACAAAAGTGGCTGATTTAAATTCACATAATTAGCATTTTTGATACATGTTTCACTTCATATCTTGGTGTGTCACATGTAAAATCGTTGTGTGATTATATACAGTATCTGCATATACTATATGTGTTACAAGAAGAACTTTAATTATTTGTGACTGCAGGAGTGCCCACAAGAATGAGCAATCACAGCAGAATGTAATTATCACTAACTATCAGGACTAAATCACCATCAAAGATTTGGCAACTCATTTGGCAATACCACTCCTGCACAAAATAAAGTGCCTGTAAATACATGTTACACAGGTTCATATGTCAACTTCCTTAACTTTCATTATTTATTTAGGCTATTGGAGCCTGTAATGGCAACATAAATTTTCTGCTCTACATTAATAATAATAGGAGAGTCCTGTGGGGGTCGGATAGGGACCATCTATACTGGCACAAAGTCGTTGCTGCCAAAGTTGCCCCCTTGTCCCCAATTTTGTTCGTGACATTCATGAATGGGATCTCAAGATGTAGATGGAGTTAGGACAGTGTCGGGAACCTTAAAATTGCATCTCTGCTTTTTGCAGATGAGGTGGTTCTGCTGGCTTCATCAGACTGTGACCTTCAACAGTTCAGCCGAGTGTGAAGCAGCTGAGATGAGATTCAGCACCTCCTCCAAACGGTGTAATGCTCCCTCCGGGTTGGGAGTGAGTTACTGCGCCAAGTGATCTTGTGGTCTTGTTCACAAGTGATGGTTTGGTGCAGCGTTGGCAGTGTTGCGGACGTTGTAAAGCTCTTGATTTTCCAGTCCACCTATGTTCCAACCCCAAGGTATCGTCATGAGCTTTGAGTAGTGACTGAAAGAATGAGATCGCGGATACGAGCAGCTGGAATGAATTTCCTCATCGGGTGTCCGGGCTCAGCCTTACAGGTAGGGTGAGGAGCTCGGACATCCAGAAGGGACACACCTAGAACCTGCTGGAGGGACTACATTGCCCATCTGGCTTGGGAAGGCCTCGGGATACACCAGGAGGGATGGATCGATGGATGGCTGTAAATCATAATCAAGTGAAGGCAGTATTAAAATTAAACATGTTGGTAATGTCCTCATTTAAAATAACTTTAAAATGACTAAATATATCATAATTAACACCCTGTTTTCTCGAGATAACGGGATAATTTTCTCACGATCTTGGCATAACGAGACTTTGTTTGCCCAGTGTTAACCTTTCCTGCTCGGCTGCCAGACTGTAGTGGTCTGTAGAGAAGAAGTGAGGCTGATCTTTCTCTCTTCAACCTTCTGCTGTTGTAGGCACTCTGTTAATGTGACTGCATTTCATTCAGACTGCTTGTAAATTGTACAGAAATTTTATCGCTAAGGTACTTAATAGTTAGTACGATGAGACAAATGTGAGGCGTAGGCGTTATCAGCACACATCAGTCCCATATATATGGGCTTGTAGGGGTCACAGGAGGCATTTATTTCAGTGAGCCAGTAGGTGGAGCCCAGGAGGAATAACCGTCAAATTGTATGCACACATATTTATATTTATATACTTATTTCTTATATATAAATCCTTTAAGGATAAATTCTCACCCCAAAAAATGAAATTAGCGTAATTAATTTAAGGGTTTTTTTGGTAGGACATGATTCGTCCCAATTCTCATGAGCGAATACCAACACAGTGTCATAAAAGTTTTTAACAGAGTCCAGGTTACAGAATAATCCAGTCACTATCATAGCAGTGCATGTTTATAAAGGAAATGTTGGCTCTCCTTACTTTTCATGTAGGTCACTATGAAGTTTTAGTAATGTTCATCGTGGTTTATAAACTAATTCATTATTTAGACATTAAAATACAATCCCAGTGTTGCATTCATTTGTATTTTCATTTCAAATAATGCAATTTCATTTTGTTGTCCCCGTGAATATAAGAAAAGAACATCAACAAAACTTGGATTCCACTCTTTTTTTTATTCAACCTTAATTCATTTCTCATCGACTTACAGCAGTTTTTACAGTTGCATTGCTGTTATGTGCAGGCCAACACAAGGTAAAACCCCCTTGTTCTTTCAAATGCTACATAACATTAGCACAAGCACTGGTAACAGAACATCCAAGAAAACAGACAAGACATAAGTCTAAATACAATTAGTGCACACGCTTATCAAACATAGACTCAGTTACTGTGAGGAAAGATGAGTTAAAATCAATACTGCCTAAAACACAGCAACCAGCATGACCTGCAAGAAATAACGTAATGAAACATAAAATCTACTTTAAATCTAAAATTACTAGAGAATTTCTCAGCGATGCTAGCTTTATTAGAGCTGGTATGTTCTTAGTAAACTGACACGAGGTGTGAGGTATGAAGGCAGAGCACTACTCTGGGTTTAAATGAAAAGTAACATCAGTAGGACTTCATCTCTGTCTGAGTATGGTCATCGTGCAGTCTGGGTCACAGGTGTGTTTGAGTAGTGTTGAAATGGGGACCTGTAGTATCATAGTGTGTGTGTGTATGTGAATGTGAGGTGTTTGTGGTTTAGTTGACGACAGCAGATGAGCACATCTTGTTGATGCCACATGCATTGGACCCTCTGTATAGGTAGTAGTAACCCTGTAAGAGAGACAGAGACAATGAGCACACATACTCACACAACTTTACACGAGCGCCAACAAATAATAGTAGTTAGTTTTGTGTAGAACAACACCAGACTGTATCACCGAGTTGAAACATCTCTTTGACAGTAAAGTCACTTTGTAGGTGATGCCGCTTCAGAGTTTCAGGTGGCTCCCTTTGGGTGATGTTCCCATTTATTGACAAGTTGCATGAATACTGTTGCCACTTAGATTTCTCGTCTTCTATGATATGCGCTAAGAATCGTGTGATCCCTTCACCTCAAAGAACTAACCTTAAATGATCTACTTAAACACCTGCTGCCCATCTGTAATTAGTAACGCAAAAACATGTCTCCCCCTAGTGGTTGAATCAATATATACATTGTGGCTCCTACACTGTACTTATCACCATGTCAAGTTAAAACATTCTGGTGATATCTTTCATTTTAAAATCAGGATGAGGTTCTACTTGCTATATTTTCAAGAAGAAGTTCACAAGCAAAGCCTTTTAGTAGGAAGGTTGTCTTACCTGCTCTCCATAATCCTCTCCCCAGCTGTTTTTGATGGCCCAGAATGGGATACCTTTACCTGAAAGCACAAAAAAAATTCATAGTGCTGCATTGTTATCCACAAAATGATCATCTTTTTTCTTTCAAAGATATCTTTCATGCTTATTAGACAGTGAGAGGATAGGACAGGAACGGCATGCAGCAAAGGACCCAGGCAGGAATCAATCACAGGTCTCTGCAGTAAGGACTTTAGCCTTGACACTTGGGGTGAGCTACTGGGGTGCCCCAAAATGATCGACTTTTAAGTTGATGAGCTTGTTATTCGTGGGCTTGGTGGCAAACAGGACAAATAAATGTAAATGTGGGATTAAAAACACTTCACTTACGCTCTCCGTATCCCACCATCAGCACGGCGTGGTCGATCATCCAGGGGTTGCAGAATATTTTAAAAGGGTGAGACACGCCCTTCCTGTAGAACTACAGACAAAGACAATAAAATAAATTTAGTCGTGCATTTTGACACGATGTTGTCTCTTCATGTGTACTTTCCATGGAGGTGGTGGATGAATGTAGCTTACCTGCATGGCAAATGCATTCAGGGCAACGGAGATTGGTCCATTCTCAGCCAGCCAAGCTGCGATTTCTGAGGAGACAAACAAAAACAAAATCAGTCCATTTAACGTCCTTTTGTTCCAGACTGCCACACGGATGACCTGAAAAATTAACACTCATCAATCTCCACTACATATCTGTCTTTAAAATGGGAAATGACTTTGGTTGCTATGCTTTGTCTCAGCCCACTCACCCTTCTCATCTTTGGACAGCTCCAGAGAGCTGTTGATGTACGCGGCCACCTTCCCAGTGGTGAAGTCGCACTTCTGCTTGCGCCCGCTGTAGGAGTAGTCGGTCTCGGACTCCAGACCGCCTTAAAAAAACACATGAAGGATGGAGGTTAAAATGGATCACACGTCAATTAATAGATGTTCTGTTTTTAAACGTTTCAAATGGTTGCACACATCACTGTCTTACCCAGCTTCTCAATAGCTTCATAAGCATTTGATGGCAGCCCTCCTCTGCACGCCTGATCCAGCCCATCACAGTCAACCAGCTCTGTGTGGGAGAAATCAATGAACCAATTAAACCATGGCTTTTAATCTGCAAATGTAAACACTCTTTGTCTGCAGGAGAAAGTTTGTTTGGGTCTGTGCATGTGTGTGTGTGTTACCTTGTTCAGAGAGGGACAACAACGTCCCATTTTTCAGGAACCACTGTCCTTCAATGTTGCCTGTGACGGAAAATGCCCAGCAGGATCCGCACATACCCTGTAAGACACACACACACACACACACACTGCAATCAGCATGAAGCAGGCGATAGGAGATATCATTTATTCATTGGTAACTCTGATTGTTGGTACCTGGTTCTTAACGGGACTGACAGCTCCGTGATCTCGCCAATCCCAGCTGGCAGGGGCGGGATTTTGGGCAGGAGAGGCCGGTTTCATTGGTCGGTGAAGAGTCCATTGACTCAGTAGCGGGTTCAGGTATGTGGAGCGAAACTCTTCCTCTGGAGAAAAGAGTCAGACTTTTGTTACTAAAGGCACCTTCATTGGAAACTGTGTGGAAATACAAGCAAGTACACACACACACACCCACACACAGTGTGTGTTCTGTCTCTTGTTTTATAATTGGGAGGTCTCAGTGTGCCACATCAGGGTAAACAGAAGTCACGTGCTCAATAGACTAAACTTGTTCTGCACGCCTGGTTTCTCTGTCATGGTGTAAGTGGAGTTTCCCACTAAAAGTGTCTGGGGTGTGTCTGTGTGAACGGCTTCATTCAGCGTCTCTCCCTCCCCGCTGGCACCGTGAGTTACCATGGTTACGTGAACGCCCTGAAACTTTATAATGATAATCAATAAGAAGTTTTTTTTGGTTAGTATGACTGTATTTGGTTAGTATCAATGCTCAGTTTGATTTCATAAACTGAAAAGACAAAAAAGAAAAGTGTGAATAGAACAGCTGTTCTGTAAAACACTGTTGGTCAAGTGTTCTAACTTGACGGCTGCATTAGAGAACATGGTTATGTGTGAAGTGGGGCTGTATATCTTATTTTTTTTAGCAGGTGTTAAGTAACGTAACCTGTAACATGGTTCATAATTTTTTTTTTTTTTGCTTTAATCCATGAATTTATAACACGAGCCGATACAACAACGTTCTGTTCCCCCAAATATTTGTCTTCCATCTTGCTGACATCAGGGTCACTCACACACACACACACACACACACACACACACACACGTACCAGTTAGGTCGCTGAACTTGGTGACTCCATACTCGGCCGACCCTTGATCCAAATTCTGGAGCTTCTCAGCAGTCTTCAGGTTCTCGTGGAAGATGCGCAAACGGTGGTCTGCCTCTGCAGGATCGAAGGTCAAACAAAAATATATTAAAGACATTATTTGGCACTTGACAAGGAAAGAAACTTTTAATCTCAGTAACACTCCAGCCTCTCATTTCATCAGAATCAGTCCTTATGTAATCTTTTATTGATTATCTATTACTGACTTACTTACAGCTGCATGTACTGTATGTGGTTATCTGTTATGGTTTAATGTCTCATGTGGGATTCTTGGTTTATTTGCTGTTGATGAGATGCTTAGCACACATGATTTACTACTTCCAAACAATGTTTTCATGCATGAAGTGCTTCTATTGTTGCCATGAGTACATAAAGGGTTCAGGATATTCAGACAGGAATGTGACGCTGTGCGCACCGCGCCGTGTTTGGTATGCTCTGCATGTATGTCCCCCGTCACTCACCTTCCTGGCTGCTGTAGGCCTTGTTGTATTTCACCATGAATTCTTTGAACTGGCCCAACAGCTCCACAGACTCCTGCCAGCAGACAAACACAGACTTTACCTTCAATCTCAAGTTCAAACTGATAAAAGTGGATTACACAACAGCTGACCATCGGTCCTGTTATTGATCTAAAATATGACATAATCTTTACCTCCTGAGGCTGGCTGGTGGATGCCTCCATCACCTTGTTGGTCTCTTCTTGCTGAGATTCAGCTGATGGGAGACATCCAGGACGACATGTTAAGTGTCAATATGCATAACACCTATATGTGTTGACCCTTACCCTATTTAACTATGTGGTCTTTAAATTACTCATGGAAATATGTGGAAGCTGTAGAACAATTTTCACGTGAAGATAATGCTGCTGTTACTGAGGAGGCATAGCATCATGGGATAACACTGAAACCACATAAACATTAGGTAAACAGTGACTGACCTATTTCTCTTGGGGTATGAATAAATGCGAGAGGAACCAGAGAGATTCATTTTGAACCGTAGCTGTGTTCTTCCACGATAATCTGACCATCTATAATCTGATTTTTTTTGGCTGCTGACTGACCTTTAGGCTGACACTTCTGCTTGAGCAGAGTTGAGGTGCCCTGCCAGGGTATGTCCCACACTTCGAACACACACACCTCCGTCTGACATGAACAAAAACACACACAGAGCACAGAGATATTCCATATTATAAACAGTGAAACAACCCGTCTTACGTAGAGTGTAATAATGTCAGAAGAGCAGGTTATTCATGTATGTTTGTTCTTTGATAACATTTGTTTCTGTGTCAGCACTGTGCATGCCTGCACATGGGCTTTGAGTCATGAGCGTGCTCCGGGGTTTCTTTAAGTCAAACTCAAGTCACAAGATCAGACTGGTGACCAACAGAACTACACTGTTGCAATAATAAGTCAGGGTTACACAATTCATTGCACACAAGCCCAGGTTCCCATTTTGAAGTCTGCTCTTTTAAAACGGCCTACTTTCTCTCACTGAGTTCATCTCACTCACTAATTCACTCTCGCTCTCACAAACAAACACACACGCACACACACACACACATCCTACCTTGAGTTTCTGTAACTCGGGATAGAAGTCACATGTCCTGAGCATGGCGGATTTCTTACACTGAGTGTTACTCAGCTCCACTGTTATTGTGTAGCGGATACCCTTCACCAGCTGGAAAACAAACACACACATTTATTTGTCACTTTTAAGAAATATTACTATTAATAAAGGCATTTATTCAGACATGACTCTAATTGTGTTAAAGCCTAGTATACAAGTCATACAATACATGTGTATTTGAATGACATTTAGCCACACTAAGCTCTTTGTTAGTGTATTTATGGCGTCGTATCTGGATGCTTCTTTTGCTGCATGGTCACTCTGGTGGCACTGGACCAGACGGCACAGATGACAGTGCATTGCAACTCAGGTGAGGCCATTTGGTGCATATTAACATATTGAGAGTCACAGGCTGGCTGTAACCTTTCGGTGCAGACTTTAAAAAAATAAGCTGTGAAAACTGAAAATAAAATGCACAAGGAACATACCACAGACATCAGTTTATGCTTTTAAGATAAGATACGACAAAACAAGATACAAGGGGACAAAATAGGGCAAGATAAGATTAAACAAAATACAACAAGATAAAATAAAACAGGATGAGACAAGACAAGATAAGACAAAAATAGAAAAATAAGACTAGACAAGACATAAACCTTTATTGTTTGCTGTTGCAGCAGCACAATGACAAAATTAAGAATAAATAAACAGTATAGAAAGTAAAAGAAATAAACAATAGAGATGTGAATCATTTGTAAGGTTTATAAAACTATGCTTTTATTTTGAAGGTAACATGCGCAGCTTTAAATGGCCTCCAGCAGCACTGTTGTTTACCATGACCTGAGCACTCATAACTCTCATTTTAATGTACTAAACTGTTATATAAGAGCTATACTGTTAACTCATACCAGTCTATTATGAATAAATAACTAATAAATGCAAATAAACACCACACCGTGTTTGTTCGTGTTACCTGTTTAGTGGCGGAGATTAGCCGGCTGACTTTGCGGAGGTGCATGGCGTTGGAGCCCCGGTTGTAGCGCTCCTCGGCGAACTCCAGAGCCTTCTTCAGGCCCGGGTCGGACTCGTGAAGCCGGACAGGAGAGCCTGGAGGCCCGAACAAAGGCCGGTCGAGGTCCTCACCGAGCCCGAACACCGAGCCCAGCACGGCGGCCAGGGCCAGCCACAGGATTACGGGACAACAGCGGAATCCGACCATCATGTTGGTCCCGGTGTGTTGTCAGAGAGAAAAAGGGACCAGTGTCCAGTCTGTGCTCAGTTAAATTGAGAAATGTTTGTTTAAACTAGGAGAGAAATCGATGTGCAGGTTTGAGCAGCGCTCGTCCAGGAGTGTTGTTGCCAAACAAACCTCAGCTGAAGCTGTGGGAGGAGACTGTGCGCATTACGGGCGGAGGGTGTTCAAGAAACACACTCTTAACAACACTATGGTCACACACGTTTATTTCTGTCACTTACAAGTTATTATAGCCAAATAATTCTCCAGTCCGTGCCTTGAATGAATTGGGATATACAGTGAAATTGTATGTTTGATATTTGCAGATATAAAGTTAATACCACCCACAATAATCCAGTATATTCCTCTGGACATGCTGTGTGACTGAAAAGGACACACTACTTTAACAGATACTTGTTACCAAACTTTACTCTATTTGCTCTTGTATTGTGGCAAATGCAGCTGTTATTAATTTTCCCACAACCAAACTATTTTGTATTTAAGAATCTCGCTGGACATTTTTAATAAGATAAGATACGACAAGACAAGATAATATAAGAAGGGTAAGATAAGGTAAGACTAGATACCTTTATTGTTTCTCAGGAGAAAGATTTGGCTGTTGTAGCAGCACGATGACTATATTAAGAAGAAATAACCTGTATAGAGAGTAAAATAAATAAATAATAGAGATATAAATAATGTATAAGTCAGATATAGTATAAAGTGAAATGTAGTATAGTATATGACAAAGCTCTCTATTAATTAGCCTATACCACTGAATATTCCTCTTATGTGGTATGAGTATGGTTTGTCAAATACAACCACTAGAGAGCGACAAACGTCCTAACTTTTCCAGTCTTTTCCTATGGGTGGACTTTTATTTTGAAAGTAAAGGACTCACTTTTTTTTTTTTTTCAAACAAAGCGCCGCTTTTATTCTGGAGGAATCCTGGGCGGAAGTGTTATTGTTGCTGCTGGCGGAGCTCAGGCTGCTAGCGCTGCTAGCACCTATTGACGGAGAGCTAAGCTAACACTTTAAACTTGTGTAATCGGCTTCAGGACAACGTTTAACTCAACTCCTCACAGCTCATCGGGGAAACAGCAACGTTAGCTGCCAGTTTATCCCTCCGGACGACAAAAACTGCTGTCGTAAACGTTATGACTAATTTATTTTCAGGGCTCAGGTTGTATTCTTAGCATTAGCCTCTGAGTGAAGGTCTGACTGGCGGACATGGAGACTCGGGGGATCGAAGACATGTTTGACTTTCGTCGGTAAGCCAGCTAATGGAAGATAATTAGCCACACTTGCAGTTAATGTTATCGTCTTATATTCTGCATTGCGTGCATGTTATTTATCGCTGGACGGCTAAACCACTGTAGCTCCCCAAAGGAAGGGATGTTCAACATTTTATATAAACACGTAGCCCAGCTAGCTGACCTACTATACTGTGGTGACGTTAACGTGAGTGTTTTAGTGCTGGCGTTTGTTGTGCAACGTGAATATCAGTGTCCACATCAGCTGTAAGGTTAGATGTGTACACTAGCAGAGCTGGCTTTTAACCTTACACGGTTGTTGAACTCTCCTCTGACAGCTGAGAGTTTTCTCAACTTATTTAAAGCGGATACAGCATTTGTAACTGTGTGTGTGTGTGTGTGTGTGTGATGTGGATAACTTTGCCATATAAAGGTAAAGTCGTGCCCCAAACATGCACTCCAAAAATAGTGTCCCATCAGTATGAATGCAGGTGGTGCATGAGGCCTGCAGGTGTAGTTGTGCTGATTGTGGTGTAGGTTGTTTTTTTTTTAGGACAGATGAAACTAAAATCCACAGATGTTGTGTCAATCACGCAGAGACACGTGTAATAACCTGTTGAAACCGAAAGCTGTGGTTAAACTGACAGTAATACTGTGTCTGTAATGAAAGAACTGGGTTTCACAAATTGACAATATTGTTTATGATAGATAGATAGATACTTTATTGATCCCGGAGGAAATTCAAACATCTGGCAAGCATATAGTGGATGAATGTGGAGTTTTGGTAATGGTTAGATTAAAATAAAGGTAGTCCACACATGGTTCATCTTTAGATTAGATTGCACAAAGTACTGAGACAACAAAATGCAGTTTAGCATCTAAGCAGAAGTGCACCGGCAGTAAAGTGCAGAGTAATCTACACATGAGCAAGGGTATATAAATATAGTGCAGATAAATATGAATGTGTTATAAGGCAGTGCTTCTCAAACTTTTTACACCGCGTACCATCTCAGAAAATATCACGCTGTACAAGTACCTCCACTATGATAGATGATGATGTTCAGCTACATGAGGCAGGTTTATTCCTGATAGGAACATTGTTGTTGACTGTAGATGAAACCAGAACCAGAGCTAATTTGATGAATCCGTACTTCTCTTCCTAATATTTCCCATTTGGAGTCACCGTTCCAGTGTTTTATTTTCCTTCCGCTTACTATCTTGCCATCACATTTTAGTTCTTAATTAATCATGAGTGTATGCACGCTACATGCACGAACATGACTACGTAGCACCATTACAGGACATGCAAAACTCATGTTAACTGTGCAGTGTTTTGATAGTATATGTTTTTAAATTCATTTATTTAATTTTTAAAATGTATTTCAGAGATTCCTCCATGTACCACGAGAGAGACAGTTTGCATACCCCCAGTGGTACTCGTACTATAGTTTCAGAAGTGAAATGAATGCATAGATATATACAGCTTGGCAGCAGCATCAATTACAAGTCAAAAAATGTAAATACAGGTGTAATTATATCATATTAAGCTAAGATATGAACAGTATTAACAGTATAGTGCTCGTGCAAATACAAGTGCATGCAAATTGGTCGACAATATATCCAGAATAAACAGCTGGATGTGAATGTACAGTATGGATGGTAGCATAGAATACACTATATATCCAGTAAGACAGTGTAAATAAGTCATAAATAGTCCAGGTAAGTGGTGTGGTGGTGGCGTGAAGTTCAGTCAGTGTGATGGGGGGGTTGGGGTGGGTTTAGATATAGTTTGGTTGCTTCTGATTAAAGTTACATTACCTTTTTAAGTCGCTCTCTGTGTGACTCATCGTCTGTCAAGACCTCACTCGATCACTGGCATTAAACCTTTTTAACATCTCTCTAGAATACACAATCCATAAAATGTTGTTCACATCTCTGATTCTGTCCTTGTCCAGGTTTCCCAAAGATGCCGTTGTTCTCCTGCTGCTGCTGGTTTACTTTCCAGTCGGCATTTGTCTGATGTTGATACGGATTTTTATCGGGGTCCACGTGTTCTTGGTCAGCTGTGCACTTCCAGAAAGTTTTGTTAGAAGGCAAGTATTTGAAAGTGTCAGGACTTCTAGTGACACACTTTACTGTCGACAGTAATAACACGCAGCACCTGCAGTACAGGTAATAGAAATATAAGGAAAAGCAGTGACGGCTAATGCTAACACATGCTATATAATGCACTCTATCTATCTCATTAAAAATAATTGCGGCATGGCTGCCTCACACAGTTCTAATGACTGCATTAAATCCAGCCACCCCATTAAATACCATTAAGGTGAGTGGCTTCTCAATATATTTGGCTTGGGATGTGTCTATTACACAGCGACCTCTCGTAAATGAGACATAGCTCTCAGTACTATTTACCATGTTTAAATAAAGGTGATGACTGTGGTGTTGAAGAGCCTTTTAGCAAAAGAACATTAATTAGACGACGCATGTAAATGACCTGCTGAAAGAGAAAGAAACCCACACTGAGCTCACCCTAAAAAAAAAACTGCATGTTATTCACATGTTAATGAGATGATAGCTCTGGTTACATCTTCCCGTATGTCTTTTGTTCTTTTAGATTTATTGTAAGGATTATGTGCTCAGTCCTGGGGATGCACGTGAGACAGAAAAACCCTCGCTCCAGAGACAAAAACACCAAGCTTTACATGTGCAATCACGTGACAGAGTTCGACCACAACATAATCAACCTCCTGACCCCCTGCAGTACTGTGAGTGTTGGACTTTTAACACCCTGTCTGATAAACAACGTTATACACTTGTGTTTTTAGACACCTCGCCTTCAGATAAGTAAGAATGCTTACATGCTTCCTGTACCAGTTTGCACCTGGCAGCACGCGGCAACATGTCTGCAACATGTCCTCTCAAAAGTTTGCTGAAAACTGCAGAGTGTTTGTGTAGAAAGTGTGTTGAGCCCAATGAAGTGCCAATATCTGTAGTTTTCATTGTGCTTACGTTTGTATTGATAACTGGTGCACTTTCACACTTTTTTATATCACCTACATGTCAGTGTTACATTTGAAACAGTGTGAAACTGCAAGGATGAAAGTACACCATGTGCCGTGTGTAAACAGTGGCTTCAGTTGACACATGCAGCTTGCAAAGGAGACTTCAGCGCGCACTGGTGCATGAAGCATAGTAAAATCTTACACGCTTTTATTTAATTAGTGCACGTTGTGGCATTTTACTGTTAAATACAGTGATTGCAGTGTCAGCTGAGCTCACTGTGTGTCTCTCCTTCTCGCTCGTTAGCCCCAGTTAGAGGGCTCCACGGGCTTTGTGTGCTGGGCCAGAGGCTTCATGGAAATCCATTCAGCATCTGGGCAGGAAGCAGTAGGAGAGTCTCTTCAGAGGTACTGCTCCACTGAAGGCACCCCACCTTTGCTTCTGTTTCCTGAAGAGGACACCACAAACGGACGTGCTGGCCTGTTGAAGTTCAGGTTAGTCAGGTTATTAACTGCTTTATGTAACAACCCATGTTTGCTTTATGACACAGCTACTGTTTACTTCACTGAAGAATTGTGTATTTTTCCCACAAATTCTGCTTCAGCTCTCTTGTTTATGGTTTTGGATCGTCCTTCATATTTACATAAAATAATCAAAGCAGTCCTACAACTGTTCAAACTGTTGTTTGGGATCAGTACTCGCGCATTGGAGATGGTGATCTGGCCTCGTACTCATGACTTTGGCTTGATTTAATCAAGCCAGCCACAAAATATCATTCATCTTCCGCAGCACTTGTGAGATGGAGATGAATTACTTTGGCAGTTGTTTCTTGCTGCTAATTTCCCCGTAGAGTTCTATGGGCAAATTAGTGTAAGGAACTGAAAGCGGGTGCAAAATTGATTCATTTTAATCACTAATTTGGGTAGCTCATGTGCAGTCTACCTTCAGCTGGAGACACCTGGAGACACACTGGAACCTAAAATAGCTCAGAGGAGCTCTTGGTAATATGATTTTTGATTGCAGAGCTCTGAAATTCATTTTATATTAGTTTTCACTACACTAGAAGTGACTAAAACACACCGCCAACACTGGCTATTTGCCTTGTGATCCTCCATGTTAACTTTATGAATATGTCCAAATGTATATTTGTATTTGTAAGGATTGAAAAAAGTCAGATTTTGCATCTCCATCAGCAACTAACATACTAAAATCTATTTGTTTCCTCTCAGTTCTTGGCCTTTCTCACTGACTGATTCCATTCAGCCTGTGGCCTTACGGGTGACCAGACCATTGATCGCTTTGGTAATGTCATTTGAACTTGAATTTGAACACAAAAATAGCGCAGGGGAGATAAGAGACAAAAATAAGAGATACCATTACCGAAATATGATTATCGGCATTCACTGTGTGGGTCTAGAAAAGAGATTGTAATGACACGTAACCGTGTAATGATTTGACTGCCTCTAACACTAACATCCAAAATGTTGACGTACAGGAAGAAGAAGGAAATCAATAAGAGAAAATAATGTTTTTATATACAATTTCCCAGCTATGGAAAATCCTTACGAAATGACTGAGAATTCCTTGAAATATCAGTGAGCTGATTAGTGAGACCTGCTCAGTTATCTCAGTACCAAGACTGATTCTGTCTCGTGTTCCGGTCGACAGGATACATCAGCACAGCTATTATTCTCCACATCATCTCTGCTCATGTATAGTTGAATGTAGGGCGTGTCACACTACACGCTAATATAACAATATGAGTGACGTCATTGTCTTGTGTGTCCACAGAGCACGCCAGAGTCGAGTTGGCTGATGGAGCTTTTGTGGACATTTTTTGCTCCATGTACAGTGTATCATGTAAGGTACTAAATAATTTGTATCATTATTTCTATCAGCAATTGCTTTTTAAAGTTGATTTTTTTTAAAAACAAATAGCCTCCCGTTGATTTTCACCATTTCCGTCGCCGCAGTCGTCATCAGTATTAACTTCTTATTTTTGCTTTTTCGCGTCTCATTTTCATCCCAGTTGGCTCCCACCAGTATCCATACAAGACGGGGAGTCCATGCAGGAGTTTGCGAACAAAGTCCAAGAGGTATAACCAATATTTGTCAGCTGAGTGGATTAATTAATAAAGTGTTAGATTTGTAACGGTAAAAACAAATATGTGGGAATGTCATGCAACTTAGACAATTTATCTAACTTCCTGGGTCCTGTACCTTCAGTACACCCCAGTCACTCTTTAATAAACTAAAATTATCTCACTGTAGTTCCTTAAAAACACATTATCAGACTTATGATTCCACACTATATTTTGTTCACTAATGAACTCTTTTGTGCTGCAGTTGTACGCTCACGTTGTCTTATGTGTGTCTTTAATTTCAGCTGCTAGCCGGTGAACTTGGCTTGGTCTCCACCAAGATCACTAAAGCTGACAAAGCAGAGCACATCAAGAGGAAAAGACACACCGTACCGCAAACATCTACGAGTAAATTAACATGCACACACACACACACACACACACACACACACACACCTTAACCTTTACATTTAAGGATCTAGCTGACAGTTTTTGAGTTTTGAGGCGATGTCAGCTGTTCTGTTTCCTTCCTCCAGGTGTCAGACCTGCCTCCATTGGCCTCGGTTTCATGGTCCAGAGTTTGGGCACAGATGATCGTAGGATTGCTAAAATGGCCCAGCAGGTGAAGGACGTGCTGCCTCATGTCCCACTGAATGTAATCGCAAAGGACTTGGGTAAGACCCAGTTTCACTCGCACTTTAACATTTGGACCTCATGTCCTTGTCACCTCATTGAAATGTACTGTCTGTATTATCTACCACACTCTGCTCCTGTTCAATCAGTTTGTAACGCACCCTCCACAAACTCCATTGTCTTTTGATTGTGTACAGCAAAAACCAATTGCATTGACACCACCATAACAAATCTGCTGGAGAACAAGGAGGAAACTCAAATGGAAGCAACCGGGACGTCGACATTCGGGCCTTCTAAGAGCAGCTCCTATTCCTCCGGTCCCGCTCCCACCATAAAGGTTTGACGATGCTGCAACACGCTGCTTAGGATCCATTTTAATCACATATAACACACGTGAAAGAGAGGAAATTATAAGTTAGATAGAAAATTAAATCTTGGACATTTTAGTTCAGCTACTTTTATTGTTGTGTCAACTTTTTTTACATAAATGATAATTGCATTTTCTTTACATCCACAGCCTGCTGCCAAATCTTTTGGGAGATCACCAGTTGACAGACATTTGTCTCTGCAAGAGAGAAAGGAAGCGCTGTATAATTTTGCAAGAAGGTGAGATTTTTTTTTCTTGCCATTAGCAATGTCACATCGTGAAAAGCATAAATCTCTCTCAAAGGGCAGCTGTACATTGTGGAATAAAATGTTCCGTTAGTCTTTTAACTATCGTTTCAGTCAGAAAATGTGCTCCATGTCTGTTCAGTTCATGCTAATAACCTCAGAGAAAAGCCAAAGCTGCTTAATTATGCACAACAACCTGTACTCGTGCAGAGGTGAACAGCTTTGCAATATTCATTTGGCTTGGGATTTACTTTAAATAAATTTCCAGGGTCGTGTCTGTCGCTCTGTACTGATGCTACATAGTGTTAAACGTTTGGTGTGTCTTCACTAATTTAGACCCTATAGACCTCCAGACTGTCTCTGAAGCAGCAGTGAAAGATTAACCAACATGAGATATTTGAACAGTTTTATCTCTTTGGCATAAAGCTTGTTTTTAGAACGGAAGTCACCTGATCATATTGTGGGTGATGATGAGCTCTGATAAACTGACTGTGCTGGTTTCTGACCACAAAACAGCAGACAAACAGAGTTAGGGGGGCTGCTGTGGGTGTGTCTATTTGTGCTGAACATAACCGCCGTGAAAGAATCAGGAATTAACTTATTACGATGCTGGCGCTCGCTCACTCTCATTCACTGTCTATGTCTCTCGACCAAAGCTATCTGTCTCTCTCTTTCAAACCATCGGACACAAACCAAAGGAAACGTCTTAGTTAGATTTTGAAGCTGGTTCATGAAATAAACAAAAGCCAGAACACAACAGGTAGAATATCAGAGTTTAGTCCGTGAATCCACCTGGATAGTCTCTACTCAGGCTGACTGTGGAGGTTTGATCGGTCTGCGCTGCGCTGGAGTGTCAATTCAGACGCACAAAGGAAATCCCCAAAAATATTTGGTCAGGAGGAGAAACGCATCTTCT
The DNA here is from genome assembly GCA_946959425.1 of Argyrosomus regius. NCBI lineage: Eukaryota > Metazoa > Chordata > Actinopteri > Sciaenidae > Argyrosomus > Argyrosomus regius. The sequence goes on from OX336893.1 coordinate 6,958,054, forward strand.
TTTAAATACTACGAAAGACTTGGATGTCAACAGGTTTTTGAATATGCACAAATAACACCATGACTACCTTTTCAAGAAGGTGGCTGAATGAATGAAACAGGGAGGCTGTGTGATAGCGGCATGTTAACAGGAATATTATTGGAATATTAATTTTCATTATCGATGTAAACATCTTAGTAGAAATAAAAACACTTTTTCAGAATTGACTAGAAGTGACTAAAACAACTACTGCTCGGGAAAGTTATTTAAATGGTAAATTTTACCCCTGTGGGCCTCAGTGTAACCACGCATTGATTTTTACTCAAACTATTACTCTAGGACAAAAATAATTTAGAAGTGTAGTGTTACACTGTAAATTAAAATCCCATTTAAAATGTGGTTTTCAAGTTTTGACCATATGGCACTGCATTCATCTTAATCTGGTCCAGAAGGAGGCAGACAGTGATACATGCAGCAGTTTAAATAAATTATACTGTTTTTCTCTCATCTAGACGCTACATCGAGAAACACGGATTGGATCAAGAGGACGGTCACTGAACACACTTTGGGGTCAAGCCATCATTGAAAACAGAGAGAAGCATATTCAACTTGCATAGCTGTCTAATTTGAATGGTGATTTTATATTCTGTCAACAGGTTCTGTTGAAAAACAGATTTTGTCAGTTGCAAATAGTTGGAGACGAGTATTCAGAATATGTATATGTTGATGGAACGGTGATTATGCATGTGTTTAATTCCTCATTCTGGCTGATACATAATTTTGATAACAATTTGTATTACGATCCACTGACTGTGAATCATCTATTTATTTTTATAATGTCCAGAGTCGTCGATGAAAATAAAGTTCAGCTTGACCTTAAGAAACCGAGTGTTTTCATTTGACTCAGATCTTGACTTAATTATTTGTATATTTCATTTATAAATATATGTTTTTTATAGTTTTTAATTCATGTCTGCATTTCCCCCAAACACAAGGCTTCTAAATGCTGCCATAGGAGGGAGCCAGAGAGTAAAATCTAATCTCTGAGAAAATTCACTCTTTTAGTCTCTTGTCCTCCTTTAATTTGACATGTCAAAAAACAATAAAACCAAAAGACTAGAGACTGCTGTGTAACAATGATTCATGCATTATAAGTATATAAAATGATGTGAATATTTGAAAGTTGGACGTCAGATTGGGTATATGAAACATCAATCAAACAGACACAGTGCTTCACACAATAATCCAACTAACAGAAGAACAACACGAACTGGAGGAACGCTATCTCATCATTCTGCCGTGAGGAAACAAGTAGATTAAAATATAATAATACATAAATAATGATAATAAATTCAATAAAGCCAAATAATTGAATAAAAAGACAAAATAGAATACCAATAGAATTATGTTATACATAAATAACCAAAAAGTCAGAAATGTTAAAAAAGTATAAATAGATGACTAAGTTAACTACATAAATAAATAATAGTAAAACCTGTTCTGAAGCCAATAAAGAGACTATCTATCTATCTATCTATCTATCTATCTATCTATCTATCTATCTATCTATCTATCTATCTATCTATCTATCATTGCCACAAATGTTTTCTGTGCCGTAAACGTCTCATCCCGAGAAGCTGTTACAGTATTTCGTATTAATGGACATTTTCTCAAACGTTAATCCGATTATTATTATTATTATCATTTATTCGTTAATCAAATTATTTGTTTAACACTTTCTGAGTTTGTTTCTCTGCGACTAAAAGATATTTTAATGACTTTTACGAGAAAAAAAAAGAGAGAGAGAGCGAGAGGAGCGACGGTGACATTTCCCACCGCACTGGAATGCAGCTCTTCCCCGCTACACCGGATATGACGTCGTCTCACAGAGGAAGAAGAAGAGGAGCTAAAAAATTTGAAGATGTCAGGTGTGGAGGAAACTTTAAACGAGTCCGTGGACGTCAAAGAGGACAAAGAGTTTGACGTGGAGGCTGACGAACATGTCGGGGATGATTATTTTGTTGACCCGACCCGGTATTTATTTTACAGGTAACGTTTTTATCCGATTATACACGAATGTTTGGAGAGCTAGCTTAGCTGCTGCTATGGCGGACAGTAGTTTATTTGTTAACTTTAGTTTGTGATGATGTTTGATCAGTTAGTAGATACGTTAGTAGTTTAAAGTTGTAGTTTAATGTCAGGTTAGGTGGTCAGGTTAACGTTACCAGCATGAACAGCAGCATTTATTGGATTAGTGACAGGTTAGTAAACTCAGTCACACCCCTGTCAAGTAGCAACCATAACATTACATGTTTATTTCACTTTAGCTTTGTCACATTAACAAAGTAGCATAGATAGATAGATAGATACTTTATTGATCCAGTAGCAGCATGCAAACATACTTTAAACATACATTAGAATTAACCTATAACACAGTATCCATACGTTAAAGTTAACCCGAGATAGATCTAAATTTAAATATGTACAGAGGAATTAAACATTTGCATAGAAAATAAATATATAACTGTGTTAAGAAGTTAACCCGTGCTAAACATCTATACAAAGACTATATAAAAAATATAAGTGACTGTAGAAATAAAAAATTTTTATAAAAACATGAGAAAGAAGTACAAATGGGGATAAAAAAGGACTGTGTACAATTAAATGAGGCTGTAAACAGATGAATGACAGTCACAGCGTGTAGCAGAGGTAGTCAGAAAATGTCAGAGTCCAGGAAGTCGTGCAAAGAGGTAAAGCAGGGTTAGCTACATTGGATACATCGGGGCAGTTTTAGTAGATCAGTAGACAGGAGAAAGAAAAGAAAAAAAAATCCACCCCCGTGTTTGTGTGTTTCAGAGACCGAAAGGAGTGGGCTGACCTGGAGCCTGTGGCTCAGGATGATGGACCAAATCCCGTGGTGAAGATCGCCTACTCTGAAAAGTGTAAGAGATGAGAATAAACACACCGTTTATTCATTCTCACAGTTTACATTGAGGTTTTGGTGTTATATATAATATGTAAATATCATATTTCATACGCAATCTACTCGTGCTGGGCTGTATATACTGTACTTTATTGAGTTTTTCACATATAGAATACATACAAGCAACAATGGCTACGACAACAACAAATAGTAATAATAACAAAATATTAAATAAAGATGAGAGAAATGAAATAATCATCATAATAATAATAATAATAATTAAATAAATAAAGCAGCAGTAGTGAAGATCCTCAAATTAATGCAACTTTCTCATCCATCCTAAGTCTTTACAACACAAAGTATGTTGCAATCTCCTTCAACCGTAACTTTACAGAGGACATTTGTATATTTTTCATTCTTTGAGCTTGAGGAAGTCCAAAATCGATCAATACTGATTGTTTAGAATTGACGTCTAAGTTTTCTGAGTATATATCGAGGATGCTTTGCTTGCAGGGGAACATTCCCACTCACCATCCGGGAAATGGCTCGCATTATACTCTCCCAAAATAATTGTACTTTTGAGCACTCCCAAACACAGTTAAACAGTCTTCCATTTTCCTCTGAACACTTACAACCAGTATCTGGAACATTAGGATACATTTTATTCAGTTTAGAAGTTCACATTAGCCCTTTATATTGGAGCAATTTCAATCTTTGTTTGATTTTATTGATTGTATTTTGCTGTGCCTTTTAAGCATGCTATTTCCCTCTTTTTTTATGAACATCTTCTCCAGATTACTCTCCATGCTTCTAATCTGTCTTTGGATGACACCAGAGTCCCATAAAACAAAGATACTACACCCTTTTATTTAGAGTTTTAATGGTTAGTTTTCAAGATTTGTCAAAGCCGGCTCAGACTTCAGGTCTTTATTTTTTGATGATATAAAATGTTTCAATTGTAAATATTTGATCATACTCCTTACATATCTTCTCAAAGGTAGCTAACTGTGTATGTATAGATTTATATCTACCTACCTCCATGTACATGACACAACCTGTGACATAGTAGTTTTGTTTGTTTACCTGTCAAGCTCCTTGTTTTTTAGCTGTACTTATGTCTATATCTGTGTATGTACATTGGGAGCAGAGTCAGATTCCTCGTGTGTGTTCACACACCGGGCCAATAAAAGTGATTCTGGTGAGAGTCGCACAGAAAACAACATAAAAGTGAAAGTGAGGAAACCTCTGCAGATCCATGAACTATAGCTTGTGACATCATGCATTTGTAATAATTTAATCATTTTAATGTATCACACTAGAGACACGAGTCCAAACATTATTCAGGAGTAGTTCTGGTCAGAACTTTGTTGCTGAACATTTTTTTTCTTCCGTCAGTCTCCGATGTTTACGACTATTTCCGCGCTCTCCTGAAGAACGATGAGAGAAGCGAGCGGGCTTTCGCCTTGACTGCAGACGCCATTGACCTGAATGCCGCCAATTACACAGTTTGGTGAGCGTGCCGCATGTTTTGAATAGAGAAAACGAACGTACCATGTAGCAGTGTCTCATTTTCATGACATGGAGGGGAACAAAAACAAGAGACATAATTTTCCGTTTTCAAACTGGTACTTTTGGAAAGTGCTCATACTTCCTCAGTGAAACAGTACGACGTTTTATCTTTGGACCCCTGTGAAACTGTTCTTTGGTTTGTGTGTGTGTGTGTGTGTGTAGGCACTACAGACGAGTACTGCTGCAAGCCTTGTCAAAGGATCTGAGGGAGGAGATGAGGTACATTACTGCCATCATAGAGGAGCAACCCAAAAACTACCAAGTCTGGTGAGTGTAAATTCATCTCACGGGACGTATTGATGTTGAATAATATAATTACTTGCAAATTGATATAAACAGTTTGAGTTATTTTCTATATTTCGTTAACGTTTTTTTTTTTTTTAACTCCCCTTCCAGGCACCACAGACGTATGGTGGTCGAGTGGTTGAACGACGCCTCGGAGGAATTGGAGTTCATTGCAGACGTCCTCAGCCAAGACGCAAAGAACTACCACGCCTGGCAGCACAGACAGTGGGTCATCCAGGTAGGTGTTGGAGCTCTCAGCAGAGTTTGGCTTCAGAAATGAGGACTGAGATTCAGTTTTCTGCCCACTGTGAGCCACTCTGCCAGAACGAGCCCTTTACTTATTCATTTGTTGCTGTTGTGCCGTTTTTAGTCCTTCTGTGGTCGGTATTTGTTTCATGCATTTGCAGAGCCACCATTAAAAAGCACTACGTGATCACATAAACAGGTGACGTGTTGCCAACATTTTTTTTTTGTCTTATTTGATCTCCAGGAGTACAAACTGTGGGACAATGAGCTGGAGTTTGTGGAGAGTCTCTTGGAAGACGACGTGAGGAATAACTCCGCGTGGAACCAGAGGCATTTTGTCATTTCTCACACTACAGGCTTCTCTGATGCCGCCATAGTGGAGAGAGAGATTCAGTGAGTTGGACAGAAAGTGATCACAGCTCTTACCATAAATATCTTCTATTGAAAGGATCTCAGGCTTTTCATACAAAGATATAATGTGTCTGTTTACGTGTTTAGGAGTCAATGTAAGTCAGAAACGTATAGATGTCCTATGAACAAGCTGTATGACTAATAAGTTTCTAGTTATAATGCTGGCGTTGTTCCTGATTCCTGAAGTTTTCTGTTGCATGCATTTAACTGGTTTTCCTCTCTCTGCCGAAGATATTGTCTCAACCAGATCAGGAAGGCTCCCCACAATGAAAGCGCATGGAACTATTTGAAAGGGTGAGATGTAACATTTTCTGCAGTATATCTTAAGTTTGTATTTTCTCTGATGTATGAATCTGCCCAACCTGTTCTGTCTGACCGAAGGTGAAATCATTTCACTGCGCCTTCCCCACAATATATATCATGCTACAGGGGGGAAACTAACTGCAGGCTAGGTGATTAAAAATGGAAAAGCTCACTGACAGTACCTGTCTATCTGTCTTTTTTTTGTCAAGGATGCTGCAAGACAGAGGTCTGTCATCTCAGCCAGGCCTGCTGGAGAGGGTACTGGAGCTGAAGGAGACACATTGTTCACCTTATCTTCTAGCATTTCTGTTTGATTGCTATGAGGATGCTTTGGAGAACAGCAACCAGAAAGAAAATGCGGGGGAAGAGGAGCAGAAGGAAAACTTAAAAAGGGCTCAAGAAGTAAGAGCTTTATTCAAGGAAAATACAACCATAGAAATTGTTCTAACTTTGTGATTATGACAGATTTCTTCCAAGTAACTAAAGGCTGACTGTGTGTTGGCTGTGTGTTTCTTCTCCCACCATTTAAGATTTGCGAACTTCTCGCACACGAGAAGGACACCATCCGGAAGGAGTACTGGCTGTTTTTGGGACGTTCTTTAAAGAACAAATTTGGAAGCAGCGGCCCGTCTGACGAACCTCTCCTCGAACCGTCAGCCCCGGCACCTCAGCCGCAGGAGATGAGCTAGACCACGAGGAGACTTGCACCATTTCCACTCCTGTCCTGCTTCATCATTAATGTCGGCAGAGCCAACCCATGAAGTCTGATATTACTGTAAACTCCTCTAATGTATACGGCTGAAGAAGTCTGTTGAAATAACCACTAACATGCAATAACCTTACGTGACGGGACTGAGGTTGAATCAAGCAAATCTCCCCCGTACTAAAGTGTGATAACATTTGTGTTAGAAAAGCAACGTTTCAAACGTAGCGGCTCATATTTTTTTGAATTATTTGTTACCTTTTTACTCACCTGAAACAACCACACAATCATGCGGCATTACACATCAGGAATTGGAAGTCATTTAGCCAGTTTATCATCATCACTTTAGACTTATATGAGTAGCTTGTCTCTCTCTCGTCTTGTTTTTTTTTTGTCTTCTGAACCTTTAAATCTGTGTTTGACAGCAGTCCCCATGACAACAGTACTGACAAACCCGTGTGAGTGCGTTTACATGCAACACATAATTCAATTTAATGTCTTTGAGTGAAGGCAGGAACATGTAGAGGGAAAAAAAGGAGCGTTCTTACAAGTTTATCTCATTCCTTTGTGTTGCTTTTAAATATAATTTATAAGTTTGTTTTGTGGTAAGATTTGAATGGACTGATTGGAGTATCTTGTGCATGTAAACCCACTTCTCACTACATTTTTTGATGTGTGTTATAAGGGAATGGGGGGAGGAGGGGGCTTCAGAAATAAAACAGTTTGTAGTAATACTGATCTGTAAAGCTCCAGCAGTGATAATAAAGCAGATCAAATGCAGCGGCATGCTGCTGCATTCTGATCAATGACGCGCACAGCTTCCCCCTTTATGTGTCCAAATCTATATCAGTAATAAATGAGCCACTTTTTTTCCTGCTATCGGGCAGAGTTTGTTGTGTTTTGGTCCTCCAGAGCTGTGCTGCCAGGAGAAAACCGGCGAGTCTATACGCATACAGCATATGTCCTGGACTCCCTCGGAGCTGGGAAATGGATTTACTCCACTAGATGCAGCTGTTTCTACTTCTGCTGACACTACAACACAATCCATCTCTCCAGTTTCTAACCAAGCAGTCGGTTTGCCAGCAGTGTGTAATTACAGCTTCTCTAAACACTTGATATTAGAGGAGGTCGGCTTGCTTTTCTCTCTGCTTTTCCTCCTCGCCGTGGAGGACGCTGCGATCGGCAAGTTCACGTCATCGCAGTTGTGACATGAGTATGTGGGCTGCATGACACTGTGATAGTACAGGACATAAAGGCAAATCATGTGATCTAAAAGACTCCCTGCATCCTTTAACTACGTTTTGTCAATGTGACTTTGAATTAATCTGTGAGTGTGAAGCAGCTGCTTTGTTGATCAGGAGCTGAAATAACAAAACAGGCCACACGGCTCACAATCCAGGCTGCCAAGTGAATATGAATATTGGCTGCACTGTTTCAGCTTATTAAACAAAACAGATCAGGTACCTGCTGCATCACTTCAAGCATTGTTTGGAGGACAGTGTTCCCTAGTGGTTAAACCCAGAACAAAAAAAATCAAAACCGGTCGCAGACAGTGTGTAATTAAAATACTAATTAAATCCAGCACAGGTTCAAATAAACCCACCCAGGTTCTTCTGCAGTCTTCAGGCTATTGAAGTTATTAAATACAGGTGACAGAGATATAATCACAGCCAGGAATCTGTCTTCTGCTGTCCATATGTGACTTCTAGTTATCACAAAGGATTGTGTGATGCCACTGGCCACTTTTTAAGATGCACGCTCAGACACAGTACATTAACAGGAGACCAGAGTATCAGTGTAGAGTCCTGGATGAGATCCAGCTTGGGTTTTTGAGACATCTGTTTCTTATAAATGGAGGAGAAGGCAGCTAATCCCGTGTGGGATTCTGCAGCCTCCCCGTTTATCATAGAGTCAGCCACGTTTTGTTTTGTCTTTTAACACCGAGACACAGGAGCATTGATAACCAGAACCATGCAGCACATGTAAGGGTTTTGAGGGGGGACATATTTGCATAAACACTGTATTTTCACAATGTAATTCAACACAGAGAAACAGACAGCAGAATAGAAGAAGGAAGCAGCGAAAACTCGTGACTCCATGTGACGTTTCTATCACCTGTCAAACTGTTTTAACACGAACACTTTTAGAAGACGAGAGACAGTTCAGCAGCTAATCATCTTCTCAGGTAGTTTGAACGTTATGTGCGATGAAAGGGTGGCCAAAAAACACCCAGATACACACAGTAAACTGAAGACCTCTATATCAAAAATTAAGATTTAATTACCAATTAATTTAAATGGAAAAGACTCACATAGCAGTCAACAATTGCACACACACAGCAAGCTAACCAGACTTATTGATAGTATACTTTGATTGACTCCTCTTCTGAGGCCCACAACTGAAATAAATACAAAAAATGTTAACAATAAATTCAAGGTGAATAACTGCTTTTCAAATCAAATCAAATTTTATTTGTATAGCCACAAAATACATTTTGCCTCTGAGGGCTTTACAATCTGTATAGGGAGTGACACCCTCTGTCCTTAGACCCTCGGTTCGAGTGAGGAAAAACTTGCCCACAAAAAACCCTTTTAACAGGGAAAAAAGGTGGAAGAAACCTCAGGAAGAGCCACGGAGGAGGGATCCCTCTCCCAGGACGGACAGACGTGCAATAGATGTCACGTGTACAGAACAAATCAACACAAACATATTGTACAATTACAATGAATGATAGAATGATTACAGTAGCAGTGGAACCTGTGATAGAGATAGAGAGACACAGATGCACAGCAGCAGCAAATCATTAACTAGCTATAAACTGTAATGGAGATATGGTAGCAAAAACAGTAATGACAGTAATAATATATGTAGTGGACATCATGCAGGACTCCGGGGAAGACACTGCCTGACATGTTCCTTCATTACAATGAACATGGGCTCCATAGTTTATTTTGAGTTGAGAGCACACACACACTGCTCCAGTGCCTCAGATACTCACTAATGTACAGCATGTGTATAAATCCATGACTGAAAATAGTCCCCAGCAAATGTACTTCTCCTGTTTGAGTAAAAACATTAGGTCAGGAAATGGGACTGATTCAAACACTGTCGGTCTCTTTACCAAGCAACCTCCGTGGCTGTGACGTGAAGCCAATGGAAGTGTCAAAAACTGCAGTTCCTCAAACGTCCACTTGAGGCTGGCTGCAGAAGTGAGTCAGTCTCCATAAGTCCCCATGTTAAAATGTCCAACTTCACAGCAGAAATAAACATGTTTACAGCCTGGTACAAAAAACTGTTTTGGTCTCTATAGCTAATTTCCCCGTTCATGACAACTGTACTGAGGGTGAATTTTTATACAACTCACCTGTTCAAATTATATTAAGGCTTAAAGTTATGCAGAATGAACAGAGTGGCTGCTTTAATTGACAGGTGGGTGCTGTTACAGATGGCTTGTCAGTGGAGTTTATGTAAGAAAAGTATAGAAATAAATCTGCTTTATTCTTTAATCAATCTCTTGTTCACATAAAGAATTTAAAACACGTCACACCTCTGCTTGTGTTTCATTTCTGCATCTGCAGTGTCAATATTTAATTAAAAAAACGGCAAAATGCCAAAGAAAATCTATAAAAACAAACATCTTTGACACTGTTTTAACCTCATGCACTGGATCATCATCATTACACCTCTTCCTTCCTACTAATGAAGCACTGTCACGGCCTGATCATCATCATCATTACCATCATCATCATCCCAGCGGTGTTCTACAATAGAGTAGAGGAAAGAGATCTTTTAATAAAACCTACATGGATATCCATTAAACAAATGCCACTATTAATCTTCTTTAAGACACAGCAGAACAATCACAATGGTGGCGCTGATGATTTATAAGTGACTGAATATTTTTAAGCAGAGTACAGAATGAACAGACGCTGCTCACACGGTAACTGTTGTTAGTCTTTATGATTTGAACCTGGATTTAGTTAGTGTGGCTCTTTACTCGATGAAAAATATAATTACCAAGAGTTTTTTTGATTAAAAGCCGCTCCAAAACAAAATGAAAATATTTTTATTTGGGCGATGAAGTCTATTATTTCATCAAGTAGTGCAATTAAAATGACGAGGGGAAGAGTTAAAAAGTTAAATTGACTTTTGATTGAGAAGTGTTAATTTGCTTTGAATTTCTTTTAGTCAGTGACTCATAATGGAAACACTGGTGACAACATTAATAATTGTATCATGACATTTGATAAAGTATTGTGTTTTTGTTTTTCAGTATTTTATTTCTTCTCTTTTTATTTCTAAAACGCTCCAAAGGTTCACGTTGTTATTCTCTTCACGCTGAAGCAACCTTTCCTGTCGATACCGCTACATTTAATGCCCCATCGAGCCTCTTCTGCAAACATTCCCTTCACTTGTTCGACATTTTTTTTTTTGTACAAGGGAAACGTCCAGGTAAATTCAGGGCCGGCCCTCGGCTTTCAGCAGCCTTAAACAAGATCTTGTTTGGGTCTCAAAAACATGCACACAACAAGAGAGATGGACAAATAAATTCACATCAAATCTCTCACTTTCTTCGAGGGTTGGCAAACATCTACAAACAAAAACATTTTGTGAAAAGTAAATGGAGGGAAAAAAAAGAATTGTTCACAGACTGTGAATCCTGCAGGATCATTTTGTCCAGAAAACAAACAAACTGGATTTTATTAAGAAATAGAAGAGACAGAAAGAGTTCTTAGCTGAACTATTTTGTTAGTTTTTCTCATCGTGTCAGAGGTGCTGTGGTCGCACGTTAACTGAATATTTACTGAAGACTACAAAAGCAGTTCATCTTCTTAATTAAGGTATTAAGCAGAGGTCCCGAAGCATGATGATGATTTGCACACAGGACAGTTTAACAAACATAATTCTACATTTTTATGAGGGAGGGACTTCGAGACTTCCCTTTTATTTTGAAGTGAGATTTGTCACTTACGCTTATGTTATAATACAAGTTTTCAGCATTGGGGAACAATCAGGCTACATTCATGATTTTATGAAGTTTCAAGGCACTCCTGTAACCATAGAGACCATGAGAGATGGCAGCCCCCTCAGCAAGCAACAAAAGTCCAAGTTAATGTGTGGCTCCATCTCGCAGCTGTGGCCCTAAACAACCGCATAGCCCACTTATGCCAGTGGCCGACCCTGTGTGTATTAGATCATTAAATGAAGAAGTAGCTTACAAAAACATGACACAAGTTTGGATAAGTTAACACCAAAATTATTTGAATATCTCACTTCAGGCTAGGAGCCCTAGGGGAGTGTTAGTGTTTGGACCAAAGGCACATTAGACCACCGAGAAGAGGAGGATTTCAGGCCCGGGGCATGGTGTCGTGCCAGAATGGGAGCTGGACAAGCGGGCAGCAGCTTCTATGGACACAACGACAGGAAAAGAGGGCGTTGACGAAGGAAGCTAGAGTGAGAGAGTGAGCAAGAAGCTGTCGGACAAGAGTAAATCTGGGACTGATTTTTAGTCGTTGGCGAGAGCTTGGTGAAATAAAAGGCTGAAAGACAGACGCCGAGCTGGGCTTCTTACTGTTGGACTAGTAAGTAATATTAGCTGGTTGCTATGACTGCTACGTCTATTGGTTTTGGATGTTAGTAAAGTCGCTAGTCACTAGTTTCTGATCATAAGTAATGTAATTAGAACAAATACACGTGTACAGATGTCCTCCACTCTGAATCTGGGGGAGCTAAAACCGCAAAAATAACAATTTCTATGTAATGTTGCTTTAAATGATTCTCTACGCCGGTCGACGGCCTTCTTTCCTTCGCTTTTTCTTTGTTCATTTTCCCTACAGTCGCAGCTGACAGGCCTTGTCCCTCGTTTGTATCCTGGCCCGACAGGTTTTCCACCTCTGTATCGATTCTGTGTAGTTCTGAGTCTATTCCTCAAACATTGTTTTTAGTCCCTTCTCGTCCCAGTCAACAGCAGCTTTAGATTCATTAATATTTATGGCCTAACACAGGATTTTACAGGCTGACCTGTCACCGCTGTTGTAACTGCTGCCGTAAAACTGCATCTCAGAAGCCGAAACAGTCCCTTCACAGCTGACTCTTGGCACACAGCTGAAGCAATGGGCACACACACAAACACACACACACACACACACACACACACACTGTGACCTGTAGTGATTTAAGTTAAAAAGCTGCTCTTGAAGGGAAAAAGGTGATTATCCCACAATATGACGAATCGATCCTTGGCCAGATTTATGTTTGTTTGATCATGTTTTCCAATGTACTGTAGTGTTAACATGCGATCTGAGGAGTGAAATTAAATCAATGTTTGCTTACTTCTCCTGCGGCCTTACAGCCTTCCACCTCTTGCAGGCAGCCTTGTGTCTAAAGGGGGTGATCTTACCTATTAGGATGGGAATTACTTTCCTCTTCAGTAGCAGCATCTTCCAGGTTTGTGACCATGACAGGGAAATTGTCTGTGTTATGGAGGTGAGCGGGGCTCTCCTTGCGCCCCTGATCAAAGACATATGCTGTTAACAACTTCTGCTTCATCAAATTTGTCGGACAATTGAATTCAGTAGTTTTTCCCTGAGATTAAAATGCATGCTGCGTACCTGTGACGGTTCCTACTGTGAGTTAACTAAAGCCTTTTTTCTGAACTGGTCTGCTCCAAGTTTATTTGTATAGCTCTTAATCACAGTTACAGTCTCAAAAGGCTTCACGACGCCCACATATGGAACAACAAATGTGAAAATTGGTTTGAATCTGCTGATCAGCAAAGCGTGGACATTAAACAATGGTCTAACAGACTAAAAGCTGTGGTTCTTCCTGCTGAAATCTGGTCTCTCTGGGTCAAAAGATGTGAGTCAGTGTCAACATCCACAGCAACGCCAATGGAGCGACACCGACTGCCAGCAAGCAGGACTGCCAATCAATCAGCAGATCATCAACACATCATTCACGGCATCTTCGCTTATCTGCAAACCTATGCAAAGTAGTAATGACCTAATTAGACTCATGCTCACACACACACACACACATACTGGCAGCTGTACTGGTACAGTCAATGAGGTGGCTCATTGTGATGAATGGATGGGCGAGGGCTTTCCCCTGGTGTAATTCTCTCACCTGCACCCATCAAACGTTTGGTTCATTAAGTCAAAAACTCGTGCTTGTCCTCTCAAAGTTTTCACATTCACGGTAAATGAATTGGAAACGGATCAAACGCAACAATTTGCCAGCAGGTCACACCGCCGGTTCATTTTTCATATCCTTGAACTTTTCTCAGATGGTCGACTCTCGAGTTTGGAAACTAATTTTGTCATTTTTCTAACGATTTCAGCCAGTGTGAAGTCAGTCTTTTGGTCGGTCCACCACTTGAATTTTGCTGTTGTGCCACCATGAGGTTGTCTTTCTCAGTGAAATGTCTTAACAACTTTATTATATTTTGAACAAATACCTGCAACTAATGACTTTCCTAACAGTCTGTGAAGGTTCTCAGTCATCCAGGTTATCTTTCTTCGAGAAGGGTTAAATCCGGGGCGACATGCTGGTTGCAGATCTGTGAAGATGTTTCAACACTCATCCAAGAGGCTTCTCCAGTTCTGACTGACTGGTGTGGAGATCCAAATACAGGCCAAATATCTGGATCTTTGCGGATCTACAACCAAGTCCAGTCACCCCAGAATTAACCCTTCTCGAAGGACGCTAACAAGCTAAACTAACTTAGCACATGACGGAGTATTTAAGTCAGTCACTAGATGTTTAGTTTTTATTAACATGAACGTTTTTTTCTCAGTGTACTTTTAAGCATTGCAATTATTTCATCAACCAAGCAGCCACAAAAAACTGCAGGTCTGCTGTGCCAAAAACTGCAGTTCCTCAAACGTCCACTTGAGGCTGGCTGCAGAAGTGAGTTAGTCTCCGTCCAACTTCACAGCAGAAATAAACATGTTTACAGCCTGGTACAAAAAACAGTTTTGGTCTCTATCGCTAATTTCCCCGTTCATGACAACTGTACTGAGGGTGAATTTTTATTTAACTCACCTGTTCAAATTATATTAAGGCTTAAAGTTATGCTGCTTTGATTGACAAGTGGGTGCTGTTACAGTTGGATTGTTTGAGCAACCAGGCGTCAACCCGGCCTCGGATCCGCCGATGATCCATGTCCCAACGTAATCTCCATGCTACTCTAACCTACATCAAGTCAATCCGAGAGACAAAACCTCCATATCTATGTCTGAAATGTCCCCAGAAACACATTTTAACTGCCTGTTTATAAACTCAAACATTTACTTTTAGACTTTCGGCTAACAATGACTCACATGTTTTGTCTTTCTACATTCGGTTTGGCACTAAAGAGAATTTCTCCAAACAGTAATGTGCCCTGCTGTCCCTCCACTTTTTGATCCTCACTATCTCCATCACGCCGAGGTAATTTGGGGCACTAAGCAAACACAGACCACAGTTATCTCCCCACCTACACGAGTCATTAAATCTGTGCTAAATAAAATATAAGAGGTATAGTTTTTCTGTCTGTTCTCAGGGGAGGCTGGCTCAGAGGGAAGATGTTGAGTCCAGTCAGGTGCCATCTGGCCTGGGCTGGATGTTTTCAGGAGAACACACACACACACACACACACACACACACACACGCACGCATGCACGCACGCACACGCATACACACACACACACACACACACACACACACACACACACACACACACACACACACACACACACACACAGTCCATCCTCAGCAGCACTGCTCTATTATTCATGCTTTTATTTATGATTTCTAGAAAGATCCACCTGACAAACAACAACCCTTATTAAATAGGGATGACGTAGCTGTATTACAGTAAGTAGCAGCCTATATATAGACCTAATATCTAGCATATTGTTGTGTAAATTAAAAGTAACTCACTCTCATCCACCCTTTATTTGCAGCACAAACTCACTGACTCACAGTAACTGATACTGAACTGACTTTACAAGGCTGTGGGGATTTAAAGGGGTGTGAAGAAATTAATGTTCCTGAAAGCCAATGATTTCTGCTCCTGCTGCATGCTGTTTGTTTTCTCCATCACCAGCCAAAAAGTGGTTTACGCACCTTTTCATTTAACTCACCACAGGGCACCTTTAAAGTCTCTCCTCCACCCACCCTCTTGTAGGAGTGTTGCAGTGATTTGAGGGGCCCCTGTGGGTCATTGGTCCACATCAGGAGCCCTCAAACATCTCCGGCTCAAGCAGCAGCAGCAGCAGCAGCAGCAGCAGCCCCTTTCCTCCTCCTCCTCCGCCTCCTCTCCTCCTCCTCCTCATCCTCTGCCACAAAAACGCCACACACCATTCAACCCGACGACTTGGCGGACTGCAGATCTGTTCAGGAGGAGGGGGGAAAAAAAGGAAAAACTTTTGCCTCAAGAGTCAGATGGGGTAAAGTGATCATTGCATGTGTATGGATTATCGATAAGTGCCATTAGTTATTTATAATATTCCTGCAAAAAAAAAAAAAAAAAAAAGCGGCGGGGATGCGCGAGAGACGCCACAGCGGCGAGGATCGCCCGATCTGAACCGGAGGAGTCACCGGCAGATGATGTCCCAATGTGAGAGTGCTTCCAGAGGAGACGAAGGAGAGGACGAAGAAGGATGAAGAAGGAGGGAGAGGGATCGAGAGCGGCAGAGGTGGAATATAATGAAGTTGAGTGGGAAAGGACTGTGCACCGTCTTCTCCAGCACCCTCCTCTTCGTGTGCGCCCTGTGCGAAGTTGTCGTTGGATTAAGATGCGTCTCGTTGGGATCTACGGTGAGAGCGCATTTCCACCTCGGCGCCGCGGCCGGGGCTTTCTACTCCGGGCTACTTGTGGGAATCGGGCAGGTCCTGCTTGGTTCAGCTCTGCTCTTTTGCCTGGAGAAACCCGGCTGCAGGAATTTCTTTCTCCTCGGTGTTGTGGTCTTCTTGTTGGGTGTCCTCACCGCCTTCTCCGGCGCGGTGGTGGACGGGGACACGGCTTCTCTGGTGGAGAGGAAATATTCCCATTACTGCTTCCACTCTTTGGTTGTGAACCCTGCGTGCGAGCAGCTGAGGGATTACCAGCGGAGTCTGGTCATCTCCACTGTTCTCAGCACCTTGGAGTGCGTCCTGGGGCTCATCAACCTGGTGGTCATCAAAAGGTACAAATCAGCGCAGTTTTCTAGGAGCCGACAGTGTCAGAGGGAGCGAGCCGGTGCCATCATCTTCAGCGAGGAGAGGGACTGCTCCTTGGCGGATTTCCAGCCGGTGTCTTACATCAATTTGGGTGTTTTTAACGTGTTTGATGAGACAGGTGCAGAAGTGCAGTGCGGGGGACACCCGTCCATAGAGCTGCCTGGATACTCGCCCACAGACCCGGAGCTCAATCTCACCTTCCCTTTCTCTTACCCGCTCCCCACTGAACTACCGCCCGCATATGAAGACATTTTCCCCGCTGAGGCATGCAACACATAGCCGCTCCCCTCACCTCCTCCCCCAGCAGTGCTTTCCTCTGCTGTGACAATCAATGACTTTATGCTTAAACAATCCCCCCCCTCTCTATTCACCACTTCTTCCAACAAAAACCAGTAAGTTACACAGGAGGACAGCAGCAGCGGGTTTTAATTCACCTGACTCCTTCTCCTTACATCTTGCCTGGTTATAGCTTATATTGTGCACCACCACCACCACCACCACCAGATGTAGATCAAAGTGATACAGGCCCAGACAGTGCAGGGCAGATCAAGGCCCATAAAAACGCAACAGCTTGCTTAATATAACAAAAAGCAGAGTTTGTGTTTTGAATGTTTGCTGTTAACATTTTTACTTGTGAATAAAAAAGTGTATTTAACCTCATCGATGGTGCCAGCAGAGCTTTTGGGAATCCTGTTGATCAACTTTAATTTTTCAAGGGTTCAACCAACTTCCTCTGAGCTCCTAGTAAAACTATATGAGGAGTTATTTTCTACTACATTTTTATAAAGTTGCAAGACTCAAAAGAGACAACTTTAAAGGTCCAGTGTGTAAGATTTCGGAGGCTCTCATCAGAGTGTTTTTATTAGTGTATAATCACCTGAAAATAAGAATTATTGTGTTTTTGTTGTCTTAAAATGAGCCCCCTTTATATCTACAGTGAGAGCAGGTCCTCTTCCACGGAGTCCGCCATGTTGAACCGCCATTTTTCTACAGCAGCCCAGAACAGACAAACCAAACACTGATCTTGAAAGGACAACTTCAGCCCTAGGTGTCGCTAAGTCCTACACACTGGACCTTTAAAAAGAGTGTAAAGAGTGTGAAATTGATATAGCAAATTACTTTTAGTAATGTATGTATGGCTCAACCTTTAAAAATAGCAGATCCTAAATTCCCCATAATTCATCAGGTTGCCTTTTTATTAGACACTCCTTGACGTGCAGGAAATGTACCGGGATGGGATCGAACCTGCAGTCAGGACCCAGCTCGGTGCTCCACCCTCAGTTTGTAATGCTAAAATAACCCTAACGACGTCATCAGGGTTATTTCTGGAGCCACGACATACCTGTGTTTTCAGGGTGAAGTGCACCTTTAATGTTAAATTTCGATAAGCCTGAAAACCTGGTCACATTCATATGACTTAATGATAATGAGTGTGTGTGGTATCAGAGGAAGCAGAGGGGAACGTCTGAGCCTGAATGCACCATTTGCTTTAAAGTAGCAGGAGGGATAATGATACGAAATCCCTCATTTCGGGGGTCTTTGAATGCACTCGCGGCTGTCCAGATATGATACAGACCAATGGTGGTCCATCCAATTTAAAAGACTGAAGCTGTGCACTGAGCGCTGCTCCCCATATTGTTCCATCTGATGGTGACTTGAAATAATTTACTAACTCCATCAGACACAAATAACCACATCGGCTCTCAGCATGGATCCTCCCAGGACCATCAAAACCTGGCTATCATTACGTGTCCACCTTTAGATAACACTTCTCTGCGGTAAAGGAAATTGAAGTAGCCCCTTTTTCACTCAAATTAAAGCCCCCAAATGAGCACCGCTGGCCAAATGTTCCTCCAGAGGCACTTTGAGGGGGAAAACTTTAGTTTTAGAAGTACCATGCTGGCTCAGACTAATAATCCTTCTCAAACCGTGTGATGATGCTTTCCACTCACTCATTCTACTTTAGGCTGGGCTTTGTGTGCCAGAGGTGAATACATGATAGGCCAAAAAAAGAAAAAGAAAAGAGAACCTCCTCTCTCTTTTCTTCTAACATTTCATGCCAGTATAGAGTTATAAGCTGAACAAAAGAGGTCTTCAGGGAGATTGTGTCCTAAAAGTTTCATGCAGGGTTGTCCAAAGAAAGATGCAAACAAAGCGAACGGCGAGGGTGAAAAGTCACCTGCTGCGGCGGTGCATCAGCACTGTCCGCTGACAGAACACCAGAGCAGGACACAAGACTTCAGGTTCAGACCCTTTCAAACAAATAAGGTGTGCGCCCCTGCCAGCGGCACCTCCTCCACCTGGAGCACAGATGCCCAGGTCAGCAGTATATAACACCAACGAGCTTAGTGAGTTGGCTGGACTCTGAGTGTTTCAGGTGGTCTGCTGTCTTGAGTTTTAGTTTCTACTCTGATTAATATTTCAGTGGGTTTAGAGAAAACATCTGAGAACGTTTCCTACCTCCTCTCTTACATTGTAACCACCTTGAAATAAAGTATGTCATGTTTCGTAAAAAAAAAACCCCCAAAAAAAACATCCTTCAGGGGAGCTGGTGCAACGATGCGCTGCTGCTTCTATTACATATTTTTATGTGCACCGAGCTTGTTACTCACAAGAAATGATCCAATGTTCAATAAGTGGAGTAAAAATAAGATGGGCATCATTTGGTTTTACTCGACAGCCTATGAATGGGATCTTTGTGAGACTTAATGTGGTGTAAATAAACCTTAAAGACAGTGGGAGACAAAACTCCAGTCTGTGATCCCTCATATTAAACTTAAAGTACCGGATTTGTTTGCACTGGGAGTTACTGGACTGAGGATATTTTCCATTTTCCAGTTGATTGGCTGGTTAGGCTAAGCGTAGAGGTTTCATATATATTTTTCAGGATGCACACGCTCTCTTTACATATAAAATAATTGAAAAAATGTCCATAATATTTCCTGATTGCGAGTCGAACTCTGTATAAACATCATCACAAAATGTAGATAAATTGCTGATTGTATCTTCAGGCTTAGGGTGACTCATGCAGACTAACATTTTCTGACATTTACTGCTAAAAATCTATTACATTGATAACATGGTGGAGCTTATTTGTCAGATTTGAATAAAAAGAAATTGAAAGAACAGATTTTAGTTCAAATGCTGAGTGATTTAGTTAAGACTGGAGCAGTGCTGCTAGGAACACTGTAAAATCAGCAGGCTGTGTCCGCCACAATTATGTCACTTTAAACACCAGACTGTAGCCACCACAACCAGTTTACTGTGGCTTGATATTTGTTTGGGACATTTTGAGAACAGTTAAAGGCTCTGTGCAAACATTATACATTATATTATGGAGAATATCTAACTTTAACTCACTATTGATCAATATATAATAATTTCTCCACTACGATTAAAAGAGAAATTAAACTGTGTTTGATGAACTTATAAAATATATGATTTTTATCAAGCGGCAACCTCCATGGCTGTGAAGTGAAGCCAATGTGGAAGTGCCAAAAACTGCAGTTCATCAAGTGGCCACTTGAGGCTGGCTACAGAATGAGTCAATCTCTTGACAACATCTTTGCAACTTCACAGCAGAAATAAACATGTTTACAGCCTGGTACAAAAAACAGTTTTGGTCTCTGTAGCTAATTTCCCCGTTCATGACAACTGTACTGAGGGTGAATTTTTATAGAACTCACCTGTTCAAATTATATTAAGGCTTAAAGTTATGCTGCTTTGATTGACAAGTGGGTGCCTCAGGTCCACCCACGCTCCACGTCTTTGTTGATTTTTAGATTAGCCGGGAGGTGAAAAAGGCAGGACTACCAACATGGCTGCGGCCAGAGTGAGCACACTCTGAGCTTCAAAGCGCCTTTTCAGAAACCTGTGGGTACGACGTCCATTCTTTATACTGTCAGTGTTTTTTATAGATTAAACTACTAAGTAGAATAGACAAAAAACTTAAAATTAGGTTAATTCGACCAACAATAACAACAAAATAAAAATCCCAAGTCAGTGATATAATAAATAATACCGAGCACTCACTGGGTGGTTTTCCTGCATACGGCACTTTTAATTTGGATACTTAAAATATGTTTTGCTGATGATATTTATGTATTTTGACTTGCAACTGTTGAACCTTTTACTTTTACCACTCGTAAAAACCTTTGATTCAAGCCTAACAAAATAAATACGGACACAGTTAAAGTAAAACATTTTAAACTATATGAATAATCATAATTCATCAGCTGTATGACTGACAGCTACCTTCAAGGGAAGCTACAAGCTCATAAAAGTAACTTACCAAAGAGTTTTTATAAATGTTCATACAATCGGTTTGTAATCAAAACTGTACAAACTATGCATGTGACGCTGCAGTTTCCTACTTCGCTAACTGATAATCCTACTACCAATCCGACTGGAGACAAAACAGCTATTTTTGTGGATGTTAAAGGTCCAGTGTGTCAGATTTAGGGGGCTCGCTTTACAGAACATGGGAGAGGTGGAATATAATATGCATAACTACATTTTCATTAGTGTATAAACACCTGAAAATAATACTCAGTATGCTTTTATTACCTTAGAATCAGATTTTTATATCTATAGATGCCGCAGGTCCTCTTCCACAGAATCCACAATTGAACTACTGTGTTTGTACAGTAGCCCAGAACAGACACACTAAACACTGTTTTGTGTTTTTTGTTGTCCCTGGACTTTCTCTCTCATTCTAAAAAGGAGAAGGTGAAGCGACAGGGTTGCAATCATCGCTAGATGCCACTAAATGGTCCTAAAAAATATTGAGCAAATTTATCAAATTTAAAAGTTCTTTGCTGCATGATAATTCTTCTACAAAATATAATTTATGCACTTTCAATATCTTAAATCCGTGCTCAAGCTGTCCCATTGTGTGCTCATGATTGAGACTAACAAGGACTCTCAGTTTACTCTGACTCACTTCATCAAGCATGTTTCACGACGTCGCAGTGTTTAAATATCAGCTCCATCAGACGTAATGATGAAATGACAGAGAGAGAGAGAGAGATTAACTTTCTAAAAGTCACCACTGTGGGAGCAGTTTATAACCTGTTGTCTGACATGACAAATGCATCTCTGTTCTGCGGTCATTAACAAACGTCACCTGCCTGTTCACTGGAAAGAAAATCTAAGATTACACGATAAATCTAATCTGTTTTTATCCGGCGTAGTTGCCCGAGGCTGGGTGCTATTTTGCTGCAATTCACACTCAAGTTGAGACACTGACGGACCAGAAGTAGTGACACCGTTTCGTGGGATTTTGACCAGGTCACATGCCCCGCATCTGAAATCTGTGTTTTATCACTAGTTGCACTGTCAAAACTGCATGTATCTGTAAGTAATTACCTCCATTAGTGTATGAACCGTGCCTTAGATAGGTCATGATATCCTCTCTAACACATGCTGCGGTTTAATGATGAGTAATCGAACATTTTAAAAACAGCAAAGACGTGTCAGGTTGTAATGTAGGGCAGCGTATTATCTTAAGATCTGTGTTCTCCGAGGTCCGAAGGCTTGGGTTTTTTTTTCCCCCTGATGGCAGATCCTTTGTTGGATAGCGGTGCTGCATTAGTGTAATGACAGCCTCCAGCTCTGGTCACACAGAGCAAAAACCGCTGACTTGCATCTCAAAGTTCTTCACTCTTAGGAATATAAGGGAGGGCTTCTGCGCAAGTGATTACACTGCAGATATTTGGATGAATGATGTACGTGGTCGGGAGCGTACAGTCGGGGTGAGCCGATGGAGCCTCGAGGCGAGGAAGGGAGATCAAAAATGTCTCTGCCTCCTACTACTTGATACAATTAGCTCATTAACAAGCGCCATAACTTTTTTAAACGCCACGTTTGCAGTGAAAATAATAGTATCTCACATGCAGGACACGCATTACATTTTTCTCTCCATCTGCATACTTCTGAATGTATGTCAAGGACAAAACAGCCGGCCATACTTATGGAAAAAAAAATCAATACCCCCTAAAAGCCTTTCATTAGACACATTTCCATTTGTCTGTGTGCAGCTGCCAGAGAAAGTTGTGTCTGGAAAAGCTCCAGTGGCTTTTAAAAGCCAACACTGGGCCTTTCCTGACAAAAATGTGGTTCACTACCTATGCGGGAGCTTCCGAAGCCATTAGACTCGCTTGTGCCAATTTCTGAAAAACTTGATTCTTCTTTATACTCCCTTTGAAGGTTCTGATTTTCTTTTTTTTCATCTAGAGGAGCAACAGTGATGGAGCTGTCAGCACAGTGAGCAAAACAACCTACAAAAAGGCACCAAAATAGCTACGTATGTAACGTATGTTCACATTATTGGCAGCTTGATGCACAATCACAATCAAAAGTCACTTGTGCTTCACCCAGTGCTGGAGCATTTATATTCACTGATCGCAGCAAGCATCAGCATGTTATTCCCTGCAACGCTACACAGACAGTAAACTTTTAAACTGATAATAAAGCGCAGATACTTGAACTTCTTCGACCGACCCTCACCTATGGTGAAAGAATGAGATTGCGGATACAAGTAGTCGAGATGAGCTTCCTCCGTTGGGTGGCCGTGATCTGCTGCTCCTTCATGTTGAAAGGAGCCAGCGAGCCACCGAGACCCCGATGCATTCCCAAAACATAGCTGTCTGGCCTGGGATCTATGAAGCAATCAGGCAGGTGAGAAGAAAACTGGATGCCACGCCCAGCGACACACAAACAGAAACACAAGCACAAGTCGACACTGCAGGACGTTAATAAGGCTGTCGATCAGGACCGGTGATTTTGTGATTGCAGCGAGTGCTGAGATTTTTGATCCATCCATCCATTTCCTGTGGGTTGCAGGGGGCTCGAGCAAGAGGCAGGGTACACCCTGGACAAGTCAGCAGCTCATCACAGGGACAAATTCACACTCACATTCACACATACGGGCAATTTATAGTCACCAATTAACCTGTTAAGTGCATGTGTTTGGACTGTGGGAGGAAGCCGAAGAGAACGTGCAAACTCCACAGCCGAGGATCGAACGAGGAACCTCCTTGCCGTGAAGCGACCGCTGCACCACCCTGCCACCTGTTTGTATCACTTACAGGCTACTGTAATTCAAACTGACTGAAAGACTTTTTACAGGAGAAAAAGTTCGATTGACCTCCTGCCAGTTGCCCACAAGGGTCACGGATGACTTAATAGTCCTTTAATGACCTGGACTTGGACTCATCACCCTCCTGCAGCTGAATTTGTGGATTAGAATTGACTCATCTCATATGGCGGCCCGCTGAATTAATACTTAATGAATGCTTTTCCCGCTGTTACAATTTAATTATCTTTTTAAACGGAGTACAAACCAACCTCATGCAGCAGATGTCTGTTTGTTCCCTTTTTGTGCCAGCTAATGAGCGGCATTTACTGGAAAGGTGGTTTATATTATAGCAAACTCCTGAGTAGTTTGTTCATCTACTTCTTAATACCGAAAATTATGATGTTAATGAAAATGCCGAGCTCTCTCCTGAAACTCCTCCAAGTGAGATTGTGCTATATTATATATGGAGTCATTATCTAAGCCCCAGAAAGTGTTGAACGCGTTTAAGGTGGAGTAAAAATACCCAGTTTTTAGTTCAGAGTCATATTTTCGCTGTGACTGGGATACATAAAATCTAATCGAATGTATTCGCCAGTGAAAGGATCTGTAAGATGTGAGTCACGACGGGTAAAAAAGCAGCTTCTACCACTGCTGTGTAAGTCAAGCCAGTAGTAATTTTATGCAAACAGCAAGTGTTTCCCCCTCCAGGCTTCTTAACAACTGAGCAGCAGAGTTTTAGTGAGCTGGATTCCTCTCAGCAGCTTGGAACAGAAAGTGTGGCAGAGATGCAGTGAAGGGAGAAAAAGGGGGAACCCTGGCAGCGTCTGCAGCCTCAGAGTGAGTCGTGCGTCAATCAATAGCTCCTGCAGTGGCTGTGTTTTCAGAGGGAGCCAGCTCTAAACTTGCAATAACCTCTTTGGCCCGCTGCCATCTGCCACTTAGCAGACAACTCCTGGAGCATCAAAAGAGCGGAGCTCTGCAGCTGAGGTAAGGTCACTTTCGTGGGGGGAAAGCTCCAACTCAAAGGCGCAACTTCAGTTTAGTTCTCCAGCTGCCAATGTTCCTGTAATTATTTGTGTGTTTTCTGTGGGACATCCAGATGTGGCCACACGAGAGAGAGAAATAAACCCATATAAAATCATCATGCTTTCAGATATGTATTTCAACAGCATACACGCTGAGGAGGTGGAAGATGCTGACTGATTCATGGCAACATGACTTATCCCTTTTCCCCCCGTGCACACAAACAGAGGCGCCCGATGATTTAAAGAGACATCACGCTGTGAAGGTAGGCTGCCTTCACAAGAGCAAAAAAAAATCTTTTCTTTTTGTTTCAGTGCTGTTCAAGGATGATCTCGATTGTTCAGATATAACTTCAACCTGCACTGACTGATAATTATTTTGGCCACTTGGGAGTAGCAGAAACAAGTTATTATTATCACGTTTACGGCGCCGTGGCAAACAGTTGCCAATTTACACTTTTCGGATGAATGTGTGCCCAACATTCACTTTCCTTTTAGCCAACTTTGCTGCCGTTTGGTGCCGGTTTCATCAGTAAAAACAGCGGTGTTTGATGAGAGTGTAAAGTTGCTGTACGTGACCAAAACAATGAGCTGAAAGCAATGACAGTATAAAGAATGGACAGAGCCTGAGTGACCCCACCATGGATGTACTGCTTCTTCAGCCTCCCGACTAATCTAAATATCAGCAAAGACGTGGATCATCGGCTGACCTGAGGTGGACCGAATGATGCCTGGGTGCTCTAATAAGCCATATGTAACGGTACTTACCTGTCAATCAAACTTTTAGCCTTAATATAATTTGAACAGGTGAGTTGTATAAAAATTCACCCTCAGTACAGTTGTCATGAATGGGGAAATTAGCTATAGACATGTAAACTGTTTTTTGTACCAGGCTGTAAACATGTTTATTTCTGCTGTGAAGTTGGACATTTTAACATGGGGACTTATGGAGACTGACTTGTTCTGCAGCCAGCCTCAAGTGGCCACTCGAGGAATTACAGTTTTTAGCACTGCCACATTGGCTTCACTTCCCAGTATCAGAGGTTGCCACTTGGTTGAAAGACAGTAGAGGTAAAGTGCAGAGTCAAGTCATAAGTCTCTGTAGGTTCATTACTCGAACGACTCCTTTCACATCCCACATGGTCATTTGATTAATTTTTAATATAAAAATATTGATTATAGCAGCTTTAAACCAATCATACTTATCTTGTTTGAGATCAAACCACTTTTAACGGAGAGGTCTTGAAAATCCCTGATATGATTAGTCAGTGCAGCTTTTAAAGATTTACAATGCAGCAGGGGGAGTCGGGATTTGATGGATAACATAGTAAAAGCTCTGTTATGAAACCAGCTCGTCTAAAAAACAAAGGGATGTATAGAAAAGATCGTATCAAAGAAATTCCAACAATGTTAAACCACAGCATCAAACTCCTGCACAGAGATGACATACTTTCCTTTTTCAGAGTAGCCTGGGGTAAAAACAGCTAGCCAGATGTGGGGGCTCTCATGAGCCACCAGAGTCGGCCACGATTAAAGCCTCCATTGTTGAGGCGGCTACTCAGTGCTGTGCCCAGAAGGTCATCCATGCCAGTTGGAAGGAAGGAAGCTGACAAGGTGAATGAGGAGGCCTTTCGGGTTTAGTTAGCCCAATAAACTCTCGAATATGCTGACTGGTATTGGCAGGCCAAAAAGGACTGCAGCCTCTTTGGTCGTGCAAACAAAAACTGATGTGTAGGATGAACTTGGTGAGTCCAGTGAGAATTTTGGTCAATTTAGTTCTGGCAAGCTGCCGCAGGAAGCAGGGTTCAGTCCAGACTTTTCTGTGGAGAGTGAAGTGCGTCCTCTCTGGTGACACATGGCTGCAACTTTGCATGGAAAGAAACCAGCAGAGGTGCTCTGGGCGGTGTTATCAGGATACGTCTGCCTCCTGGATACATCAAACAGGGAAGGACGCCCCGGGGCCAGACCCAGAACATACACAGGGGACTAAATACCCCTTTTAGCTTGTGAACGCCTCAGGATCACCCAGAAAAGCTGGAGGACATGACTGGGAACGAATAGATGAGTGAAACATAAACATTGGCCATGCAGTATATAACACTATAAGGATACATGTGTGTCAGCTGTGAAGAGAGCAAAGAGATTAGAAGTAGTATTTTTGCAATTTAGGGCCCCCAGTTAGAGTGTAACACCACTGTGTTAAATATGGACAGCTGTACACGTGTATGTATTATGATTATATTACTTATGATCAAAAATTAGCGAGTTGACAAACATCGAGCAAGTACAACAACACAAGACATAGCAGCCAGATAATATACTTACTAGTCCAACAGCAAGAAGCCCAGCTCGGCGTCGGACTTCCAGCTCCAGCTCCCACTCATCCAGCTCCAGTTCTAGCACGACATCGACTCACCTCCCCGTAAGCATTCACCCGCAGCCCAAGCCTGTAAACCTCCACTCCCCGGTGGTCTAGAACACCTGTAGTACAAACACTAACACTCCCCCGGTGCTCTGAGCTCACAGTCCGAGCAGCCCAGCTAACAAACTGAGCTAACATTACCTAACAGCAGCAGCAGTTTACTTTTTCTTTTGGAAACTCACAAAAGAGTTGATGCGCAGCAGCCAGAGGACATCAGAGGGAAACCTGAACACATTTTCTCCATAAAGTATGATCCAGTTTCACCAAAAATCAGTGAAATAGTTGGTGGCGTGTGACTTAAAGCATTACGTACTTCTTGCAGGTGACCGTACCCGGAGTACAAAGTTACAGTTAGTGCAGAGTGGGAAGTTATTTTAAGGTAGAAGACTTACACAATGTTGCTTTAACAGGACGAATGAGCACTGTGAGAACACTGTTTGAATTTAGGCACAAAACTTTAAACACGGTAACTAAAATGTAAATGTCACTGGAAAGATCCAGTTTTTAAATCTACAAAAGTTACGGACATGATAAATGTTTTTATATATGAAACAAACCAAACAGTGAGTAATTTATGGCTTCTGGCAAATATGTACATCCATGAACATTTTTTGTTTGGAACAGTTTCCATTAAAACTAATTGAATTCAGCTTTTTGTGGGCAATAATACATCTTAAGTGCATCATCACTTTGGAGGCTTTAAGAGAGACTCCCACTCAGAAGTGAGCACAGCATGAAATGTGTGGTTCCTTTAATGATGGCATTGAAGTCCAGCTCCTGAAGGCATAAAATAATTATTTTGTGGGTGGATAGCAGATAGAGGGATGATTACTAAATTACCATCCTCCTACTACTACCGCTGCACGGAGAGATACGCTAGGTGCACTTTCACAGATGGTTTCTTGTCCAGCTTCACCAAGTCAGTGTGAAACTTTGACAGGAGAAACTCCAGTGTGCCTCATACTGTATGTCATCCATCCTCCAGAGCAGGCTGAGCCTGCAGACAGATGGCCTCTACACAGGCTGCACAGAGCTGAAAGACAATTTACTGGATAGCTAATCACTAATATTACACAAATACTATGCACGATTCTTATTAAAAGTCTGCTTAAAATATGTGAATGTTAAACCAAAAATCAGGCTCTCAAAGGTTTTTTTTAGTAGCCGATAGTCACACAGAAACAAAGATTGCAGTGTAGTAAATTATTTATTGCATTATTAAGAACATAAATATCACATCATAAGAGTGAGTCTTGATTAAAAAAATGATTTGGGGGAAATGGTAAAACTCGGATCCAGAAATCAGAAATAAAAAAAGGAAATCACATTTCTTTCTTTTCTTTTCTCTTTTTCTTCTCTTAAAGTCCGTGTAAAGTAAGAATAAATGTTCTGAGTTTGTCAGACCAAAGAAGAATTGGGCCGAATTTGAATAAGTAAAAATATCAACAAGTTTATGAAATTAGGTGTCAAAATCAGGTAAAAGTGCGCAGTATTCTCAGCTCCAGGACTGTGGAAGCGTGTCCGCTGAAGCCACACCCACTCATTTTGAAGTGACTGAAACGTGTCAGATGAGTTCAGAAAATCACATGACTAACTTTGAAACACTCAAAGTGTACCTGAATTAATCTCTCTGCTAGGGGTGCAGGAGTATGCTCAGGGTGGCCTCAGCGTGTCATCAAGCCACCCTTTAAGGACCGCCCACAAAAATCCTGGACTGGAAACTGGTGAAAAACTGTTTGAACCTCTAACTCCACATTTCAGATATATATCATTCAAAGTCTTTTCACGTGTTTTCAGCAACTATTTTCCAACATATTTAATGTATTTTGAAAGAAATCTCAGAATTGTCTTTACACAGACTTTAAAGGAAGATCACAGACACACAAAGTGAGACACAAAAACAGAAACAGCATGAACATATTTAACATAAACTACATAAAAAACACGTGTGATGTTACCGGAATGAGCAAACACACAGATTTCAACAGTGAGCAGGAGTTAAATGAGTTTGTTATCACGTTCAGACAGCAGGAAAAGAAGTCTAGTGAAGGCTGTGCTGTATACCTCACTCTGACAGTGATCCAAACTCGTCATCTTTCAGAGCTGAAATGAGAAAATTCAGACAACTGAAGGATCACACAAGATGGCAGCTGCAACAAAAAAAAAAAAGCCCACTATTCATGTGATGTCTAACAGTATTGCTAACACGTGCTTAGAAGCTGTCAACCATGTGCAGAGTACAATTATTCTGATCCATTTCATGGGCCGGTAGTTATTTGGATACAGGCGAGTGACTTCACACAGAAAGTGTCGTCCCATCAGATTTGCGAGAAGCTGCTTTGAGGCTTCTTCTTGCACCGGTGCAGTCAGGTTTTACATGAAGACCCATGAAGTTTTAGTAAAAGGAAAAAATAGACCAACTTAAAAAAAAATACTCTAAAGCAAGTGTAGTTATTACCAAGACTTACTTTCTTTATCACAGTGACTTTGACCCAGACACTTCTGCCTGTTCAGCTATTCTGACTTCATGTTTTTAAGTCATGACTGTTGAATAAATAAAAACTACTCTCACCTGGCTAACAAGGACCAAGAACTGTGAACGAAAAATATAGGAACCCAAACTTCATCATCAGAGAACCAAAAGAAAAACAAATCCCACTGCAGCTGGCCGCTGGTAGTAAATCTGCTGCCAGCACTGAGAAAAATGACCACTATAATGATATTTTCAAACTCGAAGTACTTCAGGAGTTTCTTGAACTCCGCAGAACTTCATGTGGCGTCGAAAGGTTTTCATTTTCGTGCAAGCTAAGCTGATGAGATGCAGAGAGACGCTGCTCCTTGAAACATAATTGATCTCCAGCGATATAAAAACACCAACAACATTCATTTTTATCCCCCCAGAACAGAAAATCCATCTCCAACTGAGAAAATGGATCGCTGTTCATTTTAAATTATGCTAAACTGCCTTTAAAAATTACAATTAGGACAAATTTATACAAGATTCACTAAAAAAAAAAAGCATACATTTTATGTTTTGCGTGTCAGCACAGCCACGTCGTCGGCTAACATGACGCCACTTTATCAGTTTGCAGAGACGTTACGATGACCGTTACACCGGAGAGAATCTGCATGAGTTATGCAGATTATTTTACGGTTCGTTTCCATCAGACTTTGTTTAAAGTCTGCGTTCAGCTGAAGACGGGAGAAGGCACTTGACAACAGTTTGCAGTCAGCTCAGTTTTGAACCTCGCCACCTCGAAGCTAAACGTGTCCCGCGTTTGATTGCGAACCAGCTGACCCGCTGTGATCCATATGCAGCGCGTGTGTCTGTGTCAGTGACCCTGTGTTTTTTCAAATGTAAATCCACTTGTTTGTCTGACTCTTCAATGGTGCTTAGGACATTTAATTTCCATTTTCTGTGGGTTTAGTCAGCGCTGAGGTTGTCCCTGTCAAGGTGATTCACGGCAACAACAACAACAACAGCAGCAAAAACAAAGTGTGAAGCCCGTCTTGCATCAGACAAAATGTATTCAGAAGCACACTTCTTTTTTTTTTTACCCCCTTTTCTCGGGTTGGAATCTGCTTCTCCGATGCCTGTGGCAGCTCGGGGGATGTCAGTGATCTTAGCCTGGGGCAACGTGCTGTTTCAGGGCAGACAACTCATCAAGGTGAGTGACAAGTGTTGGGGCGGGAACGATTCACTCTTCTGCCCCGAGGTGAAAAGTTGCACACTGTAGCTTTAACACTAAATCTTTCAACTCGCTCTTTTTCTGGACAAATCTCAAAGGGTAATGATGTAAGAACTGCCAGGTTATAATCAGGGAAAAGGAGCTTTGAAGTAGTCACAGCTGTTCATTGACATCAGAGAATCCCATTACTCAACAAAATAAGTGCTGGAATGGAGGTTTTTGCTCTTACTTTGCATTGCAGCACTGCAATAAAACACGGCGGAGCTGCATACTGACGCTGGGAGCATCCAGAATATGTGAGCAAACATGTGTTTGTTTGTGACACACTGGATGTTTAATGAGAGTTTCCTCATTTTACTTTCAAAATGGAGTCCAAGCAATCAGTCAGATACTATAATAATCAAGCGTGGCCCTTAAGTACGAGGACAGCAACACACTGTTTGCTCTTTTGGCTCCATACTCTTATTGGTTTGGATGACTGCCAGCTTTCTTGCCGGCTTTACTTTGGTGGTATTCTCCGTGATATCGAAGGAACAGATTGAGTACAAGTTGGAGGAGTCTGCAGTGCGCTGCCAGACCCTGGAAGTTATATGAATTGTACATCCAGATCGTAATGTATATACAGGAGGATTCAGCCGGACAAGGAGAGCGAGTTAAAAAATGGAATTATGTTCCTGCAGCAAAACTTTAAGGTCATCCAAAGAAAATTATTTTGGCATTTCATCCGGAGCTGTATCTCCTATTGAACAATGTGGGAAATAAACAAAATGATGGGGGAAGTGTATTTAATTTCTTTTTGTAGCAGATGAATGATTGTTTAAAACACAGAGCTCAGTATTTGGATTTTTCCACCAACTAATCTAAACTTTTGTAGCGTACGCAGACTTACATAACTACGGCTAAAACATTATTTACATACACCGAAATCAAAACAGAACAGTGTGTCTGCAGTTTACATTAAATAAAGTGGAAATACTTGGCCAAGACACCAACACTGGTACTGACTTAATAAAGTCTCAGAGCTGAAGAAAATAACTAAAAATGATAATGTACCATAATGTTTCTTTTCTTGGCTCTGACCAGTTTATGACTCCGGATGTCTGGACTGATTTGTTAACTGATTGGTTGGTTTCGAGACGGGTTAAATCTGTCGACAGTCGTTCACGCTACTGATGGTATAAAGAACGGACGGCGTATGTGTGACCCACAGGTTTTTGAAGATCTGGTTGTTGCCATGTTGGCAGTCCTGCCTCATTCACCCCCTCGGCAAAGACGTGGATCATCAGTGGAGCTGAGGCGGGCTGAATGAAGCCTGGGTGTTCAAACAAGCCATCTATAATGGCACCATTGTGTCAATCAAAGTGGCCATGCTGTAAATTATGCACAAGTTTAAGCCTTAATATAATTTGAACAGGTGAGTTGTATAAAAATTCACCCTCAGTACAGTTGTCATGAACGGGGAAATTAGCTATAGAGACCAAAACTGTTTTTTGTACCAGGCTGTAAACATGTTTATTTCTGCTGTGAAGTTGGACATTTTAACATGGGGACGTATGGAGATTGACTTGTCCAGTAACCAGCCTCAAGCGGTAAATCGAGGGTTTACAGTCTGACACTTCCACATAGGCTTC
The DNA here is from genome assembly GCA_946959425.1 of Argyrosomus regius. NCBI lineage: Eukaryota > Metazoa > Chordata > Actinopteri > Sciaenidae > Argyrosomus > Argyrosomus regius. The sequence goes on from OX336893.1 coordinate 6,990,518, forward strand.
ACTTCCCAGCCACAGAGGTTGCTGAACGAACCAAGTAGAAACAATGGCCTGGTCAAAAATCCCGCCCTAGGCTATGTACTCGGATTTCCCCACCAGTCAGTCAGAACTGAAGAAGTCTCTTGGATGAGAGGTGAACATCTACATGGATCTACAACCAAGTTGCCCCAGATTTAACCCTTCTCAAAGAAAGATGCCCTGGACGACTGAGAACCTTCACAGATGACTGGTTGGTTAGATGTCAGAGGGTGCTGTAGCCATGTTCAGTTTAATTATATGAGAACCAGAGAATTAATTTATTGTAAGTGTTGATGTGTTATGGAAACTTCCCAGCAAGCATCTGGCCGACCCTTTTAGCCTTTTCATTATCTCGTCCGACTTCTGCCACTGGGGTCAACGGTTCTGCTACACATACTACGATGAAACTCAAGTTGAGATCTACAGGTCTGCTGAGCATCTTGATAAAATTTGGACGTGCATTATAAAACAGCTGGATCCCGCAACAACATCTGTAGACGGCAACTGTATTGGAGTGCTGCTAAACGCTGTGGCTGAGTTGAAGAAGTTACACTGTCGGGGCGCTCATCGCTCATCGAGGTTGACTTTTGCTATTGCTATCTATCACTGACTATTTTTTTTCCCAAAGATGGTTTCTGTCATTTTAATTAGTTCTTGTCACACTCATGTGCTCAAATGTTCATTTTTCTGATAATTTTTGATTGTAATGAGTTGTTTGATGCTATAAAAAGCTGACAGCTGAGCCCTGCTCGTGTACGGACGAGACCTTGATACGATGGTTTCAACCCCGATCACTACTGTGCAGACTCTGGCTCCAAATTATGTCACCAAATTATGGATATTTTGGCTTCATTTTTGTTCAGTGGCGACACGTCATCCATCTTTATATACAGTCTACGGTCCAGCAAAGCATTTAAACAGAAACCTTTAAGAAGAACAATAAACTATAACTGCTCGTCTTATCTGTAAATATCTAAAAAGCATTTTGTTTGTTTGCACTTAAAAGATGCAGTTTGCCAAATCCTGAACCGATAAACCCACTCGCTGTAATATCAGTAGAACCAGTTGGTGTGTTCGCATCCACGGAAATATCTAGAGCAGCTTTGTGTCAGACAGTTTCCAAAATGTCCCCAAAAAGTGGAGGGTTAAATACTTTTGAGAGTGAAGAAGAAAAAGATGAATAAATAAAAAGATTACATAACGTCTTATCAGCATACTGAAAATGTTCTGAAGAGAAACAGATGTCTCAAAAACTCCCACACTGAACACCCCCCTGCACCGCCGTGTTACACCCACACAGGTGTTTTCACTTCTGTCGCCTGATTAGACCTCTCCTCAGGACTGTGTGGGCGACTACAGACTGAATTAATTGAGGTCTCCGTCTTTGTTGTACTTGTTAGACCAGGACAACTTTTGTCTGTGGTCCAAAGGCCTTTTTTTTTTTTTTTCTCACAGCAGACAGTTTGACCTGTCACTGCGGGAAAAGCACGAATGTTACTAATGACATTTACGATGACTCCGTTTCTATTCAAGTGTCTCGTTGAGTCATGATGGAAAGACATCAGGGGTCCGGTCGAATAGTCTATTTATCTATCTGTCCCAGAAATATTTACATAGCGCCGTGATAAGAGCCGTTCAAATTCTTTAAATGTTAAGGAAAAGAGCTACAATGCTTCCTTTCTTGTCTCCTTTAGCACAGGATACACCGGACCATCCTCTACGAAAGGAAAGGAGACAATGCCGTCTCACAATTCCGTGCGGCAGCAACCAGAAAAAATGGATGCACAGTTTGGTCATTCACAACCAGACATTAAAAAACATCACTTTATTAAAACAGTGTGATGCAGACTGCAGCAGAGAGAGAGGGGGAGAGTGTGAATCTGGACAGACGTGTTGAAGTGATATATAAACATTGATCATGAGGTCTGATTTACTCTACAGGTCTGTAGTTCATCAGTACAGACTGCAGTCTGTTAACAGGCAGACAGACGATATGAAACCTGCCCTGTGTCCTCACTGTGCTGCTTTAAAATAAACTGATGAACTGTTTGTGTCAAACCGTCTCTAACTGTGACATCCAGCGTCCTGCAGATCATTGTTACTGATCATCATTACACAAGTTACTGTTGATTATTAATCATCCATCTTTTGCCATAACTTGCTAATATGTTTATATATGAGTGGACAGGAGGGTGAGCACGACCGTCCATTCTCTTTTAATTCTGACGTCAATAATGAAGTCATATTTTTCGCCGTGTTGTCCGCGTTTATATATCCTGCATGAAAAACACAGGAAGAAGTATCTCAGATGTGCCTTTTGTAGTCCATCTTCTGAAATTTGTAGTTTCACCACAGATCACGTCAATAACATCCACCATCGCATAATGAGGTAGCTTAGCGTAAGTGCAGTCAGATTCTCTGAACACCGCAGACGTCCTCATGAACTCTCCTTCACATCTTTCCTTGACCTCGATGGAAAACGTCACAAGGTCGAGGAAAGATGTGAAGGAGAGGAGGTGTGCTTAGGAAAGGACATAGGAGGTAACTTTTTTGACCATTCGACCGTACCCCAGGACCCTGAAACTGAAGTCAGCTAAATAGAAGTCATCTAATCACTCATTATTATTACTCACACGTGTGACACATCAAAATGTCTTCTGTAAAAAACGGCCTGATGAGTTTGGTGACCTCGTGTAATTCCCAGCATTGCGTTGCTCGCTCCAACATTCGACTTCGGGATAATTGAAAACACCTGCGAGGGTGTGAGGTCGTTGCTAAAGCTGCTAACAAAAAGAGTTCAGCTCCATAAACACTCAAACATCCTGCGTTTACACTCCAAGTCATTGAATTATACATGAAGCCGAAACATCAAACTCTGCGTAGACAACAACGCAGAGTTTGATGTTTCAGCTTCATGCAGCTGTCTGTATACCGGTCCCTGAGGTTATATACAGAATGTTTACGTAAAAAGTTATTCTTTCAAAAATCTTCTTTACATCATCTCACTTTTATTCACCCGCAAACATTTTCCCCCTAGAAAGATCGAAGTATTTAAATAGATCAAAAATACATTAGAAGTGCATTCTTAGTGTTTGTTTGCAAACCAAACACACCTTTCTAAAGCATCTATTCACATATTATGAACAGATCAGCAGACTAGAGACAAAAAGAGGGTAAGCATGTTGTAGTGTGCATCGGTCTGAAAGTCTTACAAACCCTTAGAGACTTTGTCGGACCCCCACAGAGAGAGAGAGACAATCCTTTAAGGTGAGATGTGCGTCTTCTAAGGCTTACTGGAACTGTGGCTTTGCTCCATTGTGTTGAAGAAGAGACAGATTCCTGCAGTCAGCAGCAGGTGCATGGACTCATACAGTAATTTGGGTGAAAAGACGCTCCATATGAAGAGATGGTACCGCAGAACAGTTACCAACACAATGTAGGCTGCAGCTGGCACAGACCTCAGCAGGGCCAAACAGTAGCAGCCATGGCCGACTGCAACCGGGCTCCTGCGGAGAGGAAAAGGATTCATTAGAGGCGGAGGGAAAGCGCAGCAGAGAGCAAAGCTGTGAATAAAAGGCAAACTTTCTGTAGAGCAACACAGAAAAGTTTATATGTGAACCGAGGTCATCATAAGCTGCTTAATGTTGAATCAGTAAAGCTGCAGATTGTTTGATGATTCATAACCAAGGCTACATTTTCACACTTTGGAGTTGTTTTTTTTTTACCTTACGCATGTTCCCAAGAGAAGAGCCTGATCCAATTATCTTCTCACAATAATACAGATTGCTGGCAAATTCTGATACAGAAGTTAATGACTTTAAAAATCCGCACGATGGGAGGAGGGACGCAGCGAGGAGATTAAGAGATGAAGATGTAAAACCAAACACACACACACACACACACACACACACACACACACACACACACACACACACACACACACACAATGGATGCACTACACTTCATCTCTGACGCACCGAAACACAAATGCGTAAATTAACACAGGGACATTGTTCATTCAAACAGGCAGAGTCCCAGCTGAGGGGGAGGAACTTCAAGCCTTTTCCCAAGAGAGACAAGAGAGGTAGGAGACATGGGAAGAAGTCCAGTTTGGAGGTAGAAAATCAATCAAAGGGCCAGTTTAAAAGACTCGCACACAAACACAACGCTCATTTCTCTAAAGACACACAACGCCGGATAATCAATAACGAGCTTCTGAATGTTCGACAGAGGCACACAGGAAAAGGAAAAGTTATGCATTCGTTGTTATGCTGCCCTCGTGGTCAGTGACATTTGAGCCAAATTTTAGCCACCAATTACATTCTGGAGACGTTGGGCAGTTCATTAGGATGAAAGAGGGAACTGATGCACCTGAGTGCCCCTAAACATAACAAACTACCAGTTTTATCCAGTTTATTATAGTTATTCCCTCTAATGACTTATTTAGGAGTGAAAACAAAGATATGAGTGTTCACACGTGACTGGTGATAATGTTAATATTGTGATGGCTCTGTTGCAGAGTGATTTCTGTCTTTCTGTGTGTTACTGACAAACACACCCCATCTTAACTTCAGTTTTGTTTGTTTAGGTTTTCTTTCCGTTGTTTGATTTTGTTAAATGATAAATTTATTTAGTTTTTGTAGCATTTTCTAAAGATATTTTTGGGGCTTTATTGGATAGAGACAGCTGAAGAGTGAGGATGCGAACCCTGGGCTGCTGCGGCAAGGACTGACCCTTCGTACATGGGGCGCACACGCTACCTACTGGGCTAACCGGTGCCCTGTCAGCATGTTTTGATACAGTACTGATTGTATAAATGGAAAGGTTGTCATGACGTCACTGGTCTTTGTTAGGGTTTCCCTGGGGATTCCCGATAGTGCAACCTTTGTGTCCAACAGCAGGAAATAGGCACTTTTGTGTAAATACGAGGTAGAGATGGAACCATTACTGCTAATGATGTTGGTGAGTATAATGTCATCGTAACTTGGAGGAAAATGGCGTGTGCTCTTGAGCTAAAGTGAACACTCAATTGGTAAAAAACCCACCGTGCATTAGCAATCAGTTTAAAGGTTAAGCTCTTCAACTAATGGTAAATTCCCCAGAGTGGCTGTTTCATAAACAGCTTAAGTTTAATTCTGTGTTCGACCTCAAAGAGCTACTGAAACATTTATGTGCGAACTCAGGGGTCGGGTTCTTCATTTACAGGTGTTACTCTGTTATCAGCAAACACTGACAGGTGTCTCCTACAAACAGGTACATCACTGATTAACTGAGCTTCAGTAGATCTGTAGCTTTCACATGTTAGTTCAATGTTCCAGGCTGTGGCTGCTTTGATATACAGTATGTTGGTGTTCATGTTTGCTGCTTGTGAAACAATGTAAAACTGACACTGCCCCAACTCTGACTGACTTCCTTCAGTCACTGTCCTTCGGTACACTGCATTTAAACTCAATGCACTTTTAAACTCACAAAGCAGCAAGTTGCACAAAGGATCAACTGTTGTGTTGTGCCTCCTCACAGCTCTCCACACTAAGTAAATTCAAAGAGCCAATTCAGCTTCTTGGAAACCGAGTATACAGTGAAAACCTAAATATATACGAGGACCTGAATCTTCTTTTTACCGTTTGTATTCCTGTCAGAATATCTGACTTTTTTCTTCCCTGATTGGCTAGTTTGGAAGGTCTACAGTGATGATGTGCACTAAAACAATAAAATCCAAATTATGAGACTGCTTTAAGTAGAATTTGAGTGTATCAAGGGAGACCCGTTGAAAAGCTATTGATCAAAGTCCATTTCCAGTACTTGCCCTGTGGTCGAGATGCTGATGGTGCAGAGTGAATCCTAAATGAGCTCCAGTGCATGAGGCTATTTTAGAGATTCATTTGTCACTATGTCTAAGTGCATATTACAGGTGGGGTTTCTGTGGAAAGCACCACGCTATGAATAATAACAAAGAAAGATGGTCATGTATCCTGCACTGTAAAGCTTAGAAGGATTGAATGTGACGCTGCAGAGTTCAGTGCAGCACTACAGAGTTTGTAACACTCACATTATTAGATACACCTCTCTAGTACTGGGTTGGACCCTTGTATATTGACCCTTTTGGTCATATTGTTTAATCCCCCTATCCACACCAGCCCCATTCTAACCTCTCTTGGGCCCTATGCCAAATGCATAACGCCCACTGCCCGTAATTTAGGAGTAATTTTTGACTCAAACCTCAGCTTCGAAAAACATATTAATAAAGTAGTTCAGTCTTGTTTCCTTCATTTCAAAACCATCTCCAGAATCAAAAAATCATTTCCCGCTCTGATTTAGAAAAAGTCATACATGCTCGATATTCTCCAGACTGACTACTGTAACTCCCTTCTCTCGGCATAAATCAGAAATCACTCTCGCCTCCAACTTGTGCAAAATGCAGCAGCTCGGCTTCTACTGGTTTTAACAGACGACAGCACATTACACCGATTTTAGCTTCTCTTCATTGGCTCCCTGTTCGTTTTAGAATTGACTTTAAGATTTTACTGATCACTTTTAAGGCACGTCAGGGGCTGGCTCCAAGTTACATATCAGAGATATGACACCTTACGAGCCGGCCCGCAGCCTCAGGTCCTCGGGTGGTTTCCTTCTGGCTGTTCCAAAGTCGAGGCTCAAAACTAAAGGTGACCGGGCGTTTGCTGTCAGGGCCCTCGACTCTGGAACGCCCTGCCTGAGGACTTAGGCTTGCAGAATCAGTGAATTCCTTTAAGTCACTTCTAAAACACATTTTTATAGACTTGCTTTTATGTGATGTTTGTCTTTTTTACCTTGTTGTTTATGTAATTTATGCATTTCTTGTTGGTTCTTCTTTGCCTGAGTATTTTATTTTATTTTTATTTTGTTTATGCTTGTCTGTCAAAGCACTTTGTAAACGCTGTTTTTAAAGGTGCTATATAAATAAAGGTATTATTATTATTATTATTATATTGACATGATGGCATAATTTGTTGGCTTGTTCATCCATGATGGCATCTCCCGTTCCACCATATCCCAAAGGTGCTCTAATGCATTGAGATGTGTTGACTGTGGAGGGCATCTGAGGACAGTGAACTCATCATCATGTCCAAGTATCCAGTTTGAGATGATCTGGGCTTCCTGACATGGTGTGTTGTTCTGCTGGAAGTAGCCATCAGAAGATGGGGATGAAGTAATGAACATGGTCAGCAACAACACTCAGGTAGGCTGTGGCGTTTAAATAATGCTCAGTTGGTACTAAGGGGCCCAAAGTGTGCCAAGAAAATATTCCCAACACTACTACCCCACCACCACCAGCCTGAACCGTTGACACAAGGCAGGATGAGGTCTATGTCAACTTCTGACCCTACCCTCTGAATGTCGCAGCAGAAATCGAGACTCATCAGACCAGGCAACGTTTTTCCAATCTTCTATTGTCCAAAATATTGGTGAACCTTTCATGTTCTTAGCTGACAGGAGTGGCACCCTATGGGGTCTTCTGCTGCTGTAGCCCATCTACTTAAAGGTTCGACTTGTTGCTCGTTTAGAGATGGTCTGTGTATCTTGGTTGTAACAAGTGGTTATTTGAGTTACTGTTGCCTTTCTATCATCTTGAACCAGTCTAACCATTCTCCTCTGACCTCTGGCATCAGAGAGCTGCCGCTCACTGGACTCAGACCATTCTCTGTAAACTGTAGAGATGGTTGTGTGTGAAGATCCCAGTAGATCAGCAGTTTGTGAAATACTCAGACCAAGAAAACCAGAACAGAAACAACCATGCCACGTTCAAAGTCACTTAAATCACATTTCTTCCCCGTTCTGACGCTTGGTTTGAACTTTCAGTTTCATTTGCAACTCCTCTATTCTCAGGAAAGGATGATGGAGATCATTATAATCAAATCTGAGCGCTAAATGACATGTTGGGAGGTCACAGAGTCAATTTCTGATAATCTTTATTGCCCACGTTCAATTTCACGGCAGGTCAGCCATGAACCAAAGCGTTGGATGGACGAATGGATCAACATCATCTCTAGACACTGCTATGAGCAGCACAAAAATGATTTAAGATGAGTACAACTTGTTAATCTGGACTACTGAAATGTTAAACATATCACATTCAAATGTGGGATAAAGGAATATTAAAAATATAAATCATGCATGGGTATATACGCCCTCTGCAGCCTCATTTCTATGAGACATTTTTACATAAAGTGGTGGTGACTTTTGAGTGCAAGGCCGTCGCCTTCTGTCACCGGAAATTTAAACAATTTAAGCAGGTTAATCTAACTGTTTTCATACAAACACCTTCCTCTGTCTACATTACAAGAGCATTTAAGTTTTGGCTCCATCAGCAGGGCAGCTGTTGCCCGGCCGCAGACCTCATCACTCAGCACTGTGCAGGGACCTCACGCTGAGGGGAAGCTGTAGTTATTGGCTACATTCACACACATACAGCAACCCTGCTGCTACTGGCCTCTCTCTAGTTCAGGTCTTACACTAGGTTAAACGGTTTACATGCATCTTTGATATCCTGCAAGTGAGTCTCTTGTTGTTGTCGTGGATAAAGCAATTAACGAATATACCTGTGCACCTGCACTGTCCCACCCAAAGAGAGGATTCAGGAGGAAGAAGTATAAAAACAGCACTCAAAAGTAACTGTAATAGTGCCTGACTGAAAACTGGATGGTATTTCTACCTGTAATTATATACTTAACATTTATTATTTGATCAAAGAGGAGTTTATACTACTACCTCTTGGAGTAACAGAAACTGGACCACTTTTAACTAACACGTCAGCACATTTTATTCACAACATTTAGCTAACTATTTCAAATCTGTATTTATAACCTATCAAAAACTATTTCAGTTCATACCTGTTAACTATTTTAACTGCTTATTCATTACGTTTAGCTATTTATCCAATAAAGTGTAACTAAACCAGCTAAATTTGAAAAGCAAATTTAAAAAATGTGGCAGAGGACAGTCACTATAGGTGGCTAGTGATAGACCATCGCTTGGTGTAGCAGGAATAAAGCTGGGGATGGAGGTTGGTGACAAAAAGCTGCCACCATATGTCACCTGCCTCCGAAAGCAGCCAATAGCGAAATACAAATGCAAAAGTTGAGTTTAAACCAGTAGAGGGAGGTAGATTTACATATTTAGAGCACAATGTGAAACATTGAAATATTTTAAATGTTAGACAGCAACACTAACTACCCGTACATAGTGTTTTTAACCATTTATGTATTACCTTAACTTAACCCTAATTTATCTAATTTATCTCATCCCTAATTTAACCATCCATTAGTTATAGCCCGTCAGTGATTTGTTTCTTTTAACAGGGCATTATGGTCCAAAGTAAAAATCTGTAGTCATTACTCCCCTAAAATATTGTGGCTTGGTCTGGTGGTATATTTTCAGCAGTGCAGTGTGCTGCTGAATGATCATAGAAATGTGATAAAAACTACAGGCAGCACTGTGTCTCTATGATCTTCTCGCTATTCCATGACTTCATGTTGCTGCTTGTCACTTTGATTATGGAGGCGGCACTCATACACAGATATATAAGCTACAATACAGTGCAGAATTGAGTATTTATAGGATATAGTTACATAGATCCAATATGAAAATATGAAAATCTTTCAGTCACATTTAGCTGAGTTAATGAGCCATGCTTTCCACGTGGAGTAACCCCAGGGTACAAAAAACCTTGGCTGGATATCACAGCAATAGAGCTACTTTTAAAAAGACACTTACCTGTCTCTCTGTGAGCTGAGATGGCAGACGAGGTGACACGCCCAAAGCAGGGGCCCTGCGTAAGTGCTAAGGGCTGTTAAGAAGATGGCAGGTGCTTCTACGTAACTTTCCAGCCCAACGAAGCCGACTGAAATGTCGACGGTGGCAATGTTGTTGGAATTGCCCTGCAGGAACACAAAGAAAGCTTATTTTAGCATCGCCACGGGCACAGGAATAACTTACCCTGTATACAGACAAAAATGAGTACACAAAGATCTGTGGGTGAAGCTTTGTAAGCATTTCAGAGCTGTAAAGAACTAGCCCTTTGCTTTATCATCATTACTCTGAGCTTCTGGCGACTTCCCAGCGGCACACTTGTTTGTGTTTTCCAGTCCCTGACCGGAGCAGCACGCACAGTTTTCTGTCTGGAGCTGGACTCTTGTTAGAGCCACTCAGACTACTGTGTATGTGTGCATATGTGCATGTGGCCAGCACACACATTTTGTTTTTTAAACAACAGTATATTTCTGGCTTAAGCCAAGCCCAATGTGCATGCACTCGGAGTGAAAATATCAGACTTTTCTAACGTTATTTTCTTTTTTCTTGTTCAGAGGTTTCATCTCAAGCTTTAGAATGTTATATCACTGCAATGCGTTGAGGATTTATCGCCACAATATAAAGAGTATTTGGTTCTGTAAATGTGGGAGATGACAACAAAAAGAAATGCTGAAATGCAATAATATAACGCAACTCAAAAAAGGCAGAAAGCTGAATAACTATGCCGCAATGTAGAAATATGATATAGATTTTTATGTAGTTGTATCCCCACAAGCTCAACAAGCATGTGAGAGATCATTAAAGAGAAGCACTGTCACATCTGCTGCTATCTCTCCCTACAAAGTTCTGATTGGATGATTTACAGTATCTCATTTTGCTTAAAAAATTCAATTTCCTTGTCTATAACAAGTGATAATTACATTTAGAATGCACTGTGATTGTAAGGCTGCGGCACGTATGATCAAAAATGACTTTTCTTTGTGCAAAGATGCAAAGATGATCCATAAGCAGCATCACATAAAATGTATTTCCCCTCTGTGCAGACATCTCTCATCACAGATGAAGAGAACATTAACAGCTGCTTCCATTTTAAACAAACACACGGTGAATATCAGTGAGCAGGTTTCAAGGCTGCATATGGATATTTTCTGCTTGCTCGCTGACATCCTGCTGTGATCATTCATATGTATGTATATAGGGGTGTCATTCTCCGCAATCAACAAACGTATCGCCTATGGAGAAAAAAAAAAAGGAGTGCAAAATGTTTTATGACTGAATATCAAGAAAAAAAGTTTGCATCTCTGCTTTTTCGCAGATGATGCGGTTCTGTTCGGCTTCATCAGACCGTGACCTTCAGTCAGCACCTCCCTCCAGTCTGAGGCCGTGGTGCTCTGCTGGAAAATGGTGGAATATTTACTCTGGGTTGGGAGTGAGTTGCTGCCCTCGGCAAAGGAGTTCAAGTATCTTGCATTATTTTTTACGAGGGATGTGTTGGTGCAGCGTCAGCAGTATTACAGACGCTGTACCGGGCCGTTGTTGGGAAGGCAAAGCTCTCAATTTTCCAGCCCATCTCCGTTCCAGTCCTCATCTTTGGTCACAATCTTTGGGTAGTGACCAAAAGAATAAGACTGCAGATACAAGTGGCCAAAATGAGTTTCCTACACCAGGTGGTGGGGCTCAGTCTTAGGGAGTTCAGACATCCAGAGGGAGCTCGCTGAAAGGAGCCAGTTGAGGTGGTTCTAGCATCTGATGCCACATGGGCGTCTTCCTTTGCAACTGGGAGGAGACCCCGAGGCAGACCGAGAACCCACTGGAGGGAGTATATAACCCATCTAGCCTGGGAACGCCTCATGACCCCCAAAGGAGCTGGAATGTGTTATTAGGGAGAAGGATGTCTGAAGCATCAAGCGTCCCGTTAAACCTGCTGCCACCGCAACCCAACTCCGGATAAGTGGAAGAAAATGGATGGATCAGGCAAAAGTGATAACATACAACGTCTGAATACTGATGTCTAAAAGTGATGTTCAACCTGACTAGTGTGTGTGTGCACCAAACTACATCACCTAACAGAAATATCTCCTCTAAGTTTGCTGTATGCCAGCTCAGTGAAAGAGCCCATCTTTCAGTTCTGAGCTCTGAAAACCTCCAAGTGATGAGTTGCATCTGAATTCATACCTGCGGGGTGACTCGTCCCTACGCATGCAGCAACAACCTGGCTCATTTCTAAAGACCTCCTTGCTCCTTTACTGACCATCTGGTGATAAATCCACAGAAAATCCACTGCAAAGTCTAACTCGTCCATCACTCCAAAAGATCAAGACGGCCAAAACGTCTCCTGTGAGACGGTTAATTCATCATGTGATGTGATTTAACTTTTTTTGTGACACTGGCAACTGTCTACATCTGAGGTTACCTGGAACCCTTCCCATAATCTTCTTGTGTTTTTGTGTGTTCGGATGCCAAAAAAACAAGGACACTTTGAGAACAACAGCTTTCTGCCAATATTTAGAATAAAACTTCTGAAGAAACACAACAGAAAAAAACGAATACGGTTCTAGACTCTACAATAATATCTCACAACTCCCAGAGCTCGCTGATCAGCCGTAACTCGCTGATTAGATTTTAATTCGACATAATTTTGATTGTTTCTGCATGGCACTACTTTTGTTTCAGAACAGCAAACTTAAACCACATATGTTACTGCTTTGCAGATCCATTATGGTTCCAGCTTCGTTGGGAACGTTATTACTCAAAGGTCTGTAATTACATGCCTGGGCGCCTACACTGAAAATTGTCTGGTGGCGGTCTATTCCCGAGCCCATCAAAGTATTAATGACCCAAGGGTGATGACGGTTATTAAATTGTTAGCGATGTAGATGTTCCGTCTTGACAACAATACACATCTGCTAACCAAATATCTGTCTAGGGTGGAGGTTAAACCAATAGGAAGGGATCATGTCTGCCTTTGAGGAACAATCATAGCTCATAACACCGTAACACCTCAACAGGAAACAACTAGTCCATTTCACCTTCATGCCAGAGCTGCATGGAAGTAATATAATTTACACACTTCCTCTTGCCCAGAACTGTGCCGATTACAGTATCCAACACTTTATCAGTGGTGATAGCTTTCCTAAATGTTGCTACACTCCGTGTCAGAGCGTTAAATTAGATGTCTCTTACAATCAGACAAGAAAACCTCGCTGTTTTGTTGTTCCCTGAAGTTCCATTTACAGATACGGGATGTGGTGACTTTGGCTCTGATACGCATCTTCAATCCTCTGTCCGTTCGGCGTCAGCGCCGATACATATTGCAGTTTGTGAAATGGGTTGTACTTTGTAAACTGGTAATGGCTTAATGATTGTTTTTTAACTGCAAGATTTATTTTATAGATTTACAGCAGAATTTTACTGATCTGGACCACAGTCAAAGTTTATTTGTAGAGGGAGGTTTCAAAGAAGATTGTCTGGCTTTGTGTCTGTACATGGCAGTAATTGCAGTTATCTTATGTTCTCTAGCTGTGGCTGACTGAGGTGAACTCTCTGAGTCTGTCTGACAATGTGCCCTGCTGTCTTTGGTCACTTTAATTCAATGGGAAACTCCCTAAAACAACTCAGTGTGCTAACTTGTGATAGATCCAACTTGTCTTGACTTAATCAGGGTTGGAAATAAGGTCATAGATGTATTATTGATACACTATAAACGCATATACAGTACATTCCTGTAAACAAAGGGGGTTGTCATTAATAAGTTTAACAGATGGGTTTGATCATGCCTGATTTTGGACTTCCCACATCCAATAGATATCATTATTGTTGCTTACCTGAAAGTAAAAGAAGGCCTGACCAAACCAGTAATGCATGATGGTGGTTTGTGCTGCGTCATAGTGGAGTTTCTTCCAGATAAACTGAGCCATGAGCGTCTGGATCAACAGGCAGCAGCAGAGGACCGGCAGGTTGTGAGCACGAAGCAACAGCGAAACCAACAGAACCAAGCCACTGTAAATCTCCCATAACCCCCTGCTCTTCAACTTGGCATCTGCTGTGATGATCTGGGATCGCAAAAGGTCCTTGGTGCCGGTGAAGAGGATGCCCAGAATGAAGACGTAAACAAAGCGGGCCTCCACTGTTCCCCTAAAAAGAGAAACATTTCAGACTGTCATTTTTTTTTTTGTATTTGCAGGAAGCCAGTATTGATTTTCCTCTACAAAACCTCCTCGCTCAATATTCAAGTAATTGTGGTAAGTGACTCTGGGATGAGGATTCTGGCAGCCTCGCTGTACACGTCCATGCATTTCAGCAATTAAAATATCCAGAAAGGTTTTGGGACATGATGAAAATGATTTAATTCAGACTTGATCTACCAAATGATAAAACTAAAACGTTTTTTATCAAATAAAGGTGACAACAAAAGCTGTAAAACAATGACAAAAGCAAACTATACACAGAACCCAAAACAATAACCTTCTGAAAAAGAAGACAGATAGTCTACACCTGGACAGCTAAGCAGTATCACACTCCAGGGTCGTGATGTCGCATTGAATATCAGCACGACTGACTCAGTCGTAGGCATAAGGCTGCAGGCCAAATGCCAAAGTTAATCACAGCATGCTGATGTTAATTGCTGATTGTAATCATGTATGGAACCAGTGAAATAAAAGTCTGTTGACAGTCGCTTTGGTGGAAATATCAGTTCTTTTATCATCTTGACGTTCTGATAAAATGTTTGTTTTTGTTTATATATTATCGAATGGTAGGTGCGTACTCTTCAGCACCAAACATGGAGCAGGAAACCGGTTATACAGTTTAGCTTTATGGATTATATTGATGCCAAATTAACAAAAAGACTGTCGACATATAACTTATTTTAATTTGTGCTTTTAAGGTTACATGTTTTTACGGACACGTAAGGAATTGTTAAAATGTCATATCTCTTAAAGGGAGTTTGGTGTAATAATTCAAGTTTAATTCAAACTTCTAACATTTTGTCAACACACACACAAACACTAGATAACTGTTAATTGTGTTAAGGCTGTCTGACGTTGACTGCTGTTAGTTAGTTATTGGTTCGATGAATGGTTGTGTATTGATTACTGACGCTGGCTAATCAGGTTTATTATCAGCTGATCATATTTAGTTTCTAACGCAGCATGCAGTGTGTGTGTTTTTAAACTACTCGTAGGAATATGTTCATCTTTTGTGGTGTAAAGTTTGTTTAAATCTAAGATAGATGACTGTTAATGTAACGTTAATCTACAAAGTTCACTACTTTGATTAATTTCATATTCCTTGCTCATGTTAGTATTTCTTATATTTCTGTAACTCATAACCCTTATTTCATTCGGCTTGCAGTGTGTCAATGTAACATTAATAATTTAAAAGGTATGAGACTCAATGACTCGCCTGAAGGAAAACAGACTTTCTCACACCCATCACTCTGTCCATTGTGTTTTCTGCATCTCAACAATTTCAGAAACACCATTATCATATTTTTAGTGTATTTAAAGATCATATGACTTTTTTAAAGATGCTACTGACATCGAAAGCTGCATTTCCACCCAAAGTACCCATAAGTTATAGTTCCAGGAACGACTTTTCAAGGAACCAAAAGGTTCCTTCAGCCCATCTTCAAGATCCACGAAGATGAGACAAACAAGTCCACCGATGAAAAATTGACCACTGTACTACACTACAGCACAATGATGACGCCGCATTGTTGGTCCATCCGTCATATGCTTTCTGCTTTAACCCCATGTTGATGTGTTAAAAGCTCAATGAACAAAACTAGTTTGCAGCTACAGACTTTTAAAAGATGGTAGCTGAAATATAATGCTGCGATTACATTTGGAAAGTACTTCTTCCTGAGCGGGGACTTTTTGGGGAGTGAAATAATGGACCTGAAACTTAATTTAGACCGTGGAGTTCCTCCAAAGGTTCCAATTCCCTGGGGAAAGTACCTGTGGTGGAAACTCTGCTAAAATGATCTTTTCTGAATGCAGTACCACAGGTTGAAAATAGTACGGCTAACAAGAGTGGTAGTGAAACATCTCAGACTACAGCCTATTCTTAGAGATCACAGGTATGTATATTATTATATGCATGTAATGGCTGACTTGGAATACTAAAAACCTTTTTTATTTCTAAAGTGCCGTTTTGAAGCTCAGTGCGATGGATCTGGCCACCACCATCTTGGCAGTCCTGGCTCTGCCGCCTCCCGGCTAATCTAAAAAGCCTTAATATAATTTGAACAGGTGAGTTCTATAAAAATTCTCCCTCAGTACAGTTGTAATGAACAGGGAAATTAGCTATAGAGACCAAAACTGTTCTTTGTACCAGGCTGTAAACATGTTTATTTCTGCTGTGAAGTTGGACATTTCAACATGGGGACTTATGGAGACTGACTTGTTCTGCAGCCAGCCTCAAGTGGCCATTCAAGAGACTGCAGTTTTTGGCGCTTCCGTATTGGCAGGTAATCTAAGTGAAAAAATTGTTGTTATTGTTTAATATAGTTATAATTGCTCACTCTTATTTTGGTGTTAGCATATCAGCAAGATATAAGGCCTGTGTCCTGTGGTGCACGACAGTAAGTCTGGGTTTAAAGTCTGAAGCTACTACAAGGTTAAAAAAGGTTCTTCTCCTCCTAAAAGGCTTACTCCACAAAAACCCTTTTCCAACTATCAATAATTTATATGCTCAAAAAGTCCCAAATTGAAGCTTTAAAGGAAAAGTGCTTTCGATTATGAAGGCAATTACATTTAGCCTAATTTCCATTTCAGGCATTCAGCATATGCTCTTATCCACAGAAACTTACATGAAATGATTTTTTTTCTCTTTAAATCTGTCCTTTAATTAACTTACATGTATTAATATTTGTCCAAAAAAGAGGAATGAGTAAATTAGCCGGAATAAAACAAACCAAAAAAGACATAAAAAGAAGTATAAGTTGTTTTATTCTATTTATTCTCTTTATAATGGATACAGGGGAAATAAAAAGCATCAAGAGCTAATGAAGTTTAAGGAGCCACTGAATTGTCATGTTACAGCCTGAGGAAACTGAGGCTTTTAATTGTGTTATCTGCAAACATGTAGAGATTAACCCAGTCATTAAAAACACAATGTTTTTATACGTTCACTTCAAGAGCACCTCCAGAAGATATCCAGGATCTAATATGAATTTTAAGCAGCTTCTGGTATCATATCTGAAATGTAATAGCTCAAAAGCTATTTACACATTTAGAAAATGTTCAGTCATAACATCGGAAACACGCTAGGCTAAATCAGAGTTAAGGGACATTTCTTTTTGCAGTGGGATGCAGTTAAAGCTGCAAAAGCACTACAGGATAATAGCTGACCCTGAAGGAGTTGAGCAAGTATTGGACATGTATTATTAATCAGTGTGTTTTATAGAAACCTGTTCCAACAGGGGAAAGGAGCAGAGTAATATGCTCTATACAGCACTATTCTTTATTATTCACAACTCCCCTAACAATGTAGCAGGGATTGTATTCATCATTATTTTATGCAAAAGGAAAAGTGAAAAAATCCAGGCCTGGATTTGATTTTACGTGAGGACAGTGATGGGTTTGAGCTGCCGGGCTTACTTTTTAACTACTGCACGAGGTGGGAAAATTGAAGGAATTACTAACCAATTTTTCTGGAGCTACGTGTGTGTGCTAAGCAAAAAAGTGCTGTACAGTGCACTTAATGTGGCTGTTACCATACAACTATGCAGCAGGATGGAGAAACACACAAGATTTCCATGTGGGATATTTAAAAGATGCCTTCCCTTTTAAAACCTGCAGCACATATCCACATATCAGTCTAAAACAATAAACATTTTCCCATCATGTAAAAATCTGAATGCTAAAAGGAATCTTTGACATTTTCAGGGCAGAAAGCACGAGCTCTCCTCCTTCTCTGAGAAGTAAAGGCTATTTGCTGTTTAGGCCATTTCCTCAATTGCAGCACCCGAAAAGTGCTTCCTGATTATAGTAAATCACCCAGCACAGCTTTGCACCTATCAGATTCTTCAACTTTTGCAGCCCTTACTTAAATTAGACTGGTCGTTTAGCTAAGGGGGCATTACGCAGTCTGTGATTTCCATCCTCCTTCTCCAGACGAGCAGCAGGAACTGCAATGATACTAAAAAAGACTCCTGCAAACCTCTCATGTCCCTGCCGTCTCATCATGCCCACTTGAAGTGCAGTGGCTTGTAATAGACATAAACAATAAAGTCATGAGCTCAGAAGAGAGATGTAAGCAGGCTAATGGCCAGTTTAAGAAGCAGCATCAGTATGGAAAGTGCTTAGTTAATAATGCTTCTAAGTGTGTGATGTACTCCTAGTCTATAGACTACAGCCAGAGTAATTATTCAGTCATTAGTATTGAACGACAATCCTCAGATTTGTTATTGTCGTTTTGTATTGAGGAGTTTGTAAAAGTCCTCAGTTTGTCCTTAAGCATGCTGTAGTTAAGACCACTGAGCAAAGACCAAGGTCGCACACACAGAACAATGTTAAGACTGCGTTGTGTTATTTTTGGCGCCATTTGTTTGAGATAACTTCTTGATTTGAGATCTACAACCCTGAAATCTGAAGCTTTTCCAGAGAGTGCCACTATCAGATCAATAAACTTTACCTGACAGGTGGATTATGACGCAGGTGTTCTTTGGACTGGTCCCAATAAACGTCCGCTTTAATATGTTTTATCACAATGCAACGCCGCAGATGTGACCGAGTTTTGAGGGGGAGCGTGCAATTGGTGGTGTGCTGACTGCACGAGTGTCCACCAGACCAGAAATTGGTGGTACATCCAACTGGCCTCACCACCGCAGACCACGTGACCAGCACATCCAGCTTCTTCATCTCCAACATCATCTGGTTTGCAAAACCAAAGAACTTCTGTACAAACTGTCTCAGGGAAGCTGATCTGAGTACCCATTACCCTCATCTGGTTCTTGATTAAACTGTTTGTCACATTTGATGCCATCTGATGGAGTCTTCTCTTGACGGATGAACCCCTGGTTCACTCTGTACAAGGCAGACGACAGCGTGCAGTGTGTATGACATCGTGTTTGTGAGCAGTTTGCTAATATCTACGTTGTGTCCCGCGGTGGCGGTGGGGTTATAGCAGGAGCAGGCATAATCTAGAGATAACGAACACAGGTGCATTTTTATTGACGGCAATGTGAATGCACCGAGATATCGTGACAAGATCATGAGGCACATTGTCATGCTGCAACATGAGGGGGCGATGAATGGCATGACAATGTGCATGTACGCAATACCTGGAAACTAAAAACATCCCGGTTTTTGAATGATGCATATCTGTATCAGTTCAGTGATTAATAAATGTCTGTTTTCTAGATAAAACTGCACATTTTGGAGTGGCCTTTTCTCGTGAACAGCCCAAGGCACACCTGTGTAATCAAGCTGTTTAAACAGCATCTTGATATGCCACACCTGTCAAGTGGATGGATTATCTTGGCAAAAGAGCTCACTAACACGGATTTAAACACATTTGTTGACAAAAATAAACCTTACACTCTTATCTCTCATTTTGAACTCATAAAAGATGAGAGCAAAAACAAGACAAGGCGGTCATTAAAGCAGATACAGTAATGTTGTATCCTGAGTGTATCCATTAATCAATGAATCATTACCCAAACACTCTTCTCTGTGGTATCAGTTTCCACAGAGAGAGATTTCTTTTCCTGTTTATGTAGACTCTTCTCACTGATTTGAAGTAAGTGGGGCTCATGCTATGAGCGAATGCACTCCCTCATTCACTCATTCACTCTTCTCATTATAACCGAGCGTCAATCTCTGTGGCTGTGAAGTGAAGCCAATGCGGAAGTGAAGGCAAAAACTGCAGTTCCTCTAACGTCCACTTGAGGCTGGCTGCAGAACAAGTCAGTCTCCATAAGTCCCCATGTTAAAATGTCCAACTTCACAGCAGAAAAAAACATGTTTACAGCCTGGTACAAAAAACAGTTTTGGTCTCTATAGCTAATTTCCCCGTTCATGACAACTGTACTGAGGGTGAATTTTTATAGAACTCACCTGATCAAATTATATTAAGGCTTAGAGTTATGCATAAATAACAGTGTGGCCCCTTTGACTGACAGGTGGGTGTCATTACAGGTGGCTCGTCTGAGCACCCAAGCCTCAGGTCCACCAGAGATCCACGTCTTTACTTTACACAGAAAGCAGTGGTCATGCCACAGACACAGCCCTGTACTTTAAAGCTTCAATCGACATCCACACGGTCCTGATGGAGCAGATCAAAAGAGTTTCTTTAGGTATCGAACTCATGCTATATTTAATGTTATTGAGGGAAAAAACTACAGATTTGAAACAAAGTTTTCAGAAGCTTTAAAGCTTTAGGGAATCCTCAACATTCAGTCAAATATATCTGATCTTATTTGCTGTGTTTTGCAATGGTAATAGTAGTAACAGAGGACAGAAAATAGTAGCTTATCAAGCTGTGGTCCAGAGCAGCTGTCTGGATTTCATGTTACCTTGGAAACAAGTGCTGGTGTTCCAGCAAGTGAATAAGAAAAGGTAAGACTACATCCAATCCCCTCAACATGTGTGGTAAATCCTCTCCATCAATCACCTGGATCAGGCTAACACTTACAGTAAATCAGCCAAAAACAACTAATTCACCACCAGAGGAGATCTTTGAAGTAGACGCCTGAGAACGAGGAGGGCCTGCCCACTTTGTCTGAGCCCCGGGCCCCTCTGTGGAATAAATCTGAGCATGTCTAAAGTCTATTGAAATGCCACTGGGACATAGTGACAGACTTTAAAACAACAGTTACAGACAAAACATCTACTTACACAACGAGCCAGTCGATCGATAGCTGCTCTGTGTTTACAGCTTCACGTATAGATTGAAAAAAGAAAACTCGCTGTCTTTCTGACGCAGGTTTAAAAAGATAAACACAAAAGCACTTTTATGAACTATGCTTTGAAGTCAGTGGAGGATAATGATTTGTTAAATTTTACCACTGATATATTGTACCGACACAGATTGCCTTTGAAACGGGGTTATAAAATGGTTTACCTCCTGGGTAATAAAACTGAAAACTGAATTCTGTGTGTCTGCATGTGTGTGTGTGAGAGAGTGACTCTGTGTGTGTGTGTGTGTGTGTGTGTGTGTGTGGCAGGGGTTCACAGGTGTTTTGAGACGAGTTTGAATACATTTCCATTTTTAAGCGGGATCGGTATGCATGAATATTTTTAAATTGGGAACCTGCTCGACAACCTCTTTCTACATAAAGCAGCGCATGATAAAATGGGTCATGTGTTGTGCAGGTGTGATAGCAACACGCATGAAAACATAAACATAAATAAATACGTCTTGTTGGCTTCATGTTTGGCAGAACACGTGCCGTAAATGCTAAGAACGAGGACCACAAACAAACTTTGGCTGTGATGTATACAGGCGCAGACAGACTTGGCCCTCAGCCGACTGCTTTGATGTTGAGCAACTTCCTATTTGAACAGAACATTTAATTTGCTTCATCCTTTATGTTACCTTGACTGCATATCTCTATATATCTTTCTATATAGATTTTTATAGCTTAGATCCTTAATCAGCCATCTCTAATGCAAAGTACATGTTTGCCCAGTTAGTTGACTCTGTCTATTTTTAGGTTCATTTCTGTTGATGGCATCGGGGAGAGGGAGGAAAAAACCAGAAAGAGAGAGAGACAAACTGTATCCACGCTGACATCAATTCAAGTAACTCTTTGAACCATTTAAAGTGAGCAGTGTTGGCTGTTCTCAACCCCATTAGCCATTTTGAAAGATGCAACAACGCAATTAGGCGGTTGGCACAAAGGGAAGGCGAGGAGGGAACTGGGCAGTTGTCAGGGGGCTTTACTCTGATAAAACACAGAGACAGAGAGAGGGAGGGAGTAACCCAAGAAGACAAGACTTTAAAAAAAAAAAGAGGTTATTATACAAAGATATTCTTTTTACGCTCGCACGGGGATGTCAAGGAAACACATTTTTGTTTTTTTCATTTCAGAGAAAGAGAAAAACTGCTCTCATATTGTAACTAAAATAACCATAAATTTGGTTATATGCTTGTTCCGAGATGCCAAACCAAAGGAAAAAAAAAAACACACCCATGGGAAATCCTCCACATTATCTGACTCCAATAATTCAGCAGCTGGAAGCTACTGTTTACTCCCCTCAAATCAAAGCACACTATTCTACTGTAATTACACAAATATAGCTTCTCTTTCCACAGCACCTGAGCTAGACTGCATGCTATAAAGGCCCAAGACTCAAGTAAAAAAAAAAAAATCCACAGTGTGGACCAAGTCTGAAATACATCACTGAGGAGGAGCACCGTAATGATCAACTCGTTGAGGTCTGAAGAAAAGGCTGAAGGACTCGGTCAACTGTCAGTCCTGTCAATCATACTGTTCGTCAAAAGGAGCCGGGGTCCCTGCGTGGCTTTAGTCAGGTGTCTTTGTATGGGTAAGGGTGAGAGGTTGAGCTTTTAATTAGGGGAGCATGTAGGAGAGACTGCCAAGGAGAACAGGAAAGGTTAGGGAAGGCCAGGTACTGGTTTTAGATGAAGGGAGGTCAGGAAAACTAGACAGGAGAACTGTGTGCAGCCCTGCACACTCATTATTTTCTGACGGGGGTTAGTAGCAGATAACTCTGTGCCAGACAACAGTCTACAGAATGAAAAATTAGCACACTTAGGAGCAGCGAGATTGTCGATTTCCTTTCTTTTTAGACAATGCCAGCTACAGCTATTACACAGAGACTGTGCAAAAGGATTAGACGTATACAGTGTAAAGAAGCATCAATCTTCAAGAATACCAATGTATCTTTAAAGGCAAACAGGATTTTTCAGTATTCAGGTTGAGTTCAAGGACGAATTCACTAGACACTTTGGGGTTATGCAGCACATGAACCACTTCATCATACTGTGCAAAATGAATGTGATTATGATCCTTAAAAGAATTCCAAGCTGTCCTGTGAGCTCAGATCTTTATATTATGAAGCTCAAGAATGAGATCAAGTCATATCTAGGCAGAAATCACCTTTCATTAACTGTATTTGGCTTTCAATCAATTTTTGGCAGGTGAAAAAGCCAAATTTTAGTTGTAATGGTCCTTTAAAAGAATTCCAAGCTGATTCCGCCCCCTAGCGCAACGGTATAGAAGCCTTCCGCGTCAGATTGTGGTTCTGGTGGCTCAAACATATAGGGCTGAAACAATACCAATAATACTGCCAGCTGTAGCATCCATATTGTGCTTGTTACAGTCCTAAAACGAGGCCGCGTGACGTCACGCGGTGATCATTAACATAAAATTTGCATATTGTGCTCCGCTCGGCTTCGGCGCATTCAGTGGACACGCCCCCACAGTCCTGGAGCTGAGAATACTGCTAATTTTTACCTGATTTTGACACCTAATTTCATAAACTTGTCGTTATTTTTGATCATTCAAATTTGGCTGGGTGGTTAATAACATTTTCTTCTTTAGTCTGACAAACTCAGAACACAAATTTATTTTGACTTTACACGGACTTTAATGTGCTTTAAAGTTTGAGGGTCTAGGAGAAGAAATTCTTACCCTCAGGAACATCTCACAAGGGTTTTCTGTGCATATGCGGGTTTAAGAAAACTCTTCTCAGTATTTATCTTTTAATGATAGCAGGAGGAACTCAAGGGTAATTTAAGAATTGAGGGGGAAAAAGCTTTTGTCCAAAAGAAGCTGCTTTATTTAATGTATTTATTCAGTTTTTTCTACAGTCTACAGCTATGGTAGCAGCTCAGCATGGCAACAGTAACATACTGATTTTTATATAATGTATTTACCTTGTTTATCATCTTAGTTTAATGTGTACACGTAATTAATTAGCACTAAACTCAAAGTACAGGCTGATGTCATTGCACACATTCATTCATAACTTTTTGATAAACCTAAAGTCCAAGTAAGTACTGAAGATCAGTCTTGGTCTTGAGTCTGGATCAGTTGGTTGCACAAAAGGATGACCATGAATGATTGTCGGAACAACACTTTACGACAATCCATCCAATAATTGTGGAGATCAGTCTGACTGATCAACCAAGTGACACTGCCATCACCAAAGCCAGGATGCCTGCATGGCTAAAAACACACACACAATCTATGAGAGACCTGTAATAATTGTGGCAAAAGGTACAAAGTGTTGTTCAGTGCTAACGTGTGCTAAGATTTTTGATATAGCCTGTACCTTATTTTGCACATCTTGAGACTCCTACAGGTGTTTCTACAGATATCTGATCATTTTACTGCTCAACAATGGAGACCAATGCATGGTTTTGTATTCCAATCATGGAGCTAAAAAAAAATCAAATTTTCAAGCAAAATGAAAAGCAAATTTACAAGTATTATTCCAGTATTCTGCATATATATTACCTCTTCACTTCTTCCTTCTTCAATCCGACCACTAATTAGCTAGCTTACATCTCCGTGTTGTGAAAATGTGACTTTGTTTTCATCAGTCACAGGAGGACAGGAGGGTTGGGTGGGGTTGTGGCTATGCCAGAGCCTGTCGATACCACTGCAATTCTTACTGAGTGCCAATTTAAATCAACAGTCATAGATTGCACGACTCCCCTTTCAGTGTAATTAATTTAATTTAAGACGCTATCAGACTTTTTTTTTTAGGACTTGAGGGTGCACTCGTTTGAGGAGATTTACTGTAGGTAGATGTAAAGCAAAAGCAGCAGTTAATCATCACAGTTTAAGAGACGGCGTCGTGAGTGTTTTTTCACAAATGACACATGCGGCACTGCAGCCTGCACGCTCAGCAGCAACAGAGCGACCGAGCACAAATCAACTGCAATTTGCCAACTGTTACGGCAAATGAAATGATGATCGCGGGATTCACAAAAACTTACTTGGATGAAGTTTGACCCGAGCGTTGCCAGGGAAACGAGACATTGCCAACAGCGGCCCGGTAGCAGTAGACGCCCACAAGTCCAAGGGCGAGGGCAACCTTGGATACCCATGAGCACCGCCTTTGAACCAGGAGGTAGATGAGAACCAAACAGAAAGCAGCCAGCAGGGAGAGCACAGTCCTGTGCTCGGAGCTAGAAAGACACAACAAACAGACAACAAGTGGAAAAAAAAAACACAATTAAAGAACACACTGTATGTATTATTTCAAACATTAAATATAAATATAATGAGCACTTTAACACCTTTATTTAAAAAAAGACAGCTTAAACCTTGAAGCAGGCTATTTACTGAGCAACAGAGAACATTTGGATGTGATGAAACACTGTCAGTCATATCCTCCAGCAGTAGTTTAAACTTTAAAGAGGCAGGGATCTTCAATTGTTCACTGGATTTAAGGCTACACACCTTAAAATTACACCGCACAGAGCACAGACAGGAAATAAGACCTCAAAGGACATATCAAAGTTGGATAGACGGCGCGTATTTAGCTGTTAGCTGAATCAGACAGCAGTGGAAGTTCGGTACTTTGAGACAAGATTAGGCGTAACGCTACCTAGATCTCATTATGCAAGCAACAGGCAGTGCAGGTTGGAAGAAAGGGCAGCAGTGGACAGGGAAAAGGTCAAAATCCACATTTCTATTCCTCAATGTGATGCATGTTAAAAGAACAAACCAGAATCTGCTGCCCCTGTGCTGTTGACAGAATATTAATGGCTCTGAAACAGTTGTACTGAGAAATCACACTTTTTCTACAGTCTGAGCTATCAACGAAGGCTATTTTTCCTTCCTGGATCTTAAAAAAAAAGAAGCTAAGTGGAGTTCCTGTCAGCTTCTCAGGCGGAAAAACACACTTAAAAATGTGTCAGTGTCTGAAGAAAAGACTTGTACAGTCTTAACACCCCTATACCTTCCCATAAATGACCAAATCATTCAGGGACTTCTTTTGTTATCAAGTGTAATTTCCCTGTATACTTCGCTCAACCAGCCTCATCTATGCCGATTTCCCAAAAAGGCTTTCAATGCTCTCCAGAGAACACGAATGAACTTGTTAGATTGATCTGTTACTCTTACGTGTAGGTGGAGAGACAAATGGAGATTGAACATATTGTCGCCGCACTGCATCCCATCCTACTGTTGTCGTTTGATACCCGGACAAATCGGTATCTGTCTGTCTTCCTATAATGAATTTATCCCCGTGTGAACGTCAGTACTTAAACAGTGAAAGATTCAAACCTCATTTTGATTTTTTTTCCCCCACCACCCTCTCACCCTCAACTCGAGCTGTGTTGAAAATGAGTTCTCATAATGTCCTGTCACCTACATGTTCCCACGTATCCACGTGAAAAAAGAAAAATATATGAAACACTGTAACACAAGAATAATAGTCTGCTCTCTGCTAGCAGCCTCGTGTTCATTATAGTCCGCAGTACAAAAGTGTTGAACAGAACAAACAACACACTGAAGAATTCGCTGTTCTTGGAGCTTTAACAGTAGTAGTGGAGTTAACTGTAGGTTTGAGTAAGAAGAGAAGAGTCAGTAGTACACATAGTACACATTTTGTATGAAATGTTCTTTCAGATAAACATCTGAACTTCAATGTAATCACTTTAGATATCAAGCTCAATAGGGAACCTCAAAGACTTCAGACCACTCGTATCACTGAATCACAATCCTGCAAAGGTAATCCTGAATCGATCAATCAGCTGTTGCTGTTATCACTCTCTCTTTGCTCTGCTGCAAAATGTAAAATATCCAAGTTTACTAGCCAATGTAAGTCAATCGGAAGAAGTCTAGAAGAAGTCTAGCTAACAAGAAGCTAGCTGGTTAACCTCTGCTATGTGTTCACATTAAATAAGATAACATGTTCAGACTAGTTTTAACTACTGTGCTCCTCACAGATATGAGTTTAAAACACAAATCTCTCTTAAATATTTAATATAATAATAATAATAATATATGCAGAGTATATAATATATATGTATGCAGAGCTAGGTGTGTGGTTCCCTGCCCCTGATTGGTACCAGCTGATGAGGCGTGGCCGTCCCATCATCAGCCACAGGATCCCCGACTGGAGCGGCAACCTAGTCTGACCCTCCAATACGAAGCATCCAACTAGAAGATCTACGTTGCTGAAGACTGAACAGCAGCAGCAACAACAGTTGTGGCAACTTGGTTTTTGTGCTGAGCTCGCCAACGTGCCTCTCGCTACGATAGTTGTGAATGTTATATTAACTCGTATTCTGTGGAGGTATTTGTGTTTCCTAGCTAGGGACTGAGTCACTTCTAGATTACTTTGCTGACCTCACACACACACACACATAGATATATTTTTGATTAGTCACTAGGTTTAGCAGTGCTGTTTCTGTGTTTCTGGTTATTAGATAATAGACAATGATGTTTTTCTTTTCTCTTTTGATTTCTTTAGATATTTCAGACTCAGATTATTTAGGAAGGACTTTTTTGGTTTGTTTATTTCTTTGGTTTCAGCAGTACAACTGGTTTTATGTTCTTTCTTTCCCCTACACGAGCTGGCTCATAACACCTGTTCTGTGTATGTAAACTCTGTGTTTATTGTACATTTCTGTGTATTTGTCCACGCTTAACTGTATATTTTGTTCCAGTGCACAAATCCTGAAAAAGACATTTTGATCTCGGTGAGACCGGACACTTAAATAAAGGATGAAATGAAATACTGTGGCAGCTGCCAGCTAAGAGGCTGGGGGCGTGTGATAGGGTGAGAGAAGTGGGGAGAGGTGACAACACCACTGTCATGACAAGTGACATGATGAGTCACTGGTGAAATAAAAAACAGACTTTGAAAAAGAAGAAGAACTTTTTGATTGATTTTGCCTCGTATACTTCAGATGATTTAAAACTTTAGAAAATTAGCCAACCTGTTAAGCCAGTGTCCCACATCAGGAACATGAGCCCACTGCACCCCCGTCTGGTTGAGGGAGCGCAGCAGTCGGCAGCAGACCAGAGTGAAGGGCGGCGTGGCTAACGCTAGCCACTTCTCTGAGTAAATCTCTGCCTTGGGGTGATCAGAGGAATGACAGTCTTTGGAAGGGAGGATAGTCTCCTCTTCATCTCCAGGGCTTCTCTTCTCTCTGAAGTACTTGCGGCAGACATCCTGGAAGACGGCGAGGCAGAGGGTGTTGAGCAGAAAGTACCAGATTTGGTGCTCTTCCTCTACGAAGCTGCTCGACGCCAAGCTCAGAGTGTGTCCGACCGTGCCAGCCAGCAGCAAAACATCCAACTCTGACAGCGACCACTCACTGCCACCACTCCTCAAAGGAGACTATGGAAGAGAACAAAAGTGCAAAGATTAAAAAAAAATGTCCAAAATGCATCTGTGTAGAGTGCAAACAACATCTATGTGTTCATTTTTTTCTGTGCTGGGTATCTCATGAATCCAAGAACAGATTTTGCAGACAGATAGGTCATGAGCCAGATTTTGGATTTCCACAAGACAATTATCATGTTTGTAGCCAAAAATACAAACGTTAACACTGACCGAATTCCTGTGTCAACAAAACAAAAAATGTATATAAGGAAGATGAAAAATCAAGCACTAGAAGACATAAATACATGTACAACATGTTTCTTTAAATGAAAATAGCTGCACAGTTTGTGCAGGAATGTGCAAAGTATTCACCAGGCAATGTTCACAGTAATGCACAATATTTTAAACATGCAAGACATTTTACAAACATAGTAGTCTAAAAGATGTTAAATAAAAGGTCAAAAGTCAAAGATCCTACATTAATGTAACATGTAGGGTCTGGGGTGGAGGGTGAGAGTCGGCCCCGGGTCTTGTGGATTAGGCCAGCGACAGTCGGGGAAAAAAGTGATTTTGTGGCCTGAGTTATTGGTCTTTAAGTTTGTATTTATTTGACTTAAGACGATTTTAACTTGATACCATTTACAAATGGGACAAGAGATTGTAACTACCATAACTGGGGACTTATGAAGGTTGAAACGCTCCGTGGACAGCCTCAAACGGTCGCTCAAGGCAGTTTTTGGCACTTCCCCTTTGGCTTCATTTCCAATCCACGGGGGTTGCTGCTTGCCATAACCACCCAAGCCTGACTGAACACTCACCTCACCCACCTGGATCCACTTGCAGTTATAACTGTTCAACTTAGCAAGGTAATTATATGAAAGAAACTATTCCTCCTTTTATCAAAGAAACACCAAAGTGCTATTTTTCCTTTTACTAATACACAGATTCAGTCAGTCATCACATTCAGGAAACCACGGCGACCGTGAGCTGTCATTCATAAATTGTGGTCGATCACTCGTGGACACTTCCATCAAATTTTTAAAATTGGTTCTCGTCCAGTTGCGTACTTGTATGCAAATTATTTTATTCAGTGGTGACAGCACATTGCCATGCAAAGCAAGTTCAAGTGAAGTTCAGCCAACCTCTTACGTCAGCAGCAATATTTTAGCCAAACAAATAACTACCAAAGTACAGACATGCATCTTAGCCTGTGTTCACCTTGAAGACAAAGAGAGGCCGAGCATGTACGCACACTACCTTTAGGCTAACAATAGCAGTTAATTGTGGGACCTGGGCTGTTTTATACTTGGCTTTCCCTTCGTGGCTAACTTTTATACATACGCCTGTTTATTTATACAAAATGCTGTGACATTAAATATTAAAATGGTAGCTGTGTTCCAAAAAACAAAAACAAAATAAATATCACTCAACTGTGGGAAATGTATGATCTACAGCTTCTAGGTTGCATTAATTTTTTTTGCTTCCAAGTTTTCATGAATGTCTCCCAGATTAAATATCTTGTACGTTATAAGATATGTGTATGTCTCACACATATATCAGGGTCAGGACTTTGGTTAAGCGAGGTCTGCCCATTCATTCTGCATAGGAAATCCAAGCTACTCTTGCATTACTGAGGACAGGATTAATGTCCTATATGCCTACAACATCTTTGTTTTTGAGATAAAACCTGTCATGGCCCAAAGCAAGCTGTAATATATCTCTTTTCCAGCTCCACTGCTCCCTCTTCAAGTCTCTCTCTCACCTCCAGTGGTTGGCAAATTGTGAAATCTCAAAACCAACAATTCCTTATGTTTTCCTTCAGTGACTAAGTCTTTTGCATACTCATTTGTGTTCATGGCATTGCAGAGAAGATGGAATACAAACGTACTAAAATAAAAAATAGGAATCAGCATTGATATAGATATACTGGTCTATTGATGCAATATCACTCTGTTTCATTTGCATGACAGCAATATGTCACAAATTCAAGTAAGCATTTATCACATTTAATAGAATAACAGACAAAACATCATCAGCATATGAAACAGTGACTTCCTCCCCAACTTTTTTTAAGATCCTGAATGACATTCGAATCAACACCGGCCAAGACAAATTCTGTTCCCTCATTTTCAGATCTCATTTCTGCTTTTGACACAGTTGATCACACCACGGTTGTTTTACAGGTTTAAAAACTGGGTTAGGCTCTCAGGTACTGATCTGAACTAGTTCAGGTCCAACTTGCAAGACAGGTATTATTTTATCTTCATTGGTAATCTCATCCAAGCAGGTCAGCATGACCTGTGGAGTACCACAGGGGTCGATACTTGGACCCCTTCTGGTCGATCTAAGAGAGATTTTCAGGTCCACAAATGATCCGCGACTTTGCTGCTTTGACGTGACGGATACAACGTCCATCCTTTATACTGCTATTGGTTTGTGCTAAGCTAAGCTAAACGGCTCCTGGGTGTAGCCTTTTAATTAACAGACGGAAATGAGCGCTGATCTTTTCATCTACATCTCCACCAAAAAGTGAATAAATGTTTACATAAATAACTCCTTTAATCATCAATGTTTTACCAATTAAACAAACAAAAAAAATAATAAAGAGAGCTATGATACATACCTCTGTTATTTTAAAGAACATATTAAGGAGAAATATTTTCTAAGCAGCCTCAGGGCCAACATATATAATACAACATCCATCAAGTCTAATGTGCGGAAGATTCATAAAGGATATTACTCTTCTGTCCTTTCAACACTCTTCTCTGCATCATGACAAAGCACAGTGAAATGACAGGATGATGACCTGTTAGTCTAAATTATTAGAAGATCTCTGGTGCCATCCATGCCAGTGAATATCATATTTCTATAATTTATTTAGGTGCTATGAAACGGACAAATCAGTCACAATACCTTTGAAAGTACTTCAACCATTCTTGGGTCTAAGAGATTAATTGAGATTCATCTATTGGCAGGCCATTACACCAAACATATATAATGCACCCTTTCCAACTCAGCTCTCTGGACTTTTCCAGCTTTCTCACATGAAATATAGATATTTTGCAGAAAACAAACAAACAAAAACAAAACAAAACGTGTATTAAACTGTTGTATTGTAGGCTCCCTACAAAAGTTATGAGAGAATCTATTAATTAAACAGGTTCTTAATCCTTTTTTTAATATCGCTGTTATTTACACTTGACATTTCTTTCTTCTTCAATTTCGCTTTCAACCTGTCACCTCCCTTTATAGACACCACATTTTTAAAATAAAATACACTCACCTTAAGGTTATTAAAATTCGTTTAACTGGAATTCTAATCACATTTCTGTTGGAGTGGTGAGTTAGTAAGTGTGCTTAATCTTCCAAGTTTTTCATCTCTGTCTCGCAGAGAAACTAATCAGGATACTTCTAATAAAGGTTTTGGATGCCGCCCATAATGCAGCCATTTGTCAAGTCAAACCAGGCGCGGCTTTGCACTTAGATCCAAACGGATTCAAGTGATTATATAATGTAATGAGACTTTACCTCACTTTAGATAATTTCTTACCCTGTCCGTGTTTCATTTTGGAGCTCTGTTGCATATTATTTTCCTACTTTCTTCTCTTTAACGGTAACTTAAGCTGTGTTTTTTTTAAAAGTATTTTAGTCATTTGAACGGTTACTAAGAACTGAGGACTTCATTATCTAATCTCTATATCAAAATGAGTTTGTCAGTCATGACTTAGAGGACACAGAGTCTACTAATTGCATTTCCTCACACAGGTTATTACAGAGATAAAGATTTTGGCCATGAAGATGGGCCATAGTTGTAAATGTCTAAAAGCTGTTTTTGGGACAAGATATATATGCAATATATGGAACAAACCCATATATTTCTTTCAAGGTAATGAATAAAATGTTTAAAATTGATTGCAACATCAACTGAAAGTCAATGAAAGGAAGCTGAAATTATAGTTTTACTGTATATGATCCCTCTAAGACTAGTTAAAGGTTTCTGCAGCAGGATTCAAAACTAAATAAACACACACTTTTACAACTGAGGAGAGATTACAGCTGGAGTTTACTATCCATAAATATATACTATTATGACCTTTTATAGCCTGTATAGTTTAAATTATGTGGCTGGAAGGGTCTGCCAATCAGGATCCAGCACTGTGATTTTTCTATATGTTTTATAAATCCATTTAAGATATAGTCCCATGTGTTTATTGCTTTACTTTCTTGGCATGAATAATTCAAAATGCAACACACACACACACACACACACACACACACACACGCACACACAGTGCTGACACACCACTTTTTTGATAATTGATTGTTCATATAAGTAATTTATCAAGCGTTTCACCCAAACATTCGTTGGTTCCAGCTTCTAAAATCTAAGGATTTGCTACTTTTCTCTCTTTGGGTTTTGGTGTGTGGACTTTTCGTGGATTTTATACTCTTCTCTCTTTGGTTTAAAAAAATAATCACAGGTTAAATAATCAATGAAACTGACTGACAGTTACAGTCATAACAGACAATAAATCCATTTTGTAGTCATTGCATGTTTCCACTCAATGAAGCCATACTGTAGCTTGACACTCTAATCATTCATCCAAAAAATCCACCAGACCACTCTTGAAGTTAAATTCTTTACTTTGGTACTTTTTTGGTACTTAACAATACTTGACTCAGGGCTTAGAATAATATCATTATTTTATTATTGACTCAGAGGAGTTAAGAAAACTAGTAGCACCTACATTCAACAAAAATGGGAAAGCGAAACTAACAGTTGCATCACAGAGGAAGTCTGGTCAGAATATTGTGAATTTCAGTGGAAGATATCAAGCTCAATCCTTTAGAGAGTGTTTGGGCTGGAGGAGTTTTAGCAGGTATTTTATTTCACCTGTTTTTAACAGTCTCATCACTCAGGTTCCTCCAGTTGTTCTCAGGAAGTTGGACCCATTATGACTTGTTCTGGGCCTGTCCACTTGTAAATGCTTTGTGGTGTAACATTTACACAGAATTAGTCGACGATATTTGGGACTAAAATTGCTTTCAGTTGGGATGAACTACTCTTGGGACTTCTACACTCAACATTCGCAAATATTAAAACAAAATACTTGTTTGGTTTACTGAGTGAGGCAGCTAGAAAAGCAATAACAAACAGTCCATCTACTGAGGAATGGTATGATATTATTTATGAAATCACTGTGAGACTACTTTGTTTAACTTTTAGGATTTCTTTTTCTTTTCTTAACATATGTTATATATAATAATGAGAGAATCCTATCCAAGAAAAAGAGAGGTAAAGAGAGAGAGAGGACTCTAATTACCTCTTCATGTGGGACCATCAAAGGAAAACAAATTGCTGTTAGGCTCCTACAGTCATCATGTCATTCACAGAGACAAGAGGATGTAATCAAAATCTAAAAGAAATATGCTTTTTTTTGCTTGCCCACATGAATGAAACCACAATTTCTGTCTTGTGTTTTACTTTTCTAGCCATGACTGCTGGACGAGGAAGCACTCTTCTCTTTACAAGTCCAATTATTACCTGACAACTCGGCTATGTGCACATTTT
This sequence comes from Argyrosomus regius, assembly GCA_946959425.1. Lineage (NCBI taxonomy): Eukaryota > Metazoa > Chordata > Actinopteri > Sciaenidae > Argyrosomus > Argyrosomus regius. The sequence goes on from OX336893.1 coordinate 7,024,151, forward strand.
TTGACATTCGTGTGACATTCGAACTCAGAAGAAAATCTCCCCTTTTCAAGGAGGTCGGAGTCACAGAAAAATCTACAGCATCCTCTCCTCTGCATGTATAAACTTGGGAGTTCCTCACCCAAACTAATGGCCTGCATGGATTTCTTCTGACTTTTTTTTTTTTTTAGCTGTATCAGCACTCAAAGTTCCCAGAAGGGAAATGAGATGTGACCTTTAACAGATAAATTATAATAAGCAAAGAGGTGCTGCAGTAAAGAGGACTCATCTTTAAAGCCAATTTAAACAAACACTTAAAGCTGAAAGCTTCCATCTTCTGAATAACTAGTCCAACTATCTCGTGATTGATGGCTCACATTTAGAAGAGCAATCTACACATTGCTGGCAACATTTATTTGTTAAAGTACATTTCAATAAAGCTGCTACAGAGAGAGGATAAAAAATAAACAATTAGCTCCCGTATACCGACATCTCCCTTTGTTTGTTTGTATGTTAAATATGTTTCTGGTTATTTGTAAGTGTTCTGGCAGTTTCAGTGCATGTGATGTGACCTCTTCAACAGCTTACAAGTAAACATATTATCTGTATCACAGCTGACAGATAGTGAAAACCAGCATTCCCCCTCATATGACCTGCCTTTGTAATAGTTTGCAATTGTGTTTGTGTTTGTGTTTAACCCATTTTTGTTGTGTTTACATAATTTTGACTTTCCAATTCATTAAAAGGATAATGCTCATGTAAATGTATTGATTATTTGTCAGACCCTCCTTCTGCATATTGTACTAAAGTCTGTTGTTTTTTGTTTTTTAATAAAGTTTACTGTTAAAAAAACTTATTTGACATGAACACAACACATTAATTCAACAGTTCAATCCTGCTTTAATCACCTCAGGATCATTTCCAGGATCATTTCCAGGATCATTTCCAGGATCATTTCATTTCATGTCTGCTAAAAATCTGAAAACTGCCATTCATGCATTCATAACCAGTCGGCTAGATTATTATAATTCTTTGCTCCCCGGCATCAGTAAGAAATTCCTCTCTCGTCTCCAGCTCGTCCAAAACTCTGCTGCTAGAAATACAATCACATCACACAGATCCTGACTTCCTTACACTGCCTATAGAGTTGATTTTGAGATTTTATTTATTATTTATAAACCTCTGAGAGGCCTATAGCCCCGAGTTATATAGCTGATCTTATAGGTCCCCTCTCACTCCATGTCATTCCTGGTTGTTCCTCACACTTTTATAAAAAGGGCCTTTAGTTGATCTACTTATGTTTTATGTCAAATTTTTATTGATTCATTGCTTTATTGCTTTATGCTAATTGTTATCGTGGTTGGTTTTATTGTGTTCTGCTTTATTGTGAAGCACTTTGAAACTGTGTTTTGTGTATAATTGCAGATCATGTGACACTCACTGGCCTTAAAAGATTTTCCCCCATCGACAATCATTAGAAAAGCGAGATGAATTCTTCTGTATTGTAACAAAATGAGCCATGAGGTCAGTAAATTAGAGATCTACACTCTACGCCTGAAACTATATTTGGTTTAATCAAACAGTTTTTACTGGAATGAACAGGGTGCCATCTTTAAGCATGGTAACAGGTTCTGTGTCTATATTTCTATATATTTATTTCCATGGTTTACAGCTGCACTGACTGATAGTTCACGCTGAACATATATTGCCTTTTCGAACACGAAGCAAACAGTCAAGGTTGAACACTCGCTATAATACCGTCTAGCTGGAGACACACAAAGATCTCTGTAGACTGGAACACTTTTGATATGAGTACAATGATAGTGGGGTTATAAAGTGTGTTAAAAAATAGTACAATACATATACTATTTAGAATGATGGATTACGTTCATCAATGCGGCGCTGTGTTTCAGAAATGTGACCTGATTTTAAAGGATCCTGACAACAATGGGAGCCTGTGACTTCTGGGACGTCGAGTAAACCTGCAGCAGAAGAGACTAACAGCTTCTGCAACAAATTCATGTCCCCTCTGTTGGCATTAACAGTTAAACAATGGACTTTTAAATATATTGGCTAAGTAACTTTTCTTTAACTCTAAGAGTCGTTGCATTAAATAATGAAAAGATGATCATACTTTGTTATCTGTCTACATTAAACAATAGAATTTCTTTGTATGTCCATATATTTAAAGTGACTGCATTAAAACGTCAACATTAAAGCATCTCCCTACTTATTACCTTACGATTTCTCTGCAGAGCAATTAAGTAGTAACTAAAGGGGCTCTTTGCAACCCTCCATGAAAAACACATGACAAAGTGTGCATACAGCCGAGCACTATTTGATTAATAGAAATGGTGCCCAAAGTCTCAAATCGACTTGGAGACACTCGCCACTAAATCTACTAAAAACCTCTTCTCGGGCCTTTGTTTCACAGTACAGAAACATTCAAGTGATTTACAGCTGCATTAGCAAAGACTTTGCTAACTTTGCTAAATCACAAAGTTGGGGTACGACAGACAAGACCGTGCCATCCCCCCTGAGCCTCGGTAGATTGAGTAGATTTTCTCTCAAATAAATTCTGATGGTCTCGTAGGTAATGTTTCTCTACCCACAGGAAGTAAAATATTACAACATAAGAGCAAAAATGTATCTTTTAAATAGCAGAAAGTTAGTGTCCTATCTAGAGACAGCTCTATTCACAAACACTAGATCTTCTCCCTACCTTTAATATTCTTTGTTATAGTTAGGCTGCACACTAGTGTTTCACATGCAGCTCACTGTAGGTAAGTAAAACACACACATGAGGGCAAGCATCTGCTACAATCTATGTGGTATATTTAGGTGCACAAACTCACCTTCCCGTGAATCTTGGGACCCAGGGGGAGTCGGCGTGCTGCCATGGAGATCAGGATACAAAACACTGCAGAGGAGAAGGCGACAGCGGCAAACACGAGACCCCAGGAGAGGCTGCAGAAGTAACAGGAGCTCTCGGTTGATGTGCACACCAAGACGTGCACTGAGGCGAGCAGCAGGCACAGGAGGTAGAAAGGGAGGGAGAGCAGGGCTGAGAGGACTGGGATGTCCACTACTGCTTCACCACTGAGGGCTTCAGGCATCGCCAGCAGTAAGACCAACAAGAGCTTAAGGGTGGGAGAGAAAAGAGAGAGAAGAAGATGAGAAGAAGTTTTAAGGGCTTTTTGTTCAACTGATGTGACCACAAAAACTTAAAGAGGCACGACTTGAGCACTACATGTGAACAGTGGAGGCCATACTCTTTTATTTTGGAAGTTGAGAGCCATTCGAGCATGTCAGTAATCATGGCCAGTCCTCTCTTTAGTCTTTAGAGTCCTTAAGATGAATGAAATTCTTCTGTACTTACCTGAAACACGAACACCATGCCTGCAATCATGGAGTACATGTCGTATTTGCCCAGCTGTTTGCTGAGGGCCGAGCTCATGGCAGCCAAAGCTTCCAGATACTGCTTGAGGACTTTTTTGCCCATGTTGGTCAGCACCTCGGAGGTGTTGCCCTCCAGGTAGAGCTTCATCCAGTTCCCATGAGCCTTTTCTGCCACACGGAACTGCTCGAAGCCCGCCTCTGGATCGGAGAAAATCAGGGAAGGAGGACAACGGTGTGAACAACTGGCATATTCAGATAATGCGGCTTTAGAGCGACATTTGTTGTCAGCTACTCAAAGACTTGGCATTGCTGTGCTGTAAAACTTCTTGCTGGAGCTGCAGCAGCTTTTGCTTTCATATATATTTGTCAAAATGAAGAGGACATTTGCAGAATCTCATTAATAACCACCGTGGGTTTTCTGACGTGGTGTCACATTAATTGTGCGCTGTTTATTTATCACCCAATACCATTTGATGCATCGGGACAATTAAACTTATTTATGAAACCAAACAATCTGTGCTTTTCAATTATGTAACTTCAGCTTCTGTTTGCAGACTGACTCCAGTTTGAATGCAATATTTCCAGTATTATAGAAGAGCACTTTTGAGGCATTATTTCCTTGTAGATATCAATAACCAGTCACCATATTGTGACATATTGACAACGTTACAACCACTGACAGTATAAAGAATGGACAGCGTATCTGTCACATCACCAACAGGTTTATGAAGAGCTGTTTTGAAGCCCAAAATCTCTGGCTCTGGCCGCCGCCATGTTGGCAGTCCTGCCTCTCCCGCCTCCAAGCTAATCTAAAAAATGACAAAGATGGATCATCAGCGGACATGAGACGGGCTGAACTTTAAGCCTTAATATAATTTCTTAAAAAATTAGCGATAGAGACCAAAACTGTTTTTTTGTACCAGGCTGTAAACATGTTTATTTCTGCTGTGAGGTTGGACATTTTAACATGGGGGCTTCATTTCACTTCACTTCTGCAGCCAGCCTCAAGTGGACATTTGAGGAACTGCAGTTTTTGGCACTTCCTGTGTTGGCTCCACGTCACAGCCACAGAAAACAAAATGGAACACTGCCGCTTAATGTGGACAAGAACTAAAGATAATCGTACTATCGCTTCAAGCATTCACACAGGCAGTCAACCAACATCCACAGAGGTCATCACCTGGTTACAACCATGGTTGGATGTTAAGTCACAACTGGATCCACTGGCCTCTTTTACTATTAGCTGATTAACAAACAAATGAAATTGTGAAAAGTGTCTCTAAAGACGGCTCAGAACAGCCATTTCCTAAAATTTGTTTCCTTCTGAAGAGCGTACACTAATCCTATTTATGACTTCATCAATCATTCTCATGCGTGTTGGATGTTTTGAACAGGAAATCTATTAAATTTCAGCATTCTCCTTTTGTGTTCCCTGTGTTGAAAATGTTCTTTAGACAGAAAACATAATACGCCTGTGGTAAAAAAGCATTTAGACCTGAAAAAAGTATAATTTGTCAGAATTGTAACGATGACAAGCTATGACTCATTCACATGTTTACTTAAAGCAGATGAAATGATGCCTGTTTTCATCTTACGGCTTCAGAAGCCTGTTCAAGGACAAAGCAATGTGGAGGTTTGATTTGTGGTATACATCAGTGAAACACACACACACGCACACACACCTAAAAACAATATTTTGCAGTATAACACCTATCTCAGCAGCATAGGCATAGGGGTGATAAATAGTGACTGTGGCTTTGCCAGACAGAGGGGTTGGTAGAAATATTAGAACCTTAAGCCACAGGCATGAATCATACAGTATCGATGGGCCTAGCCATGTTTCATCTGTCTAAAAGTACAGGGACTGGTTAATGGGCCTCCAAGATGCCTGAGGTTAAAAGCACAAGAAAAACATAATATGAAGATTGATACAAGGCCGACAGTTACAAATGAGTTTTATAAAGTATTTCAGAATTTACTCGTACCTTAACTGTGCAGAGTTTTTAATTGGGCATTAAACAACAAGTTGTTTCAACCAGCGACAGTATAAAGAATGGACAGAGCATGAGTGACGTCACCCACAGGTTCCCGAAGCGCCGTTTTGAAACCAAACAAAATGCGGTGCCACCATGTTCGCCGTGATGTTGGATGTACTGCTTCTTCCGCCTCCCAGGTAATCTAATTATCAGCAAAGACGTGGATCATCGGCAGGGCATCGGTGGGCTGAATGATGCCTGAGTGCTCTAATAAGCCATCTGTAACGGTACTTACCTGTCAGACTCAGTACAGTTGTCATGAACGGGGAAATTAGCTAAAGAGGCCAAAGCTGTTTTTTGTGCCAGGCTGTAAACATGTTTATTTCTGCTGTGAAGTTGGACATTTTAACATGGGGACTTATGGAGATTTGCTCTCTAAGCAAATAAAGAACAATAAAGGCAAATGAAATGACACAATCAACATTTGTTTAAAATGAGATCAAATAAGATAATATTTAGGATAATAAACATACAGGTCTTACTGTTATGGAATTTTCTATCCTTAGGTTACACAAGGTTACGTGTGGGCCTTGAGGTCCTCGGCAGTACTAATTGTTTGGCTTTGACTGGGAGCAGTAGGTGCCAGTCTATCTCAAACACTGTGGTGGCCAAGGTCGAAGAGACTCTTGCTGCCTGCTTAGACATAATAGAAAGCTTGCCGTTGACGTAAACAGACATCTGTGTCTTCAGACTAGAATATGTTGACGATAACACCGTTCTTGGTAAAGACATTCTCTTTGTCTCATTTGGGGCGTATAGTATTTGTGGTGTTATCTTGAGGTTTAAAGTCTATCCACCAGCACGAGTTCGGCAGAATGTGAGACCGACTCAGGCACTTCTGATGCACTATGAGAGTGTCTCTAATTCTCCTTGATCAAGCGACAATAAATACTACAGCATAAGACATCAGAGGCTCCTGAACACTTCTTCACTCCTGACCTCACCATTGACCTTTGATTCCAGCAATTTCTCCACAACACTTACTACTTGGATTTCATAGGTAACAGAGATGCAGCAGTGGTGAAGGGGAGAATATAGTTACTGCAATCTTGTCTTGATTTCATTGTGATTATTTTAAGGAATTAAAACCAACAAATTAACAGGATAAAAAAAATAAAGAATCAAGACAGACAGACAATGAGGCAGAGATGAAGATTAGCTATAGAGACCAAAACAGTTTTTTATAGAGGCAGGACGAGGTTGTTTAACTCTTATCACTCACTTATTATTTTTACTTTGTAACAAAGACAAGTGATTACAACTTGTGAGACTGCACAATAATAATAAAATCATAAAACATCCAGTTAGGGCGACATACTCAGGCTGAGAGCAGCATTAAAAACCTTTATGAAATGATTTTTGAAGTACTTTTGTCCCCCTGATGAAAAGTACTTGAGATGAGCAGCATTTCTTTTTAGACAGAAGCTTTTCTTTTACACCCAGTAATTTTTGACCCCAACAGGTGTCCGATGGGCAGGCTACTTAAAATATCATCCCAGGCGAATTTCGCAGCAGTGACAACTATTAGATTCCACTGCATAACAGCTTCATGATTACCCAAGTGGACAGATTCAAAAAAAATCAACACATCCAAATGTAGGTCTGCTAAAATAATTTCCATTTCAACCCATCACTATGGAAACCAGGGACCAAAATAGAGTGGAAAATGTGCTGCTTTTAATGTGAAAGGAAGTAATTTGTCTCAAATCAAGTTTTATGCACGATTTGTTTGCTACTCGTACGTTTGTGTCAATGTTCTTTTAGACAAGTAAACAACATGCACTGTGTTATTGTCATCATGTGTTAGTGACAGCTGGGACAACATGCAAATATGTGTGGGCCAAAAGACAAATTTAAAAAAGAAAAACAAATATTTGATACTGATATATAATTTGATAAACACGACAAGAAAACAAGACTACCCATCTCCATCCCAGCTGACTTTGGGCGAGAGGCGGGGTACACCCTGGAGACAAACAACCATTCACACTGTGTGAAAGGCCCCAGCCGAGGTTCAAACCAGGAACCTTCTTGCTGTGAGGCGACAGTGCTAACCACTGCATCACCATGCCGCCCTTACTAAGACTAAAGACTGCCAAAAGCAGCACACAGCACAGCACAAAACAAGTAGCCATCCCAACTTTCCAACTGATGCAGTTGTAATATTCACGCCTGGCTTTTTGTTTTTAATGTGAATTTGACAGCCAGAGTTTTTCCCTACATGCTTGGAAGGAGAGGGCGAGGCATGGGAGAGTATTCATTTGGTCGCAATCTGCAACTTCACTGCTAGGTGGCACTAAATCCAACACACTGGACCTTTAAAAGGGGGCATTACTCAGATAGGAAAATTAATCTACAAAGGCAGATCGTCGCGTCCTCAGTTAAGTATCTGCTGCACATAACAAAATACACTCAGAACAGATGTATTATAAGATCAGTGAAGTTATTTTTACAGCGAGTGGAGCAGTTTCTGCAGCTGTCAGTAGTGTTTCAGGCTTTTCTCCACTTTTCAGCACAGAGGTTGGTCCCTAATGAAAATTGTAGATAGTGCAAACGCCACAGTTTGCTCTCAAACATCACAAACCAACTTCTATGTGTTTTGTTTTTCACAGCTACAACATATCCATCAAAGTACACCTATTAATGTGACTCAGGCAGGTCTGAAAGCTGTAAGATGAATGTATGAATGTAATAAATAAAAGTATTTCATGTTCACAGTACAGATGATTCAGTTTTTAAAAAAACGTTTAAGCAAAAACAGCTTTAAAATTATAATTTAAATGTCCAAAAGACATGCCATTGCCAGACAAGCCAATTATCAAAGACGTTTCTCTCTGCCTCACATGAAATGCTAAAACAAATTAGACCGATCAAATATTAGCAATGGTAATTGGTGTATCAAATGTTTGTGAAAGTGAAGGACAGCAACAGAGAGACAGACTGAGAGGGGAGACAGATAAAAGGCTGCAAGATGTATAACTTTGACAAACGGTGTGACCCTGAGCTATAAGTGGGGAGCAAAATTCAGTGAGTTTATGTGCATGAATTTGCACAGAGAGTGGGCAGAATTTATGCTCAAGAACAGACCGTCAGACTGTTTGTGACTCTCCCATGTGGAATTTTCACAGTCGTGAGGTCGTTCAAACACGGACTTGAAGAAACCAGTACACGGATTTATCACACGGGGTTTAACACTTACACCCCGACATGACAGGAGCTGCTATGCTCAGAACAGGTTGCTGTTTCTCACTCGGATACTTGGTTTCTGGTGGAGCTGGGTTTCTTCTTCATTAACCTGCTCTTGTGTCATATGGTCAACACATTATGACAGCTGTTACTTCATGTAAATGCAGATGTGATTCATGAGCAGCAATCGGAGGATTTTCAATCTGTTTACTACAATTAGAGACCAAAATAAAACCATGTATTTATTTTCCTCTGTTGAAATCTATTATGAAATAAAGGAATCCAGTTTTCTGCATGATAATGACCTTTTGAACCTCTAAGATAACTCTACTCTCGTCTTAATCAGACCGCTTCGGTTAAAAGCCCCGAGAAGCTGCTTTGATGCAGTTGTCAACACGACGCGAATAATGAGGAGATGGATGTCTGTTTACAGCAAACTATTTCTGTGCCATCTGTGTTTCTTCAGTGGAAACACTATATGCACAAAACTGTGAGTGGAATGCAAATAAAACAATCAAGTTAATCAGACTCGTAGTCTGAGTTAGCATATGTTATCTCAAGAACCTGTGTGTGGAGTATTCTGATTCTTTTTTGCTATAGCTGATATGTTAGATAAAGAGTTATCCATGAAGTCTGTTAAATGCTCCAATATGTTAGCTTATCGCTAACTTTGCCTATCTACGGTTTAGTGTCATGAACTTTGGGTTTATTTCAAGAGACAACCTCCGTGGCTGTGAAGTGAAGCCTTTGGAAAAGTGCCACAAACTGCAGTTCCTCAAACGTCCACTTGAGGCTGGCTACAGAACGATTCAATCTCCATAAGTCCCCATGTTAAAATGTCCAACTTCACAGCAGAAATAAACATGTTTACAGCCTGGTACAAAAAACAGTTTTGGTCTCTATAGCTAATTTCCCCGTTCATGACAACTGTACTGAGGGTGAATTTTTATTTAACTCACCTGTTCAAATTATATTAAGGCTTAAAGTTATGCAAAATTAACAGTGTGGCTGCTTTGATTGATAGATGGGTGGCATTATAGATGGCTTGTTTGAGCACTCAGGCATCATTCAGGCCGCCTGATGATGGATTGTACATTGTGTGGTAATTTTGCAAGGTTAAATAAGAACAGGAAATGACTCACTGTGTGTTTTCAACTTCAATAGAGCTTTGACTGACATAAGGGTGAGGAAAAAATGACCTGAACCATCCCTTAAATTATAATGTTTTCTAACTTTGGCAATAATCTCATTGCTGTGTGCATGGAAAAAATGTAGCCACTGATAATATAACCTGCCCGGAAACAATACAGCATAATGATGAGACTCACTGTCAGACAAGGTCCTGGCTTTCCGGGTTTTTTAACGAGTCAGGAAGTTGGACGCGGTGAATTTGTAACCCACCTTTCTCATAGCCGGGCATGCTGTCTCTGAGCAGGCAGCTGAGCTGGTGGCCATTGAGATGCAGGAAGCGCAGCTGGTCTCGGAGTGAGGTTTCCTCCAGAACACTCAGGATGACACGACCCACGCTGTTTTGAGATATGGGCAGGCCGAGTCCAAGGGCCAGAGTCGGAGTCAGGTCAACCTGCTCTACAACCCCAGGCTTCTCCATTCCCGCTGACATCACAGGGCAAAACACACACAAACAGAAGAGTGAGGATCCACTGCGGCTGCGATACATGATGCTGAAATAATGACGTGTGGATTAGGTGCATTTCTTTGGAATACTTTGTTTTGTTGTGTTGTTTTCTAACCTTTACTTGTCAATAAATGCGTCTCGCATTTACTCCAAAAATGGATTTTTATCTTAAAAGCCTGCAGTGTCAAACACAGACAAGAAAAAAACGAACCAAATGTTGAGTCGCGATTGTTTTGCATCAATCAGCGATAGTGGGAACAAGCTGGATATTTATGAGAAGAAAAGTCACATTTTATTACCTCAAACTCTAAAGCAATGCACAGACAAAAACTATTTTCACGATGAGAAAATGGCTCAATTTTCACACTGTCTGCTGCGGAAGATTCCCCCGTTCGCACAGCGAGAGCTTGTCTGAAAGGATTTCACAACACTCATCAAGATTAATCTGGAAAAGGAGGTCCTCGTCTTCGAGTCATTAACCTGACACAAACACTAACACACCCCTTTTCTGTTATTTGGAAGTCAGTGATGATATGGAATATATTCTTTGGTTCCCTTTCAAGTATGAAAACGTCCTGTTTTACTGGAACATGTCACTCTAATCACAGTAGCTGCAGCGTCTCTGTCCCATGAGGACAGTCAAACTGCGGTCACGGGGAAAATAGCGAGGAGAGTGCGGTGGAAACATCTACGATCGACTCATTTCATACATCCAGGCAAAGCGCATTAGTGACATCTTCTTTGTTGATTAGAATCAGGTCAATATTTAATTTGAATTCCAACATCGAAAAATCTGAATCTGACAAAAAAAAAAGCATCAAAACCAAACCTGATAATTACTCTTGAATTGCCTGAGGGCATGACCGTGGGGAGGAACGTGCAAAACAAGCCAAACAAACAGACAAACAAAAAATAAACGAATGAATAAAGTCATTATCGTGTGAAATGTGGTTTTCATTTTCCAAAGGCTTGCCTGCTCGTTGAAAGTCAACAGACATTTTTATGTTGACTCTTGGCCCCCCGTAGAGAAGCTTTCAAAAATATAAACAGAGTGTGGGAGTCATTTCCCAAATTGTCTGCATCTCGGTGAAGTTTCCAGGTTGCAATAATGAACTATACGGATATATAACATATCTAAAAATGAACAACAGAGCTCACGTGTGCGGGAGAAGTGAGACAGCTGCAGACAAACCCCAGAGCTATGAGCTAATTCGGTAATTGGACAATGAAATAAGCCTGAGAATTATCCATTTTATATTAAGAGGAGACGGATTTGCAACAAGACAAGGACTTTGCCGTATTCAGCCCATAGCTATTCAGGAAAATGCCATAAATCTACACAGTATATGAGGCTTGTTTAAATGTGTTACTTAGCAATTGCCATTTTTAGCTGCAGTTGATTGAGCCTTCTTTTTTAAAGTTCCAAACACCCTGGAGATGGTTGGAAATATAACCTTCATCCACTTAAACTGTGTGTAAAATCATATTTTATGATTTCTTGATGCTGTGATTTGTTCTCTGAAAACAAGCAAACCAGGAGGAGGTATCTGCTTACCTTCCAGCCCAACCACAGAAACATCTCCAGTCTGTTTGCACTGTACGGTTTGGTTTTTACGCAGAACGGAGAGCGACTCACATGCTGACAGAACAGATGTGTCATAACTCAGTAAAAGGTTACACACACAGAATGCTGATTCATAGATGAGAAAGCTGCAGCTGATGATGAAGCCATATGCATTAAAGCATCTAGCTAATCTCTAAAATGCAACCGTTACAGCCATTTTTGAATTCTTAAAATGACTGTACACAGTTATACACAATATTAACGATGTCTTCTTCGCTGATTATAACACATTTACCTCAACTTTCTCATTATACATCAGCTCATTGAAATTTTGTCCATTGTTTCATCAGTTACTGGTTGCACCACTGTTGCTGTGGGGTTTTGAGGCTGGTACATTACCGCCTCATCCATTCTCTGTTATTGACTTTGTCTGCAAACACAGTGTATCGTAGCTTCTTAAAGAAAGCAAAAGAAAAGGCAAAAGGATGCACAGACGCCGAGGTAAACAATGACTGTATGCTTTCTCCCGCCTACGCTGTCTGATTAAAGTGGCGCTGCCTCTCAGGATCCTCCCAGCAGCGTTGACTAAATGTAACAGAGCCGTTTTCTCAATGATGCATTCAGATTACAAAGTAAAGCGCAGGTACTGAGCTCGTAACAAGCTCTGATCCACTGCAGCATTCTTGAAAAACAGGTGAGCTCTCCACTAATGCCCCACCTGTCTAACAATGTTAAAAAAATAACCAGTTATACATGATTTTCATGTCATCATGTAGATTTAAAGTGGTATTAAAGGTTCAGTGTGCAACTTTTAGGGTGATCTATTGGCGGAAATATAAATAACTATGTTTTCAGTGATATATATATAAAACTAATTATTTATGTTTTTATTACCTTAAAATTAGCCCTTTATATCTACACATGTCAAGGGTTGTCTTACATTGAGTCCGACCTCAGACAAAGGGCTCTGCGGACGGCGTTTCGCCACTACGTTGCCGACGTAGCAGGAAAAGAAGTAGTAGCAAAAGAAAACGGACGAGGAAGAAGAAAAAGAAGATGCATTTGCTTCATGGAAACATGAAAAAGCAAAACAAACTCGAGACAGGCGACGGCAGAAAACAGGCAAGGATATGTGCCAGTGTGGCCTTTCCCGAGTGGAAATCTGTGATGAGGGACTAACAAGGTCAGTCCCTTGTAGCATTAAGGTTATAAAAAGCTCAAGGTACGATAGATTTAAGGCTTAAGTAGGTGCTTCAGACTTTAATCAGAATTTATCTTTTACAGAAAAAACATGTGGCAGACAAAAGTGGACAAAACAGCAACTTGTGTTGGACTTAAAGGCCCTGAAAGCTGTTTTTCTCAACCAGCTTCTTACTGTGAGCCACGGGATCCCACATGAAAAACACTATTTTCTTACTAAAGTAAGAACACCACAGGATCTTTCACACTAGAGATTTCTGCATTTTTCTTTTATCCTCTGTGCATCATATCGTTGGTTTAAAGTGGGCGGCACGGGGAAAAAAAAAAAAAAAGTCACCAATCAGGATTCAGCAGCATCTGAATCAGAGTCTGATGACAGATTACGGGTTTGTTTGGTCTGTCACGCCACACTGCTTCTCTTCTTTTAAAGGTTAAATTATGTTTTTTATTCTATGTCTGTGCCTTGATTTTTATTGTAAAGAGAGCCCCGGAGAGGTACCGAAAGAACTCTCTATCTCCTTTCATTTAATTTCAGTGAAACACAGAAAAGAACCTCATGAATGACTTTTCATTGACTGTCTCTGGATGTGTTTCATTGAGGAGAACAGAGAATTTGGCTATTAATTCCTACCCCTTCTGTGTTTGGTAAACTTTAAGAACTTAAAAGTATAAAGTCCTACTGGTAGTCAAGTCATTCAAGCTGTCGGCACCACAGGAGGCACGGGGTGCTAGCAAAACCAAGACTTCTGTAGCAACAACTCATCTGAACTGTAAATGATTAATTAACATGAATGGTCTATAAATAAAAAATCTACGCAAGAAAAGATCTCAAAAATAGAACTTGGCTGAGAAAGAGGCAATTATCACGATCACACTTTCACACTCCGCAACCACATTTATCATTGCAAAATAAAGTTCAACTCAGGAGTTTCTATTTGCGCTCTTTGGAGACGACACCGTCGCTCGCGCTCAAATTAATGGAAAGTTAGTGTGAGCATGAAAGAAAATGTTTTCCCCTACGAATCACACTTCAAAAGGTTTAGTCTGATGAACACTTTCGCTCCAGCAGGATGGATCAGAGGACAGAGACGGTCCAGAATCACATCACGACAAGCTTATTCAAGTCTGCGTGTTGAAACGGTGCACTGTAACATCTCTGTAATGGTATTTTTAGCCTCCGTCAAACAGAATCTCCTCGATTTATTGACAAATCTGCTGCCTTCAGCCTCCTAAAAAACAACACTAGTCCGTTTACCTTTTCTTTTGAAGGCCGGACTTATGAGCACCAGAGGCGTATTGACTTCTGGCTCTGAGGAGCCTCCGTGGCTGCCGGTCTCCGACATGCCGTGGTCTCCACACAGCACCAGCAGGTAGGGCAGGGATCCCTCTGCCTCCTGAGAGAAGCAAACACAGAGGTTAATGGACTCCCACTCTATGTGCCGATCTGGGAGGGCGAACCTTAAAGCTTCAGGATGTGAATAATTCAAACTTGGCACCAAAATGGGATGTAAAATAACAGGGGGATAAAATGCTGCTGGGATATCAGATTGTTTCCAAGATATTTTTTGATGTTGTTACGTTGGAGAAATTTAATAGCAGCAGAAAAGGACGGTATTAAATAATTACTTTTGAAAAGGAAGTCATGACAAACACTTCCTGGCACAGTTTCACTGCAGTTAAAAAAAGCAAACACACACACGCACAGGATGAATCGTTTGTTGAGGTTGACAGACTTTGATCAAGCCCCGGTTTCTTCCCCTAAGTGATTCCCTTTCAACTAGACTCACGAGAACTTTCATTGACTATGAATTCAAGAAGAATGCCTCGTGAGTCACGGCAGTGTGGGCTGATTTTAAAAAACACGACTACAGATGTTAACAAAAAAAAACCCATAGAAGCCAAAATGTTACCACACATTACAATACTCTCAAAAGACTCATCAGTTCAGTGTGGTCAGACACAAAGAAAAAAAAAAGACCAGAGACTTGATTTATTATTAAAGACTGAAAACTGTATCCTATCAACCGCAGATTAAAAGGCAGCCTGAGAGACAGAAAAAGCAATGACTGCTGAAGGCTGAGATAAATTCTGCTTTTGTGCGTTTCATTTAGGATGACCTTATCCAAACAGACACGTAGAAAAGGCCAGCGTCAGCATAAGTGTTTATTTTTTTTTAGCTGCTGCTTTTTTTTGCGATGCACTCACAGCGTGATGAATTCATCGAGCTAAAGCCGCAGGTTGGACGCCTGAGCCAAACTGTGTCATTGTGCTCAACTGACCCATTATATTTGCTACTCACTCAGCGAAGAAGGAGCTAGTGTCCTAGATTCTTACCACTTGGATACTTGTTATAAATGGCACTGGACACAGGGGACACAAAAAACACCTCAAGACCGGTACTAAACACCACGGAGCCCCACGCCGGGCAAGCTTCTTCTTCTTCTTCTTCTCTTTAGTCAGAGTAAGTCAGAGTTTACTCCTGTTGTTGAGGATGAAAGCACCAGGCCTCTCTTTTGGGAGAAGAAACCAATACACCAGGTAGCATGCTGAATCAGATGATAGCTTATGTTCTCCAAGCCAGAAAAGAAACAATAGTGTTTTTGATTTTTACTTTGAAGTCATGCAGGTAAATCAGTGATTCCCAACCAGAGGTACTTGCACCGCAGGGGGTATGAGGAAAGCTCAACTGATTAACTTCACTAAACTAAACTTCTGTACATATTTGTGTAAACAGACAAATAGGATTACAAATTGGTGTGATGAAGTATATTTAGAATAAATATAACAGGAGTCAGGTATCACACAAGGGTGTGAAAAGTAGTAAAGTTATTAAAAGCTACAGATAATGGTTAAAATAGTTAGAATAATGGATAACAGGTTGAAATACACACAGCATGTCGTAGTAGTACATGCAAACTTGACCAAGGCAATCTAAATACTGACAGCTCAACTGTATGAAAAGCTTGTTGTAACAATAAGCACAGCATTCAAATGACAGCCCTCACAGGGCAGACCTGCAGCGTGTCATTCGGTCTGCTGAGAAGGTGATTGGCTGCAATCTTCCGTCTCCTCAGGACCTGGACACCTCCAAGAACCCTGAGGCGTGCAGGAAACATTGTGGCTGACACCTCCCCCACCTTGAACGCAAACTTTTTGAAACAAGTAGGAGGCCGCCGTCCATCAGGACCAAAACTTCACGCCACAAAAACTGTTTCTTTCCCCCAGACTGCAGCTGGCAACAAGGCCCGGGGCACACGTTAGATTAACATAGGGTCTTCCAGTTCTACCCATTACATTAACACACATCTTTCACCTTTTATTTAACGTCTTTTGGACTACTACATTTGATAAATATCTTGCAAGTTTAAAATATTCTGCATACTTTTGCACATTAAAAACAGTAAAAGCACATTATTATTTCTTGATTAAGATGTCAAATTATAGTTATTTACTTGCATTCCTGAAGAGAAGAATTAGTTTTAGTGTTTCAGTGTTGAATGCTTGATTAACTTCTGACTTCTCAGAGAAGCCCAGTGAGTCGGCTCCAATTTGGGTATAAAAAGGTGAATTCAGTTTGAAATTCCTCATTCCTGTTCAAAATGGTAAAACTTCATGATGCTGGATGGTTTCTGACAGGTAATGTATTTTTTACCTGATGTTTGTTATGCACCACAAACACCAAGACAAAACCTACTTTGCAATAAACCTGATTCTGATTCTTTATATAATTAATAGTGTTAAATAGCATGGCGTATATAGTCCATTCATATTTGGAGCAGAAGAAGTGGTGGCAATAAAGAGGTACTTCTAATGCAGTGGAGCTGTGGAGACAAATATACTTCAGACAAATAAAAAGGAACCACTGCGGTAAATTGGACATTTGTTGTATAGAAGTTACAACTCAATAACAGAACAATATTCGGGTCTTCCGTCAGGGCGGAATAATATAAAAAAAAGAAAAATATAAAACTCTAAACACTTGCAACATTTCATTTATCTCTCTTGTGAAATACACGGCTCAGACGACACGCTGCTCTGCAGGTCAGGTTTAAGAAGTTTTGCACTTCAAACCTTTAAATCTAAAAATATTCAGAGGAGGAGATGGAGGCCATGCGATCTCCATTAACACAAAAGCCCGATGGAGGTCCTTTACGAGCAGGAGGTCCTGCTTTCCAATCATGTTTTAATGGAGAGTGCTGCAGCTGTCCACTCTGCAGGTAGAGTATGTCTCTGCCCCCTTAATATGAGCCAGCTGAAATAGACGACTGGCGTCACATCGCAACAGAAACTTTAAGCGCCGTCGTTTGAATGCTGCTTTTCTCATCCACTGTGCTGCAGCAGGAAACGTCATTTCTTTTTAGCAGCAAACAACAGCCAACTCCCTGAAATGTTGAGAGTACGCCTCCCCCCGTCACCCCTCTGACATGTTAAAAGCATGTGCTGATCAGAGAAACATTGTTGTTTTTGTAGAAGCTTCTAAGGTAATCTGCAGGACCCCACTGGGCCGCGTCTATTTTTAGGTCACACACTGCTGCTGCTAGAAAATAACAGCCACATCTTTCACTAATGTGACTGAAGCAACACATTCAAACACGTTTCATTCAAAGAGCTCACTGGGAGAACGTATGAGGCTGCCACGGCGCACAACGCGCAGATGTCACCATGAGACGGGATTTAACAAGACAGAATTAACAACTTTGGGGATGTGGTGAAACGTTGCCTCAACATTTCCAGAAATACCCGTTCATCGTTCTGCATCTTTTTTTCTTTTTTCACAGAGGAAAACTTTAAAATGATATCTTGCGCTTCGGCTTCTGTTCTCTCTTCTGCCGATTCAGAGATGCGAAAGGACGAGAAAGATTGTAGGCTCGCGTTGACATCACTTGACAATCTAAATATAAGCTACACAGACGAATGACGGTGAGACAATGCCCATCAACAACACACAAACACACACGCGCCGCAAAGACAATATGCATGCACAGCTGTCAGACCTCACGGAGAAAACAAAGACGCAGGACCTGCACACTGATCAGAGACAAAATTAAAGATAACAGCGAAGCTTAACAGTTTATTAAATCTGTAGGGTTGCAGCACCAGATAACATGATGACTGCTGGGAACTCTACAAATGATCTGTGTAATTAAATGACCATCCAATAACCGATAATACAAAAAAAAAATCCCTGATATCATCACGTTAATATATTAATGATTGATCATTACTTCATATTTGCATATTTCATTTATTACCGATATAACCATACCGTTATATTAACCCTTAAAATTACGATTTAAAACGCGTTGTCTAGTGTTGACTTTAATGAATTTTAATAGAGTGAAACAGATGTTGACAAGCAACAATTAAATTAAGCAGCGGCGGCACCAGCACCAGCAGCAGCAGCAGCAGCAGCAGCAGCAGCACAGCCTCGCAGAGCAAAAATAATTAACAAATTGAAAATTAGAAAGCAAACCAGTATCTCCAGACATGACGAGTAAATAATAGTTTAGAGGTTAAAGTTGCAACCCTCAAGACTCTCATGAAATGAAACCCCATTTTTGATTCTGATGTTATCGGCATTCATTCGATTTACAGTCTGTAATTACCTCTCTATAAGAAGAATATAGTTCTATAGTTTTTTTTATATAGTTTTCATTGTTAGTGGCGGACCCCGCCAATCCTGTGGCTGACTCACAGGAGGAATTAACAGGAATGTTTTTGGTAAGCTTTTTTAATATACAGCATCTTCTAGTTAGTATTTTGTTTATCTAATGTCAGCAAATGAATTCAAACATGGTGAGTGATGACTTTACACTACATTACATTTGGTCATTTAGCATTTAGACGCTTTTTTCCAAAGTGAATTACAAAAAAGAGAAACAATCAAGGTACCAGTGCCACAAGGACATGTTAGTGCATCTACTTGCATAGAATCAAGGTCCAGTTGTAGAGGGGGATAGTCTTAGCATGTCCGGTTGTTTGTAGTGTTGGAGAGGAGGTCCTCTCTGAAGAGCTGGAGGTCTTCAGGAGGTTTTTCAAGGTAGAGAAGGGCGCCCCTGATCTGGTAGGAACTGGTAGTGCGTTCCACAACCATTTTAAAACTACATTTACCTTTTTTTTTTGGCCATGTGTTGGAAAAAACTCCTATATAGATTAATCTGCTCATTATGGGAGTTCATTATGATCACGATCAGCAGTGAGCGTCGGGACAGAAAACCAAAACAATGAGGTTAAAGAGGATAAAATGCTCTGTAGAGCTGAGCAGAGCTGCAGAGTCAGATAATTCTCTGTTTGTTTATCTCCCAGTGCAGCTTTAAAATGTCTTTGACACTTTGACAATATATTCTACGCTGTCAGAAATGAAAGAAAACCCAGTTCTGAAGCTCACAAACAGAGTTCAGGGTCAGAAATTACCTTTGAAATGAGCGCGCTGTGAATCTTCTTCAGGATGTCGTCCATCTCCAGCAGCTTGGGCTGAATGAGGGAACTGTGGGGTCCACTGATGTGACCAATGTGGTCGAGGCCGAGGTAGTGGAGGATCAAAATGTCCCAGTCGTCTCTCTTAAGGGTGCTATCCAAGTGACGGGTCACGTTGTTGTCAACCTACAGGAAAACACGATGCAAACAAACTTAACAAATTTAGGTTGAAATCACACTTTACCTAAAGTCTGGAGATATTCACCTTCATCCCACTTTTCAGGTAAAGGCCTCAGCACCACTGATATTCTCATATAAACAGATTGGACACAGGCCCACAGTAGATTTGTGGCTGTGGCATACGGAGCTGACTGATGAGCAGTTTTTAGTGTGATTTCATCTCTGAGCCTCCCTGATGGCAGAGACTGACTCATCTAAAGACGTACATGTAGAGCATATTGCACAGAAAAGATACAAAAAACACTATTTAACTAATATTTAGTGCATTATGTAGAGTATTTGCTGCATGTACTGGATATGGGCATGGTTTAAAATACTTAATGCACTGATTCTCAAACTGTGTATGCGCCTCCCTTTAGTGGTACTTGGTTGAAACTCTGAAATATATATTTTTAATTAAATAAATAATTTTAAACATATATTACACTATCAAAATATTCAACATTTTGAATGAAAATAAACTGAGATCGCTGGAATGTCATTTAAAATAAACATCTTCTATAATATTTCGTTTTAATATCAGCTTGCTGACGTTCACGTTCTTCCGTATACATCCACGATTAGTCACAAGCTAAAATGTGACGCTGAGATAACAAGTACAGGTAAAATAATTTGTTCACAAACTCTGCAATCGTGGCCCAAAACAGGAAATATCAGACAGAAAAAGGCGGGTCAGGGGTGCCGCTTTGCCACCAAATGAGGTCTGGTTCTTGAGCCATTTGAGACAGTCAACAATAAATAATCTTCTTATCGTAGCTGTCCTTAGCAGACTGGGTCAGCCTACGCTGCTCTATTTTAACTTATGACGGTTGTACATATTTTCTGAGGTGGTTCACGGTGTAAAAAATTTGAGGATCACTCCTTTAATGTCTAGCAGCAGCAGTCTGGAGGACCTTGAACTTTTTGTAACACTTAGGTAAAATGTTTTTGCATACAGAAAATAAGTTTTTAGCAAACATTTCATGATTACACGGGTTTCCATGCTTGTTTGTTCTTCTATGTTTCTCTATGAGACAGAAACAATCTTTTTAGTTCAACTGAATCTTTCTATTTTAAGCAAATTTGGCATATTTACAATATGAAACGCCTGAAGTTCAAATGAATTCATGCTGCAAACCTTTTAGTTTTCCTGTCATCCTCGGGGCTGTCACAGAAAGTCTTAGAGCTTCATAATTTCTTCTGGAGTTTCTTTACGTATCGTTTTTAAAATTCCTGCATCATATCAACCACCAGGTGGTTTAATCCTTTGATGTTAGCAGAAAAATACATCAATCATATCTTCCAAACAGCGAATCCCTGGCTGTTTGACTCATACATACCTCAGTGTAGTCGGACACAAAGAAGGAAGTTGTGCCGTCGTACTCCATGAAGTGTTTGGGGAAGAGGCGCACCCAGGTGTCATCTCCGTAGAAGACTATCCTCTTCCCCGCTGTTTTGGCCTGCCAAATGAGGTTGTCTTCCAGCAGTGCAGGAGAATTCAGGTTCATTACCACATCAATGAAGCCTGGGATACTGCCAGTGGTAAGAGCCTGGGGAGGGATATGTTTTTGTCATTGTCCTTTGAACAATAATTGTCTTTTAATGGTGTTATACAACCTTGCAGTTTCATCGTATCAATCCAGATAATTAAGACGTGCGCTGCGGTAAGTGTTCGGTAAAAACTGGTTTTATGTATCCATAATTCTCAGAAAAAAATAGATTAAATGAATCAATTGCCCCTTTTTTTTGGATTGATTCAGCATTGGTAGCCAAGGAAATTCCCACATTCCCAAAACAGCCCTCTCTGCCACAAACTGAGCGCTGAATCAGGTAGATTGATCATATTTTATGAAGTACAGTTTCTACTGATTTCATCATGGAATCTGAAACAAAACAACACTGGCCTCTATTTGACTGACAAGGAAAACAAAGACTATTTTGGAAATCAGGAGAGCGCCTGGTGCATCGTCAAGGGGCAAGTACAAAGGCCTTGTCTTTATGCACTGAAGGAGACATGAGATTGCAGATGCTGGCAGGAAACAGTATTATTCCTCCCCCAATGAGCTGCCTGGAGCACAGCCCTGAGATCCTGTGGGATACTCAAAAATCCGGGCTAAAATCAAAAGTGACCAGTCTTTATTGTGCGAGGGCTCCGGTGTTAAGAGGAGCGTGTCGAGGGAGCTGGGGTGGCAAATTCAAAGTCATCTTTTAAATCACTTCTTACAACACTATTTTATCGGTTTCATTGTCTGACGCGTTCGTCCTCATATAGCCCCGTTTCTCATCTCACATCTGGGTATTTTATTCCTCTTATCAGATTTTATATATTAGTATTTTTTTGCAGCAGTTTGAGTGAGAGCACCTGTCCTATAGTAACTCTGCCGCTACTTCACAGACGCAGGAGACAAACAGCAATAAACTAAAGATATCACACGCCCACAAACAACCTCGAGAACTGTCACACGCTTCAAACCTTTCTTTATTTGCCATTTTACCGCAGACAATAATGTTACATCAACGTGCGTCCTGATATGTGGGAGAAAAGCTCTCCTCTGTCACTCTGAAAGGTTTGTGTCCCCTACTTAACGACGACAAACTAACAAACACTCTTTATGCCAGAATAACTTCAACGCCTTTTGTCGGCTGATACGCGGGTTTTGCTCCGAAGCTGAAATTCTTGAACCTCATCTTGCGAGAGCTTTGTTCCTCAAAGCTCAATTATTTACCACATCCTTCCTTCCTTCCTTCCTTTTGCGATTGTTTTGCTCCTGCCAGTGCAGATGCTCGTTTCAGGACGAGATGGATGGTTTCGCTTCAGAGACACTCTCTCTGTTTTCTGCCTTGTTCGGTGTCACTGTGGCCCCCTAGTCTATTAATAGAGATGGACTGACCAATGAGACCAGTGGTTCGGATGAAAACAGGCCTTTTTTTTTGGTTGTTCCCTGAACAATTTTAGGCAAAAAATAATCACGGGGACGTTTGGAGACGATTCGACTGTAAAGATCTCTGGAGAGATTTTACAATTTAGCCTTTTTAAACTTTTTTTTTTTTTACAGATGCCAGAGAAACATTGAGATGCTGCCCAAATGAATCAGTGACTCATCAACATACTAATTATTGGTCCATGGCTTACGATGTGCCACTGCTTAAATGTCAAATACAATATCAGTGGGTTATACAGACACTCTCTGGCACAGTGATGAAAACTTGTAAAGGTGCCAAAAAACAGACGGAAGAGGGCTGGCAAATGATTTTTCAGCTTCCTCTCCCCCTCACTTTGACTACTGACAGGAAGAGTTTGTAGCACTAACTTAAAAACATCCTCTTATTACCAGATAATACCTGTGTGTGTGTGTGTGTGTGTGTGTGTGCATACTACCCAACCTGCCTTTCCATCACCCTCTGTGCATTGCTGCTGCTGCTGCTGCTGCTGCTGTTGCTACAGTTATGATTTACTGAATTCATTGTCAACATCCTCCACCTCGGTAATATGCACTGACTGCTGTGCCAGTCTGAGAGGCGAGGCTCAACAGGCCGCGTGTGAATACACAGAGACTGAGGAGGCGAACACAACTTCTTTTCTCCCCCCCCCTGTCATGTTTAGAGAAAGCGAGTAAATTGGGACTGTTAAATTAAACGTGACGAACCCCGGGTGGAGTTTTTCCAGTGTGACAACTGTTACTGCGTGGCATTTAAAATAAAAAATAACACACAGCAAAGAAACTAGATGCTAGAATCCAACTGTGTGTCTGAATAAGACCTCAAAAATCAGCTGGGCTGCATATAAGCAGGGAGCTTGTAACTTGATTAGATACAGCGGAGGGTGTATTAGGTCTAATGTGTGTGTAAATTAATGGCCGTGCCACTGAGAGATTATGATTTAGGTTAGTTGGCTGTGTCATACCAGTTAATTGGGTGCAATGCAGTGATAGTGGGCAGTAAATGGCAGCTGGTTTGCGCTGCCACCTACTGGTACAGAACACAACATTTCAGTGCCGTGATGGAACAATTTAAACTGATTACTTCTGATGTTGTTAAAGCTCTGTGGAGAACATCACTTCAGGGTTAAACTGAGCTGTATCTCTACAGAGGGAAACAAAAGAGTTGCCTCAGAGCTACCATCTTATGCTTGTTTTTTGCTGTTATGCGCCAGCTGCAGCGTGACCGCGTGCCAAAAAAAATTCAGGATCATTTCATTACAGAGGGGCTCTCGTTTGTATTAACTCAAAAAATGAATTACGTAGTGCAGTTTGTCGGTAGATGATGGAGAATGTAAAGCGGTATAATCACTACATTAGGCTAAAAAACTACTGTAACTGCTCAGCCTCCTAAAATATGATTAACTGGTCCCTCTGCAGGGATTATAAATGTACCTGTGTGCTCTCACCGAGGCTGCAAATCAAACTTACAAGTTGTCTGGACAGCTGAGGAGGTGGCATTTTCAATTCCTCCTCTCCCCCATATACTGTGCTGTACTGTGCATCTCTGCCGCAACATAAACCCTTCATGCTTCTGCTTCTAAATCACGAAGATTTGATTTGAAATTTCCCCTCTTATCGATTTCCCTCTACATATTCGTTTACCATCAACAAATCTTTTGAGAAGGCTCGCGTCCAGAGCTGCCTTAAGGCATCCTTGGCCTCCATCATCACTGCGTCCTTCTCTTAAACCCTTTGGATTATGGTGGAACATCTGTCCGCCTCAATCACACTCAGCTTTATCCCACCATCCCTCCTCCACATCATCATTGACCTGCTACGTGTGCATGAAAATCAACTACAGCTCTCCCGTGAAACAACCGTGTTCCTCTGTCAGTTTGCAGGCAGGTAACTTGGTTGTTTTGGCATTCACAGCTACCTCTCAATATGTATGAAAACAGTCAACATTACACCCGTCTAGAAGTACATTAAAGAGTACCCCATATCGGGGTCGCTATCCAAGCTGGATTAGGGTGGGGGTACACTCCCCTGACAAACATAGACAACCACCCATCATTCACGCTCACATCCACACAACAATGGGCAATTTAGAGTTGGGCTGCAGGCTGCGGGAGGAAGGAACGGGGTTCAAACTAGTAACCTCCGTGCCTCTCCTTATTTTTGATTTTTTGTTGAAACTAAAAGCTCAGCAGTGATCGGTGAGGCACTTTAAATAAAAGCCAAGCTAAAAAGATGTCTTCTAAAAAGAAGTTTTTCCAATCAATCAATCAAATCGTCAGAAAGCTATAATGCATTCATCGTTTATCACTTGTACTCGTTCACTAGTCAAAGGATTACATTTTTTTTTTGCCGTAGATGATGAACTGAATCTTTTGGACGGTTGGTCAGATAAAACAAGCAATTAAAAATAGCACATGAAGCTCTGGGAGCCAAATTTTTTTTACACTTTACAGAAATAATTGGTTGAATAACGGATCAACTATTTTGATAACATTTGATTCAGTAAAAACAACAAAATTCCCAAATTTGAACTTCTAAATTTGGATTCTTTTTCTGCTTTTCTTCGTTTTATGTCGTAATAAACTTTATTCCTGCAGGTTGTTCAGATATTAGTTGATATAGAAAATAATATTTCCATGCTCCGTTGGATCAGCATTCAGAAAAGCTCCCTCCTCCACTTGTTACTGAACTGCTGTTCCTCCTCCTTATTTTCACTCCTCACCTGTCTACTGTCTTTGACACCATCAACCAACACATGCTCTTTTGCTGCCCTCGCTGACCCGAAGATCGCTGAGTCTGCACTCCCATGGTTCTCCTCCTACCTGCCCGACCACATTTATGAGCCATCGCTGACGATTCCACATTGTGGATCTTAAGCAGCGGGATTCTCCAGGGCTCAGTTTCTGCCTCCAATCTGTCAACTGCACCTTTTATTCTGCCCTCCGACACCCAGCCTCAGTATTCTGCTTCACCTGACAGCTTCAGTTAGATGCCTTCCCACCACCTCAGCACTGCCCCGGTACCCATACGGACAAAAACTGAACTGGAAAAATCATTCCCTTTGCAGAACTTCTCCAGCACCGCTGACAACAACACGCTGCCTGATTTCTGCCCACAGTCTTAGCGTGTTTCAGCACAACCAGCTGTCATGCGAGCCACATATGACATGGCTGTAATCTCCCCTCTCCTGGATCTACTCCCAAAATACTCTCATCAGCATGACACATCACCCAAGTGTGACAACACACCATGTTTTCACCCTTTCCAAATTCTGCCATCTAACCCCATTTGCAGTTGTGGGCTGAAAACTTAGCACCTATTTCAAAATGTTCCTCGCACTTCTCTCTTTTACGTGATTATTCTGGGCTCACAGGGATACTGCTAAGGCATTTTTTTGGGCTCTGACACTTCCACCTTTTATGACTAAAGATAATATTTAGCTGTTTTCCTCATTACTTAGCCCAAGGAAACAACTTCAGAATGCTTCTTTTGTCCGACGGACGGCACAAAATCTAAAGATATTAAAGACAAACAGCAAACCCTCACATTTGAGAAGATAAAGCAGGAAATGTTTGGATGTTTTTGCATCACAAACAACTTAAACAATTCATCATATAACATGTTGTTGATTCATTTTGTCACGTGGCTAATCATAAAACTCCTCCAGCACTATTTTCACATGCAAATAATTGATTTTAAAAAAAGCATTAAATAAATATTTGAACACGTTTTAGTGATGTAAGTAACACACAAACTACTGACGCACTAAATCAGGACCTTTGTTGTCATTCTCCATCTCCGTCACTACTTAATAAAAGGCATAAATGTCCAATTTATATTTTATAAAATCGGGTCAAATTTAACTTTATGTTGACTTCAACCTTGACTTTAGTATCCCTAAAAAGAGAAAGCCAGTCACTTAATAATACATATGTTAAATCAACTGTTAGGAATCTGGCAAAGGTGTGATCATCCACCAAACTGACTAGATAATTTCTCTCTTGACAAAAATCATCTCTCAGTACCGTTTGAACATTTATGTCAGGTATCACCCATCTATCCATTATCTGTAATATCCTCATCAGGGTCACGGTGGGGCTGGAGCCTATCCCAGCTGACTTAGGGCGAGAGGTGGGGTACACCCTGGACAAGTCAACATAGAGAGCACATGGAGACAAACAACCATTCCCAGCTATGGATTGTTAAGTCCCAGCCGAGGTTCAAACCAGAAACCTTCTTGCTGTGAGGCGACGGGGCTGACCACTGCACCAACATGCCACCCCCTAACTGTTCTTCTATAACAGCAGAGAGAGAGAGAGGGGGATGACATGTGACAAAGGGCCACAGGCTGGAATTGATATGGACTTTAGCCTTTTTTGTACAATCTCTACCAGGTGAGCTATCAGGGTCAGGCCTCACCCTGATAGCTCACCTGGTAGAGATAGCTCCAGCCTCCACCGTGACCCTGATGGAGGATAAGCGGGTTCCAGATAATGGATGGGTGACTTCTCCACATCATCTTACGTGGACACCTCACCTTGATCCTGGGCATGGTGACAGTCGGAGGTCTTGCCTTGGCCACAAAGCTGCTGGATGAGCCTCTCTCCACCACATGTCTGGTGTAGGGCATGTACATGCGACCACTGGGTCCGAACACAAAGTCCTCCCGGAGGGCGTCCACTAACATGATCACCACCCTCTTGAAGAGAGGCTGTGGGAGGCGAGAGGAGTTGGGAGGGCCTCCTGTGGATTAAAGCGCATATTTGATGAGTTGTGAGCAGTGCAGGGAGGATAGGTCGCATATAAATAAACACAGGTGAGCTCACCTGACAGCGGCTCCCATGGGAGGTCTGACAGCTTGCTCTTTGAGGAGAGAGAAGACTTGACAGGTGCGGGGAAGAATCCCCGCAGGAAGAGAGCGATGCCGATCACTTCCAGTATTAAAATAAAGGAGGCGAACACAGACGAGCGGACCTTCATGTTGCTGCTGGCTGACCGACACTTGAAGTTAGTTAGCAACCGACGAGACGCGTCCGACACAGTTCACCCAAATACAGGCGAGGAGAGACAGCCATAACATCCCATTACAGACGGACGACGTGTTACAAAGCCAACCTGTGTCCGTGCTTCATAAACCGCCTCTGTGTTATAAATATCTGAGGCTGTGATAAAGAATAAACACACTAACAGCTGTTAGCTCGGTATCCATTCATAGCTGCTTCCGCATTGATAGCATGGAACTACGGGTAGGACGTAGAGTCAAACTACAACAATACGCTTTTCCCCCCTCAGTGGTATGTTTACCTCTGCTGCTGTTGGGAAGATGTCGAAATAACATGACACACTAATAACTTATAATAATTAGCAGTAGTTATTATTATGAATATATAATTGACAATTTAATTAATTAAATTATTATTATTGTTATTAGTAGTAGTAGTAGTAGTAGTAGTAGTAGTAGTATTGTTATTATTATTAGTAGTAGTGGTAGTAGTAGTAGTAGTAGTATTGTTATTATTAGTAGTAGTAGTAGTGGTAGTAGTAGTAGTGTTGTTATTATTATTATTAGTAGTAGTAGTAGTATTGTTATTATTAGTAGTAGTAGTGGTAGTAGTATTGTTATTAATATTATTAGTACTAGTAGTAGTATTGTTATTATTAGTAGTAGTAGTGGTAGTAGTAGTAGTAGTTTTGTTATTATTATTATTAGTAGTAGTAGTAGTGGTAGTAGTAGTAGTAGTAGTAGTATTGTTATTATTATTAGTAGTAGTAGTGGTAGTAGTAGTAGTGTTGTTATTATTATTATTATTATTATTATTATTAGTAGTAGTAGTAGTAGTAGTAGTAGTAGTAGTAGTAGTAGTAGTAGTAGTATTGTTATTATTATTAGTAGTAGTGGTAGTAGTAGTAGTAGTAGTATTGTTATTATTAGTAGTAGTAGTAGTGGTAGTAGTAGTAGTGTTGTTATTATTATTAGTAGTAGTAGTAGTAGTATTGTTATTATTAGTAGTAGTAGTGGTAGTAGTATTGTTATTAATATTATTAGTACTAGTAGTAGTATTGTTATTATTATTAGTAGTAGTGTTGTTATTATTATTATTATTATTATTATTATTATTATTATTATTAGTAGTAGTAGTAGTAGTAGTAGTAGTAGTATTGTTATTATTATTAGTAGTAGTAGTAGTAGTATTGTTATTATTACTAGTAGTAGTGGTAGTTGTAGTAGTAGTATTGTTAGATTGCGGTTAGATAACGGATGGATAATTATTAATAACTAATAATTAATACTTAACAAGCACAAATACAAACACTTAAAACCAGAGACAACATGTCAGGAACATTAGTTTCAAGTTTCAGGTTTATTTGCAGGTTAACAGGGTCAACAATGCAATGAAATGTGTTGGACGAGAGGAACAAGACAAGGTTGTGACAACTATATTCAAGTATTGAGAAGTATTACTGTATTAATATGAACATACTCTGTGAATAGGATATATTATACTGTTAAAAATATTGAGAATAAGAGTAAAGTGACAGGTGTTACATACAAGAGTATAGCACAAAAATATCCAGTCTGGTTCAGTAGCAGCAGTCATGGTTGGTGCATATTTTGCAGATATTCCTGTTCCTGTTAGATTATTTGTACCTGTACAATAACCTGTAAATTATAAATCATTTATTCTCACTGGTTACATTTAGTTTGTGTTCTTTTAATATGTAAATAAAAACTCACACACAATATACTCGTGCTGTGCACATGTCTATAGCTGTGTATGTACACTGAAAGCAACGTGTAACCAGAGTCAGATAACAACAACTAAACATAAGCGGTGTGAATGAGCACAGGAATAAGTGTTGCTTTTAATTAAAGACAGTAGTTCAGACAATATTATGTTTGAAGTGGTTAACTCTCTTAACTTCTATTGGTGCAAAGTGAATATAAACCAACACAACCATAATAAAATATTACTGTTTAAATATATATTTTAAAAGTGTGTGTGAGGGAAAAGGAAAAAAAAACATAAAAATATACTATATGTGATTTTCAATCTTCAAGCTGCAGAGACGAGTGAATATTTATTTAGTCAGTTCTGACATTAGTATCAATCTTTAAATGTAGGATTGTTTTCCTATAATGCAGAGGCCATGTAAGATATATAGACTGTTTTCCCAAAAGGGTTTCATAAATATCTAATAAAGAGTGCAGGTCAGACTCTAACTGCCATAGAAGGCCAGTATACATTCCTGTATGGGCGATGTGTCCTAAAGCTGTCACCTGTTGTAAATCTTACATCACTGTGCTAGAACACCTGCAGTACAACAAATCATACAGTACTCACAGTCCAAGATCCACCTGAACAAACTGTACCTGTACAGAAAAAGAAAAAATAAGTAAGTAATATTTATTTTTCGTTTGTTTACTTTTACATTTGGTACCAATAAGATAAAGACAGTTCAAAATCTGCCCGTAGTTTGAATATTGCCAAGGACTGAGATAAAACTACAAGACCTTTTACAGATGAATAAATATTATGCAGGGAGAATAAAAGTGTTCTTGAAACAGACCCCTGAGGAACCCATTTATGGATCCATAGGAACCATAAATAAAGTATTAATTTAATTAAATCAACAGTATCACTTCAGTTTGAAGAAAATAGCTGGAACGAGGAAAATATTAACTCTAATTAGACATTGCAAAAAGGTGTTTAACGATAAGATCCTAATTTACCGGAACAAATGGCTGTGAAATATGTTATGATAGAACCATGAATACAATATAAACATGAGCGTTTTCAAATTTGGGCTACACAATGTCAGTTTGACTTGTCAAATCAGGTAAAGCACAGGTATAATTAATAACTTTAATGTCTGAATTGTGGCTGCTAGAGCTGAGTAATTAACATTATTATCAAGACATATTTTTATTTGAATACTGCACACTGCTGGAGTACAACTTGTCAAAACATGCACCAAGCTAAACGCCAATTAGTCCCTCAATTCAGATCATCTTTAATTTGCCATGCACAAAGTGCAACATGCGGGACAATGAGACATCTTCCAACAGCTACTATGACTGCTGGGTAGAAGGTAAGTGGACTGTCTCGAGGTTTATGTGATTTAAAGTCGACATTTATGGAGCCAGAGGCTGATGAGGGCTGATTGGAAATGAGCTCAGGATGGAATAACGTCCTTTCTGCTCTTTTGTGTGTTTAAGCTGCTGCTGCTGCCATCTTCTGGAAATACAGTTTAAAGGACAGGCTTCGAGATTTTGTTTTCCACAAGCACAGTTGGCACGTAATATAATAAGATGTATAATAAGATGTCCATATTCTATCAGTCACTACTTGGACGTCAGATATCAAGAGTCAGCAACCAATCAAGAGCTTATTGAGATTAAGTGTTTTGTTCAAGGACACAGTCCGGTGGTTTCGGTCTCACTACGTTATCCTGCAGCCCTGCAGCAAAGGAGGGAGGGGATGTTCTCAACAACTCGCTCAACTTGTAGGACATTACATGTAATATTTTGCAACATAGTGTTAATAAATCATTAAAATAATTAGGGATAAGTAAAAGACAACATGTAATCTTTAAATGGAATCTGTTAAGTAATGATGCATGTTGTGGAAATCAGCACAATTACAACACTCTGCAGCAACAATAAGCACTTTATTCAGGACCTGTTGCATATGATAATAATGTAATATAATAATATGCTAATTGTTATTGCAGTCTATTTGTCTTTTCTCTTCAGAACATTAATGAAGGCGTCTTTGGGAACTTCCACACTGCCGATAAGTCGCATCTTCTTTTTACCCTCTGCTTGTTTCTTCAGTAGCTTCATCTTCCGTGTTATGTCACCTCCATACTGCCAACACAAAAATATACACGATAAGGAGCGTTTGTGGTACATTTGTAGATTTAATACCTTTTGACGGTACAGAAAAATCTTTACTTACACATTTAGCGAGAACATTTTTTCTGAACGCCTTAATCCTGAAAGAAACAAGTATTGTCATGTCACATTTTTTCCATACACACATCTTAAGGTATTCTAACGAAGTCTTAAGCTTGATGTACTTACGTTTCCCTTGCGATGACCTTACTTCCAATGGCTGCCTGCACAGCGATCTCAAACATCTGCCTTGGTATGGAGTCTTTGAGTCGCTCACACATGGCTTTCCCTGTGCTGTACGCACGGTCTCTAAAGGAAATGCACACACAGAGCCAAAAACAGCTGACACCTCTACACTAATGGCAGTCAAATGTACTCAAAATAGTACAACAAAATACAGCAGCATGTCATGTGTCATCCCCAATTAATGCAGGTGGCTCTTTGGGAAGTCACTAATAAGATGCATTATCCGTCCACGTTTGATCATAAAATTGTGATCTTTAACTAGTCATCCAAATTATGGATGCCAACTTTTCTCCAAGTTATGAGAAAGAACCAAACAAAGAACAAACCAGGGTGGTAAAAATGTTTTTAAAATCCTTCAGGTGAAAGGGTTTACAGCCATAAAAATGCCACATTTTGCAGTGAGACAGTCCTGTGTGGGTTAAAGAGAATACCCAAAGACTTAGCTTAGCATAAAGACTGGGAATCGAGGGAAACAGCTAGCTCTTTTTGGTACGCTTTTTGTTGAAGCCTACCAAAAATGCAAAAACATAATTTTTGGTTTAATGGGAAATTACATGCAGTAACTATTCCTCTGCAAAATAATAAATAAATATAATTTATACCTTGTTTGTTTTCAGATTAAATTAAAAAGCTATAATGCTCCGATGTGTCAATTAGGCCACCTGTTTCCTAACCTAATCACCTCCTGTTGACATCTAACTCTCAGTGTAAATAAATAGGCACATTTCACAATAAAATCCTTAATAAAGAAGAATTTGTGGTTCACTATACAGCCGTGTGCCCTTGTCATACTATAATGTACTGTAGATAAAAGCCTCCATTTCAAACAGGTTTAAATGGATTCTCTGCTTGACAGGTCATCCTTGTCTCTCTTAGGTACAGTCACGTATCATATATTTCATGGTGTTACGTGCCTCCTTTAAAAGATACTCTGCTCTGTGTTTGGGGAGCTGCCCTTAAAGAATAACAGACCTACATTACGCTCGGCTTGTCTCCAAGACTTACAGTGCAAATGGTCACAGAGTAGCCATCGTTGGTGAAGTGTAGCCCCCTTTCAGTCACCGAAGTCAGTGCTGGCTTTGGTTCTAAGTGCATTAAATACAGATCTGCTGCACGTCATCACTTTTCGCCTGTGAAGTTACTGTATCGTCCTTGTCACAAATGGAATGAAGTCCTTGTCCGGAGTGTAAAGTCACAGTAATAGATAATGTTAACACAGGCTGCCAAGAGGCCATTTTTTAATGTTATCCTGGGTGTTGAATACATTTCACGCTCCATAGACTCCAAAGAATTACTATAGTAGTGAAGGACCATACAACCTTGAAATTAAACTCGCAAACTCGTAAAAAAACTGCCAATTCTTCTCCGTGAAGGCAGCGATAATAATTAAGCGACGGGAGACTGTTGTGATAAAGAAAATGAGAAGATCCTCTCGAGCAGCATCGGAGTCACACCTCCTGAGAGAAACTGGAGACGCCTTGCCCAAAATATTTAGTGAAAAATGAAACACTTCTGTAAGTTCAGCTCTGATTTCGTTTGAACGTACTGTACCTGTGGACAATCATGGTGAGCTCTTCCACACGTCGCCCGTTCAGAAGAATATCCATCTTTATCAAATCAGCAGCCTGGTAGCCGGCATTCTCGTAGTCAAAACTGTGGAGGATCAAATTATGGATACAGTATTTAATTAAAAACTTTTAACCAGACTTAGATTTAATGTAAGACATAAATATCATGAGAGGGTGAAATATGTTTTCATTTACTGGATTCATTTTTTTGCATATTGTTTATGTGTGTAAATGTACTATATGTGTTTATAGACTTAGTTTTACCTTGCGTATCCAGAGGACAGTGATTTGAGGAGGTCATAGAAGTCCACAACGATCTCATTTAAAGGGAAGAGATACTTCATCATGACACGCTGGTCGTCGATGTACACCATGTTCTTCTGGACGGCTCTGCGGTTCTTAAAGGACGCAACAGGAGGATGTTGTTTTTGCCTCCGCCAGTCTCGCACATATTTACAATCTCAACAATCCAAAAAAGGGGGCTACTAAAAAGGGCCCCAGATCTGTAAAGAAATATAAACACTCTGTCTAACACATTTTCCTGATTTCCAGTATTGTTTTTCTCTTTGGCTGCAGACCAATTTGGAAAGAGTAGAAAGCAAAGATGCACTCAAGTATCGCCTGTCAGACTCCATTTGCCGACAGGCTTGAAAATCAAGCTGACTCGCCTGTGAGTGTTCAGAGGCATCACCCCTCTCTGACTTCAAACACTCTGTTTAACCCCTTGTGATGCAGAAAGAGCACATTTAAGTTAAACAGTACAGACAACAGTTTTTCATTTAATCTAAATGCATTTTCCACTTTACACTTACCAGGCAAAGAGTCATAATTTTGCCAGTGTAACTGTCTGGAGCAAGAATGGTCCCCAGTACCATCGGCTCCAAATACTCTGACACAACTGATCTGTCTGGAAAGTGTGCAGGGTTCACGATGGTTATCTCCTCACTGCCGTGCTCCTGTAATGGCAACCAACAAGATTTGAACCTCCAAATAAAACTGGTGAAGCTATTCCCCATATATCATTGTACAGGAAAGCATGCCAGCAATATTAGAGGGCCTCCATTTATCCTCATACCCAAGTCGGTTCAAACTTTAGTTTTTGCTGAAATTACAGTACGAGTCCAGCTCTACTGTAAGAAAATATACGAGCAGGAAAATGGCTCTTACCTTGATGAGTTTGGCCGAAGAGAAGACGGCCTTGTAGGGCACAGTGGGCGCCGTTACTATAACAGAGGCATTGTATTCCTGCTCCAGCCTCTGATTGAACACCTCCATATGGAGAAGACCCAGGAAGCCAAGTCTGCAAGAGGTCAGGAGGGTTCGCAGGTTCACTCAAGTCTTATAATTGATATTCATGCTTTTAATTACAAATAGCCGGTTTGGAAAGAGTTCAACGGTGAGTAAGATTCATCGCTATTCCAGTGTAATTTCATACCAATCCAAGTTATCTAAATCACCGCTACTAATAGAATCAAATTTACGCCATCTGGACTGATATGACCTTTGATAATAAATAAACTCTTACTTGGCTATCTATTTTGGCAACAGACAGTATGTCCCAAGGAAATTTCTTCATTGCCCAATCAATCACATCATATGATGTCCAAGTTTGTGTAGAAACCAATGAGAAAGAAGATACATCTTGCCACCTCTCCCACATTTGACGGCTTTTAGGAAGAAGTGGAAAAACTTTTCTGCAGTTGCAAGTTACTTGAAAACCGTCCAAACATTACAACTCCTGAAGTGAGTCTAAAGTTTTCTTTACTGCTCACTGTCCAGACTTTTGTTTTTATTCGCTGTTACAGCATATGTAATGACCCCCTCCTCACACCGTGCTCTTAAAGCCATTTTTCATTCTAATGTGAAGCAGTCGTCTTCACCTCCAGCCTGCTCCCAGGGCCAGACTGCTGTCTCTCTGCACTGTGACACTTGAGTCATTCAGGGTCAGTCTCTCAATGGCGCTACGAAGGCCCTGGTACTCCGACTGGTCCATCGGATACATGCCTGAGGGACGGAAAAACAAAAGACAAAGTGCACATTAGGACTCAACTTGAAAAGCGTCGACTGCAGTTACTGTACTAACCAGTGAAACAAAGCATGCACTGATGGAGTTTCATGTTTGACTTCATATCCAATGATCCTGTTAACTCCCGAGTAGTTATGTAAATGAACGTAGTGAACAACAAATTTACACAAAGAAGCAACTGCGCACAAGAACACTTCTTACCAGCAAAGACCATGGCTTTGGCGGGTTTAAACCCTGGAAGAGCCTCCACCGGCTGCTCCTGGAGGTACAGTGTATCACCAATCTGCGCCTCCTTCACATCCTTCATCCCCGCTATTATGTAGCCGACTTGGCCCGCAAACCTACGCGACAGTCGAGGAGAGTTAGAGTAACATAATGTCATTAATTATTTTCACAATCAGCTGCAGCTGCAATGTCAGAATCAGATTTCAAACAATGTGCGACATTACAGATTTTAGGATTTTTACATGTCCATTATAAACGCATTTAACTAAACCTATGCTAATCATCATTAACATATTAAAGGTTCAGTGTGTAACATTTAAGGGGATCTACTTACAAAAAATGGAATATAATATTAATACCTCTGTTTTCATTAGTGTATAGTCACCTGAAAATAAGAATTGTTATGTGTTTGTTGCCTTAAAATGAGACTTTTATATCTACAGAGGGAGCGGGTCCTCTTTCATGGAGTCCTTTTAGGTGTTTTTTTACAATTAATAGACACAATATTTGTTCTGAAAAATATTTATGGTGAAAATGCCTAAAAAAATGTGTTTTCCTAATTTAAAGTTGATTAATTTCTCCCAGTTAAAAAGCTGGAACCAGCACACATTCAGCTACCGCAGTGGGAGAAATGACACGAGGGGAGGAGGAATGTCACGTACAGCTTCTGTGTCGGGTGCTCATCTGGCCGGAGCAGCCCCAGCTCGTTGACCTCGTAAGTTTTGCCGAGATACGCCGACGCGATCCTGTCCCCTTTTTTGACCCGACCCCCAAACACAGCGATGTTGGCCACCACTCCTCTGTAGTGATCGAAATTGGAGTCAAACACCAGGGCTTTGAAAGGGTCATCAGTGCTCGCCACGGGCCTGAGAACAAAATAAGAAGCTTCACTTTGATGTGTCAGGCATGTTTCGTGTGAGATATGAAACCAAATCAACCCTTCTTACGGTGGAATTCTGTTCACAACCGCTTGGAGAATATTTTCAACGTTTGTTCCGAGTTTAGCTGAAATCTGAAAGAAAAGTGAGATTACAAATGAGGAGAAATTTCTCAGAAAAGTGACACTGAAAAGTTAAAAGCAGCTTACACATACTCCAACTCACCCTAATGCACTCCTCACGTGGAATATCAAACACCTTTTCAATCTGTGACTCCACTCTCTCTGGGTCAGCATTCTTCAAATCAATCTAAGGAAGGAAAAAAAATATTAAAATGAATAAAAATAATCTGTGAATATACCAAAAACAAAGAGGTCTCAGGGTACCTTGTTGATGACGGGGATGATCGCCAGCTGAGCTTCGAAAGCAAGGTAGAAGTTGGCCACCGTCTGCGCTTGAATCCCCTTCACATGACAACAAAACATTAGCATCACATGCAAGCATTTAAATCCACAGTGATTCACTGAGAAAGCTGAGACAGAGGAGATGTTTTGTACCTGATTGGCGTCGACAATCAGCAGAACACCCTGGCATGCAGAAATCGATCGAGACACTTCATAACTGAAGTCAACGTGACCCTACAGAGAAGGGAAAACAGCGGAGAGACGTGGTAGTGCAGCATGTAAACCAATCAGCTTGCACATAAGGTAGTATGTCCATCAGTGTGTACCTATTATTGAGTCTCTCCCTGAAGAAAGGAGGATTTATTCAAGGTTTTGTCGGATGATGTTTGGGTGGAGGACCTGATCTTTTCTCTATTAACTCCAGGCACCAATTAATCCAATTTAAACACAAGAGCTGCACTGTAATTAATATTCTGGATGAGAAAGATGACGCTGTAATCTGAAATCCGCAACATGCAACTGTTTCACAACAACAAATAAATAAATAGGAGATATTCCACATGGTCAATCTGTCTTAGAGACATCTACTTTTTATTGTGTTTTCAGTTATAGTGGGGAAATTATGGAAAAACAATGAGTTAGTTAGGTGGATTTATAATCTGAGCTGTTGTAGCTGGTACGCCATGAGACATTTTTCCAGTCCACTTTCTTAATTTCTGTCTAAAAGCTTCATCTTCCTAAATAACTGAGCACTTACCGGTGTGTCGATGAGGTTCAGGAGGTACTGCTGTCCTTGGTGGCTGTAGAACAGAGAGGCTGTCTGGGCCTTCACTGTTATCCCTCTCTCTCGCTCCACCTGAAGCTTGTCCAACACCTGTTTGTTCTTCTCAGTCTTCGCTATGGCACCTGACACACATTAGTAATACACTGTGTTAATTGTAATCAGTTTATGAACAGCTGATTTCGTAAAAAAGCTATCAGGGAAGAGTGTCAAACGTACCCGTCATCTCCAACAGTCTGTCAGCCAAAGTGCTCTTTCCATGGTCAATGTGAGCAATGATGCAAAAATTCCTGATTCTGTCCGCAGGGAACTTAGACAAGTCAATATTTTCCTGAAAAGCAGAAGGAAATATGTCAGTTAATATCTATGACAGCCACTTAAAAACTCCTTCCTCCTTTCCTCTTCAGCCTGTACACATCAGACTTCAGATATGACACCGACA
This sequence comes from Argyrosomus regius, assembly GCA_946959425.1. Classification (NCBI taxonomy): domain Eukaryota; kingdom Metazoa; phylum Chordata; class Actinopteri; family Sciaenidae; genus Argyrosomus; species Argyrosomus regius. Next base: position 7,062,189 of record OX336893.1, read on the forward strand.
GCTGTCACCTCCAGATGTTCTCTGATGATACAGCCATCGCCAGCTTCACATCGACACCAGCAAGAAGGTGGAAGGATACAGATACCTCAACAATAAACTGGACTAGTCGGACAACACAGACATCCTGTACAAAAAGGTCAAAGTCGTCTCCACTTGCTGTGAGGATCATTTGGAGTGTGCAGGACTCTGTTAAAAACTCTCTATGACGTGATTGCATCTGCAAACTGGTCAAGAGGTCCAGCTCCAGGTCCTGGACTGCCCTCTAGACTCCACAGAGGAAGTGGGGGAGAGGAGGATGTTAGTAAGTCTGACGTCCATCATGAGCAACTCCTCTCACCTCCTGCATGAGACAGTGGAGGCCTTAAAGGTCCACCTTTCTGATCCACCTTGTGTTTATGAGCTTCGGATCATTCATCTTATGTTACCTTTTACATACACACAACACTTTATTATTGTTATTGTCACCTTGTCTGCCTGTGTGCTCATCATCCTGAAGCTGCTGGTGGAGAACACGGGCAGCCTCTTCATCCATCGGTGTCTCCACAGTGTGCAGCTCATGTTATCACAGCTTTGTATTTTCCTCCTGCACATTTTAAACTGCAGGACGCGTCTTAACAGCGGTGTCTCACACCAGCGCGTCACCAGAGAAAGCGACATGTTTACGCGTTAAGTCCACTAATAACATGAAGGATCGATAAATGTTATCGAGCCAGCCCGCGGAGTAATTCCACATTAACCGACCGTTGGACGTTAACGGACATAACGGACATTAACGGACATTAACGGACACAAACGTTGGTCTCTCTAAAGTAAACAGTCCTGTAATAACCCCGGTGCATGAGTTTCCAAAAGGGTGCTGACATTTTGGGTGACAGTTCACCCCGGCAAAGACTTGTGGGAAATGTAGTGCGAAGCAGAGAGTGTGTAAAAAAAAACAAGATAATTCTCTGCAAGGACTTCCGGTTTCGTTTTAAATACCCTCAATGCTTTCCTTCAAAATAAAAGTCTTTGTTACACTGTCACTCTTTGATACAGTTTATTGTTTTGCGAACAAGATTTACTAAGATAACTGTGTCTAGATAGATAGATAGATAGATAGATAGATAGATAGATAGATAGATAGATAGATAGATAGATAGATAGATAGATAATAATAATAATAACAATATATAGATACACATAGATATGTGTCATATATTTAACCTGTGCAAGGTGTGCATGCATACGTAACTGCAATATATAATATGTACACATTTATAAATACATGTATATATATACACAAGATATGATATGATATATAGTATATTATAATATATGCATAATAAATATATACTATAATATATGTAAATATATATAGTATATAAATAATATACTATATAATACAGTTTATTGCTGTGCTAAAAAACATTGCTAAGCTAAGTGTGTCTTTAATAAACCCTCACACTGTCGCTGCTTTTTAGTTTACCGTTATACTAACGAGCTTTGCTAAGCTCACTGTGTTGATGTCCACTCTGCTCTACAGTTAGGAGTCACCAGCCTAAGGCAGTACAGTTGTGATCATAATATACACAGATAAATGTGGAAGCGTCACAGACAGGAGGCTGACTATCTCGACGTGCTATCATCTTTGGAGACGCTTAAACAGTCAGGATGTCCCGCCCACTCAACCTGTCAGATGAGGGATAAAAATGGATATCAGTTGCTATGACAACGAAGCTGCCTCTTGCACAAGAATAGATTACTGCCTCTCTTCTTTGTGCAACCACAGATAATAAGCGTCTTTTAGCCACAGCTTCTGCCTGTCATGTAATCATTTTTTACTTGGGAGACTTTTACACCGAGGATTGTGTTTGAGTCACAGAGCTAAACATCAGTTTTTTTATTAAAGATAATACAAGCCAGTCTCCACACAACACAATTACACACCAGCCTCCGTAATAACTTGTATATCTAGCCTCTTCAGCACCATCAAGGTTTTTAACTAATTTCCTAATTAGGTACTCTAGAAACAGAAAAACAAAGATAGCTTGTTTTATCATGGAACAAAATTTCTGATGTGTAATTTTAAAATAATGGAAAATGATATTAATTAAACCTGCTAATAAAACTTTAAAATAAAATTCAAGACCTTTTCTGACACGTCTAAACACACCATCATCCCCAAACACCCAACTGGAATTGACCTTACGCCACTGATGACGATGACAAACCATGACGATACACCGTCTGGCCTCACTAAAATAAAGACAGAATGGGAAACAGTCTCACTTTTTTGAGGTTGTTTCTGAGACACTAGGACTAACAATTATAGGCGTGACTATAGGCACATATTATTTCATTTGCGTCCTTGATCAACTTGCAGAAGAATCCTCCTCCTGTGGAAACAGCAAACGCCACCTTCCAGTGCTGCTTGGTTACATGATACAGTGTCTTTCTTAGAGCTGGAGTAGATCAAGTTCTCACTGTGTTGTTTAACTGCAAAGTTTTTCAATCATTGGCAACCTTTTATTTTTATCTGCTCTCTCCCTATACATTAGTTGGTTAATTTCATCTAGCTGAGCTATCGCAACATGACACGTCTTGCCATGCCATTGGTGGATCTTTATTTTTATAAAAGAAAATCACCCTCAGTACAGTTGTCATGAACAGGGAAATTAGCTATAGAGACCAAAACTGTTTTTTGTACCAGGCTGTAAACATGTTTATTTCTGCTGTGAAGTTGGACATTTTAACAACTCGTTCTGTAGCCAGCCTCAAGTGGACGTTTGAGGAACTGCAGTTTTTGGCACTTCAGCACTGACTTCACTTCACAGCCACAGAGGTTGCCGCTTGGTTTAAATATGTAAAACGATATCTAATAGCTCTGTTACTGCTCTGTTGCAATAAAATGTCTTAAAAATTTGAAATAAAAAACTTCAACAAATAGCTCTGTAACTCCAATCAAATTATTAAAGTAAAAGTCTGAAAGTGTGAAAATAGGCAGAGAGAAATGGTTTTTACCCAAGAGCCGTTTCATTTATAAGATGTCATGACGCTGTCTCAAACAAAAAGCATCTCAGCACATATCTTTGAGTAGTTGTTTTATTTAAATTACTTCCTTCTGACTCACACACACACAGTGACCACAAGCCTTGTTATGTCATTCATTGACTTGAGATGAGATTAGCTGGAGATGGTGTCTTCTCTCTACTGTCGTCCTTCTCTATCAACATTTAAACAAACCTTCCACTTGGTTAGCCGTTGTGTTGAACACGGAGAGCTTGTTAAAGCTACCCTGGCTCGGTCATATCTCACCACATTATGCCGTGACCCGTGTGACACAAAGAAAGCTCAGCTATGTGTATTTTTTTTTGTGTGTAACATCCTCCTTACATTTTGTTGTGTTTGAAAAGCACCACGTGGTAATTTTAAAGTCACTTAATGATTTAATGATTATTTCAAACGTTTTGCACAGTGAACCGTTTCCTACGTCTTAAAAGTCATTGAGGTTTATTTATTATAATTAAAATGACACCGTGGTCCAAACCCAGTATATTGGTCCTACATATATCCTTCTTAGGCACGATGTAGCACTCATACATCACATTTCCTTTCGTAAAGGATGCACCAGTGTATCCTATTCTAAATGAGATAGGAAAGGAAGCACTGAAGCTCCTTTCCTTAACATGTAGAGAATTCAAACAGCTCTTATCACGGCTGTATACGTAGATACTTCCGGGTCATTTCACTCAGTTAGGAAGCAAACAGGTGAAACTAATTAGGGAGGAGCAGGAAGTAAATAGTAAAAAAAAGCAATTTTCACTAATATGGGTACAAAACATTGGTATTGTTTTATCAAAAAAGTAATTTATTGACAGTCCCTAACCCAAGCTGTTAAGTGTAACAGTACAGGGGTGAGCTAACGGTCCTGTCTGTGAGCTAACTTCACCACAGTGTGTCTCCTTTTAGAGTGCTCCAGTCTGACACTTAAAAAAAAAATTGTACATGATCCTCAATTATGAAGATATCTAGACGTGCATGTAAGCAGCTCTGCTGTGCTGTCCGGCTAGACACCTCACATCCATTAGTATTGATTTCTGTCAGGCCACAGTGGATCTGAGTGGATGAACTTGAGGAAGTCCGTGCAGTGCAGTACTCGAGTTGTGGAGAAGATCAGGTCAGAAAATGAAACTTCAGTGAGTTCAGTGCCACGGGGCTTTTTGTCGACTTTACCAACACACTCGTAATGATAGATCCTCGGCAGCGTAAAACATCGCTTGACAGCATCCTCTCTCACTGGAAGAAGGGCTGTGCTGCCTCACTCACGGTCCCATGAGCTCACTGGCCTGCTGTAAATGTATTGGGTTAAGGGAGAAGCTGGTAAACATGGCTGATATTAACAGATATGTCAGCAAGTTTAAATATAAAAACAAATATTGATCACGCATCCATTCATCTTTCATAACCTCTTATCCTTATCACAGGGTCGCCAGTTCATCACAGGGCTACATATATTGATCAATATATCATTACTGGATTATTAAAACTCTCAAATACCAATATCGGCTTCAAAACTTGAATATCAGTCAGGATCTGATTCAAAAACATGGCACAAACTAGATATAAAGAATTGAAATAATGTGTTTTATTATAAACTGTGCACTGAATCAAGCATCCATCTCGTGAACAATCATTTTATCTGGAATGTTTAAGATTAGGATGTTGGAGAAAAATCTGAATGAAAAATAAATATAAGTATATCCGACAACATAATTTGTAAAAAATAAATAAATAAATAATAATAATAATAATAAAAATCTTCATGCAAAGTTTGATTCAACGATCAAATCAAGTCAAAATATTAATGTGACGCTAAATCATAACACAGTAGAATATCATTTATGGCTACTGATATGGGGCTGAACATGATTTGTCTTGATATACAACATCTATGGCAGAGATTGTGTCAAAACAGGTTCATACAACACTTTGTCAGTATGGTCATAAAGTACAATCACTGGTTGTCCCTGCTATTTTGTTGTTGATGAATGACTATATATGGCTTTTGAGTGTATACAACAATCAACCTGCATGAGAGTATAAGATGAAACTACAAATCTATGATCAAAAATATTAATCCTGACTGCTTTCTTTGCTGGCAGAGGGATGTGATTATCATCCACACATGATTCACTCAAGTTCACATTGGCACAAAACAGTCCTGTGTTTGCAGTCCTGTCCCTTTAATATCTGTAATTATTTCAAAATAGCTCGTGGAATCATGAAACGTGTGTGTAAATACACCCGACAGTGGATATGATGAATGAATCACCTAAAATTATTATGGCAGACATGCTGATTAGTCCTGCCACAGTGTTTGAGTATACTCCAACAAATCCACACTGTCCTCCAGAGTTACTACCACCACAGGTAAGCCAATAAAAGCTGCAATAAACACGTTTTCACCTCACTGAAATAAATAAATAAATACAATAGAAATCATAAATTGTGATTAAAGCGTATTAGTGTGCTTGTGAAGCAATGTGTCATTGTAATTTTTTACTTTTTAGCAAGTTAGCCACCTGGTGAAGGAGGCCAAACGTCTAAAAGGTTAACAGTTTACTCCAGATATGATGGAGACCGAAACAAAGCTCAAAGAAGATTTAATGCTGGACTTAAGGTGGCAATAACACACATCCAGTGTGAAGTTATTTTGTGTTTGCTAACATGTCAGCCAAAAGTCAATTTATTGTCAGGGCTGTGGTCCTCCAGATGTCAAATATTGACAAGTGCATTTTCAGTGTTTCATGTTAAATCACAGGTTATTTCATTCAATGATGTTTCTATGGATCGTTAAATGATACAAAAAGTATGAACTTTCATTTAGTCAAATGCAGCTGATCATATTTAGTTAAGTCTTTTTCAATATTACAAGTAGATTTTTCTTAAACTCGCTTGCTTAACTTGACAGAGCACACATATAGAACACTGACAGTACAAAGAATGGATGTGGCTCTGCCACGTCAAACACTTGGATCATCAGCAGACCTGAAGCGGGCTGAATGAAGCCTGTTTGCTCTAATAAGCCATCTGTAACGGCACCCACCTGTCAATCAAGGTGTCCACGCTGTTAATTCTCCATAACTTTAAGCCTTAATATAATTTGAACAGGTAAGTTAAATAAAAATTCACTCTCAGTACAGTTGTCATGAACGGGGAAATTAGCTATAGAGACCAAAACTGTTTTTTGTACCAGGCTGTAAACGTGTTTATTTCTGCTGTGAAGTTGGACATTTTAACATGGGGACTTATGGAGACTGACTCACTTCTGGAGCCAGCCTCAAGTGGATGTTTGAGGAACTGCAGTTTTTGGCACTGCAGCATCAGCTTCACTTCACAGCCACGGAGGTTGCCGCTTAAAAGAAAGATATCTTTCCAAATTCTGTTGATTTTAGCCATTTAGCCGTTTGTTTCTTTCCTTCTTTGTGTAATCTGTTCTAAACTGGCGGCTCTACACAGTTTTGGATGCACAAGCACACTAATTTTGTAGCTTCCTCTGTATTTTTTTACAACCTTTTTGGCTTGGAGCGTCTCAGTAATTCTGGAGGTCAGTGCTCGAGTGCAGCACCATATCTGTAGTCACAGATAATGAAACAAATTTTACACTGTAACAATATTATACAAGTGTGTTTTTGCATTGGCTTGGACAGAAAAAAAAGAGTCAGGCCACTCTTGGATGGCAAAGAAAGTAAGAAATGTGATATAATAAGTCTCTTTCACACAAAGAAAAATATATACTGTAATATCAAGAGAGTGGACATTACCAGCAAAATTCAACACATTTAGAAGTAATCTTAAATAAAACGAATGTGTTAATGTTTGTGTTTACTCTTCATTTGATTCCTATGTACAGTGGCCACGTACTGTAACTGGAAACATACTTTCAAGAAGGAAATATGCACTCTAATCAAAGTAATCACACAATATGTCACCAAGAAAACTGTGAATATAAATATACATACACATTTACAAAAGCCAGGCTTGTCAAAAGTGCTGCAGACGGTGTAGAAAACAGGCGGAGATAGAGGATCACACTGCAATCCAGGACTTCACTCTGCAAAGGTATGTGTACACAGTTGCTGGAGGTTTTTGGTTCGTCTCAGTCCCCAGATCAGAACCCAATAAAAGTAACCTCTAAGTAGAGGGGACCATGTCCTTTATAACGGGTTCTCTGTTTAGGTAAGTGGCCCAGTAGACAAGGTTGAAGCTGCCAAACAGAACCGGAAACAAAATCCTTGACATCCTGTCAATTTTGCTGACGCTGTTGAACGTCTTCTTGCTGTCTTGGGCTTTGCCGTCTGCTTTGGGTTTGTTGGGATCCGAAGCTCCACCTTTGGCAATAGTTGGAAGTGTGCCGGAGTCCTTGGTGATATTCGGAGCGTAGTTGGCCACCGCTACAGCGTAGGCATTATTCTTCTTGACAACAGATGCCCGTTCTTTTTTCTGTTGAAAGACCACAAGGATTAGATGCAAAAAAACAAAAGCAACCCTGAAACTCGTCACCTGTCAACATCTAGCATGACTTAGAAAAAACACATGTAAATGAAGGAGTGAGGTGTGAATGGAAACGTTCTGGTAATGGATCAGCACATTTTGTCTTGAAGGTCGAGTACGGTAGCAACTTGACAAGGATGAACCGTAACTTTTAAATGTGTATTTTTCCAATACTTCCAGGGATGTTTGAAACTTACAACATAGATGTACTGATACTGATACGCCTACATTATGCAGGAGGTGTCATGGTTTAGTTTTAAAAAGTTAACCCAAAGGTAGAACGAACAAAAAGGTAACTTTAATGACTGACAACAGGCAATATAACACAAAATAACAAAAGGCGGCTGAGGTGTCCAGGTAAAAAAAAACAACCTTAATCCAAAAATCCTACAAAAGTCCCATCAGCAGAACTGAGATTCATTAGAAGCAGGAACATGTGGAGAAACACAAAGACCGAACAACGCAGGACAGGGGGACAGATGCATATGACCTGACAGGTGAAAGAGGGCAAACACATTACAAGAGAAGTCAACTGAGATATGGATCATGTGAAGGACAATATCAAGACGGTAATCGACCAGGTTGAGATGAGATATGAATAATATAGATAGATATAGCTGTAGCACTTTGTCTACCCTTGCGGATGGTTAAAAATCCATCGTCTGCTTCCCTCTGCCTCCAACAAATGTTTCTAAAGCTCTTGCGAGCACTGCCTTCTTCAGCACACTGTCAAAAAAGACGTGTTTTTCCCCTCATTACCTTATCAATCACAACACTCTTTCCGTCCCAAGCCCAGCCGCGCTTTGTGAAGTAATTAACGGTGGCGAACTCAATCAAAGCGGAGAAGACGAAGGCGTAGCAGACAGCGATGAACCAGTCCATGGCGGTGGCGTAGGCAACCTTGGGAAGGGAGTTCCTCGCACTTATACTCAGTGTCGTCATCGTGAGAACGGTGGTTACACCTGAAATACACAAAAAGGAAAGGATTGTAGGAGGACCAAGTGTTGTGAACTGGAAGAAAAATAATGATTTCACTGACTGTGTGTTGCCACTTTAGTCTTCGCAAAGAATCTAATCTACTGTTTTACTATTTTCAGAGTGTCACAAGTGTTAGTCATTACTGTCCTTTGTGTCCTAACAACGTAAGATTACAGTTTACTCTACCCTAACAACCACTGATCTTAAGTTTGTTTAACTGCTCAGCAGGTTCAGTACTTTTTTTTTTCTTTGAATTAACCAGTCTTAGGTCACTCGACAGTAGCTTGTCGCTAGATTTGTCACTAGTCACTTTTAGACCCTGAGGAGTCGCTAGAGGGGTCTGAATACTCGACAAAGTCGGCATGTTGGCAACACTATCTATGGCATCTTAGACCGGGATGACCAGGCATTGGGCAACTGTCCCAAGTTCTTCTGTAATCAGTCGCATGAGGAGCGCAAACATGCTGAGAAGCTAATGAAACCTTAAGTTTCCTTTAGTCACCTCATAAACATTCAGTCCTTCTATATTCAATCCCCCATGCTGACAACGATTTTGACGAAACTACAGTGACTTCCAACATGAGATCATGCCATTGAGAATTTTGTCTTTGTATTTCGTCAAGATGCAGGTTTTATATGAAAGAAGTAGAAAAAGGTGGCTGCTGACACTTACCAAACACAGTCCTCGCCGGCACTGATTCTCTATTCAACCAGAAAGACACTTGGGAAAGAATGACTGTCATGATGCACGGGAGGTACGTCTGGATGACAAAGTAGCCAATCTTCCTCTTCAGATGGAAATGAGCCGTCATCACCGTGTATTCACCTGTGGTGACAAGAATCAATCAAATATAACATTTTTAAATGAATGTGTTTTTATATGCTAACAATGTTCACCTGTGCAGGAAGTAAAATGATTTATATACAGCTGTTGGACTGAGCTAGACTTCATCCTTTGAGATAAAAGGTTACAACTGATGTTTAATTCGATTAAAAATGTAAAATTATCTGCCTGGAAAGAGCATAGTTAGATTCTTTATCACACCTAAGGTGAAAAGCAAACATGCATCTACACCACAGTCATGTTGGAGACGCTGTATATGGACCACTCACCTATGCTTTGGTTATGTCCTCGAACTATACAGTTTTTGGGAGATGTTTACGCCTATTGTTCAGATTCTGGCTAGAACCAACTGTAGTGTTGTATTCTATTTATTTAACATAAGATACTGTACTGTTCTGCAGGCTATTACAAGGAAGCGGTTTAAAGGTGACTGGGCAGCATGTTGGTGCTGTCGCCTCACAGCAAGAAGGTTCGAACCTCAACAGGGGCCTTTCTTTCCCGCGGGAGTTCCCTCAAGGTACTCCGGCCTCCCTGAATGGTTGTTTGCTCTGGCCCTAACTATACTATTGAAGAAAGTACTGACAATATTTGCATAGACAATAAATAAAGCTACACAAACATACAAACATATATTTACTGCTCCACAGCAGTCACAAATAATATTTTGATTGAGTCCGTCTTCACTTACACAACGTATCTTTGTGCTTCACATTCATTTCATTTATACAAGCAGCACATTAGATTTTTATGTTGAGATTGTAGAGCAGGCAGCTTTAAGATGCCAAAGCACTCTTAAACATAGATTAGACAGATAACAGTCCATATTTGCTCAAATAATCCATTCGTACATGGAAAAGTAGGCAGCTTGATTTCCTAGCCACCGAGCAAAGCCTAATAGCTGACAAGGCCATGAAACAGTGCCAAAGCAGCAGCAGCAGCAGGCAGGCAGGCAGGCAGGCCTTCCAAATGGAAGATATCTCAAAGAGAAAGCCAAGATTAGACATGAGAAGAAAAAAGATGTGTTACCCATGGCAACAGAACAGAGAAACATAGCTCATTTGCTGCGATTCTGAAACGAAGGGCTTGATACACGCTGCCACTTGGCAAGAGGAAAGTCCTTTTCAGCAGCGGGAAGGGGGGAGGGGGGACTAATCCCAAAAGATTTTTTATACCCTGCTTTTTAATAGCAGTGCAGTCGTATTGCGCAGTTTTGTGACTGGGACTAATATTCTCTCTTTCACCAAACACACAGCTGCACTCAGCCGCTGGAATTTAGTGGTATTGAACGCATTTTCAGTACCCAACGGGGCTCTATATCTTCCCTAATTTAATTTGCATGCCAACCCCCGATGCCTGCGTTATGGACGGGGCGGGGGAATGTACAAGCAAGGAATCCACTGGATATGGTTGAATTTTCTCTAGAGAAGCCGGTGATCGCTTCACTGAGAGGGAAGACAGTAATTACAGCAGGAAGATGATAATCACGTCATGTTTCCTACAGATGTAGGGAACAAAGCTCCAGCAGACACAACAGGAATACCTCAGGACACCCTGTACAGTGTCCGACAGAGGGCATAGATACTCACACAAGACACTCAAGCTTTGCAAATGAGAGCGACTAAGAGATACCTGTTTAAAGAGGCTTTGGCTTGTTCTTTTAACATAAACAACAGGTTAGGTAAATGGGAAGGCCTTTTTCTGAAAGTATAGATTCAAGGGACAGACCTACAAATGAGTACTGCACTTCCTTAAAGTTGCACATTGACAAGATACAGATGTTTTTTTTTTCTAAAACAAAATCTGTGCAACAGAGGCTGAGATATCCTGAGTATATGTCAAGCTTGATGATTACATTCATGTAGTGCTTTTATCCAAAGGTTTTTGCCATTCATTCACACACGGATGACAGATGCAGATCTAAACATCCATCAATTAGAGGATCAGCATAAGGCATGAGGCAAAGATTGAACCACCAACTCCAACAAACCCCCAGTTCATAACTAATTCGTACCCAGTTTGTAACTTTCTGTTTAAAAGGTCTCTGGGTCACAATCTCTGAAGAAAGCACCTCCAGACCCACATATACATCACAACTATAACTGTTTTCAGGAGGAGTACTCTTCCTCAAGATGTGTAAAAATGGTGGAGTGCGCTTTTTACAGACAGTTAAAGGCTCAGTGCGTAGGATTTGGCATCTAGCGATGTAGTGTCTCCTTTCACCCTCTCCTTCCTGGTGAGAAGAAGGAAGGACTCTGTGGAAGAAGACCCACGGTGTCTATAGATATAAAAAGTTCATTCTAAAGCAACAAAAACATAACGATTACTTCTGTCAGGTGATTATACACTCATGAAAATACAGTTGTGAATATTATATTCCATTTCTGCGATATTCTTGAGTTGAATAAAGAGTGTGAGAACGAAGAGAGACGAGCAGATCATTTCTCTTCATCAGAGCCAGTGTTGTAGTACTCAAGATCTTGGTCTTGAAACCGGACTCCTCGGTCTCGTCTCATAACAAACCACACTGGTCTTGACTACAACACTAATCAGATCCTCCATCTTCATAAAGAGTCCAGTGGCTTGAAGAGCATGTAAGAGAGGGGGCAAAAATCTACTGCTACTTTAAAAATCTCCTCACTGAAATAGGCAGATAAGTAGACGCTGACTTGACTCTCGCAAGGAAAAACTAGCAGAAGAAGAGGAGGACCACCTGAAAGAGCTCTCAGAGAGAGAAGAGGGCTTCAGGAAAGAGCTCTCAGGGGAGGTGAAGAAGATTCAAGAGGGAGCTCTCAGAGAAAGCTGAGAGCTTCCAGGAGCTATAAGACAACAACAGAGTGATAACGTCCAGAAAGGAGCTGTCTAAACTCTAAATGTTGGGAGAGAGGAGAGCACAGGAGAGAGCTAAATAAAAGAGAGAGCTGGAGGAGATGCTGCTCGTCAAAGAAAAGATATAAAACCACAAGGAGGCAGAGAGGAAAGAGGAGATCCAACACCTCACAACCAGCTTCAGGTACGCTGCCTCAGCTCATCTTTTGGATTGTAACAACTTATTTCAGAAGACTTCAGATGTTTCCAGAGGTGAAAGAAAAACAGGCACAATACACCTCTCCTAGACCACCCATCATCCTGTAGAAAAATAGTCCTATAGGCTGTTTAAGGAGCAGATATTTAATGATGGAGCACCTTAAAGAAGATTAATCAGAAATCATGGGGTTAGGATGCCAGCAGCAAAGATCAGCTACTGTTGTCTAGGCTGCAATAATGGAAATTGTGTCTTTTTTTTGTATTTTCTAACCTTTTTTGGTGTTTGATCCCATTTTAAGTTCCAATATTCTCATATATAAGGATCACTGCTCATCAAATAAAGGTTTGTTGGAGGCGCTTGAGCTGAGATTCAATGTATAATATAGAAAGAACATCCATACAGTCAATGCAGTTATCATGCCACATAATCTAGCATGGTATAGAGATGACTTATGTTGGAGATACATGAATCAGCTCTGGAGAAGATGAAAGCATTCTCAGAGAATGATCTTTTGGAAAAGATATATGAACCTCATAAAACCTCTTAACAGAGGGGGGCAGGTTATCATCTTTTTGGTTGCCCCAGTTGCTCACCTGTGCATCTCTTTCCCCAGTCTCCTGTCTATTTTCATCTGTCACTTTCCTAAGAAACATTAAAAGTCCCTGTAAACATGTTGATTTCCGCTGTGAAGTTGGCCATTTTAACATGGGGACTTATGGAGATTGACTCGTTCTGTAGCCAGCATCAAGTGGATGTTTGAGGAACTGCAGTTTTTGGTTAGATGTTAGATCAGATTGCCAGATTTTTGCTTCACTTGCCCCCCCAGGGCTTCTGTATTCAGCAGATACTGAGCAACATTATCATCCCAAGGTCAGTACAGCTGCAAGGTGATTGATTTTATGTCATTCCAGCACTATAGGTAATCCCTTTCACAGTAATGTTGGTTAATGTTGGTTGGCGTTACTGGTGAGGTAAAACTTTAAAGCGGCTATAATCAATATTTAATATTGGATCATACTTGCATGTAGAAGGGGTCAATCATAGCGACAAAGTCAATAGAAGGGTCAATCAAGTTTGCAGAGAGCATTTTAGTGTCTTTCAGCTCATTGTTTTGGTTTTCCACCCTCAACCTTGCTGTCTTGGTTGATTCTCACTGCTTTACATCAACATCTTTGACGGCAGCGGCAGCAGCTTAAAAGCTCTAAAAACTCACTGTAAGCTACCTGCTCAGCACTAAATTGCAAGCAGACAAAGTTAGCTGTTAGTTAGAACTGGCTAGTAGCTAAAGAGACAAATATTACTCTTACAAGTTGATAGAAAATGAAAAGGAAAGTGAATACTGACCGGCTAGATGGTCAGAAACACGACTCCAGGCAACTGTTTGCTAATAATTTCAGCATATCAGATATATCATATATGGCAGTGTTGTTGTTGTCACAGCTAGCTCTGCTGTGTGCATGCAGCCCAGAACTGCAATAACATTGCTGCTGGTGCATCATATATTATACACTGATGATTTAATAAGTAAAACCTCACTGCATTCAGCTCTGTTTATGTATGGACAGCAAACAACAAGTAAGATACATTGATGCTGGTTACAGTATTCATAAGTGCCTTTAAGTAACAAGTCGAACATGACTGCGTGACACACAAACGTATGGCTGAATAGTGAGATTTTTGTAACAGTGTGTTCAGCGGCTTATGCAAGATGTCCGTCCCTGCGAAGCCTGAGAGCACATTTATTCGTGCCAAATGACCTAGTTTGCAAGTACGCTACACCAAACACTGACACACTAGTGATGAATGATTAATTTAAAGTCAGCCAATCAGATAATGTGGAGTGACTAGTTAAACAAGAGAAGCAGTCACTGGCAGGCGTTCTACCGTGGCATCATACACTACTTAACCTAGATAGGAGCATTTAGTGTATGAAAGGATATTCTTACTCAATGAAATTGAAGCAGGGATTCCCCTGATAGTGTGATGCAGTCACTGGGGAAATACTCCATACTGGTAACTGATACCTATAGGGAGTAGTGGTGGAGCATTTGGGACAGACATGTAGTTATCAAGTCTGTTTTTCTGAGGCATATAATATAAAATAGCTTTTTCAATAAATGTGGTCTTTGATTGTGAAATAAGAAAACACGACTATGATCCAAACTGTCTTGAAATATCCGAAACTTCAGCATTAAAACTTTAAAGAATGAAAACTGGAGCAGCAAAAGGACTCACTGTTCACGCTCAGGCACATAAAGACGACGTCTAACTCCACAGTGATGCTTTGCAAACCACCCACTCCTGCCTGAACTTTACAGTTAAAGTCTGGAGGCGATAACCCAAAGGTCAATAACAAACTTCTCAAACTATTCTACTATTATCAAATGTAACTTATTCTTTATATTATCCTAAAATGTGACACTACCTTCACTCTTCTTAAAGGTCCATACCTGTGATTATGCACATTGTAGCCACTTTACTACAAATTACAGTATAGTAAATTACACCAGTGCTGATTATTTTTAGTTTCTGAACGCTGATTTTCATTAGATACAAACTGAAAAGTTGAAAGATGAAAGCTGGTTTGTCAGCAATGTTACACACACACCATTTAGATAAAACGGATTAAAAAATACTGGTCTCCCAGCACATCATCGTAGCACACCTACACATTTCTCATCATTACTATGATCACTGCAAGAACTGTATTTCAAAGGCTTTCAACTAAGTTGTTTTGCTAAAATTAGATCAGTGCTGTCACTCAGTGAAACAGAGAAGTGTGCATGCTTTCAGATCTTCTCATCGATCACAACACCTTTTCTTTTACTTCATATCAATGGTGTCATTGTTGCCGCATTTCCGTTAAAGTTATTATTTTTGGGCACCCTGAACCGGCTTCCAGTCAGTTTTAGAATTTATTTCTGGTTCAAGGATCATCAAGGACTTGCTCCTTGCTTCAACCCAAATCTTTTACCTACTTTCAACCAGGCCATGACAAACAGGACTCTGTCTAACTCTACAGACTAGTGGTGAGCTGGGTCCTTCCTTTGAGGAGCCTGCCAGGTTAGATTGACAAACTAAAATAATTATGTACATCAGTGATTGGCTTACAAAATTAAGCAGTGTCTACAAGCGATCCCCTCAAGGCGTAGGTTCACATATGGATGGGGAATTGTCCTTACCACTGACGGTATAAAGAATGGACGTCGTATCTGTATCATCTTGGCAGTCCTGCCTCACCCGCCTCTAATCTAAAAAGTGGCAAAGAAGCTGAATGACGCCTGGGTGCTCAAATAAGTCACCTGTAATGGCACCCACCTGTCAATCAAGCAGCAAAGCTGTTAATTCTGCATAACTTTAAGCCTTAATATAATTCGAACAGGTGAGTTCTATAAAAATTCACCCTCAGTACAGTTGTCATGAACGGGGAAATTATCTATAGAGACCAAAACTGTTTTTTGTACCAGGCATACCAACATGTTTATTTCTGCTGTGAAGTTGGACATTTTAACATGGGGACTTATGGAGACTGACTCACTTCTGCAGCCAGCCTCAAGTGGACATTTGAGGAACTGCAGTGAAGTCATATTAGATCATTCTCCAAGACCACCAATGTAAGATATGCTATGCTAGCATTTGATGATGGCTGAGGTTGACTGGGCGGTAAGGGTGGGTTGTTGTCTCCCAACCAATGTTGAGACCAAACCTACAACCTATGACCTGTCGTCACAGGTTGTGAGCAGAGTTGTGAGCACTTGTAGATTAGATTAGATTATACTTTATTTATCCCACAACGGGGAAATTCACTTGTCACAGCAGCAGAAAGTGTAATATACACTACAGAAGTAAAATAAAAGGGCAAAAACACAACGGACAGACAGAACCCAAAGATTGAATAACTATAGGACTATCTAGACTATCCAGTATTTGTCAGAGAAAAGAAAAGCAGAGTGAGCACAAACGTTGTAAACACTCAGATTTCCAAGAAGAACCCTTCACTGCTTTCACGTCTGAAGCCCCCACTATTTCTATCTTTCTTTTTTCAAAAGCTCGCTCTGTGACTTCCGTTTTCCAAAGTGCTATACAAGTACTGTATGATTAGTTTATGCTTATGTTACCGCGGCAACATGCTCCGTTACCGTGGCAACGTGCTCTATGTGATAAACTGTTTGTCTGGTGAAACTCTGGCTCTGGATCCGTCAGGTGGATTCTTCCGAGGTCCTTCGGAATCAGTTATCCTCGTGCTCCTTTACACCCACGTTATTATCGATATCATCAACATGTCAACATCGTCAGGTGTCACCCTCCGCTGTGTCGACTGACATTTAATCAGCGATCACATCCCACTGCGCTGATGTGGCGGCCCTACTTAAAGACTCTGTATGCTGACGTGTGTTTCGCTGCTGTTAATGCTGCTCCACTCGACCCCAGCCTTCACCTGCTTTGGTTCTGCTCTGTTTGTGCGCTCCCTGCAGGGTGTTTATTTTTAAGTTAATAACCATCGGAGGGATTATTCGCAACGGTCCCTGCATGTTATTTATCACTGTGCTAAGATGTATTACCAAAGCAGGGAGCCTTACAAAGAGGGAGAGCCATATTGCAGAGTCAGTTTGTATTTCCATTTTTTATTTGTGATGTGTCATTGTAGTTCCAGACAGAATTAAACTTAAAACATGGGAAATAAATGGTAAGCAACAACAAGAACAAGGTAGATGACAAATCCTAAGCAGCTCCAGCAGCTGCTGTGGAGTCACCTCAAAGGATCCAGTCAACTGTTAACACATAACTTCAATAATTAGCCCGAGGCAGAGCAGTTCCTTTCTTTAGACACTGAAAACAAGAACACACACCCTGCAGTCAGGCCTTATTCTCTCTTCAGTGGTTCCCACATTTTTATTTCTAACTTACAATATATTATATAGCCTTTGTCAGTGATTTGCTTTCTGCCTTCATACAATATAATCTCCGGTCACTGGGTGTCAGATTCCTTATCACCCCGACCAAGCGGCATGTTTACAGCCTGGTACAAAAAACAGTTTTGGTCTCTATAGCTAATTTCCACGTTCATGACAACTGTACTGAGGGTGAATTTTTATAGAACTCACCTGTTCAGATTATATTAAGCCTTAAAGTTATGCAGAATTAACAGTGTGGCCGCTTTGATTGACAGGTAGGTGCCATTACAGGTGACTTATTTGAGCACCCAGGCGTCATTTATGATGATACACGTCTTTGCTGATATTTAGATTAGCCAAGGAGCCAGAGCTTCAAAACGGCTCTTCAGAAACCTACGGCTTTCATCACTGATATGACATCCATTCTTTATACTGTCAGTGGTCCTGACATGTAAAGGTTGCCAACCTTTCCCTCTCATCTCTCAAAAAGAAACCAGCTAGCCTGACAGTGTCTCAGTATTTTAAATCTTACTTACCACAATCAACACCCAGTTTCAAATCTCATCGTTCAAACTGCTTCCTGCCCCTCTAATCTTCAAACACACACACAAACACATATAGACTGTAGTGTATGCACACTCAAGTTGTGGCCCCGTTTCTTGGCCTCTGTGTTGTTTGCATGAAATGTGTTAGTTCTATTTTTAGTCCTCATTATTTCGTTCTTTTATACTATAGCCTATTTTTCTGTGTGTTTGTGTTCTTTGCTTTCTGTCTTCACTTTGTGAACAATACGCTTGCAGAAAGTGTTTTATAAATATATTAAACGTGACAACTGATTGTCTTGGATACAGCATACTTCTATTTCTGTACAGACCTCTGACAGAGCCAGCAAGGCTTTAAGGCAACGTGCTTGTGGGTTTGGTTACTGCCTCATTTGTTAATGGATTAAAATCTTTTTTTCACAATTACTGATAAGAGGAAGAATTGATCGTTCGCTGAGCCCTTCCTCTTGTTCTCGGTGTTGCACAGATTCAGTTTACAGTGATAACAGAGGCTCCGACTTTTTAATAATTCCAGTTGCTAAAACAAGAGCCTCGTTAAAATGCCTTAAATACGCTCTTGATGGCTACTTACATATCAAGACCAAAGTTGATCCACGCATATGAAAATAAACAAATCATTATTCCTGTTTTTGCAGTGTACAGCTACTTAGCTGTGTGTTAATTATGATAAAATAAAAATATACGATCAGACCTTCAACATAACTGCAAATTGGCAGGCCAGAGTAAATTATCCTGTCCACTAATGAGCTTGTCACTGTCGGATCCACTTGCTAATGCCTCCTGCAGGTCCATTTGAGTGAAATGCCACATTTTCAATGCATACTGAGTGATTCACTTTCTGGGCTCAGAACATAGATTTTTTTTTTTTTTGTCATTTCATGCATCACTGCACTTTTGAGAGACACTCCTGTATCTTTGGGCACCAACATAAGACACTTTAATCACTGGAGAACACAGCAGCTATTTTTTTTTTCTTCTCCTCTGTTAGCGTCTCTGACAGCTACACCAGACAGATGTGCACCAACATCTGTTTTTATTGACATCCATTTAAAAGCCACCTGAAGAAACTTCACTCCTCCAATCGGAGGGAAAATGCTTGTCACAGCAGCAGCTCACGTGTTGTGCTGCTTTTGGGTCTCCAGGCCATGCTAAATGCAGATTAACAAAATGCAGAACAAAGTAGGGAACTCAAGATGCATGACTGCCAAATCCCTGTTTTGTCGAATCTTTGTCGAGCAGAGGAAGCCAGAACAAATGTCTCTGCATTTTTCCGGCCAAATAAAGTGAGTAACAAAAAGACAAAACTTAGCGAGCGTTTCACAGCAAGCTTCTGCCGCCTCCTGCAACATGTAGGAGGCGGACGAGTTCAACATCCACCCAAACAAGCACAAAATCTTCACAATTCTTCACCCTGAACTGAAATAATAGATATTTAAGTTCCAGATTCCACAAAATTAACGAGGTCAAAGCTTTAGATGTCGTCACAGTTTTCAGGTTTGCACAGATTTAGTTGCTGTAGGGTGCAGTCATTAAATATGCACAAATTCTGCTGCATGCCAAACCCAGTGTATTTTAAAATCCCCAAATCCAGGATTTCTTTTCTATTTCTGAGAGGTTTTCTAAGCTGGAGAAACATTTACTGCAGCGAGGTAGAGAAGTCAGTCGGAGGTGGAGGAGACATGAGACTTCTACTAGACCTCCACAAAAGCTTACCTGTACTCGATTTGATGGTTTCTTGTCCGACCGTTTGTCCGAGCAGGTCATACTGGTTTAGGCGGGAGCTTTCGCCTTCCACCACCACAGAGTCTGATGCATTTAGAGTCCAAGCATAAGTCACTTCTGAGATTGTGTAGGCATCTAAAAAAAAAAGAGAGAGAGGAGAGGATTAACTCATAGGGGGTAAATGTGGGGCAGCTGCAGCTATTGATGAGTTTTCAAAAAAACAATTTGTATTTTCCACAACTACACTGTGTTGATGCGTTTGAGTTTCTAGAAAAAAGAATCAGTGGTTGAAGATGAAATAAAAGGCTAAGAAGAATTTGATGCACTGTGACATTTGCCCTTTTTAATCAGTCACAACATACACTCTATGATATTTGAAAGCTTGTCTGCTAACCTGAAGATATCTGATGAAACAGAAAAACACTTGCAAATTACAATGATTGAAATATTCTGTCATGTTATGCTACAGGTCATTTTATTGTTGCAATTGGGTAACAAATGAGATCAATGTCAAACACTGTAGGTCAAAATATAAATGCATTGAAATTCAATGTATGACGTCAAGGCATTTCAGACATGACCCACCATGTACTGATGCTCTGATACTTATCTATCCCTCAAAGTAGCTTAAAGCAAAAAAATCTTCATCCAAATGTAAAGAAGCCATGGCAATAAAATAGTGATTATGTGAATATCTTAGTCTTTTTCCCAATATTCCCCAGTCACATTTCTCTGTCAGTTCTTCTCTATCTATTTAATTCCTGCACATTTTGTCCAAATTTCTCAGGCTACTGCCAGAAAACTGAGCCATGCATTCCAGCTTCACTCGCTTCTTAGGCCGCTCACTTGCCAAAGAACCAGTGAGGAGAAGAGGAAAAAAAGAAAATAGCATTTTACTTAAAGGTTCCATCATCATCATCATCATCATCATCATCAGAGTTACTCACAGCTGCCAAATTTAAGTGGACAGGAATGAAAGTCCATGGGGAAATCCTCCAGATGCATTGGGCACTCTGCATGCACAGTTAACCTGCATCCAATTCACAGAAAATTAAAGAGACTTTGCAAATGCATGAAAAGTAAACAGCACAGATTAGCCAAAAATAATAATAATAAAAAAAAATAAAGGAAAAAAAGCCTCATGCACTATTCCAGACACTTCCCATCTGTAATGCCTTGAAACAAAAATAATTCATCTTAACTGTCATCAGCAGAGCAAAGTAAACAAAGTACTGCAGGGAGCAGCAGAAATCAAAAGACTAGTGTGTGTCCATGCTGAGATTGTAGGTTAGCTCTCTGATAAGAAACTGCACTGTATGCAACCGTACCGTGTTATTCAACCACTGTGAAAATAACTTGCAGCGCTTTATCATTTAAATTGATTTTCTTGAAATGCATGTTGAAAGAGGAGGCAAAAATAGTATGCATGGAGAGTACATCTGAACAAATGGGATTCTGTATCACTACTGGACGTCCTCCTATGAGGCTGTCGAATGCTTTAGCAAGGTAAGTGTAACTGTCCGAGTCATTCCCCTTCAAGGAATAGTTCAACATATTGAGATTATAAATCAGCTGAGAAGATCAATACGACTTTTGTGTCTGCACGCAAAATATGAAGCTACAGCTGCACAGAAACAAGGCGAGACCAATGAAAGTGTAAAGAATGGACGGCCGTTTTGAAGCTCAAAGCTCATGGTGGCCACCACCATGTTGTTAGTCTTGCCTCTTCCACCTCCCGGCTAATGTAAAAATTGAAGACGTGGACCTGAGGCAAGGTGACACAGCTAGCCTGGCTCTATCCAAAAGTATTTTCACTAGTTAAGGTTTCAATCTTCTCATCTGACTCTTGGCAAATGAGCCTACAATGTTGAACTATTCCTTTAAATCCATCTCAACATAAATAAACTTTGTGATTTTATCTCCTTTGACTTGAGTTACCTCATTGTGTACAGCAGCGTCCCATCGTCTTTGATCCTCAACAGTTTATTAGGCATGGTCATGTTGTGAGCCACAGATTTTTTCCCGTTGTGGAAGAAGGTGTCCGGAGTCCAGATTTTACTCGCCATCAGGTTGTTGAGAGGCAAAATATTCATCGGTCCATGAAATTTCAACCTCTCGTCCTTCCAGCTTTGCCGGAAAAAAACATCTATGGTGTACTCCTGTAGGCAGGGGACATAAATAAAGAACTTAATTTGACTCTACTGTACTCAACTGTATGTTTCAACTTTCCTCTTTGTGGAGATGAATCCCATCTCAGCTGAAAAAGATGCAAAATATAACACAGGGCACTTCCCACTGCTCTGTTTTTTCAGAGCACACAAGCAGCGGTTCTTCATGACTGATTTCACCTGCCACTTTAAAGACCCGGGCGCTGTAAGGCTTTCTCTATTTGTCAAAGGTGAGGCCAGCGCTCCCTGTGTTCCTCCCAGCTCTGTGAGACGGTGTTTTTTTCTTAAGCTGGGCTCTGAGGCCAAGACAACCCCTTGACCTACAATCCTCTGTTGTCAAAAGAAACCACACACGAGGAAGGATTTAGGGCAGGAAGCCCTGCACTGTCAAATGTGTGTACGTGTGAGAGTGTGTGTGTGTGTTTGTGTGATTCACACACAGTAAGTGAGAGTGAGAGGACGAGATAAATCCCTCCAGAGTTTTTTTCTTGTCACAGTTGAAAGGCCTCTGACATTTAGATCTCGAGACGCTGAAACTGTCCACTGAAAACAAATAGCTTTCAGGTACAGGAGCCTGACGTTTCGGCCATCTTTATTATTCATTACGATGATATTTTACTATTAAGTAATTCATGAGAACAAGGCTGAAAATATGAGCAGTCAGATGATCATACAAGTTATAAACATGCCAGCTGTGGAGTGACCTGACTGATCAGGAAGTCGTCTTTGAAAACTGTTTGAAAAAGGTCAAAAAATACTTAGCAGATGGTCATTGGATGAACCATCTGTCCATCACGGGTGACCTTCAACCAATCAAATCAGTGAACCATATAGCGTACTCTGATTAGGAGAGACAGCGTTCATCCCACTTAGGATGGAGCGGCTAGAGTTTATTAGTCGACCAAAACCATGACAACACGAGTGTAGACTGGTCTGATGGCGTCCACCAATGAGCTCGGTTCTGCTCGACGTTTCTGCCAGTTAAAAGGACGTTTTTCCTCGCCACCGTCACCAAGTGCTTGTTCATGGTGGGAATTGTCTCTGTAAATAATATTATAGACTACAGTCTAGACCTGCTCTATATGGAAAGTTATGATTTGGCGCAGTTCTGATATAAACGATAACCTCTTCAGCAGCTCCCATAGTCGACACACCTAGCATTAAACCAGGCCTGTAGCTGGTGATTGGTGGACAAGTGCATAGTGAAACCTGGCAAGGCTTAATTCTCGAGAGTCCAGCTGTCCAGCTAATTTATTCATTTTATTTAAAGTGACAATGAATGCAGCTAAAACATCAGTAATAATCCCTCATTGCACAAGCAGACACAGCACGGCAGGTCAAAGTTGAAGCAGAGTTTTTATCACGTGAAAGTTTGTAGAGAATCTTACCGTCGCTTTTGTTTTCACTTCCAAATAATTCTTGTTTTAGTTTAATTTAGTGATATTTTATATTTAATTTCATTCTTACTGGGAACAAATCCCATAAAAAAATATGTACATCCCTCTAACAAGTACTGTCTGTGCAGCTGATTTTGCTTTTTTAATATATTTGGGTTTTTTTACCTTTCAGCACCCCAAAATCTCAGATACTGACTCGAGTATAATGCTAATTATTATCAATAAGAATGAAGGTTAAAACTATGAAACTAAGACCTGAGTTGTGATTGGAATGAATTATCCTTTAAGACACGGTGTTACTGCACAGACCACACCTTGTTTGTTTCAACATATAAAGACAATAAAGCTCTTTTGCCTCTAAATTTTAAAGAAACACTTGACTTTCTTGTTAGCGGATGCTCTTTAGAAGCAAAGTACAGCGTGTTTTCTTCTATTTCTTCTTCTATTAATCATTTTTATTTCATTCTCCAGCTTCGGCTGTCATAAATTCAATAAAGCGGCCACCTCAGCAATCAGCTGAATTGCTCCACAGTATCTGAATAAATCAATCAAGTCGAGAGGAGAATATTTCAAGCTATGCAAGACTAGAACATGTAATAAATCATATATTTTTAGCGCTGAGCCCGATATACCATTACCATAATGTTCATTTTACTTATGGATACAGAGTAATGCTATAATTTTTCCATCCTGAATACACACTGAGATGATTTTACACCATGGATGTTTTTAATTATGACATAATAGTATTTTCTTCTTTGGTTACGAGCTCGAGCCACTCAGTGATGACCAGAGATGATGTTTCAGCCCTGTCAGCTGTCTGTCCATCTGTTATTATTATTATTTTTTTTTTTTAAAGGAATAATTTGGCTAAAATTTAGTGGGCAGATCAAATGTGGGCGGTAGTCTGGATCTGGGATTTCCGCCATGAAAGATTTATTATTCTGTGTCCGAGTGGTGGTCTATGTTAAGATGAGTGCCTTCTAGTTTACATGTCTTTCAGAGGCCACTGCATTGAACTCCAGCATCATAACTGTTAAATCAATAGATCAATCACTTGGAAAATGGGGCCTTCAACAACAGACGATATGATGGGAAGGTTTTAAGGGCTCATGCTTCAGAATGATAAACAGGAAAGCCCAGGATAAACAAAGGAGTGACTAGAATAACAAGAGGACTTTCAATAATTTATAAGATGAAAATTGTCAGATGAATAGGCACACTTGAGTATTGCGCTGTGTGTGGACAGAGAGAGAGAGAGACAGAGAGACAGAGAGAGACAGAGACAGAGAGAGAGAGAGAGAGAGAGAGAGATGATGCGTTTATGAAAATGTGTAAACCAAAAGAAGCATCTTTTCTTCCTTAAAGTTTGTATGAAGTGCAAAGGCCGTCATCTGGAGTGTTTATACAGCAGCAAATATGTGGATGATTAACGAACACAATACATAAATGACCATTATCTGCTCTCACCATGTCTGTGTCTGAAACTGGTCCGAAGCTGGTGACGTAGATGTTTGTCTTCACCTCAGTTATCCTGTCTGGAAAAGAGACAACAAGGAAAGCGAAGAGAGAGTTAAAAGTCAATGAATATGAGATTCAAACAGAAATGTAAGAATGTAGAAAGGCTATTTAACTTTTTTCTTTTTACACATGATGGACTTAAATGTCCCATAACCTTATCAGAGCTGTTGATAAAAAAACAACATTTCCAGCATTTAACTGGCAAAACAGAGGAAGTCTTTTTTGTGACACCCAAGCAAAAAGTTGAGTGTGGACGCTGGACACTCGCCATTTTGGCTACACAGCAGGAGGGCAGGGACCACCGCCATTGTGAAAATGATGCCTGAGGAAGCTGGTATTGTTAGAGCTGAACTGGCAGCATACTGAATATGAAATATGTAAGTTGTACATATGTTTGATATTTATGCCTCGGCAGTCAAATGTTGACGCTAATGCTCCGCCTGGTTGCAATTCAGCAAAGAAGAAGAAGAAGAAGAAGAAGAATTTCTGGTAAGTGCACAATGGTTGAGACAACACTAACGTGCCGACATTATCACTCTACAGCAGGAAGAACACAGCGTACTACATAGAAGTAGAAGTGTACTCATTAATGTTAAGTATCCAAATTGAGACAAAACAAGTAAACGTTTTCAGGATCAGTTTGCAAGAAGTAACAAAACAAGACAAAGACGCAGGAGAGACGCTGCACACCTCCGACTCCTCAGCAAGGTAACTAACTACCGTGCAAACGGCACTGCATGATGGAAAACAGACACAACTATTGCCCGACTAGTTTGTTTGGCTGCACTGCTGACATCTCAGCGAATGTTTGCTGTTGCATTGAATCAGACTTGCTGCTAAAACCAGTAACCACTGGTGTCACCAAATCAACGAGGACTGAAATCATTGAAGAACAAACAGAAAGGATTTTTTTTTGTCTGGATTTATAAATGTGAACTCAGTTTGTTTATACTCGACCTGCACAAGCCAATTCATCGTCAACTACTGTAAGATTAAATTTAGTGAGCTATGATTTTAAGCGTAGAAAATTTGTCCTAAATGTTCACACTGATGTGACAGATAGGAATAGCAAAGCTTCCCATGCTTCTTTATCAAGTTATAATGTGCCACTGCATCAGTGCTACTGCATCAGGCCCATTCTCTCTACACTCTGTCTCTTTCAATAATTACTGAAGCTTGATCTCTCATGCTCGGTCAATTCAAAAAGCTTTCACGTTTTACTCTGTGCTACACTGCAAACAGCATCTCACGTACGATCTAAAGAGATCATTACTCCTCAGTAAAGTGCTCTCATGCATGGCAAGGCGAGCCGCCATTCACGTCCCTCTAAGAGGGCATATTATGAAAATGCTTTCTTATTTATAAGGTTATGTAAATCAAGAGGAAGTGGCAGGTCGCCGGGTAATAGGTGCAATCCATTTAGGAAGACAAGACGGTGAGGTGCATATATTTATGTAAACTAGGCCTTTGTATGTGAATCAGGCTGATTTACAATGATAAGGTTTTTACTGTGGCTCACAGAGGCCTCCATTAGCTTGATTTATTTAAAGAGAAACGCCACCTCAGTACAAAACCACGTTTGTCACTGCCCTGCTTCGCCTTGTAAAAAAAGATACAATATGATGCATTATAGTTGCTGTGTGTTAGCCATTTTGTTGTGTTGTCGAAATATCATAATTTATTGTATATGCTGGACTTTATCCATCCATCCATCCATTTTCTGCAACCGCTTGTCTTTATGGGGGTCGTGGGTGGCTGGAGCCTTTACCAGCTGACTTAGGGCGAGAGGTGGGGTACACCCTGGACGAGTTGTCGGTTCATCACAGGGCACATAGAAACAAACAACCATTCACACTCACATTAACACACCTACAGGTAATTTAAAGTCACTAATTAACCCATTAAGTCCATGTGTTTGGACTGTGGGAGGAAGATGGAGAACATGCAAACTCCACACAGAAAGGCCCCAGTCAGGGAACCAGCAGCCCCTCTCGCTGTGAGGCGACAGCACTAACCACTGCTCCACCGTGCCGCCCACTCAAATGATCCTACAGGGTAGCGTTGTCTCAATTCATGCAATGTAACAAGTAGTACAAAATCACTATCCACAAGCTAACTATCATATTTTTTATGCCGTCTGACATGCTATTTAGTCCTCTATATTTCCATGTACAGCAGTAAGGAGTGACTAAATGAACAATTTCAGGCACAGTTGGTGCTTAATGCCATGAAATGTGCAGCTTGCCATGCCTATATTCAGACAATCACATAGGAGAATAAAATGTCTGTGTCTCTCTTAGTCCACGTTAGTGGATTTGATAGGAGTCTAGTTATGATGCTTTTTGTACAAAAATATTATTTAGGGTTTTTCTACAAGTCTTGTGGTTTGATTTGTCCTATCAGGAGCAAATTTGATGTTGTTGTTTGTTTAAATACAAATAAATACAAAAATTATCTTACTCCGGACACAACCTGTTTAAATGTCTTCCCTCTGCAAGGCGTTACAGAACTCTGTACGCCAAAACAACTAGACACAAGAACGGTTTCTTCCCACAGACCATCACTGAGATGAACAGTTAAAACCAGACCTGTACCTTGTACCTGCACAATAACCTGTAGATTATAGATTATCTATGTGCACTGTTTACATTTAGTCACTGTTCCTTTAAAATGTAAATATCGTCACTCATATTCAATCTACTCATGCTGTGTATATACTGTAACATCCACCTCATGCATAACATCAGCATCCTTTACACTCTGCTCCATTGCATAGTTTTTGAGAATTATGTTCACATTTACACCCTAGTGAGGATAAGAGGTTACAGATAATGTATGTATGTATGTTCACGATTACCTGTCACGCTCCTTGATTTTTAGCTGTACTTGACATCTGTATGTACATTGTGAGCAAAAAGTGAGAGAAAATTCAAATTTCTCATGTGTGTGTACACACACCTGTCCAACAACGTGATTCTGATTCTGATTAACATTTTATCGGGGTGTTGGGGAACCCCTCAGTTGATCCCATGGACTGGTTGTTGTTCTTTGTAATTATGTGTGATGCGAAATGCCTAACGAACATTAATTTAACTATACAATCAATTTACTGTTAGTGGTTGCAACATGACAGATGATTTTTGTTATATTACAACATAAAAAAACCCCCACAAGAATAAACATGAGCAGAGATCTGCGCCACCACCAAATGATGCTCCATACTGTTTGCATTGCATGAGCGGAGCAAATTCACAAACTAACCATATTTGTACAAATGATGCATTCTCGCAGTGGCAAACCAAGAAGAGCACAGCCCTCGGGACAAATACGTCTTTACTATTTTCAAATATCCAGAGTGCATTTAATGCCTGAGGACGTTAGGACACCTATTTATAGGAACAAAGACAATACCTAAAGTTCAGTTATTCAGCAAGAACACAATAATCATCGTCAACATGTGCTTTTCATATCATCTGAATCATGTGGTGCAGATGGGCCTGCTGACCCGTGTTTAAGTGGTCAGATGAAACCTGTCTGTGTTAGGGGACAGTACGTCCCGCTGTGAAACTATCCAAATCTCCAAACTCTTGCCAGTTTGGACGTATATAAAAAGAGCATCAGCAAAAATCTTTATAAGACTTTGTTGTGATCAAACTGTGATAAATTTTAATAGCAGCAGCTTAAATTAACAATCTGTAAAGCTGTCACCTTCCTCTCCCTGCAGCTGATTACACCAACACAACTGTATCAAAGAAAGTTCATTAGAGCTTTTCTATTAAAAGTCTATAACAGCTGATGTCTTGTACTGTAGGTGAAAAGTGGTTAATGTTGCTGTGTAGTTAGCGGTGCTAGATTTTAAGCTGGCTGAGCTGACTTTGTGTTTGAGATTTAAGATTGTCACTTACAGACTCAACCAGTCTAACCAGAATCCAACCAAAAGACACATTTATATCACCCAACAGTGCAAACAACAACAAATGTTCAGCAATAAATAAATTAAATAAACACCACAGCTAATTTTGCACGTGTGTAACAGTGATATCAAATGTTTGCACATCAGTTTTAAGCTACGGTGTTATGTCATCTTAAATCTGTCATCTGTAGTTAGCAGTTCGTGTTAGCAAACTAAGCAGGCAACATTACTCTGAGTCTAATATTCATCCTCCTCCTTTCAGCTCAGGGGAAATATTGTTGATGAGAGCAGAGAGACTGAGCCACAACAGCATATTGCGTATGCGCAGCATATTGATTAATTATCTCTGGGGTTACCAGCAGCACAATATAATCATATTTAACCCGTAAAAATATTGATTATTGGAGCTTTAAAGATTCCATGCTTCTTGCTTACACTGTAAAAAAGAAAAAGAAACACTGTTACTGTTTTTACAGTAATAAACTGGCAGCTGTGGTTGCCAGGATTTTACCGTAATAAATACCGTATAACCTTTTCTAATATTAAAGTAAAAGGATATTACTACTGTTGATTTCATGTATAAGGTTGGCGTTTTATTCCGTATTTTTAAATGTCTGTAGATTTTACAGTGAAAAACTGCGAAACCGTGTACACAGTAAAAGAAAGTAAAATATGCTATTAAACATTACGGTGTTTTACTGTACAATTAACATTCTGTAATATAAAATACTGCTTTATTCTGTATAAATTCCCTGAAAATGGTGTATAAATAAAGGTTTGAAATATGACTGTGTTTTACTGTATACAGGAAAACACAGTCATATTTCATGGCAGTCTTTTACTGTCATGGTTTGGCAGTTTTTGACCATAAAATCCACAGATACTTCTTCTATCTTACATCTTATTTAAACAGATGAATGAAACTAACCGGTTAGTAGTTTGTAACCAGATAATTTGGGATGTGAGAAGCTACTTTTCTTCTTAACTTTTAATTTGTCACCTCCTTGTTGGAGAACTTTTCTTAACCAAAAGCAAAAGTTCTTTTTGGTCTTTATGACAAATCGACAGCGTCAGTTGGATTTTGACATAAAAATCTCGTTTGGTACAACTTTAAAGCTCTGAGCGCGCAGTTGTACTTAGATGACAAATTTTTAGGGGTGGAAAACATATTAGTAGCAGAAGTGTGAATATGAACAGAAGTGAGCTGCCTTGCAGTCACACTCATGATGATGTGGGAGCATTCACTCTGTGCATCTTGGCTTGATTTCAGTGAAAGTGACAGAAACCAATTCCTGCATGTTAAAAGAGCTTTACATGAAACAGACGACAAGTCTGAAAAATAAATGCTGGTAAGGGTGAGTTAGGGTTATAATTTAGTCCACAATCGTTACATTATAAGCTCTGTATGAAATATGAATAGCTGTTTCTGATTCTGAAAGTGATCGGCCTGATTAGCCATTAAATGGCTTTGATGATACTGTATTTTCTATAAATAAATTCAAGAGAAATGTGCATCCCACACAGTAATTCATTCAACGTTGAAACGATTACAGTTGTTTTGTTTTCTTTTCCCTGAAACCTTCTAGTAGCCCCAAGGGGACAACGTGGGTTCATCTCTGAAAACCTCTGCCCTAGATTCATCTATTTGCATCATTTGATTATTAGTAGACGCACTAAAACTCATATCGCTTGTTCACTGAAATAAGAGACAGCACAGAGCTGATCTGAATCGTGGATTTGAATATTGCAACATCTAAACACCAACTCGCTGTTCAACCTCGAGGTAGGCTCATACCATTTGTTGTGTATGTGGCAACAGCCCTGCAACCAATTCTACGTTTACAAAGCTTTTAATGTTTAATTTTGGCTTAGACATGTTTTAGGCTATATGTTGTGGTCTTGTTATATACCATATATATTTAACTTCAGATTTTTATGAAGAGGACTGAGAGAATTTGTTGAATTATCACATAGAAGACTAAAATACAGAGTCAGACAAGAAAACCACTACATTTATGAGGGAAAATAATTTTTTAATATGCTATATGCTATGCTACATTTGTGATATGATACTGTAGATAAATGATTAAATATGTGACGATCCATACAGTTTGTACTATATTAGATACATAGGACTCAGGCTCACTACTTGAACAATGAAAACTGTCAAAGGGACTGACTCTGACCCTGAATATACTGTATGTACTGTATGAGTGAACACACTGGTACAGCTGTCATGAGGCTCTTTTCAGTCATTATAAATGTGTTATAAACCAAGGTCCAGTGAGGCGTTAACATGATTTCTGTGTGTGTCACATCTGTGGAACAGACAGATCTAATGTGTCTACAATGTGGAAAATCCCACTGGATGTAATCTTTCTGTAATTCGACTGAATCCTGCACCACGATATAGCCCCTGTGTACTTTAATGGGTACAGTATGGTTGAAATTTTGATGTGCTCTAAGGCACTTCCTATGAAAGCGCCTGATTTATGTGACAAATGTTTTATTTAAATGTTTTATTTCAGATCACTGATCTCCCCTAAGTCTGTCTTTAACATGACTTCTTCTTCGGTGCTGTCTGTTGGTGGAGAATCATCAGTTAATGTAATTTGTCAGACAAAATCAATGTAGCTTTATTGATTCAACCCCATAAATCTCCAGGGGGCTATAAAAGTCTTGTCAAAGGTGCAAGGGCCAAATTAAAAAAGTGTCAAGGAACATGGATTTCTACGGATGCACACTTTTGTTGCATAAACCACATCCGATGGAAACAGGCCATGAAATATAAGCATTAAGGTTCTACAGTGTACAAATGTTTATGTGTTTCCTACACATTAAATAAGCTAGCAGCACTATTACTGCGGGTCCTGTTGTATAGGCTGAACGCTGCCAAGCTAAAGGAGGTCTGTTTCCCATATGGCAGCTTCTGGGCCCGGGCTGACGGCTCCAGAAATTTGAATTTCAAATGGCGCTGAATCCTGAGGGAGGAGCTCAGCTTTGGGGTGAGGGGCCAGCTGGAAATGAGATACCAAACATGGAGGACGATGGGAGAGGTGAGGATGGGTAGGGAAGCAGTGTAGCACACTCAGGCCAACGGGGAAGATGTGATTTTCAAAAATATGTTTTATATTTTAGATGGCTCTTGCAGGCTCTTGGCCTTCTCTCAGTCAGCTTCTTTAGGTCGTTCCCATATATACTGAGCATCTTGTTGGCTGATTTTCCTTCACTTCATTCCACCTCATCCCAAACCATTTTAAATTGGGTTTAGGTCGGGAGATTGCGGAGGCCAGGTCATCTGATGGAGCACTCCATCACTCTTCTTGGTCATATAGCCCTTACAGAGCCTGAAGGTGTGTTTTAGGTCATTGTACTGTTGAAAAATAATTGATGGTCCCAGTAAGTGTAAAACAGATGGGATGGCATGTCACTGCAGATTTCTATGGTAACCCTGCTGGCCTTCAGTTTTGGATAAATCGCAAACAGTGTCACCGGCAAAACACCCCCCACACCATCACACCTTCTCCTCTATGCTTCACAGTGGGAACCACACATGCAGAAAGATTTCCACTGATCTAATGCCATTTTTTTGGTGTTTCTTGACTGCAATGTTTTGTTTTGTTTTTTTGCAGCAATTCAACCATGAAGGCCTGATTCATGCAGATATGTGTCATGTGAAGCATTTATGTGAGGGTGGTAACTGTAATGAGCCTAGTCTCTGCAGCAGAGGTAACTCTTGGGCTTCCTTTGCTGGGGCGGTCCTCACAAGTTTCTTCACAGTGTTTCATGGTTTTTACAACTGCACTTGAAGAAACATTTAAAATTCTTGAAATTTTCCAGATTAATTGACCTTTGTGTCTTAAAGTAATGTAATGTAATGGCTGTTTTTGTCATAATATGGACTACTAGAGTAGTTAAATAGAGTTATGTACTGTTGTGTGTAACTGCGGTGTAGATCTGCAGCCACAATTCATACTTAAATACTTCATTAAATACTCCATGTAATACTGACAGATTCAGCGGTTATTCTCCAGAAAAACTCAGAAAATAGCCCTCTGTGGGGTTAAATGTGGCCCGTTTTGCTGCTGTTATTTTCCAGGAAATGGAGTAAAGTGTTATATAACCTAAATGTTTAGTGTACAGAGTGCATTTGTCAGTTTATTCTTGAGGGGGTTGCTGCCAAAGGTTATCTGTACTACAAAAGCTGATGTTAAATGAAGTGTTCTCACTCCAAATGAGCCATCAAGCATTTCAGAGACATGAGCTGTTTCATAATAAATAGGAGCACAAAACAGTCAAATGAGGATAAGACAGAGAGTATCAAAAGTACAGATATCAAATGATAAAGTTCTGTTCATCCAGTGATCGTAGGCTGCTTTCTTACCCCCAAGACCAGGCCGTAGACGGTTGTCGTATCCATCCAGCAGGCTGTCCAGGATCCGTGTGAACAGGGTGATGTTGGTTTTAAAGGCATCAGATGTGGCATCGGCATTCACTGACCTAGTCGACGGACACACAAGACCAGCTATGAGACACTTCAACTAGCAGGAATCTGATTACATTTTAATTGTATTTAGACTCAGAGGCCTGATTTATGGGAAGAAAAAGGGGGTCGTTATTAACTGGCAGACTTCATACATGCCCACACACACACACACACACACACACACATTGTTTCTCAGCCACATGGATGACCCAGTTCAAGGCTGAACATTTGTGAGCCAACTGATCTTGGAGCCAAAACACAACAGAATATGCAAATGTAATCAGAGCTAGAGATTCATGGTAAATAAATTCAGATAAGATCCTACATTAAACCTCGAAATAATCACCACTGTCAACCTCAGGCCTCAGCCTCAGGGTACGGACATATTTTACAGGGAAATGTAATATATAATGTAATAATAATAATATATATACAAAATGAATCCTTTTTTCACACGTTTGGACATTATTCTTCCTATTTGCATCAGAGAAATTGTTGGTGTAATTAATATACTCGATTTACTGGCATTTTAAATAACAGCCTACATGTCTTTTGTGATATGCCAACATAAGAATGTAGATTGCTAGTTAGACGGCGAGTAACGTTAACCTAAAAAACAGATACTAAAATGGATTTTTGGCAAGTGTTAATTATACTGTTTTCACATCCTGTTCTTCCAGCCTGCTGCTTGTAAAGGTGGAAATATCAAGAATTTCTCAAGAAGCTACAATATGATATCCCATACTTCATGAAATGAACTACAGAAGTGTCAACAAGCCAACCACGGCTCCCAATTACTGTATATCTAAAAAATTAACATTTTAACACCATTATATTTAATAGCAAACCGCTGCAGGCATGAATGCTAAGGTTTACCTGCTCAATATCGTTTAAAAAGGCTTTTTCTCCCTCAGTGGACATAATAAGAAATGCACAGTTGTTACTAATAACATTAACGATGCCTCTGTTATATTCAGGTGTCCCAGTCATTGACAGTATAAAGAACGGATGTCATATCCGTGACCGTGTCTGAAGAGCCGTTTTGAAGCTCTGGCTGCCGCCATCTTGGCAGTCCTGCCTCTTCTGATTCACGGCTAATCTAAAAATCGGCAAAGACGTGAATCATCATGAATGATGCCTGGTTGATCAAATGAGCCATCTGTAACAGCACCTACCTGTCAATCAAAGTGGTCACGCTGTTAATTATGCATAACTTTAAGCTTTAATATAATCTGAACAGGTGAGTTCTATAAAAATTCACCCTCAGTACAGTTGTCATGAACGGGGAAATTAGCTATAGAGACCAAAACTGTTTTTTTGTACCACTCTGTAAACATGTTTATTTCTGCTGTGAAGTTGGACATTTTAACGTGGGGACTTATGGAGACTGACTCGTTCTGTAGCCAGCCTCAAGTGGACGTTTGAGGAACTGCAGTTTTTGCAGACATGTCAAAATGTCTGTCGGCACTAGACGATGGGATGGACAATTTGGCCATTCCCAGACAAATTCTTATAATCTTGATGTCAGTGGGAACAACGAGGAGCCTCGAGGGGATTCAGTGGCCTTATTTAAATCTCCTCTCGTGCTTCTGACATTGGCTGTTTCTTTGCTTTGTCGACTGTCCTCTCAAATGACCTAAACTGTCACGCTCGATATGTTAAGACACCTTTACACCTGATGTGATAATGTGAGATGTCCTCTGATAAAACAGGTACTAAAATGAAGGTGCAAAGTTAGACATCAATTTAAAGTAATTAGGCCTGATTTTTTTTAAATTTATTTTTATGATTCTTCACTTCTACTTATGTAATTCTTCTTTTTCTTTTACTATGTTTGTTGCTATGCACCAAAGACTACGTTAAAAACCTTTATGATAATATATCTTCTTTAATAATTGTATTCTTCTCATTTCAAGGTTGATATTGGCTGGATTATCATATATTAGAATAAGCTATTAAACAACAATTAGTATCCTTTTATAGAGCAGTGTCCAGGTCTGCACAATAACCTTGGAAACCAGTATGAATTGTTTAGACCTCCATTGTACTTTAACTGCAATAGGCTATTTCAACACTACTTCCCAGCCAGATAATTACCCACATGCCCTCCGGGTTATTTTTATGTTCAGACTGAGGATACTGAAGGCGGTAAGCTGCCTCTCCTCCTGCGCATCGTGTTGTCCACTGATAATGAAAAAAAACTTGACAAATAGAGACGTGCAGTCCCGTCCACATGGAGACACAGCCGAGAGTCAAACCTGCAGCCTTCGAGAAAGACTCACCTGGTTTTCCAGAGAGCTGTGAGCGCCAGCAGGTAGACGAGAAGTAAAGAAGCGCTCTCTCTGCTCCACATGGCTGCTTCAACACCTACACACAGCAGGACAACAATGTAATGAATGGAGGCTCGCGTTAACCGGTTATATGTCACCTATACATTGCATTATATCCATCATATTTCTGGGGAATCCCCCTTTACACGATATGAAAAAAATAGACGGAGAAGAAGAAGCTGACAGCAATTAGTATTCACTGACACGTCCCACGCCTCCACTCACTGAACATTACCAAAAATATTTGATTTGAAGCTGAATCCACAAATTTAAACCATTAAAATATCCTCAAATATTAAAAAAATAACCAACAATATGAAAGACAAAATATAAAACAGAGATCAAGCTCATCTCCCATGATTTACA
The DNA here is from genome assembly GCA_946959425.1 of Argyrosomus regius. NCBI lineage: Eukaryota > Metazoa > Chordata > Actinopteri > Sciaenidae > Argyrosomus > Argyrosomus regius. Next base: position 7,097,930 of record OX336893.1, read on the forward strand.
GCATCTCTTCAGGTGATAAATAATAATAGAAATCAACGTTTCCTTTGTGTCAGGACTCACCTCAAGTGCAGAAAGTACCTGCTGCAGCTGGAATCGTCGAAGATGCAGGAAAGTTAAAGACAAATCACCGCTCTGTCCTGTTTTGATGAGACTGAACGAGGAGTGCAAGTCTGTCATGAGAACAAAGCTGATAAATCATAGTCCCAGCAGGCAGCAGGAATGCACCCGAAATGCTTTCATTGTGTCCCCAAATTTAAAAAATATATATAGAAATGTGGTGCAAAGAAATTAAAAAATAAAAGCTTTTTTAAAAAATCTATTAAAAACAAGCAGTTGTAGGAGCTGACCCTGGCTTCAAATTGCTCTGTTCAGCATCTCCCCCCTCCTCCTCAGCTGCTAAAAAGCTCGATGTGAATCGTGATAAGCAAGAAGCACATCTCAGTCTCCCTCATCTCCACACAAAAACTACAAAGGCTGAGGAGGAGACACACTGGGTCCTAAAGATAGTTTGGTATGCACTGAGCCTCCAATCCTGCAGCCTGCAGCCGAGACCTTGATATATGTGAGGATGTTAATGATGTTATTTCCTCTCACAGTCAATATACAGAGGAATATTGATTATGCAGAACAAGTCAGGCTGCTTTGCAAGTGGCATGTTTGGAAACAGGAGTGTATGGGTTCAACCATTATGGCTTAGACTTATACCCTTTGACGTGTGTGTCAATACTCACCATGGAGGCTTGATTTTCTTTTAATTTTCAGGCTCACACACTGAAAAAAAATGTATTATTCAGTATTTAATCATGCACCTGCTGGACTGGGAAAGCCTTTAACACACAGGACACTCTGCTGAGTATGAGCAGAGTGCCTAGCATCTTTAATGTCAATACAAACTCCAAATTAATCATTAATTAACTGATTAATTTAAATAAATTGCATATTTTTGGTATAATATACAGTCGCTCCGCACACTGCTGTACCGATTTATGAAGTGTACAGTATCACTGTAACACTGTTGTGTGTGTGTGTGAGAGAGAGACAGAGAGAAAGGATGGCCCTCTTTACACTTTGTTGTTGCTAGGACTGTGTATTGTGGTAGAAATATCCAACATTTGCTGTATTGTTGTCACACTGTTTGCAGTGTGAAGGCTATTTTCTCTGAATCTCCTCAAGTCAGAAAGTGACAAATAAAATAAATCACAGTGCAAATAATCATTACATTCAAAATGTAATGAATTGTACCACATCTTCTACTGTACATCTGTGTTAGTTCAGCACCACATACTGTACACTGATATGCATGTTAGTAGTAGTAAGCACCTTTTCTGTGTGCAACAACACGTCTTAATAGAAACCAGGGTGTAAATCACTGTGGGCCTGAAATAATGTTTATTAATTTGTATTTTCAGTTAAAAAATGACCCACAGAAAACCAGCGAATAAAGACAGAAAAATTAGACAGTTACAGTTGTTTATTATTTATTAAAGACATTCCTTTTCTGCGGTGTGATTACTGCAAAAAGGAGACATGCATATGAATTATTTGTTATTTATGAATACTTTGATAGGCAAACAGGAAAGCAGAGAGAGAGAGACAACACACACACGAAGGACTACAGGCCGGAGTCCACCCGAGTCGCTGCAGCAGGATCCTGTGCAAGGATTTCACACATGGGGAGTACGACCTGACAGGTGAACCACCAGGCTGCCACCATGCATATGGATTATTTCAGTAAAAGTGTGTGATTAGTTTAGTAACATGAGAATATCTCCATGAATTTGTGATGTGAAGTTGAAAAAGACAAAATGGGGAAACTGCTTCAAGGCCCCAGACTCCCCAAATACCCCCAAAACCCAGAGATTTCTTTGTAAATATGATTTTAAGATATTTATTGTATTAGCTGACATTGAGCTCGGATGGGGTTTATTTCTAAATAATCTGTGTCACATGGGATCAGCAAGGGAGCCAATTTTTGGCTCCAGAGCCTCCTGATCTGGCCCTAAATCGTTTAATTAGAACAGACGCTTCATATTACATTTAAAGTCCTAATAAGCAACATATCAAGGAGATAAAAATAAAATGTTTATGTTGGCGCTGCATCAATGCACAGTCTGTGTACGTATATCAGGTAACTGTGACAGATGCTCAGCCAGGTGGAAAAAAGATAACAGAGCAGTAAAGAGACCTGATAACACGGCACATAGCCTGATTTAAGAAGGAAGTGAGTACTCACACACACACACACACACACACACAGATCAAAACACACCACTGGACCTCAGGGGTCAGGCCATTATCAAGCAGTTACTGCCTCCCTTTGCTATACTTCAAACTAGAAGGTTGTCCCATTGATCTGTGTTCTAATCCATAGCTGTGACAGGTGATCGATGAGGCAGGTCATCTCAATAACGGTGACCCTCGGGCCCGTCATCAAGCCCAACAAAGCAGGCAGGTAGGAAACAGTCAGCTGAGGAGAAGCAGCAAGGACACTGAGGACAAAAAAAAAAACAGAAAGCCTCCTCTGTTATTCGTTTTATTCATTCATGTTTGGTTTTTCCTCTAAACTCTGCTTTTACTTGTGCTGCTAGCCGCCGTGTTACACGCTCTTACAGCACGTTGTTTATTGCAAGATGTTGCATCATACTGGGAGTCCGCCTTACTGCCAGGCCTGAGTGTGTCCCAGTTGGGCACAATGAGTGACAATGCATATTGATCAGGTCCATGTGGAGGAAGGTACGCAAATAAGTCCGGGTTGAAAGATAGCTGTGAACACTTGATTAAAACAAAAATGTTGCCACAGATTTTGATGTTTTTAAGGATCAGCGGCTTCGCTGGTGTCAGAAAATCACGTGCATGAAGGAAAATCCTCCTGAGTTAACGTGTTGAAACACAATACTGTGATTTAATCAAAATATGCAAAGTAGTTCATCATTAGTATGATTAATGGAGGGCTGAGTAACTCCAATCTGTCCTTTCGTTGCTAACAGGCTTGTCCATTAACCCTTTATTTATTTAACTCTGAGTGTGTTCCAGTAGACAGACTGCCAAGTAAGAATACCAAGAGAGTATGATGTGCATGATCTGATATAAATATAAATTTTGAAAGGCAGGACTTGACTGATGTGCTTTCATTCAGCTCAATAATGACCCGGCCAATCAAAAACATAAAAATAAAAAGTGCTTAGAAATGAAAAGATGCTTCTACATTTAGCCAAAAAAATATGTGCTCGTTGCTCGTTGCAGAATAGAATCAAATGCAACCATGTGGGGTGATATGACTCACATGCATGCACAAATATCCATGCAAACACACATTTTCTCACACACACACACACACACACACAAACACAGTGTCCTCTGCTGGAGAAACACAGTAACTCCCTCCACGTTGGTCTGGATGTGGAAAAAAAAAGTGACTATCAGCATGCAGGGATATTTCCATCAGCAGGCTTGATTTTCTGCTTTAGCAGTTTGCTATATTTGTCACCAATCACAATATCAAGTGTCTTTGATATGATCCTGATATAAGAGTATAGCACCAGGTGGTCGTTGACTGACGTTTTGTGGGGATGGGGGAGAAAAATACCTGAGTCGGTCATGAAGCATGTTGTTGTCAAAGGCATGTCAGAGTTGATTCACCAGGCTGGAATGCTGGAAATGCTAAACCATTCTCAGGCCTGTTACCTCGGCAACAAGCCATGCATGGCAGAAGAAAGATGTTGTGAGAGAAAAAAGATGAGGAGCCCATCGAGGGGCTCTGACACTCTTAAAGTGATAGGTCGCCCTCAAAAATCCTTTGTCAAATAGCAGCGGCTCTATAAACAGCAGCACACACACACACACACACACACACAACACACACACACACACACAGCTGCTCTCCCTGCAGAGCTAACATTAACCGCTACACCCCCCCCCCCCACCACCACCACCACCACCCCTCATTTATCATTCTTCATAGCAAAAGCTCAGTTGACTTACAGGACTGTCCCCTGAGGTGCTGCTGTACTTCTTCTAAGATGACCTCAATTCAACATTTCAAATAAAATATTCATATTTTGAGTATGATGTTCATATCTGCTGCTGGAAATGGAAGCAAAGCTAATTAATGCATTTAAAGAGGAGCAAATAAACGAATGATCGGACGGCGATTCACAAGTTTCAACCGGTTTCCTCGAGTTTCTTTGGCGCTGACCTGTCTGACTTCCTGTTGGTTCCAAGAACACATGAAAAGGCTTTAGATACATTATAATTCTACTCTTTGACACATTTTAAACTCCATTCAGAGTCTGCCCTTTTGTAATGATTGCATATGAGGGGGGAAAAATATCTTTTGGGACCAGCGTGCATCATGTGTTCCTGAAATTGTGAACACCTTCCTATAATCACCTCAATGCTCGGCGCTGTTCCTGGAAGACCTTGACATTTTCTTGCTGTAATCATTCCACGTGTTCACACTGACCATTCTTAACACTCTGTGATACATTTGTTTTATGGAAGAATTACTTGTAAGTTTATCTGCTGTTCGAATGTCAGCAGTCTAAGTTAGACTAAACCTTTGTGTGTTTCCGCCAAGCGTTAACCTCTGTGCCAAAAACTTCCTGCAGAATGACTCCACAAGCCTCCAAGTTAAAATGTATAACATCACAGCAGAAATAAACATGTTTATAAGCCTGGTACAAGAAACAGTTTTGTTCTCAGTTTGTTTGAGCACCCAAGGCGTCATTAAGCATGCTTCATGTCCTCCGATGATCCACGTCTTTGCCCATTTTTAGATTAGCCAGGAGACAGAAGAGGCAGGACGGCAACATGGCGGCGCACTCTGAGCTTGAAAACGGTGTTGTGCCGTATTAAGCACCCCTGCCGTGAAATGCACCACAAACCACTCAGTTGTTCGGAAAGTGAAGCAATTCGCCTTAATATCGCAAACAAATACAGGGGAAAATACTATTATACGATTTGAATTATTTATGAAGGAGATAGAAGAGAAGAACATTGGTTACTTACAGTCTTTAAACTCTTCTAAAGAGTGTAAATAACCAATGTTCTTCTCAACACAAAATCGGATAATAGCAACACAAAACAACACCTTTTTGTATATATAGACCACATTACATTTTCATTATTGGTGATATTCTGGATCAGAAGGCTATTGTTTCGACCTATATGAGTAGCTTATATACAGTTAACCCAATTAAAAGCACATACTTTTGAACCTATGAATTGCAAGAAAAGCTGGGATTATATTTAGCCTTGTGAAACGCCAAGTCAAATACATTCAGCTTGCTCAAAAAAATCAATTTAATTCATTTTGTAATTATGGCTGGGGAGCCTGGGGTATATTTCCACAGAACACACAAAAAGGTGTTGTTTTGTGTTCGCTATTATTCGATTTTGTGTTGAGAAGAACATTGGTTATTTACACTCTTTAGAAGAGTTTAAAGACTAAAGAACCGATGTTCTTCTCTTCTGTCTCCTTCATAAATAATTCAAATCGTATAATAGTATTTTCCCCTGCGTTTGTTTGCGATATTAAGGCGAATTGCTTCACTTTCCGAACAACTGAGTGGTTTGTGCGCTCTCCCGCAAGGGGGCACACTTCACGGCAGGGGTGCTTAATATGTCACAACACCGGCTCTTCAGAAAGCTGTAGGTGACGTCACGGATACGTCTTTTATTTATGCTGTCAGTGGTTTCCATGGATTTCCTATGGATTTGCACTGAATGAATATTGACCAGAGAGGGGATTTTATACTAGCTATGCACTCGATTTCACTAATTTTCACATCGTATTACCTTCGGATGAACCTTTGACACAAGGTGGACAGTAGATTTTGCTCCCGGTCATCTACACTGAAAGCACTTTATGCAAGGACCTTTAAATGACCAGCAAGTAAAACCTCTCTCAGTGCTGCTCACTGCCTTTTAGTTTTGAGACAGTCAGTCTGTCCTTTAATGATTTTATTCGTTGGTAATAAAATAAAATATCAGTTAATATAAAGTGCAGAGAATTCCTTTGGAATACTTCATTTTTGATAAGTTACTTGTAGCGTTTTGTCCATTTTTAGAGGAGAAAAATACGCTGAAACAAACAAAATAAGAACTCTTATTTTTTGTTATTACCGTAAGGTTGGTCTACCAAACTGCAGGACAAACAGATATAAAAGCTCTTTTGTTCCTGCTGCTATAAGCCTTCTTAACAGCTCCATGTGATATTATTTCGTGGCGTGTATTTACCGTTCATTTACTGGTTGTTTGTTACTTACATTTGTGTTATTTGTCTTATTTATGTTTGTGTTATTCTGCTGCTGCACCACAAATTGTCCCCTGGGGATAATAAAGATACCTTGAACCTTGAACCTTGAGAGCTGGGCTGTGTAATTTGGAGAATATTGAGGAATCTGTATGAATAAAGCTGCAGGGAATCCTCATCAAGCTTCACACAAGCAATAAAACTACAACACAAAACATAAAAGGTGCATTTAAAAATGGGAGTGCAATAAATACACAAACATATATGAAAAATATGTCTGACACAAATTCAGGAAATAGGGCAGCATTCATAAAAAACAATAACCTCATGTCTTGATCATTTTGATTCATTGGATTTTTAACTAATGGACTGACAAAACTGTTAGTCAACATTAAAACAATTATGAGAGAAAGTCAGGAAAGAAAGAAACAGTGGACTTTTACTTTGAAATCCACCCCGACAGACTGATATCTCACATGACAGTTTAACCAGGTAAAATATAAAATATATGCTTCTAATGATGCTAATGTTCTCGTTAAGACAGTTCCAACATGTTAACCATTCCTTGTAGCGTACTGTATTACTGAACAACTCAGAGACGCTGCAACTGAAGCGAGCACAAAAACACTCCACATGCAGACACTTTAAGTCCATCAGCAGGGATTTAAAGGTCTAAACACACTTGACTGTTTGATTGACAGGCGCAGCACAGAAACACCTCAGCTCCGAGCCCCGAGCGCCAAAGATGGAGACAAATAAAAGTTCATGTGGAGGTTATGTTAGCAGTTGCTAGGTGATCTCACTGTTACAAAATACCAAAGCTACACCTCTGCGTCTTGTTTTTTTTTTTTGTTGTTTTTTTTTACCTCGTCTTCTGTCTTATATAACTCAAGAGATGAATCACAGGCACATTTAGCTTTTAGAAATTAAAAGGTCACTTTCATGACCTTGCCGAGATGCTATTTATGTCGCAGTAGTTTTCTGCACTCACTGTTGCTAATTTCCCTTCAGGTTACCAAGGAAACTAAACCAACTCGACAGTCCTCCGTGTGTTTTTTCTGGTCATATTGCTGTCTGCCATCTTTGGCTCCAGAGTTTCTACAATAATTCCTTTTTTATCTTTTTATCCACGGCTAAATTTAACCGCCCGGCTGTTGTACAAACAGCAGAGAGCTAAACCGGGGGCTCTCACACCTGGTCTCCACGGAGCTGTCACAGGCTGGAAAACATCTCAGTATCACAGTACAGAGGAGAAACTGGAAAACTGACAGAGATTCTTTTATTTATTTCTTTGTACATTTCAGAGCTGTTCTATATTGAGTCATTAAAACAGGAAAACACTGATGAAGCAGTATTGTTTGACATGAATGCCCAAATGCATTTATCATACTCTCCTTTTTGAAAAGTAAGAAAAGATTAATCTTTCAATGGCCAAAAGTGTTCCACCTCCTGGTTAATCTAGATATCGACAAAGACGTGGATCATCGGTGGACCTGAGACGGGTCGAATGATGCCTGGGTGCTCGAATATGCCATCTGTAACGGCACCCACCAGTCAATCAAGCAGCCACGCTGTTAATTATGAGCAACTTTGAGCCCTAGTTGTCACGAACGGGGAAATTAGCTATAAAGACCAAAACTGTTTTTTGTACCAGGCTGTAAACATGTTTATTTCTGCTGGGAAGTTGGACATTTTAACATGGGGACTTATGGAGACTGACTCACTTCTGGAGCCAGCCTCAAGTGGACGTTTGAGGAACTGCAGTTTTTAGCTCTCCTGCACTAGCTTCATGTTGTTTTATGATTCATTTTGGTGGCAAAGAACTAAAAGAAAAAGAAAAAGAAAATTGTGACAGAATACATTTCTAAAGACTCTTCCTCAGTTTTTAAAGGTCCAGTGTGTCAGATTGAATCTAATATTTATAAATATGCTTTAATTAGTGTATAATCACCTGAAAATAAGAATCATTACAGTTTTGTTGTCTAAGAATGAGTCTTTATGTTTCTACAGTAGCCCAGAACAGACAAACTAAACACAGGCTCGAGATAGAGCCTTTCAAGTTTTTCACAGTTTCTTCTTCATGCTATGAAGGCGTCAAGGCTACAGTCAGCATCTACACCACTAGATGCCACTAAATCCTAAACACTGGTCCTTTAAATGTTTATCAGAAGCTTACACAAGATGAAATGATCCCAGCTTTTGAGTTTTACTTTATCTAACAGTATGAACTGGACCGTAACTGAGGTTTTATTTTCTGAAATCATTGTTGTTGTTGTTGTTGTTGTTTTATAAATTTGATATCTCAATTTTACTTTTAATTTCTGATAAATTATGTTATTATGTTTAATTGTGCTTGGTCTTATTCCAGTGTATCAGGATACACACACTATACTTAGATACTTAAAGAGTACTTTAGTGCCAACAAAACATAAATCTAAAATAACCTGGGTCCAGGTTTGAATGAAGTTAGAACCAGTATGAGTATGAATACTTCAACATTTACTGCTAATGTGGCACTTCTATGAAGTAAAGATGAATGATGATGATGTGTATCAGTCGTAGCAGTAGTGATAATACAATACAATATGACAGCATCTCACATTTCTGATGCACTGTTCAATCCATCAGCACAGACGAGCACGGGTGCTGCTGTACCGCCGAAACAGCCACTAGGTGGCACACAGTTTAACACACTGTCACAGTTTACACAACCCAAACGCAGAAGCCATGAGCTCAGGTAAAGAGTCGTTTAAAGGACCAGGCTGAGGCAGAATCCAAATACATGAAGCTAAGACTTGTAGCACATACAATAGACAATCTAGTGGCACAGGACTGGTATATATCCTGAGGAGTAAATGACAAACAGGTGAGTGATGAAGATGAGCAGGTGAGAACAATCGAGGCTGGCTGGAGGGAGTGTCTGAAATGACACAGCAGAGTTAACACATGAATCAAATACAAGGCAGAATGAATTCATGAAACTAATCCTGACACACATTCATTATGTTCAGTGTACTAAATATCTTAAATTAAATCAACCTTTAAAGCTGACATGTCACATTATCCTGGCAAACTTTCTCTCTTTCTTGCAGCTTTTCACCTTGTTCTCTGTGTCGATTAGAGTCCTGTAAATATAACTTTGTTTTTGTAGTTCCCTTGTCATCATTAGATGTTTAAATTAAAACACTAGCAAGTCGTTATAAGATGAAAGCATTCGTCAAATTTGTCAAGTTTTATAGCTTTTCATGTAAAGTGCAGCATTGCTGTATATCGGTCAGTGAGTTATACTTCTTTTATTTAATGATTGCACCTTACGGGGGCTTAATTATTATTTATCAGATCTTAATTACTGCTTTTAATGAGGCCGCTTCTTTTTCTCTCAACTGCAGAACGCATTTGTATTTGCATAAAGACAGTCTGTTGTTGCTTAGTTAGCAGTATGAAAGTCGATCAGTCAGACAAGGACAGTTTAATTTCTACCTGTTTCTTCTTTACACCTGTGCTGGAAGAGCAACCAGCTGCATGTGCATCTAATTATGTATGTGAGCGCCTGCACAGAGTGTAATTCATACTCAGTAGTAACTACAAACAAACTAAAAGGTCAGTGAATAAAGCTGAAATAGTCTGTTTGGTTCTGTCTTTTGATTTGGACAAATTAAAGGTGCAATGAGTAACATTTTCGTATATTATTTCCTTGATCGACCTCATCTACGTTGTGAAAAAGTCAGTTAACACCTCCTGGGGGCGACAGAACAAGCTGTAAAGACAAAACTGACATCTCTTGTTGTGGCTAAAGCCTGAACCACACTGAGCATGTCTGTGATGTCACGGCTGCAATGCTGTTTTTAGGCCCTTAGGAGGGTTTCACACTTTGTTAACTTGCTCAGATTGGGTCATTTTTCCATGAAATATGTGCTTCTGCCATGAATAAGTAGTTAAACTGTTCCCCCTTTTGTCTGATTTCACAATGGGAAGTTTCCGCAGGTCGTTTTATTTTGAAAAACTGGATTCTCTATGCTGTTTCTGACTTCCTGCCAGCTCGATCTGCTCTGTGCTGATTGACTCTTGCTCACGTTGTCCTTAAAAATTCCTCGGCAGTGTCTGAAACACACCATGACAGGTGGAATTTCACCGTAATATGTTAGCAAATAGTTGCCTTCTTACCCATTCAGCCATTTAAACATTAGCATTCATTTGGAGCTTTCTGGTCACCTGATGTTCACTCTCCTTTTAGTTTTGTTTTGGTCTTCAAATCTCTCTTTAAGTGCTAAAAATATTAGAATTATATTGATCATTGTAGCTTTAATTGTAAGAATCAAACAGTGATCTACTAAAACTGACTAAGTCTGATATTTAATGCATCTTTAAGTGGATCTATAATTAACATTACCACTTGTCAAGAGTCATTATGCAGTTCATTTCTTAGCCTTTAATGGCTGGATGCCAACAGCCATCACGAGCCTCACACACAGAACTGGCGAGTTAACTTACCAGCTGTCGTTTTCCATGAACCCAGAGACGGGGAGGGGGAAGGAGAGGCTTTTAGCTTTGTCTCATCTGTGTCTCGGCATTTCTTATTTCTTCTGTTTTGTTCTTTATTCTAATACCTTGAGACATAAAGAAAACCCTCAAGCTCGATGCTGTTTAACTGTAGTGCTGCAGGAGAGGCAAAAGAGACAAACATTGTACATCATTTTAGATATGCATCCTCTGGGTTTGAGCATATATCTTAGCCTTTCATATAAATGCTAACACCACTTGAGTCAGGCAATCAGTTTCTAAAAATGTATTTCCTGCTAATTCAGTCAGCATCTGCACTCGTTCTTCCCAATGCAAGCTTATCAGATTATCCCTCGATCTAGCCTGCATGCTTTTAACTAAATGCAGCAAGCAGCTTATCTGACGGTCGTTCTTGGCCGGCAAATAGTTTAATGTAATCACTATATCATGACACGGAGCTTCCAGCAGTCTCACTAACATTTGCAGACAGCACGGCTAGTTGTCTGCAGAGACACTTGAATGTTCTGAATGTCTGGAGGTTTATATGTTGGGTATTTTGTATTATTATTATTATTGTATTTCTGTCAAGCCAATTAATTCCTGGAGTTTGTAATGATAATTTGATATGTTGATATCTCAGGTGTCAGTTTTAAAACAAAATAAACAATGTGTCAAGTAATGAAACTGCAGACATATCCCGTTGCATTTTCCCTCAACGGAGCATCCTTAACTCGCTGTTTTGGTTCTCTCTTACAACTCTAATCAATCTCGTTCCAAGCTGTGATAAATCACAAGAATTCTCTCTTGTTTCACCACAATCATCCATCCATTTTGCATAACCGCTTATCCTCATCAGGGTAGCGAGGGGCTGAAGCCGATCCGAGCTGGAGTACACCCTAGACAAGTCTCCAGTTCATCTCAGGGCTGACACACACACAGAGACAAGCAACCATTCACACTCACATTCAGACCAGTTTAAAGTCACCACTTAACCTGCATGTCTTTGGACTGTGGGGGGAAGCCGGAGTACCCGGAGAGAACCCACGCAGGCACGAGGTGGAGATCCTTCTTGCTCTGAGGCAACCCACCGCAATCATCCATTCATCCATCCATTTTCTTCCACCTTCCAGCAGGTTTGGCAGAGCGTTCCAGACGTCCTTCTCCCCAGCAATGCATTCCAGCTCCTCCTGGGGGATCCCAAAGCGTTCCCAAGCTAGATGGGCTACGTAGTCCCTCCAGCGAGTTCTGGGTCTGCCCTGGACGTGCCCGAAACACCTCAAAAGGAAGGTGCGCAGGGGGGGCATCCTAATCAGATACCCAAACCACCTCAGCTGGCTCCTTTTCGATGTGAGGGAGCAGCGGCTTTACTCTGAGCTCCCTCCGGATGTCCAAGCAACTCTTCTGAACAAACGAGGCTAACTGTTAGCTGCTCATCACAAAAGAACAGACAAAGTTAGCTGCTTGCTGGTGAACAGGTTGTTTGAGCAACCAGGCATCATTCAACGCGCCTCAGGTCCAACAACAACAACAACGAGCCACATCTTTGCTGATTTTTAGATTAGCCGGGCAGCGGAAGAGGCAGGATTGCCAAGATGGCGGTGGACAAAACCACCACGCTCTGTGGGTGACGTCACGGACACGACGTCCATTCTTTATACTGTCTTTGGACCACACACACACACACACACACACACTTATAGTCTCCTGCTTGTGTCATACAGCATTTAGCATTGTACATTTGTTTCCAGTTTAGTTACGACATGAAGCAGGGATTTGTCTAACATGTTTAATCGTGTTTCTTCAAAACAGTGCATTGGATAAGGACTAATAAATGAAACATTAGTTCAAAAAATATTTTTTATCAGCATATCGACTGCAACAACTTGAGAGGATGGCAAACAAGTTCAAGTTGAAATGTACAGTTAGTACCATATTTAGTCATCTCCTTTTAGATAAAGTCAACGTGGCATCAATACTAAGTACACAATACACATTTGTCATGTTCACAAGTCCATTTCAGTGAGGCAGAAAATCACCTGCAGACCGTGCAAAGATCTGCACTCTTGTTAAAATATTAGTACAACTCGAGGGTCTGTTAGTGTTTGATTATGAGTTGAATTAATTAAAGTGTTAATCTTAAATTCTTACATAATGGAAAAGCGTTGTAATGAGTCCTTTGGTGCAGCTTTAGTTTATGTAAGGAAGCCATTTAAAGGTTGTGTACATACTGTATGTCGTGTTCTATGCTTTTGTTTACATTATTGCTGTCTTTGTGTGGCTTATCTAGTACTCTAAATATTGCTTTAATTGGTGCTCCTACTATTGAGTATAATTATTGAGGGTTTCATAACTCATTGTTCCACGTCACCAGCAGAAAAGAGGACAAGGTTTAGGCTCTTCAGCTTATGTGTGTAAATGTCGTGGCACAACAAACAATAGGAATCGTGTCATCCTTCTTCACTGGGAAGATCAGTAACCCTCAAAATGACGTGCACTTGCGCTAGAAAGTATAATACAAATTAGTATCATCCTATTAGGGCCTACGTGTTAATTATCTTGGCCTATGGCATTCAAAATCTGGGCTATGTGAGGTCTTTACACATGGAACCATTCAGATACAGAAGATGCATGAAAAGCCATAAAATGGATCATGGTGAACTCATGCATCAGACAGAAATGTAACATTAGTTTTGATATGATAAAACAATGGGAATGATCCCCGATTGCACGACATGTGAGCCAAAATAAAACCAACATATACCCCAGCGTGTCTCCCCCGGCAGGTTGTAGGACACTGGTGATACGGGATCAAGTGTTCTAGCTCTTTAAACACACAATATTACATTACATACGATAATATAACATATGACCAATTATAGGAGTAAAGTTGAGGCCCATTTCTTTCAGTTTTTGTCGCTAAAGCTTCTGTGTTTACATCTAAACTCACCCTAAATCTCTAAATTCTCGCCCATGAGGACAGATGAGTGATAAAAATAGTGACGTGGAGGGTAGACCTACATTGTTAGTGTGCTAATCTCTGGAGAGTGGCTCATGAAATGAAACTGAATCCTCATTACGCTGAAGGCCCTGAATCTCTTCTCTCTTTAAAACAATACACAGACTTTAAAATCAAAAGAAACCAGACACCACAATAAGAGCAAATCTTCCCTGACTGAGCATTTTTGCACTGAGACCAATCTGATTCTGATCATGCTGCTCCCTCTAGTGGTTCATCCCCTCTAAAAATGTTAGAAATGACTCTACAGAGTTTAACAACCAACATACAGATAAGTCTGTTCTGGTCACGTGGTTAAGAGCAATCATTCCCTCAGCTCCTTACTTGCACGATTAATATTAAAAACAACATTTCAAGATAGTAAATGTCTTGCAGACAGATCATCCATGACCTCAGAGTTATGAATAATTGACTCTACATTACAATATTAGGATGACACGTGCTTCTGCGCTCATGTTTGAATGTTGTAAATGCTGCAAAACACAACATGCGACGACTTAAATTGACTTTTCTCACATTATCTGCCTTTAAAGCATCACATACGTCTTATTGTCACTTACAGTACTGGATGTCAGGATGTTTAAAATGCTCCCTTGCTGCTTTATATAAAAATACACAGGTTTCAAAGTCACTCTGTTATGAGGAGTTTTTTTGTATGCTTCCTAAAAAACAAGGTGAGTCAGATCACCCTTACATCCAGTACATTTTGGGGTCCTTAAATCCCGCATGGTGATAACATAAAGGAGGCTTTGCTTCGTCAGCAGGAGAAGCAGAATTAAAAAAAAAAAAAAACTCTAAAGTGAAATAAACTTTTGGGCCTCTAGGCAAGAAAAACTAAAAAACTAACGTCATCTCAGCCGGTGCGATTATTTAGTTCATATGCAGTAAATGGGGTCAGTGCTTAATGACAGTTCCCTGCTTCATTTTTGTTTTGTTATAATCCGAAGGCTTTTCAGTCGACTAGATCACGTGCAACGGGGAAAAAAGTGTCCCGAGCCCGTGGTGTTCTTTTTTCTGTACTTCAGAGTCTACTTGCAATGAACACTTCTGCACCGTTAGTCAGCCGTAACAAGAAAAGCAGATTCTGAATTAAACTCATCGTGTCAATTAACCTGAATGGCAACAAACAGGATGACTTCATCTGCTGCTGCATCCAACGTGCATAAGAAGAGAGCGTCCTGATTGTGTTCAAAATAAAAAAGGGGGTCAGTTGAGCCACTAGAGGGAGCGTTACGCCACGATTTACTTTGTAAAGTGCTCCAAAACTACAATGAATGCCCCATTTTACCATCTGCACTTTCCAGCTATTTTGAAGCTGTTGAACTATTTAAACAGCTGAAATGACAATGATAAATAGAGAGCTTGATGTAAAGATGTGGTTAAACTTTCCACAAACCTGCACGCTGTCAGCTTTCAAAATGTCAGAATGAGCGTGTGGAGCATCTTTAAGTGTCTGTCTGTCATCCAGAGCAGCATGATTGTTAAAAAAAAAAACCCCAACAACAACAACAACAACAACAAAACCTCCAGAAAGCCCACAACCTGGCGTTGGCAGCTCCATCAATCATGCGCACATTTTAGAGCAGCAGACACGCACCACATAAACACTGAACATCAATCTGTTGTTGACAGGGTCCTCATTAGTACATGGATGTTCTGTGTTTTTATGAGGATTTTGTTGCACAGAGACACACACAGAGAGAGAGAGAGCGAGGGAGAGCGAGGCCAACAGGGAGGTAATAACAGCAAAATCAATTTCACACACGGCTGCCTTAAGGAGAGGTGAGTGGCAGCGGGCATCTTGATCTGTCCATCAGCCTGCCTGTTTTGTTTTTTTTCTCGCCGATGTGGCAGCATCATAACTCCTGTTAGACTAACTGATCGACGAGGGCCAACAAGCATGGCTACATGGGTATGATATGGCTATTAGAGGCACCTGCTATATCAAGAATCCCCACACGCGCCGGATCCATATGACATCTCTGTCTGCAGAGGTGTACAGTGCAGCTAAGCTCATCCACCGACTGTTTAACCTTCAACTCCGCTGAATAATGGAGGAGAAAAATAGGCCACGAGGGAGTATATTCTGTGTGTCGAGGATGATTTCTAAAATATACTGAGATAATCTTCTAAATCATCTTGTAAACACACTACGGAAGAGTTATATGCAAAAAAAAAGTCTGCCGAGGTGCCAAGGAGGCAAATATTTAGTGATAGTTTCAGTCTTCTTTGCACTTCTGAGCAAGTGATCACTGGAAATGTCACTTTGTCCTGAGAAAGAACTCAATGACAATAAATCCTCGACTTTGCCGGTAACAGAACAAAAGAGGAACAGGAGACGGCCGAGAGGACGTCACATTGTTGTGTGATATGAAGGTAACGACGTCCTTCACGATTCAGTTACCTGCAGTATCTTTCATTTCATGCAAATCCACGGTCCTGATCATCGCTGGAGGCTGTTTTTTTTTTTTTTCTTCAATATGGCTATTTCAATATGGCTATTTTTACGTTACTAGGACGATGGTACTGAATGTATTTGGTGGGGGAAAAAAAGTGTCTCACTGTGAGCCGATGTCATGTCACGTCTTTTACGTCCAACAACGAGATCAACAGGATTAAAAAAGTTGATGGGATGATGGGGAAGTTACTCGCTCTTGAGTTAGATAAGAATATCGATACCACTCTCATGTCTGTACGCTAAACTATGAGCTTAGCTTAGCATAAAGACTGGAAACAGGGGGAAACAGCTAGCCTGCTAGCTGATTTCTTGGAGTCTAATTAGTGAATAAGTGAGATTTACGGGTGCAAAGCCAGCCTGTTTCCAGTCTTTATTCTAACTGATTGTAGCCTCAAATATTTAGCTTACAGTGCAGCACTGTGTCTTTTTCTGCAGACTTCTGCAGAAGGATATTTTCTTGCTGGTAACACAGCTTCAGTAAATCCCGTTTCTTTAACTCTCCCTGGCAAAATTAACAGCTAAATGAGTGACTGACATCAGCTAACTCTGGCACTGCCTGTAAAATATAACTCAGTGGGTTGATCTACTTCAGGATTTGCCCTTTCCTTTGTTCAACCTTCAAAATGTGTGACACCACACTGCCTGGGCTCCGCTCCGTAGAAGACCTCATCCGGTAACACATGAGACATTTCTCCAAGAAATGCAGTGAAATAACGAGACGTGTTAAAACTGAAAGTTAATTCTCGCTCACATTTGTTAGACACAATTTAAGGAGGCGAATGACAGCTCCCGAGTCTCTCCCCTGCAGCACTTGTTTAACAGTTCAGTCACATTCCTGTACTGTACATGCCAAAATGTCCCTAAGCAAACAACCAACTCACTACTTTATTGCTGCAGCGGTCTACCGACAAATGGCTTTACTTTCTGTATGACTGAATTTTAATCACTTGCACAATCTTTGTCTACTATTTTGGCAACCCATTATGGCAGGAAAGAAGCTTAAATCCTACTGTTACATGAATTAATAACTTACTACTTTCTGTCCGACTGATCCCCAATTTTATTTCCAGTATTTCCAGATTAGTTAATCCATCTTGTATAAGGAAGATGTTTTGCAAGTTGGTACTGTACAAGAGAGGATTTCAGGGCTGATCAGCTCCCAGGCAAAGCTCCACTCCACACGCCTAGTTTGGGGACTTTCATTCTGACCATTTTATTTCATTTTGACCGTCATTTGGCCGATATTCAGGATCTAGAGTTTTTTGGAAACCCACTCCCGGAGTCCCTTTTGTTCTCTCATCTAGCCTGCTGGCACCAAAGCAACAAATCTTATTAATATTCAAATTGAAGTACACTGCGATCAATAAATATAAACCCATTTATCCTACTAAATGTGTACATTTACATAGCGGTGCAGTTCATTTCAGGATGGTGGTACACACATCCAAAACATTTCGCCAGGTGCAGGGTACAAAAATAGGAAAATGAAAAAATCCCATGCTTTATCGTGACTGCAGGTCAAAAGGGATCACGAGGCAACAAGCCGATGAAGACCTTCACAGTCAGACGTAGCACGATATAAAGAGGACAGTAGCATATTCCAGTGTGCAGGTGTGCTTTCTTCTGTTGAGTCAGATATTTCTAATTTGGTTGATTTGTTCCCATGCTTGCTGTTCGAGGACCTTAGGAAGAAAAAAATAAATGTATTCTCAGTGTGTTCTCCAGGATATGGAAGTGCATCGAGAGCACTTTTTTGTTTATCTGTTTGGCAAGAAGAATAGTTTCCTCTTATTGTTTGCAAACTCCCATAATCCTTATTTGCTTCCCGTCTGTTAAAAGAAATGAGTCTTCACTCTTGTTGCCAAGTCTAACCACCTTTTGCCACCATGGTGTCCTTTGATAAGTAAACCACCCAGTAGACCATGTTAAAAGCCCCGAAGGACACTGGAAACAGGATCCGTGCGTACTTGTCAATTTTGCTGGTTCCACCCATACCAGCGGTGGTGGGCTGAGAGCACGGCGTCTGCTTTAGCTCCAGTTTGTTCCCCATCATCTGGATGCGCTCCAGCTTGGGCCCCAGCAGATGCTGCAGAGACGAGGAGCTGGCGTTCTGCTTGCACGGCGTCGCCGCCATCACGTCTGGTGTGGAAGCAGCAGCCTGAGGCGTTCCCCTCACCAGCTGGGCGGAGGAGGAAGCCACGCTGAGCAGGCTCTCAGATTTGGGGCTACAGCGAGAGAGGGTGGAGGAGCTGCCGTTAACGCCGCTGGCTAAAGGTCGCAGCGGTCTCGCTCTTCCCACTCCTGAAATGTTGATGGTGGACTGGGCTCTCTGGTGACTGCTGGCCTCTTGGTGGGAAATATAATTCATCCTCTTTCTCAGGTTACCGTTGGTATCAGGATTCTGCTGAGACAGATAAAAAAATACTGATTTCTCAATGCGTTAGAGTTGCACTGATACAAACATCTAAAGTAGAACCAATATGTTAACTGGTATTGGTATGTATGTCTGCATAGGAGATAATCAGTACACAAAGAATTTGGAGGGTGGTGTCTTTTTTTTAGCCATTTCTACAACCAAAAACACAAAAGCAAATGACTTCATAGTGAGCCACAAACGTAGCTAACTACGTTTTGTGGGGTTACAGTTTAAATACATTTGAATTTTGTTCAAGCTAATGTTTGCAGCCTTCTCCTGCTGTTTATTGGACCCATTAATGGACCATTGTTTCTGAAAATGACTGAATTTTGAGCTGTAAATGTGGCACCATTATTTTGCTGCCAAGATGGCGGCAGCCAGAGCTGCCACGCTCTGAGGATACAACGCCCATTCTTTACACCGTCAATGACTAAGCCGTACCTGTTACTGTTGCTGTTCCCGTCAAGAGACTGGACTGACTCATTCTGTAGCCAGCCTCAAGTGGACGTTTGAAGAACTTCCACTTAGGCTGCATTATCGGTCTGTTTTGTTGAAACGTGGACCCACATTTAAGGGAAAACGACGTGAGGATTTGTAGTTTAAATAATGTTCACATCCCTCATCTCTCTTTCACATGCAGGAAAGGTAAAACTCACTTGCTTTTCCCTCCTGAGAAGCGGCCCGGGCAACATAAACCTTGTCATATTGATC
This sequence comes from Argyrosomus regius, assembly GCA_946959425.1. Taxonomy (NCBI): domain Eukaryota; kingdom Metazoa; phylum Chordata; class Actinopteri; family Sciaenidae; genus Argyrosomus; species Argyrosomus regius. Next base: position 7,117,284 of record OX336893.1, read on the forward strand.
TGATTACAGTCCCCCTGACACAGATGGCCTTCATCTGGAAGCAGCGTGTGCAATGCAGATGTCACTTACCAAGGATTTCACTCATTTCACACAAGCTTAAGACAGAAAGTAGGTAGCACTTCATCGGGGCGGTAATGCAGTGTAGCGTCAAAAGGAGCTTATCCTTTGAGAGTTGATGTTTTCAAGCAAGGGAGAGTGTGATGCTGGTACTAAGGCATTTGCAGGACTAATCCACCCCCCCTTCCATTTGAAACTGTAAGGATGTTAGTGTTATTGTGTCCCATGTGTAGCACAGGAAGTGTGTGTGGATAGTGGGGTTTGCTTTCCAACCCTGAAACACTGCGACCCTCTCGCCTTCGGTAGCACCAAACGGGACCTCGCTCTCGAGGAAGAGAGTATTAATTTTTCTCCCCCCTGGTCTCCGGCGCCTCTTTCTGAAACCTATACAGATGTACCCGGGCTGCGTTGCCGTGGCAACCTACTAATCCACTGAAGTGCCGTTGTCACTATACCGCATTCAGGCATGATTACGACACACTGGGATTTGGACTGGAGGGGGCAACTTAAAGTAGTTGGTGTAAAAGTGACATATGCATCGCCGGGTTATGTCAGCTTCAATGACCTACGTGTGCATTTAATGTTATCACTTTAGATGAATATGAAGCCTCCCCCTTTTCACAGGAATCCCATCTGTATATCAGTGTTTACAGCCGCTGCCATGAATGCATTCATCATATCTGACTAAAATAGCTTCATGGCATATTCATGAATCCAATCCATATGTCAGCTACCAGGGCGTCAATGCAATTTGTCTCATTTGATACAGAAATAGAAGATTATGTCAATTTATTCAAGCAGAATTTCAAAATAAAAGGTTTCACAGCATCGTGAAGCACCTCGTGATTAGTCTTACACATCCGTGTTGTGAAGCTGTTTTCAGGCGCAGTTTTTTTTCCTCTCTCTCTCTCTTCCACATTTTTTGTGTCTTTTCAAATTAGCAGCTAAATTTATGGCTGAACAAAAGCTAAATTCATCCAGGCTGAAGTGGGGGGTAACGGGTACGGAATATATAAAAATTTATCGGCCACCTCATTTATCCCATTTAACAAGTCAAGCTGTGGTTGACTTGACCTTTTTCAGGAACAGTGACATTGTTTTCCACATAATCAAACATCATTTGTGGATGAAAACATTGTGAATTAGTAGTTATGTGTGTCACCACCACCAATTTAATAATGTCTAGCACTTTGATTTGTTGTTTTATGTGAAAACCACCTGAGCTACATTTTCCATTATAAAACAAGTCTGGGATTGCTTTATGTCCATATTTGTGGTGCTAAAAATGATAAAACGTTCACAATGTTTCATTTCACTCCAACATCCAGATACAAGCATGTTCTGGTGGTACATGAAACCCTAAAATCACAGCCTGGGATCAGATTTTTGCTGTTTCCTCTACATTTCGGATCCCCTCGGCTATCATGAGCAGGAGCACAGCTGACGATCCTCAGGCTGGCCCACTCCTGGCCATTTAAACATCTAGGCTAAAGGCCAGATACAGTAAGCACATAATAAGGGACATGCTGTGTAAGTGCTCCTTGAAGTTAAGTGCTATCAGACTGTTTGCCACGTCCCATTTGAGGGAAACAAAAATCACCTGCAGCACTTCCTCTGCGTCCTTGACCTTGACAGGCGTGGTTTGGGGTACCGGGGGACATTTGGCTGGCTTCTTTTTGGCCCGCTCGATCTGTGCGTTGGTGAAGTAGTTTACAGCGGCGAACTCAATGAGGGCAGAGAAGACAAAGGCGAAGCACACAGCGATGAACCAGTCCATCGCAGTGGCGTATGATACCTTGGGAAGGGAGTGGCGTGCGCTGATACTGAGTGTCGTCATGGTCAGGACAGTGGTGATGCCTTCAATGGTAACAAAAGCAGAACAGACACATGAGATTAGAGACAAGTCAAAACAATCTAATATATATAATTTGTAATAAAAACTATTTTATTTACAATTAAAACCAGTTTTCCAACAGATCAGCATCAAACATCGTCTCACTGAAAACACCCTGCAAAAGATTTTCTTCATCTCATTGCCAAATAAAGCAAAGTGATAAAGATCATTTGCACAGTGTTCAATAACCCATGTACATTATGTTGCTCCTCATCAGCATATTTCATTAACTGAATGCAGGGGGATAATGATCCAAATACATTTGGCTGTGTGAAATGAGAAACAAAAAGAACAACATTATTTACACCTACATTCAATGATTTTTTGGCTACATGGAGGCAGCATACAGTATATATTATGACATGTTACCACCGTATAAAGTTGATATGGCTATTGTGTTAGCAAACAGTTGCCTAAAAGCAACATTAGGATTCATTTGGAGTTGTATTTCTGGCTATGAGTATTACCTATTTTGGTCTCTACCAACTCCTGAGGAACATATCTGTCTCTTTGGTTCGTAAATTGCGTCTCAGCTTTTTGCAGATGATGTGTTTCTCTTGACCTTCAGCATGCACTGAGGCGATTTGGATGAAAGTCAGCACCTCCTCCAAGTCTGAGGCCATGCTGCTCTACTTGAGAACGGTGTAATGCTCCTTCTGGGTTGGGAGAGAGTTGCTGCCCCAAGCGAAGGAGTTCAAGTATCTTTGGGGTCTTCTCCACCTATGGTCATGAGCTTTGGGTAGTGGATACAAGCAGCTGAAATGAATTTCCCCTGTCGGGTGGCCGGGCTCAGCCTCAGAGACAGGGTAAGGAGCTGGGACAACCGATGGATGGATGGATGGAGTTCCTAAATGCTTCACTATGTTCACCTCAATTTAATCCGCTCGGTGCTAAGTAGGTCGATTACAATGGTTTATTGGACCTTTTTCTGCTGAGAACAGCTACCTGCTCAGCAACAGACAAAGTTAGCAACTAACTGGTGAAAAAATGAGATATTTAGCAGCTAAATAGTCTCTCGGGAGTTGGTGAACACCAGAACCAAACTAAAATAGGAGTGGAAAATGGGCTGAAAGCTGAAAGCAAGATTGATGAGAGCTGTAAGAGTGAACCAAAACAGCAACGCTGTGGGCCAAACAAAGAAAAACACTGTCGGTAGCCAAGGAACAACAGAGTTGGGTACTAATTCTCACTATAAGCAACCATTTTATCCATTGTTAGCACAAAGATATTGATTAGCACAACTTTGTTACACTAGGAAGGTCAACTAGGACAGCTAGGTTAAGTAACTACCCCATCTCTCTCTTCATGGTGTTAGGCTTTATCACATTATTGTAGCTACCTCGTTTCTATTTTCTTGCTTTTTCCCAGGATTCAGTCAAAACAAAACTTCCCCACCAATCGACAAATAGGATTATTTCTGCCTGCAGACAAGCTCAATCAAATAATGTTGGTATTGCTACCGAGAGCTTACAGTTGCCTAAAGCGTATTAAACAGCAGCAACTGCTGACCCTCCATCTGTGGAAGCAATATAGCCAAAGTCAAGTGAGTTTATACAATACAGTTAAAGGACACACTGAACCGAGACCTCGCCATCCAAGAGAGATACTATAAAAATGAAACGAGACACCGATCTGGCCAACACACAAGGTCACATGTGTCTCCTACAGTAAACAGAAGGTTACAGTATAAGCCTGTAGCTCATCATTCGTCCTTGGTATTATTATTAACCAATAGCAATAATGTGATTTGGAGAAAATCCCCTTTACGTTAGAGACCTGGAACAATCTGTGCTGCAGAGTCCTTGCCCAACATAAATTCATCCCCTGCACCTGGACGTGACCGCCATATAATTACCTGTCAATCAAAAGCAGCTGGGTGACATTGATAGGTGAACTGCAGCTCAAGGCCACAGACGGAGGATATTAACCTCTGATATGAAGCTGTTCTCAACATAAGCAAAAACTAAGATGTTTGATAGATATACTGTTTTTGTTGTTCCAAACCATTGAGATAAGTCAGACTAACTGTGGGACTAATGGTCTATGTGTGTAAATAGTGCAGTGCTGCACTGAATGTTTTTTTTATATATATTTTTGTGGATTTTTTTCAGTCAATAATTTCATTTTTACTCAGCCACCTTTTTCCTGTAGTGCTACAGCTGAGCAACGCTTCACTCAATTAAATCTTTGCACCAACTGTTTCATTTTCACCTCCAAACAATGACAGGATTGCAGGCTGCAGGGGGATATTTTGGTACTTTATCTACCCCTGAAAATAGAAAAACAGATGCTGAATGACAGCTTAAAGGAAACACTCAAATCTCTGAATCTCAGATTTCGGAAAATCTACATCTACTTTCTGAGAATTAGACGAAAAGATTGATATGAATGGTCTCATGTCTGTAGATTTCAGGAAGTTATTAGCCTAGCTTAGCTTAGCATAAGGACTTGAAGCAGCATGAGACAGCTAGCCTAGCTCAATCCAAAATACAAAAAATACAAAAAAAATACATTTGCCAGCACGTCTGAATGGCACTTTATCCAGCCACCCAGTACTTATGTGGGAGTATCTTTAGATGTAGCGCCAAAATTTTACCAAATAAATAATAATATTTACCAGAATAGTTAGCATACAACATGTAACCTCTTAGTCATTTTTACTGTTTGCGTACTACACTTCTACACTACTACACTACACTACTTGTGTTAATTCGTGCACTTTAGAAGACAGCCACAGTAGCTGTTTACCCGAGCTTGCAGTCTTTATGCTAAGCTAAGCTAAGCTAATCACCTCCCGCCTCCAGTTGGCCACACATGCACACTCTCATTTCAGTCAAACATTGCAGTGAACAGTCACGTTACACGTCAAAGGCATTACTTGATGCTCTGAGCATGCTATTTATTCTGACCCCTCCGCGTGAAGCCAATAAGCTCAAACTCAACGCTCCTGACAAACAGCTCCTTCCACGCTCAAAGCAGGACACCCTGGTTGAGTCACAGCGGCAGGACGTCAAAACTGAAATCTCCAAACACAAACCAGCCTCCTCTGTTCCCACCACAGAGCCTTACTCATCACCACACGCACATTCAAACACAGCAGATAACAGCGGAAATCCGCTTCCTCGACCGGTACAACAATAACTGTGCTGCTGTGACGCCTCTGTCAGAATGAACAGTTCGGGGTGGACTCGACATGAGAGCAGTGTTTTTTTAATGAAGGTCATGGAGGGTTTTTCTGCTCAGCAAAAACTGGAAACACAAACTATACAATCGACACACTGTGTCAAATACACACTGAATGGATACAGGTGACACCGTAGTGTGTGTGTGTGTGTGTGTGTGTGTGTGTGTGTGTGTGTGTCACCGGCAGCCAATCCATTATTAGAGAGGTTGGTTGGTTGTTTGGTCATCATTAGTGATACAGCATGCTGTCACAGTTTGACTCAATGCTCCTGCCAGTCAACAACAGGCCTGTTATTAAAATTAAGGGTAGTGTACCAACTTTACACATCAAAGTCTGTTTACAGGTCTTGGGGAGCATTACATGTTTTTATTTTGTGGCTCCAGAGGATGCTGCTCGAGATCTGATTAATTGGTTTGTTGGTGATGAAAATTTTAAAAAGTATGTGGAGTCTGGAGTTCGAAACAAGTTTAGCAGACCTCTGTGAGCTCTCTGCTTTAGGCTAGCAGGTTGAGTCTACATCAGCCGCTGTTACACATGAATCTCCAACTGAACTGTTGGCAGCTGGGTTGCATTGTGGGTAATGTAGGCGCCAGGATTTGAAGGAAGAATGGGTGGAATAAAAAAGACGATATATCTAGCTCTGCTGCTGTTCATGAGTTACAGGAGTGTCGTTTTAAGCACCACAATGGAAACAAATAAACTTACATAATTTATAGTTTGGATTACAAAATATGCACCATTTATTGAGTTGTAACTTAATAGTTTATAACTGATGTATAAACCATCAATAAGAACAAATCTGGTGTTGTTATGTTGTGGAAAATCCCTTTGGCTGTTCTTTTATTCTTTCTGTTTGGTAATAATGTAGTTAAAGATGTCAGTAATCCATTAATTACTGCTTGTTAATGAATGGAGTTTAGTCATGGCCCATTTCCAGAGAGTGGCCAAACAGTCAAAGGCATTTTTAACAACATAGCAACCCAGACTTGCTTATAACTGATCTATAAAGAATTAGTTCATGATTTACAGACGTTAGTAATATTCATTAAATCCCTTTATGAATGGTATCTTATTAGGAAGTTGTGCGTTTTCACTGAACAGAAACTCATTCGACATTAAGGCAAAATGAAAATTTAACTACTTCTGCTTCTAACCTCTTTAACTCCACATCCTTCATAAACAGTTAACAGTCAAAAAAGTCACATAGCTGTTCAACGAATCATTAATCAGCGCCTACACTCGTTTTCTTTCTATTATTAGTCACACTGAAAAAAAAACTATCAGTGCTACTTTTAAAACCAGTGCCATGACTATCAGAGAGGTCCCTTTACAATAAGACAACAGCACTGACATTGGTCTAGTTTTAAAGGTTCAGTCTGTGATTCTGCGTCTCTGTCAACACACAATAACCAGTCTGTTCACGGACACGGACCCAAACTTTACAACAGAACCACAAAGAGTGCAACTGGTTCACAGGCCAAAAACTGGAAATGGCCGAGCAAGCAATTCAACAACAACCCTTTGAAAATGTGATAAAATAACATTACAATCCTCGTAAGCAACTGATATTAACTGTAAGAATAGAATTGAGTCCAGCTACAGAATAAGAAATAACTAAATGACAGCCCAGAGGGATTTACTGACTGTCAACAGCAAGCCTCACCGCGGTGGCTGCACAGATGGCTCAGCTGTACATTTCACACACCTTCCAACTCTGAGCAGAACTAGCTAGGTGACTCCTGAATGACTCGTGTTGAGATGAAGACACAACATGACAACAACTTTTAAAATCACTGGGAGTTGTACTTCTGCTTGTTTGGCAGAGACTAACAAAGACCCGGAAGCTAACACGTCTCGGACCACTGAAGCTGATATCGACCTTCCATCAACCTCTGTACAAGCAGTGAACAAACCGACCCCCAAATGTTAATGTAATAGAGCATTGCTGTGATTGCTCCCTGTAATATATACATAAAAGTGTAATCCCTAACACGACTTCTTACTAAAAACTATTTTTATTTTTAGAGTAATGCGTTAGTTACTGCCCAACACTGCCATTAACTACATTTAGTATTGAGTATTTTGGTGTTTCAGTCTTTTACTGGATAGATTAAAGCATAATTAAGCTGTAATCTCTGTTTTTAAATGTAGAAATGGTGACATAACTGAAATAACCTTTGTTATTTTTGTTTAATTTGAGGCCTTTGAAGCAGCGCAGTGCTTTTTAACTTTTAGAAAGATCTCTCTTTATTCTGTATAAATGAGAAATCAAGTTTACAAAATGCTCTTATTAGATCTGTAGATGCATAAAACATCCCATGGGCCATCTGGACTAGTTTTAATACTCTCACAGAGCATCTTTTATTACAGTATCAACCCATCTAAAAGAGCCATAAAACATCTTGAGAAGATTTCGTATCGTCCACTGTTTGACGAGCCAGACCCAAATTTCTGGTCTTTGTTTAGAAGATGCACCAAAATGTTTCGTCAGCTGTTCTTGCATTTCAAACCAGTTTTAAAGCTAATGGTGAATTTGCATTTCATGTAGCAATCTTCAGATAATAAATAAATAAATAGCAGCTCTCTATATTCCCCATAATCACCTCACACTGTGCCATCACCATGTCCATCAAGGTGGAGAGACACTCCAGCTCTGATTGCTCCGTTGGCATGCAGGCGTCAAATAAATAAACAGAGAGCAGAAAAGCTGTGCAGGATGAGGTCTACATACCGAAGACTGTGCGTGCCGGGACTGATTCTTTATTTATCCAGAAGGACACTTGGGAGAGGATTACTGTCATTATGCAGGGGATATACGTCTGAATCATGAAGTAGCCCATTTTACGTTTCAAGTGGAAGTAGACCGTCATCACCACGTATTCACCTGGAGGAGAAATGAATTAGTTTGATTAACAAAGAACTTAAAGTCCCAGGTTTCATTTTCAGAAGTCACATTTGATTCGATTTCATCTTTTCTTTCGTACTCCTCTATATTTTACTTTAACTCAGATGCACACACCTGTTGCAACCTCGTGCTCCTAAAGGTTTTATTTGGATCGTTCAGTATTTATGTGAACTAAAATGCCTCAACTCGTGATGTTTACAGGGTTTGATTTCAAGATGCTGGAGCCAAAGCCCCAAATCCTCCCAATATCTGACACCACTGCTGCAGTTATCCTGTCTGTTATCAGGAGAATACAGCGTAGAGCTGGTAAATCTACCAGTTTTCACAATACACACAGACAGCTGAACATCTTTTCTTTCAATAAGAGAAAACAGATTTTACACTCTACCTTTTTTTTTTCAGAATAAACTTGTAAAAGAAAGAAATACCGAGTTCACCACATCAACCCCTGCAAACATTTTGCATCGGAGCGTTCGGTAAAACTCTCAGTTGATAGATCAAAACGGTTGAAAGGATGAGCGAGTCTCACCTGTGATGGATTTAATCGTTTCGCTGGAGACCGTCTGACCGATGAGATCATACTGAACGAGGCTGGAGGACTCAGGGGGGACCTCCACCGAATGCTGAGGCCCTTTGGTCCAAGTATAGATCATCTCTGTTTTAGGGTAGGCATCTGTGGGAAGACAGCAAAGCCACCTCGAAGTGAGTCACTTACTGTAAGTTGTGAACAGTGCGGTTTGAAAAACAAGACGTGCTGTACAGGAACAACTCTGTGTGTGTGTTTGTAACATTCGCACAGGGTATTGCATACTGTCTTTGTCCATGTACTGATATGATAACTGTTATTTGCATATTTGCTATTGGTAGTTTGATTCCTCTCCTCTAGTGTGCATGTCGACGTGCCCTTGGGCAAGATACTGAACCCCCAATAGCTCCCAAAATGTGGAAAATGACTAGCAACCGCAGCAGAGCAGTTTGCGTCATGTGACGTGTAGTGTAAAAGATGTGCACATACAGTAAGAACAGTCCATTTACAGTAAGTGTATGTGTCTATCTGTGAATATAGATACATTTGTAGATACATATAGATAGTTAAACACTCCCTGCCTCTGACACCTTTCTCCTAGACATTTGTCATTTGCATCTATTGATTGTTTTGGCGGTGTAACAAGCTGTAAAGTTGACATCTAATAAAGACAAGGTTGTTAAGGCAAATGCATTTGCAAACAGCTGGCTATTTATACATCAAGCAGACGCGGGGCGACATTAGCATTCATTCAGAGTGTTGTTTCTGGCAATCTGATGAATGACCGTCCAATATTCACTCTCCGTTAGCTCTTGTTTGGTCTCCTCAGACTCCTGCGGTGAACATCGTGCTCTCTAGCTGCTAAATGCTACACTATGTTCGCCGGCTCGTCTCTAACTTTCTCTGCTGTTTAGTGCTGAGCAGGTAGTGCACAGTTGATTTATCAGGGCTTATTCGCCGAACACAGCTGCCTGCTGCTGCTGGAATTGAGGTTGATGAGAGCAGTGAGACCGGACCGCAACTTAAAAGTGGACTTATTATGCTCAATTTCAGCTCTGTATTTTTAGACTCCACTAGAGTAGCTTTGCATGATTCACTCTTCAAAAACACCTTATTTATCATATACTGGCACTCCATGCAGGTCCACTCTAAAAGTCCACTTTCTCCTAATTGGACACTTCGTGGGAGCCTGCCGAGGGGCAGCAACTAGCTGGCACAGCAGTAGTGCTTCTGAACACCGTTTCATCCTCTTGCCTTTGTGCTCAATGACATGACAGCTTCAGTAACTCAGCAGCTAGGAAAACAGCGGCACTGAATTTGATTAATTTACTGTTCATCAGGCCAGAAGTGAGACAAGAATTAGGTTGGAAAAACGCTAAACGCTGCGAGAAAGGAGTGTTTCTAGGGGATGAAATAAAATATTTTCTTCTCTCTGATGTTTCCTAATGGGCAGCTAGTTTCGCGACTATCTGTAGTTGCTGTTAGCTAGGTAGCCGTGCAGCTAACTTAGCCAACTTAGCCCAGACTGGGATTTCAAAGTACCAGGAGAGTGTTGGTGTTAATACATCTCTAGTAGAGGATTTACTTCCCATAACCGCTAACGTTGATGGCAAGTAAAGCTACAGATCCACCAGCAAACTCTGTGAATTACCAAATAGTTGCAGCAGAGCAAACTGAAGGACAGCAGACATCGACTGAAAAAGCACTTTCTGTGAGACATACAAAAACGTGAAGAGAAGTCTTGAGCAGAGCTTGAGCTGTATAAATAGACTCAGCCGTACTGTCAGTGTAGCAGATTTCCAAGACCAATTAAAGAACTTGGTGATGATCTCACTTCTTCTCTTGATTTGCTGGCAGATTACAACAAAAAAATGAAGTTTAAATTGCACATTGCGACATGATAATCATTCGTTGGTTCGTCATGAAGAATAGAAAAAAATATTGCATTCAGGGCATTCATCCAATTACCTCATTTTTTGACACTTTGATATCAAAATACAACACTGTAACATTAACTAAGGCTCCTTTAAAACCAAAACAATGAGCTGAGAGACACTAAACACTCCGCAGAGCTGAGGGGAACTGCAGAGTCTCTGTGGGTTCATCACTACAAATGAAACTTCTGAGATTATACACATAATTTCTTCAGTTGTTAATATATGAATATTAATGAGTACATTGTTAAGTGTAAGTGAAGTCATGTGTTAAATGGCTGCCACAGTGATATTCAGCATCCTTAAATTTTAAGGTTCTTAAGTCATTACTGTTCATTGTTTCTCCAAGAGTTGTATTCACGACAAAGGGGAAAAGCTTGTGAAGCAGCGGGATACAGAAGCTCTCCACCGACTAATTAATTTTTCAGGTCCACCAGCGCTGTGTGGCAGCTTGACCCCTCACTTCTATTCAAACACAGGAAAACTCCAGAGTAATTAATTTACTATTCTGTGAGAAAAATAAAGAGGATCTGTCACTGAAGAGGCACTGAGAAAAAAATACATGAAAATATCCGATTCACTCTTTGAGATCCACCGAAACAAACGCAACAAGGCTGAATTCAAAGTTCCTAGAGTTCCCAGTTCTCCCTCGTGTCTGACTGAGGGATACTTTACATCAAAAGAGTGTTTTTTTGCTGCATGTATCCTGCCGAGGTTGGCCAGTCTGTGGACACACAACAAAACGCCAGTTGTCTGCGCCTGCCACTCCCAATGGGACTCCACATCGGCAGGATACCGACTGCACTGCCAAAATGAAATGACTCCGGTGTGTCATGGAGTGGAACGCAATGCCTGTGCACACAAGTCCAGATGGAGAAACAGAAAAAGAGAGAAGGATGAAGAGGGGGAAGAGGAGATGGAGAAAATAATGGAGGCAGGGCAGACAGAGAGGAAATTAGCACACACACACCAGCTATGGAAAATAGCTGCATAGGTCTGTGCTATCCTGAGGCAGAGGAAGGGATTCTGACCTTTCCTTCACTTCAGGCCACTTCAGATCCATGGTCGCTTCCCCCTGACTTGAGGCGAGCACCAGCAGAGCAGGATGGTGAAAAGAGGAGGATGAGTAGAGGGTGGGGGGGGGGGGGGGGGGGGTGACAATGAACTGAGAAATGTGAATTTGTCCTCTGCAATGTCACCACACTGGGTAACTGACGGCGAATTGGGCGAGTTTAAAGGCAAACTCGTTGTCTTTTCTCTCGCAGATGTTAATCTTCAAATTGCTGATAAGACGGAGCTGCTCTATTTGAGAAACTCCTTTATTTGAGATAAGTCATTTCTGCTGACCAGTAGGCCCAATATAAACACTGATGCTGAGCGAGGGTTTCATTGTTCACATTAGAGAATGAAATACTTCATTATTTAGTGTTAGCGTTCACTTTGTGGCTCTTTTCAGCACAGACTCCGAGCAGTCATGAGATCGAGCAAGTCAGGGCAAATTTTTGGATTTGTGACAGACCTCCTTACATCCTAAACTCCTAAAAATAAATCTTTATTTAGAGGCATTAAATGTAGCATTTATTTATCTTTCACAGACTCTCATCTGTGTAACAAGAAAGCGAGCAGCTGGTTAGCTTATTTGAGCACAAACACAGGTGGAAACATCGAGACGCTTGTTGGTTTTACACTTCAGTTTGTGTACAAATTAAACAAATTAGCTTTAACATTTTAATTAGTGAGTTTCAGGGTGCTGGGAGGAACCTTTAGACAGAACCAGGTTAGCTGTTTTCCCCTCTTTCTCCAGTCTTTATGCTAACCAGCTGCTGGCTTCATATTTATCGTGTCTCGCAGACATGAGAGGGGTGTCAATCCTCCCGTAAAAAACTCTCGGCAAGAAGGCGAATAAGTCAAACTCTTCCCCTTCAGAAATCTGTATTTTTTCCCCTTCTTGCTGCGTCTCATTGAAGTCGTTCCAATTCAAATGAACTGAGCTCAAATAAAGTCAAAACTCTGCTGAAACTATCTGCTGTGTTTTACTTGCAAATTGTGATGCCTGCCTGTTTAGTGATGTAAAGTAATCCAGTGGGTGTCCTGTGAAACAACACCGGAAGGCACAAAATGTAAAATACAGCGTGGAGGTCAGTAGAGGCTGGCAGTCTTTTGAGCAATGGGTTTATTTGTTTACAGATACTAATATTGACTAAAGGGGGGAACCTGCGGTGATGATTCACTGATGAAAAATACTCCCAACATGATTAGCTATCATTTGACACTTTGTAAACGGCACCTTTTACATGCATTTAATGATTTTCATGCTCTAACTCCGCTGTCATTTCAGACACTCCCTCCAGCCAGCCTCGATTGTTGCTGCTCCTGCTCACCTTCATCACTCACCTCGATACTCCTCAGGATGTATCCCAGTCCTTAGCCAACTAGATTGTCTATGTGCCACAAGTCTTAGCTTTGCAGCATCCATTTATATCTCAGCCTGTTTTTTCTTTAACCTGATCCTGTCTTTTGACCTAGCTTTAAGTATTCAGATTCTGCCTCAGCCTGGCCCTTTAAACTTGGTTTGTCTGCCTGAATTGTGCATTTGGGTTCTGCGTTTTTTGAACTGTGGCAACATACTGCAGGATTACCAGCCACCAGCTCATTGCAAGTGCACATCTGGTTTATTTGGTCCTGTCAGAGGAAACCGGCAAACATCCGGTGTCTTCACCTGAGCTAGTGCACAATGAAAGGAGACTAGATTAAGTCTCTTACTAGTTACTTAGATTACATTTGGTTAGATTTCATATTGTGTATCGACCACATCGATGTTCGTTAGTGTTCACACATGCATACAGGACTTACAGCTTCCAAACTTGAGGGGGCACGCATGTCCATCCATGGGGAAGTCCACAAGCTTCATGGGACACTCGGCACTAATAGTCAACCTGTTGCAGTACAGAGAAGAGCTGATCAATAAGAGACACACACATGTGCACACACATGCAACAGGAATATGTGTAAGAATTAAGGACAGCAACACCAAAGTTTTGGTAAGCTACCACCTTCTTAACACTGCGATGTGGATTTCACTCCATACCTGATGAATAAAAGCAAGCTTCTGAAATGTTAGCGTGCACTGTTGTAAACTAGCAGTAGAGAAATCACAGCGATGCTGTTGATTCATCTGATATAAATACACATCAGAAGCCAAACGAGCAGTTTTTGTCTCTTATATTGAATTTAAGATTTAAAAGTTTGGCAGCCTCTGCGCTGCCTCCACACAGCTCTGCTCACTGTTTACTATGTAAGCCACTGGGTTTGATTTCACAGTAAATCTCACTTGATTGCTTTAAATCAAACAAAGTCTGTCTTCTCTCTTCTCCAAGTATTATTATTTTTTTATTATAATCAGCACAAACACCAAAATATATGAGTAACAAACCCATTCGATCGAGGTTAGGTTAATGTTTTGTACGTGTGCATGGCGATGGACTATAGTACCTCATGGTGTACAGAATGGTGCCATTCTTCATGATGCGGAAAAGCTTGTTGGGGGCCGTCATGTTGTGAGCGACTGACTTCTTGCCGTTCCTGAAGAAGGTGTCTGGCGTCCATACTTTAGTCACCATAAGGTTGTTCAGCCTCAAAATCTCTATCGGGCCCTCGTACATCAGCCTCCGGTCCACCCACGTCTGTCGGAAGAACACGTCCATTGTGTACTCCTAAGACAAACACAGAGAGAGAGAAACTTATAAAGGTTGGTAGGTTGGTAGGTGGGATGATGTTGCATCGTGATTATCTGCGTTCATCTGGAAGAAAGTCAGTCAGAAACATTAACCTTTAACTGTTTTATATTTTGCTATGCTTTGTGTATTTTTAGGAATGTGACTACAGTTTGCCACTTTGCAGCTGTGACTTGCTACGAGTGCTTACCGAGAGTGTGGGTAGCAAACTATGTACGAGGAGTTCTTGTGATAACCTTCAAGGCTAAAAAATAAAGGTCAGATTCCAATTATGGGAAGATTCACTTATCAAGGTGAGAAACAAGCTGAACTTTAGCTGCTTGTAACCAGGGAGAAGGTTTCCAAATACGTCAAGTGCGAGGCAGAAACAGCATAAATGTATGTCAGACTCTGAACCACCTTGTGCGTGTGTGGATCTCTGACCTTACAGCTGAAATACTCTTACAGTTGTATGCTCTTATTGTCTTCTTACTCTGTTGACAGACAATACTGAAGTAACTTTGTTTTATTTCCTCCACAGGTAGCAGATGTTTGGCTGAATGGATCTCCCCCTAGCTAAAGCATGAAATCTGCAAATATCTATATCTATATATCTAGAACAAGTGTGTGAACTTAAAGGTCCAGTGCGTAGGATTTAGTGGCACCTAGCGGTGAAGTTGCAAATTGCAACCGAATGAATACTCTCCCGCGCCTCAGCCTCTCCGTCATTTAGGAAAAACTCTGGCTGTCAAATTTATATTAAAAGCAAAAGGTCATATCTAGATCAGTGTTTAGTTTGTCTGCTCTGGGCTACTGTAGAAAAATGGCGGTTCAACATGGCGGACTCCGTGGAAGAGGACCCGCTCTCACTGTAAATATAAAGGGCTCATTTTAAGACAACAAAACACAATGATTCATATATTCAGGTGATTATACACTAATTTCTGCCAATAAATACTGCTAAATCTTACACACTGGACCTTTAACGTTCATGTAAACACTAAACCAGCATGTGTTTCCATTTCAAAATGTGGATACGTACCATTTCAACATCCGAGACAGGCCCAAAACTTGTCACATAAATGTCGGTCTTGACCTCAGTCACAGGACCTATTGATTCCATGAAACAGACAACAAGTGTCACATTTAATGACTGCTTCCTGTCTTAAATCCTCCCATGTCACAGTTCATCCTTAGAGGGATGTCAGTCTTACTCACACTTGTGTATAAACACACTCTCTGCAGGCCTACAAGCACGCCAAACCCAAATAGCTGATCTCATCCAGAGCTTTTGTATAATGGAAATGGGGGGAAAAATAGCTTAAAATGTAAAAACATAATCCTGTTTGGGGTTTTTTTTCTCTCTCAGTGAATAAATGTGGATGCACACTGTAAAGTCGTGTTTTATAAGTGCAGGGATAAAGCTACGCTGAGGCTGACAATCTGCACATTTCTGTTGACAGGATGTCTCTTTTTAGACGTTTTCAAACATGATGCACAGAAGAAGAAAAAAAACAAATCCGTACTTTTAGCACTTGAACTGTGCATTAAGCGTTTGTCCACACACACACACACACGCAAACACACACACACACGGTTATATAAGGCGAGCTTAAGAGGAGGCCCCTCTTCAGACTGACTTACAGGATGAAACACGATGTAACATCGCGTGTGTTGGGAAACGTTTGACCATGAAGCAACATGTTTTATAAAATGCAAGAGAGAGGCAAAGAAAGAAAGAAAAAAAACAAGACATTGCTGCTTTATGTTCCCATTGTGTGACTTGTGCACGTCATCTATTGAATGTCCTGGACCAGAGGAAGCCTCTGGTGCTTTTCCATGAGATTTTTGGAGAAGTTTTTAGGGCTTAAACATCGTCAAACCCACTGAGGCAGATATTTGATTTCAGGCTACACATATAACACCAACTCGATTTGACTTACAAGGCGCATTTGGTGCCTAATAGTGAGTTTAAAGACACGGGTTTTTTTTTTGCACTTTACGGTGCGTTTTAACCACTTAAAGTCAAATAAAAGATAAAATTCTACCTTCCATTTTTTATTAGGATTATTTGGAGTGTGTCAGGGGTTATATATAATCACTATGGATGAAACAGACTTGACTCAGGGGGTGGATTTGGTGCTTAATAGTGAGTTTAACGATACTTCATTGTGCGTAATGGCGCGTTTGGCACAAAAAAAGTCAAATTTAAGATAAAGTTGCCTTTAAAACTCTTTGTTAAATCTTATTACTGTTGTTAGTTTTCAAACAGATTATGTACAAGAATGTATTTCCAACATACCCCCGAACCCAGGTCGAAGCCTGTTGTCATAGCCGTCCAGAAGTCGGTCTAAAATGCGAGTAAAATTCTCCGGATAGATCCTTTCATCCTTCTTTGTCTGTCCGGAGATTTTCTTCACACTAGAAAGAATAAAATAAAGAATCAGGATACCATAAGTTGAGTGCTAGATTCATTCGGAGCGAGCAGGAGGTCTCAGCACCACGGACAGAAACACTGTGGGACTCACCAAGTCGCCAAACAGAAAAAGTACAAGAAGGTCCGAATAAAGGCTGGGCGCATTTCTGTCACCGTCTCCTTCTTTTTTGCAGAAACCATCTTTGCATGCCATACTTCAAGCCTCTTCACATGTCACCACGCCAGATGTCTGTGTCCCGAGGAAGCAAGAGAGACGAGACGAGGGCAGAGCGGCGCAGAGAGAGGAGCAAGTTGAGCCTCTCTCCGCGCTCCTGCGGTCTCTCCGCCAGACGCACAGCACGCACACACACACACATACACACACGCTCTCACACACACCTCACACACGCACCTTCACCCCTCAACCCCGGTCACCTCTCGTCCAGATATGAGACACTGCTGATGCTGATGCTGCTTCTGGTGGTGGCATCCAGAGAAAGAAACAATCCTCTCTCTCTCTCTCTCTCTCTCTCTCTCTCTCTCCTTCACTCTCTGTTTGCTTCTCTCCCTCCCTCTGCTGCTCTCTCTTCCCTGTCTCTGTTTGCTTTCTCCTGCTCCCCTCTCTCTGTGCACGCACACACACACACACACACACACACACACACACACACACACCTGCTCTGGTCAGGACACAGATTAGACGTGCACTGCTTTGAAATGACTTCACCGGAGTCGCATCTCTGACTTCCACCTCTGTCAAAACTGAAGGAGGACGCAGGGAGCGTGGAGGCCTCCTCAGCACCCATCTGAGCATTTGGTGTTTCCTGACAGCATGACCTCACGCTGCCTTTGACAATCATACATGAAAAAACATGTTTCCATTCAAATATTTGGACTTATTTCATAGATGTGCTCCCTGCGTGCCCTTTGACCTCCAGCATCCATCAGCGTCCATCACTCCTACAACGTTACACACAGCCTAGCCTACATGTTGAACTAGTTTCAGGAAAGCATTGGTGTGCGCTTGTATTAAGATTCAAATGGGTCAGTCTTGTCGCAATACGCAATCACACACACACAAAGGCACACGCACACACACACACACACAAAGGCACACAGGTACTGTGGAGGAACTGGGACAAGCCACATGCTGCTTCACAGATTTCTCTGCACCTGGGACAAGCACAAGACCTTCAGTCTGTGTGTGTGTGTGTGTGTGTGTGTGTGTGTGTGTGTGTGTGCGTAAAGCAAGAGTGTGTGTGTGTGTGTGTTTGTGTGTGTGTGAGTGTATGTGTGTGGCTCTGAAGGTGAAGAGCGGGTAAATCTCGCAGGATAAACAAGATGTCTGGGTTCCACCACACTGGCTTTCCTGATTAGTTCTGAAGTGCATACAGTACACACACACACACACACACACACACACACACACACACACAGGCTGAGTGAGCTGAAACAGAAGCCACTTAGTGTGAGGGGGGAATGTGAGGAAACATTATGCTGATATGTTACATGCAAGCTGAAGTCATGTAGTGTTGTCTTATAACGCAAGCTCCCAATCCCCTGCACAACCGCCCACCCCAGTCCTCCCACAATACACTAGAGCAAGGCGGCTCTGTGGGGGATGAGTAATATGCGTGCTCTTTGTGGAGGCAGGCTTTAGTCCAAGTGATTTTTTTCTTCTCCTTCCTCTCCTCCTTCTTCTTCTTCTTCTGAATTATTTTCTTTTTTATACATTTGATTACATTTTGCTCTTTTAATGGAAGCACTTTTAGCATACTGTACAAAAAGGTTGTAATGATATTTATTCAACGGCACTCAAATGCCTCCAAAATGTCAGACGTACAGTTTTAGGAAAAGTCACGTCGGCCTTATTATGCCGCGTTGACCTTTCCCTGTAAGTGTGTCCTGCGTTTAAATTACAGTACATGGTGTATTATTGTGTTAACATTTGTGGCCTAAAGACACACGGCGAGCACGGAGCACTAAAGAATTGTTAGAGGTTTCAAATTAAATTTATGTTATTGCAGCTTTTGTGGCTTCAGTATGTGTGTGCGTGTTTGTCTCTGAAGTTTGTCCTGCGATGCCTTGAAACAGGTTCTTCTTCTGCTTTGTAAGCTATATGCCCTGCAGCAGAAATAACTGCTATGATAACCTAGTTTTTTATCAGTGTGAGCGCACGAGAGGGTTTGTGTGAAGGTAAAAGAGGCGAGGCATGGCTCTGTGACGGCTGCTGGTGTGTGTGTGTGTGTGTGTGTGTGTGTTATAAGGGGGTTGAGGGGCATGGCAGTCGAGGGTCATTACATTAGCTCCTGTAGGATGCCACGCGAGGCCCGATGACAGCCTTCAGAGAGTCCCAACCTGACACCACACACTCACACACTCTCTCTCTCTCTCTCACACACACACACACACACACACACACACACACACCTACAGTACAGCTGCTGCAGCAGAGCTTGTTAGCTGGAGCTCAGCACACATGAAAGACTGTCGTCGTTACTGTCTGGCAGTTACAGCGAGATCTCATTAACTTTGCAGACACTGATTTTTAGACTTGCAGTCAAAAATGGCTCGTTATCACTTTTTTCTTCTCCTGTAAACACAAGCGGAAAGTTACATTTACTCAAGCGCAGTTTATAGATACTTGTACTTTATTTAACTGTTTACTCCACAACATCTTATGAACGTGTTACTAATTACACATAACGATGTAATGGTAATAAAATGTCTATGTCTCTGAAATATGTCACTTTTCATGTGAAGTGCACCTAGGATATGTCACCTGCATTACCTCATATTTAAATTATATCAGGTCCTCCCACCTCTCTGACAGCTTTCAGAGACTTTTACTCTCCAGTGTGGTCAGTGCTCAACCATCCTCTACACTAACAAACTAACTACTCACTAAAAATAAATCACACCAATATGGATTTAGATTTAGTTTTAAAAGTTTTAAAGGTCAGATTCCAATTATGGGAAGATTCTCTTGTCAAGGTGAGAAACAAGCTGAAGCTCGGGTTTCCAAACGTGTCAGGTGTGAGGCAGAAACAACATGAACCACATCATGCGTGTGAGGATCTCTGACCTTTCAGCTGAAATATGAGTGGTATTCTTACATTACAGTTGTATGCTCTTATTGTCTTCTTACTCTGTTGAATAAATCAAAGACAATATTGAAGTGACTTTGTTTTATTTCCTCCACAAGTAGCAAAGTTTTGGTTGTATGGATCTCACCCTAGCTAGGCTTTAGACAGATGTACAGAAAAAAACTAATCTGTGCTTTTACTTTTTACTAACAAAAACCACAACAATATGGATTTAAATTAAGACAGGTTTATTGCATGTTGTGGATAAATATGCTGTAGGAGGGATGAGGGATGTAGGGTAAGGGATGAGACGACAATTGATGTTGATTGATGGAGGAGTTCGGAGATTGACCGGTGTCAGCTGAGAGCGAGTTGAGACTCTGAGCGAGGGAACCGTCTCTTTGTGGCTCTGTGGGTTAGAGCCCTCAACGTTCCTGCATTTGAATGAAAGAGAGAAGAGAGAGAGAGATGGAGAGAAAAGAAGAGATTTTAGAGGATTTTAGATGTGAAAACTGGCTCAAAGAAGGTGTGGATGGATAAGGTGTGCTTAAGTACTTGCAGAAATGGGATGAGTTCAAGGCGTGGTCCTTGTTTTTCAACCTTGTAATAAAACTTCATTTAGAACCTAGACCAAACACCCCAAAAGCATTTTTGGAAAGGAAGAGGAATGAAGTAAAATGTTGGCTACCTGAAATTGTTCTTTATATTATCATTACGCCTTAAACATCGCTCAGCCAGGACCATGCATGCTCTGTAGGCCCAAAAACATGGAAGTGTGAGGAGACTCGTGGAGGCTTTTTCGCCCAGTGAGCATCTTTAATAGGACTGAATCTTCTTGAATGCATCCCCGGCCTGCACAGCTCACATAGCTTCACCGAGCAGCAGTTTCAGTCCTCCGTCTGTGTCCACACAGATGCAGGATCACGCACAGCATTTCGTGTAGGTCACCCCCGTTCTGGCAGCGCTCACAGCCCAACACACAATCTGTAGAAACATATCTGTTCCGTCAGATGTCCATGAGATGGATGACTGAGAAACACAGCTGAAACAGCTCCTGTATAGACACGCCCTAATCACCTTTTAGCCCCAAACTCCACCAACTCCTGAGGGAAGTATTTAGACTCCTCAGAGTTCACCAGCTAGTCACAAAGTGTGTCTATATGTTGGTTGGTGCCTGACAGGTAGCAAACAGTTGGTAGTGAACCATTTTGCTGTAAACAACGATGAAAGTATGATGAGATGATCGACAGTAAAGTTTGTATAAAAAACAAAAAAAGAGCTGAGGGGAACTTCAGAGATATTTCTCTGTGTGTTTGTCACTTTAACAGTTTAAGTTAAGTTAAGATAAGTTGGGTTTAGTTAAGTTCTGGCAGGTGGATGTTGGCAGGTGAGATATTTCAGCCGATTAAAGTTATGTCGTGTCGAAGCATGTAAGTCAAACTGTAAGATAAAAGCTGTCCCATTTCCTACTTGCTCGCTATCACAATAAAAACCTCTGGCCACTGACCAGCAGGTCACTTGCTCTTCATGTGTTGAATCTTTGTAAAATCTCAAATCTGCAGCCCACACCTCACTATCTGTGCACGATTCAACATGTGCCTACACGAGAAACCAAAATTGTTTTTCCTGTCTGTCATACAGTAGCCTGAATAGCATAAACAGTTAAATCACTGTCAAAGTACTCTCACTTTTGACAGCATTTATATAAAAAAAAAAACATGTTTGTGTTATTTATTTCCTTGCGACAAGCACAGCCACACTGTTCCTAGGCGGTGTTATTGAGCAAAGAGAGGCATAATGGCCAGGTAGGGAGAAAACAGCTCTTTTTGCGCTGGGGGTTACGATTAATGAGGCTCATTGTAGTAGTGCAGGAAGCTAATGAGTCAGAACCACGAGTCAAGCTGTTTGGAAATCACACCGCCCCCCCCCCCCAATCTTCAACACCAAACAAATGCAGAGAGGGAGAGACATGCAGACTGAAAATGAGACTCCAGAGAGCAGAGAGCTTATGCCACTGTTTTACTTCAACGGTAATTCATTTCGTTAACATGCATTTCAGCTTAACCGTGCACAAATTAGAGACGGAAAGTGAATGTCAGCACATAAACACATACACAATACGAATATGTAGCTTTTAAAATAGAACAGTGGCACCAGGAAAGAACGCCTGATGATGAAAGATGCAGACAGCAGCACAAAAAGAAAGAGTCAAATGTTTCTCTCAAGTGAAAGACGTGGAATAGACAAGGATTCTGCGGACTGGTCCACATTTTGAACCCGATCAGCATCACATGACACAGCCACGTTCACAACTCCTCCTGATGGCAGAGTGACTAAATTGTTAAATACTACAGGCTCTAAATTTGAATTCATTTAAAGGACCACTATATATGATTTAGTGCCATCTAGCGGTGACTTTGCAGATTGCAAACCCCTCGCCTCACCTTCTATTTCCAAGCATGTAGGAGAAACTAGGAAGTTTAGTTCATAAGGCAGAAAGAAAGCACGTCCTCTTCAATCCTCCTCTTTAAATGGTGAACAGTTCTTACCACCTGAGGGACCAGACTAATGCTACACGACACCACCTTTGCTGATAACATTGACCACCAAACATGGCACTGTGTCAAAAACGTAGACCTGAAGCTTCCCAGTGTTTGAGCTGCGATATGGACAGTGCTTTCTGCTTTCTTGATTGGTCAACACTCCAAGTTTCAAGCGTTTAAAGTTTGTTAGGGTTTTTTGGCCACCGGGGCAGCAGAACAAGCTGTAAAAACACGCTATTGACATATTTTGTTATTAATATTTAACGTGTTAGCGAACAGCTGCCAATTCACACATCTGTTTTTGGTCTCCACCAACTCCTTAGGGAAGTATATGGCTCTTCAACAACTTCACTATGTTCACCAGATAGTTACTAACTTTGTATCTCACGTGGATTTATCATGCTGACTGAAAACAGGAGTGGCAGGTTGTAAAACCAAAACAATGAGCTAAAAGATGCTAAAACACAGCATAAATCTGAGTGGAACGCAATAGATGGTTGACATTTATTTGCTGGTTCTTTATTATGAGTTCAAATTACATGTCATTTGATCTACTGTTAATAGAAACCTACTTCTCTTCAGCTGTGTAACGTCATCAGAATGTTACTTAGATGATTTATGTGACAGGAAGGCTTTTCATCAGTGCCATCATAATTTCATATTTGACTTGTGACGAAGACTGAAATTTCCACCATCAAAAGTTTACCAAGCCTGTTGTTGCTTTAAAGCCTGTAAATTACGAAGCAACATCAATGCATGCAAATAAAAGAGGATCTTCTACTTCGTCACAGTTCACACTGCGGTGAATAATTTCTGCCTTTAGAGCAGCTCGGCTCCTGAAAAATATTTGTCAAACCAAACTCACATTCACGATGGGTGCATTTAATCACTGAGGCTGCCCTCTCGTGCCTCACTTTATACGCGCTCAGGCAAACATGAGACCGTTCCTTCAGCTGGAAGACGGGGATGTTTTTCGGAGCTGACCGTGACCTCTGACCTCCCTGCAGAGGCGGAGGTGGAGCCAAAAGGAGACTCTCCCCTCAGGGTTCAAACAACATGAGAAAAAAAAAAAACACCTTCGCTGACATTCAAGTCTATAAAAATAACATCAAATTCCACATTCAGAAGAAAAAATATTGACATTCATCCTTTCCTTCAGGGGTCTAGTTACCACCTTACAGCCCACATCGTTGTTGGCCAGTTCCTACCTTTATTAAGACTTTGTGAGAACAATGGAAAGGTGCAACACTGTAACAGATGAAAGTCTTACAGAGGCTGTAGCCAAAGTACAATCTGGATTTGTGATTTTAAGGCAGAGAACACTGTATTTTTATAGCTGCATTCAGAAAACAGTGGCTTAATATCTTAAGTCTTATGAGGCACTTTTTCTTCATTGCTATTGCCGCCCACAATCATGAAAATGAAGTGTTTCCATCCGAAGGCAAAGGAGGCATCATCCTGAACCATTATCCACTTGTGAATCTGATTTGAAGTCATTTACACTCTGCAGTGCCCCAGTGGCCTCTCTCATCTACTTCTGTAAGCCTGCCCACCCATTACATGCAAGTGCTCGACAAAACTTGAGTGCCCTGTAATGTGCGGACCTCTTCCTAGACAGTTCTGTCACTCTTATATGACCATCGATCACCTCAGCTCCATAAAAAGGTGGAATTTCATCTTTATTTCATTTGTTTTATTTCCCTGTTGTCTTTAAATCAATAAATAATATGAGCTGTCCGCTAGATTGTGTCCCACAGCCCTATTTTGTCTTATGTCCCGGCTTCTAAGTATAGGCACATGCCCTGATTTAGGGATAGTTTGGTTTTGGGGCAATTGTGCTATTTTTTCCATGTGGGAGTGAAACTCATGCATGTCTCTTTTATGTTGCTGTGTGAAGGTACAGTAAGATTAGCCTGTGTGAGTAAACCTTCTCCACTGCACGGGGTTTACTGCTTTTTTTCTTATTGGAGGGTAAACACTGCTGCCCTCTCTGAGTGAAGATGCTACCGGTGCCACAGGAAATACTGTCTTCTGTGTACTGAACAATAATTGCACAGTGCATCTTGGTAACTTTTGGGAAAAATACGTAATGGCTTTGTTTCTGAGAGTGAGAGAAGGAGATTGATACCACGATCATGTCGGTGAGTTTAGTGTGAACCTGTCAGAAGGCGGTTAGCTTAGCTTAGCATTTAGACTGGAAGCAGGGCAGGCAGCTCAGCTGACATGTGGAGATGAGAAGGAAAAGGGGAGAGGCTGAGAGGCAATAACCAAGCAGCAACCTCCGCGGCTGTAATATGAAGTGCCAAAAACTGCAGTTCCTCAAACGTCCACTTGAGGCTGGCACAGCAGAAAAAAACATGTTTACAGCATGGTACAAAAAAACAGTTTTGGTCTCTATAGCTAATTTCCCCGTTCATGACAACTGTACTGAGGGTGAATATTTATAGAACTTACCTGTTCAAATTATATTAAGGCTTAAAGTTATGCATAATTAAGAGTGTAGCTGCTTTCATTGACCTCAGCTCCATCGATGATCCACATCTTTGCCAATTTTCAGATTGGTGGAAGAGGTAGGACTGACAACATTGCAGCAGCCAGAGCCACCACACTCTGGGCTTCAAAACACCTCTTCAGAAACCTGTGTGTGACGTCATAGATAGATAGATAGATAGATAGATAGATAGATAGATAGATAGATAGATAGATAGATAGATAGATAGATAGATAGATAGATAGATAGATAGATAGATAGATAGATAGATTCCCAGTAAGAAAAAATTTGATCACATTATTGATCACAGGTGATTAGTGTGAGAGATTCTTCAAATTTAAATATAGACTTTACAAAGTTCTGATTTCTCTCTGCTTCATACATTTGGATGGAGGACAAAAATCACTGATTTGTAAATCATAAATCTTAACAGTTAATCTTAGCACCAAGACACGTGAGCATACAGTATCCAGCATGCAGAGGAGCACAGCTGTTGTAGGCGGTGTGCATTTTTTTTTCTTCTTCTTCTTCTTCTTCTTCTTCTAAACACAGGCGGAAATGAGGCGTTCACACATTTATAGATCATTTCTGGTGATGATTTTGAATCTGTCTGTAGGGGACGTGGCCGGTGGGAGATGCAAGAAGAGGCGTAAATGTTGGTGGGAGAATGTTTGCCCTGCAGCTAATGATGTGCGAGCGCATATGCGAGTGTTTGTGTGCACATGTGTATATGCAAGCGTGGTTTTCTTGAATAAATTACTGCACTGGAATCAGTCTTTGCATTAAGTTTTGAAAACCAAATTATAAAAGTAAAGAAACTAAATATTTACTTCAGATATTTACCAGAGAGCAAGTCAGAGTAAACTAACTACAAACTACCTGATGAGTGTTTTTTGAGTTTATCTGTCAGTGGTCTTCTATTCTTCTGCTGATGATGAAAATCAAATACCTAATTATTGTTTTGAATGCCTTTAATGACATTCAATTCTCAGAATGACGCTCACAGCGTTGCCTGGTGGAAGACATCTTGGAAACACAGTCCCAGTTTCCTTCTGCTCCGCTTCCCCAGTCTTCTCCACAGCAGCCTGGACCCCCCACCAGCAGCAGCAGATGTAGCCACAACACTTAACTGAGCCGTTTTGCTGAGCCATTGCAAATGCGACAGAAAGAGGGTGACATCAGATAACCTTGGTGTCATTGACACACAACACGTAGCCGCACAAGGACAAACTTGACCAGTCACAACCATGTCATCACTTTAATCTCTGCAGGATGTTTGAATGACAATTTTCGGGGTGCGATTCGTTACCTGGATAGTTACATTTTGAGTCTTTCCAACACAATACGTAATTATCTGTGTCCTTGCAGAAAGTCCCTTTAAAAGGACATTTATACCTTAGCAGATCTTGTGATTAGAAACACAAAGCAGACTGCTCCAGTGCCCTCCAGGCGTTTTAGCAGCAGTAGCCTGGAGCAGACATATCATCCAGCCGTTAGAGACTTCAGCAGGGGGAAGAAAGGAGTGCTCCCAACCCAGAAGATTAGGCTAATGAATCCAGTTGCTGTGAAGGCATCCTTCCACTAATGTGCAAGTGTGAAGCCAGCACCTGTTTCTATGATGTTTTTTCGGGATGGGAACAACTTTACAGTGTTATTGTTACAAACAAAATTTACACGACAGAAGTCAAAGTGTAAAATTTTAAAGGAATAGTTTCACTCTGAAGGAGACAGACTGAATAAATGTGTTTTTTCATGCACGGTGGTGCCTCTGTATCAAAAAGGAAAATACAACATATGATATATTTGTAATAACTCAAGTTAAAAAGGTATTATTACCTTGTTCAAGAGCATGTCTTAAAGTTTAAATCATTTTTTAGAAAATACGAAACATCATTGTTTAATATTTATGTTTTGATCTAGATTTTAAAGCTGCACTAATCAATATTTCTATATTAATAATTAATCAAATGACACGTGAAAAAAGTCACTTGTGGTGACAGACGCTCAGAGGTTTATCACCCAAAACTGCCAACTTGCATCCATCCACCATTTTTGTAACTGCTTATTCTTATCAGGGTCGCGGGGATGCTGGAGCCGATCCCAGCTGATCTTGTGCGAGGGACGGGGTACACTTACGTACAAAACACATGATGTTGCATTGGATTGCTTTGATTTCAGGAGCGATTGCAACGGTGGGTTCACGTCTGACAGTGAAAATGGGATTTTGATCGAGTGAAGCCTTCAGTTTCCTGGCCTGATTGCTGGGAAGATCTTGCTTCATTTCGCCTCTCTATTGAGGCAGGCGCTGTATAAATAGGTACACTGGAAATAGACCTTCACTCTCAGAGGAGCCTCTCAGGAGAGGACCTGGACCAATAGCCAGATTTCTAACACTGAGATATAGGTCAGAGCATTACAGACATCTGAACTGTTTTGTGGAATCCCTTCACATTTTGAGAAGTAAACAGTATTTTTTAAATATTTTTAATCTGCGTATCTGTCAGATCTAACAGTGGTCTATCATACAGAAAAGTTTGATGCGCTGAAATAGTTTCAAAAATATTTTTTCCTCCTGCAGCCAAAACATTTATTCATTTATTATCCATTTACTTGTCTACGCCTCATTTGCTGTGACGTCTATAGCAGTTATCCTCAACAGTGTGTGCAGGTCTGTTTTTACTTTTTCTTCTCCATCCCTGTTCTGAGTAATGTTGTTGCAATTATGTCGTACATGAATGGACATGTTTTCCCCGAAGACTTCCATGGTCCTCACAAGGCGTTAATGAAGGATGATCTCACAATATCTTACCATAGCTATCAGATATCTGATAACTATGCAACTCCTGGGAAAAAGCTGTGAAAAAGGCAACTTGGCACTTGATTTGATTGTTTTATTATCGACTATCTACTTTATTATACACAATATAGTCAATATATAATTTAATGCAGCCATTCATTATCAGCAAACAGTTCCTCACTTGTTTCGTTGTTTAGTACTCATTAAGATTTTAATGTTATTTGAATTTTACCATTGTTATATAATACTTTAATAAGGGTAGTACATGAATTCAGAATTGAACCAAATAAGGCAAACAGACCAGAGAGTGTTTAATAATTCTGATTCTGATTAAAATCCTGCGAAGAAGCTGTAAACATCGACACATTATCATTTTATGAAGTGCCAAATGGCATGTTTGCATGTTAGCAAATAGTAGCCTATTTATATATTCTTTACATGTTGTTTTGGAGTCAGGGAGTCCAATATTCACTTTCCTTTTAGCTCTATTTTTGGTCTCCACCAACATTGTGCTATTTAGCTGCTAAATGCTCCACTATGTTCACCAGTTCACCTGTTGCTGGGGGTAGCATGCAGTGGGTTGAAAACATCTGAGTGTTGTTGCATGAAACAATGCTGATGTGAGCGGTTAGAGACAACCAAAACTACAAGCTGAAAGATGCTAAAACGCCCCGTAAAGCTGAAGGGAACTACACAGTCTAGATATTTCTCTGTGGGTTTGTCATTTGATCCATTGTTAAAATAAAAGTGTTGACTAATGCAGCTTGAAAAATGGTTTTGTCTTGGTAGCCTCAGCCAAGATGTAAAGACATCTAATATAATCTAGCACCTTGTCTGCATCAGACGTTTTAGGGATCTAGGAGAAAAAACTGGTCCAAAATGTATCCGATTTTCACAACAAGATATTCAATATAATGCCACGTTGGCATAATTTTTAATTCATCTTATTCCAGTCAGAGCATATGGGTATTCTGACTGCAAAAATGCATTGGCAGATGGGTTTGGGAGCAGCTAAATATTTCCAATATTTTACAATAAATATCTCCAGATGTCCGAGACTTGATGAGTCCAAGAGTCACTCGAAACACTGACAGGGTGTGACCACATCTGCTATGAGTTATTATGTCACTGTTAGATCACTGCATGGGGACTGATTATCATGTCACATTGATTTACAATGGTTCAGTAACACTGCCCACACACAGACAGAAGGTGCACCTTTCAAAGTGCTCATCCTGATACCGATACAAAGGGCTTTTGGATGTGGCCTCTAATTCTTCTAAATGGCACTTTGATGAAGCATTTGCTAAATAATAACATTGTTTTTGACAGCGATAGCTTTTAGCAGTGATTGGAGAAGCTCTAGTGTCATGCTAGCAGAAAAAGAGAGAGACAGACAGATAAGAAAAACACAGGGAAGTCTCAGAGGAGTAAAATGGTTGCCGAAAGGAATCTAACCCAAATTTCCTTCGTTTTCCGTCCCTTGAGTGGCACGGCACTTCAAGGGAAACTGATTTGCATGCAATTGTCTTCTGATTAAATCCTAATCTATTTTTGCACCTCAGTGATGAGACAGTCTTTGTTCTAAGTTCTCTTTTACACTGAGGACTTTCAGCACTGGTCTATGCATTTGAGGGATGATGGCCATTGTGGCGCCATTGGCTGTAACCAAAAATGCATGCAAACCCTTCAACCATTAAACTGGAGGAACTTCTTTGATACTGAAACTGGGGGTGACATTGGTCCAGATGGTAGACTGGGGCAGTTATTAATTGAAGAGTTGGTGGTTTGAGCCCTAGCTCCACTTGTAAAAGTGTCCTTGTGCAAGACATTGAACCCGAAAACTATTTCCTAATTGTAACTCACATGATCTACCTCATGTGCCTCTAGTGACAGGACTTCACTCTGGACACATGAACAATGGAGACGGTGGGTGGTAAATTAAGCTAAATATCCAGAGGATCTCTATTTACAACACCACATTATCAAAGTCAACCGCATTATCTCTTTAATCCCTGCTGGAAGAAAAACAAATATCAAAGTGTCAATGAAAGCATTAAAGACTATTATTATCCTCCCAGAGTAAATGATTCCAGATTTGGGACGATTGCTAGGTTTAAATGAAGTAAATTTGTGGGCCAAGGTGAAATAGCTCATTATCCTTTGTCATTAGTGGTTTAGTCCAAGAGGTGGATCCCATAATTCTCAGTAGTCTCAATGGCAATTAACTTTGCTGGGGTACAATCCATGTTCTCATGTAAAACGGTAGTTAAAAGTAGTTCCTACTATGATAAACTCAAGATACTAATAGAAATTCATCAGGCAGAGTCAACAACCAACAGTATACTGTTGGCATAATGTGGGTTAAAGAATGAAATACTTTACATGTGCTTCAAGAGTAGTTCAAGTCTAGTTAAATCTTTTCACTTTAAGATGTCCTTTGGCTGCCAAATTGTCACCAGAGTATCCAGAAACAGACAGCCTTTTCTCCAGACAAGACCAGGCGTCTGTCTGCTAACGAGTTTTTAATTATATGAGGATTAATTCTGCTGGGATCAACGCCGACAGGCATGGACGTAACCCCCCAAATATTCTCGCAGACACATCTACAAGCACCAAAATGTGCAAACGAGAAAGTATTCATTCATTAGGGCTTAAAAGACTAACGAGAAATGCTCTATTCATAGATAGAAACAAGTTAAATGTGTAATATTTATATTCCAGGGTAATTCAGCAGCATCTTAAAGAGATCATCTGCGATTTTTCTCTGAGTTACATCCACGGCTAGTTTATGAACACCTTTACCTTTGTTACAGATGTCTGGAAAGATGTCCTACCACGGAGAAAAAGAGGTATGGTTTGATTTGAAAGTTGCATGTGTTTAATTATTTAGCCACTCGGAGGCAGAAGGACTCCACATCAAACTGACAGACACACAGCCTTGACATATTTTCACCTTATATAGCTGCATGGACAGTGTTGAGCAAATTATTAATCAAATGCTCATCACATTTCAGTACTGTGTACTCATAAATAAAAGTGAATTGTTACATTACTCCAGCCTAGATCCTGCAACTCCACATGTGACATATTATGTACTTAACACATGCAGAAACAGGCAGTTTGTTGATGCTACCAACACAAATATTACACACAACTGAAAAATACAAGTGTGGCAAAAGGTAACAATCTAAGGTGACTATACACAAAGGTGTCTGGTGAAACAAGTTACTAGATTGAGTGAGTAAATTCTTAATTTAGCAAAGCGAACCATGTCACATTAAAAAAACACAAGGAGGCGCCTCTCTGCACTCCACTCTGGTCAGCTGTGGTCAACCAGTTGGAGCGCTACACCTATAAAAGATCCTCAAAACACAGACAGGAGGTCATACAACATAAATATTAACACAAACCGCACACCCAAACCTATAGCAAGCCAGCAAAGAAGACATATGTAAAGACAACCTTTTCTCTTTTGGCAGAGGCTAATCACCTCCACACATCTCCAGCCCCAAACTAACATGTCCTGGACCAGTGTGTCCACTGAGTGTGTCAAATCTGTCTGGGAATAAGAAACTGAATTGCATCAAAGTGTGCAGATGAACACAAGTTGAACAGTGTGACCTCAGTGTAACTTGCAGGTATGCTTAAAAGTCGATGTAGGATGTTAGTCCAGAGGAGTGAAGTAATCAAGTTTTTCTGTTGCCATGGCGGCACGTGGGTGACAGCCAGTTACAGTAGCTCTGACCTCTTCTCTGTGTGAATGTAAGATTTCTCCCGATAAGATGGCGGACATAACAGCGCTAACCAGGCTCCACTGAGAGTGAATTAATTCACTTTGGACTGGCTGGTAACTGCCGCTGTAACAAGTGAATTTCCCCAGTGTGGGACAAATGAAGTCTATCTTATCTTATATGTGAAGAAATAGATGAACCACCTCTGTTTTCTTACTCATGTCCTACTGTCTTTGCTGTTATGCACTTGTCTTCACCAGAAGAAATGAATAGGAGCATGTTACTAGTGCTAGAGCAGTCACTGGATCAATTTAGCTGAGTGGGCTTTGGAGGTTTTAAAGTTTTAAAGCTATATTCCCAAAGCCAGAAAGTATAAAACAGAGACTATTAACAGCAACACAATTATTAGCAGTGTAGTCGTGATTGGAGACTCTTAATTTATGTCCCAGAGTTTTTTAAGCAGTCCATCCAGCAGAGGATAAAGTCCCTGTGTTATAAACAGTGTCATGTAAGACTACTATTGCATATTAAACTCACCATATAATGAGCCAGTAGTTTGCACATTATCACTTAACTACAGGGAGTAGAGCTCATGATGAAATTAACATCAGCCACAGAAGAGGAGCAGATTTAGATTTCAATAAATACCAGCCCACAGATAGGTGAGACAACTACATAATTATGCATTTTGAATGAAGTATTCCTTCTGATATCCACTCATGAAAAACAGTTTGCAGATTTAGAAGTGGGTACACTCAATGCTGGCTGAAAAAAGAAGTCCTGGTGGACTTTATTCCACAGGTTTGTAATGTAATGAACTGATAATAGTTATATTTTATTTATGGTTTACAATAAGGCTTATATTATTAATATTATTATCATTATGTTATTATAATAACACTGTATTATTTATTTAATACTTTATTTACTTTAGTCTAACTTTGGCAACAGATCATACAGGTCCATTGGCCTCAATTTGACATTTGGTATTAGGACAATCTCATAATTTTATATAATTCATCATTAATTAATAAAACTATACACTGCTGTTACATTTAAACATTTATAACATTTAATAAACAAATCAAACCGCTTATTTTGTGACACTGAGGGGAAGAAAATGGGTCCACTTCTTTACATGTGCAGGTACTGCCCCCTTCTGGAGAGAGAGAGAGCGAGAGAGAGAGCGAGAGAGAGAGCGAGAGAGAGAGCTCTCCATTTATCTTCACTGGCTTCTGAAATATAACTGAAGGAATCAGTGGTTTTGTTTTGATGGATTTTAATAACAGAAACTCTTTAATTAATTAAAAAGTGTTAATTTACACCTAGGAAAGACGTTCCGGTCAAATTGCCTGATGACAGCTCTAAATTACAATGGTAGATGGTAACCATGGCAACGGAGACTCAACGTTATTTCACAGTTTATTCATCACAACAGCAAGGCAGACAAAACATGAGTGATTTTATCATTTCTTTTTCTAACTTATTTGGTTAGAAGACTTCTTTGAAGACTGGGATGCAGCAGAAGAAAAAGAGAGAAGAGAATATGAAAAGAAAAAAAGAGAAGCGACACAAGGAGCTGACACCGGAGGAACTGAACGAATTAGAGGATGACAAGGACGAGATAAACACACAGAAAACCACGAAATGGGCAGTCAAAACAAATTCACATTTAAATGCTTACAATTATGATAATGGACAGCAGCGTCAGAGGCGGCATCCGACGTCGGCCAAAGGCCAGTTTTTCCAAAGTTATAAATAGGATCCAAATCAAAGCCATTTTTAGCGCGGATTTTTCCAGCCACCTTTCACATCACTCCAAGGAGACAAACAGGGACTACAGACTGCAGAGACCAAGGAGAGACACAGTGAGTACAAGCAGCCGAGACCAAGTAGACAAACAGGGACTACAAACAGTCATCATGTCACAGCACCTAAACGCACCGATGATCAGAGCCAAGACCCTTCAGCCAGTTGTGCAGCAGTGTCTGACCCAGCTGACAGCGTCATCAATGAAATCTGGACTCACAGATGAGAAGACGGAGAGCCTTCTTACAGAGATAGGTGCACAAATAGTTAAAGCTACCCGTGCATACATCTTTGATGTATTAAATAGGGCCCTGACGTTACCTGCAGAGATTTCCGAAGAGGAAGTCCACAGTTATTTGGGGAACGTGATCCCAAACACTTTTTCAGACGTGACTGGCAGTCCGATGCCAAAAAAGGTTGCTGAAAAAGTGTCATTTGGTTTGACAGAGGTCGCGGAGAACATCAATTCCCAGCTGTCACAAAACAGAGAAGGCGCTGAGGGAAGCGAACTGCCAACCGATGACAACGTGGATATAACGCAGAGAGAACTACACCTCCCATAGGTCTGCAACAGTTCAACACTGTGGCCTTGCAACTGTAAGGTCACTGTGTCGTTTGGGTTTCCTCCGAGTGCTTCGGTTTCTCCCACTTTATTTCATTTAACCCTAGAATTTTTTTTTTTTTTTTTTTTTTTTTTTTTTTTTTTTTTTTTTTTTTTTTTTTTTTTTTTTTTTTTTTTTTTTTTTTTTTTTTTTTTTTAAAAAAACATCAAACTAAAATGTCCAGCTGAACAGTCTGTGCTACCTGCCTCACGATGGCTCGTAGCACAGAGTGTTCAACCTGGATATAACGCAGATAGAACTACACCTCCCATAGGTCTGCAACAGTTCAACACTGCGGTCTCGCAACTGTAAGATCACTGCGTTGCTGTAGGTTTTACCCTGAGTGCTTCAGTTTCCCACAGTTCAAAAAATTAATCTTAGTAACATCAAAAAAAAAAAAGTAGTTTCTCCTAGATTTTAAATTACCAAAATAAAAATAAAAATTAAAAAAAACATAATTTACATTTCTCTTTTAAAATCTTTATTTTCTTTTTTATTATTTGCAGCACAGATGTAGATGTGTAAGATCTGTATTTTAAAAACAATATAAAATTTAGGTTACAATATTAACTACCTCTGTCCACGGTCCTGAATCTTTACCAGCTCCTTTATGGTGCTGCTGTCCAAGGTCCTAATTTTTGGTGTCGAGGTTTTTCTATTTTTTAGAAAACTATTTTTAAAAAAGTTTAATAGTAATAAGACTAAATAAATTAAACTATACTGTGAACTATTCAGTTATCAATGAAATGTGGTCATGTTTGAGATGGGAGAGATTCACCCATTCACATTTCAAATGAAAAATGAGTTCATAATAATTAACTGGGTCGTTCATTCCACTGTGATACCAGTAGGACACAAAAACGAGACTATAACTTTGGATTATTTCTCAAAAGGTATTAATATTTTATGTCCACAGGGGTCTTAAAAATTCTGAAAAGCATTACCGTTGTAATAGTGACAACAACATTAATGAAACCGCACATACTCTACATACCATCAAGGCTGAAGTTTGATTTCAAATATTGCACATTGGCTTGACTGGAGAGGGATTTTACCATCCAGGTTTAGTGCATCAAGCATTTAAAAATGTATGTTGTTCATATAAATTCAAGTTTAGACTATGTAGTCTTTATGAGTACAGGAAAATTTCAATATTAATACTCTTAGACCTTTCTTTGGACCTTATTTCCATAAAAAACATGTATGAACTGACCCGGCTGTGCTGATCAACAGACATTTGGAGGAGGTATCAGACATTCTTCTGAGTGTCCTATATTTAGAAAATGTCCCAAATTCCCAATTCACAGTTCACTATGAATTAATTCAATTAAACAGATTGTCATTTAGAGTAAAAAAGGATCACCACAACACCAAATATAATCAACTGAGCGTATTCATTACATTTTAAGGCTTTGCCAATCACAGCACTCCAATGTGTTTATTATTTGAAATACAAAAATAAAACACATTAAAAAATACTTTTCCTTTGACACTTTTCTCTTGATGAAATTACTTTTCCAGCAGGGGAGAAGTATTGGCACAAATATAGAGGCCTTTGAAATGTCTCTTTGGTCCCAGGCCAAAGTTTGTGACAACATAATGCCTCGTACAGTACGCATAAGGCACTCTACTGTAAGTGGATGTTACATGCTATCGGGGGTACACCACGCTCGTAACTCATCGATGCCCACTCATACTCCAGACATATCCTTTCCTCCGCAACAACTCAAACACTTCTTCGCTGATCTCACGCTGATGCAAAAATACTTTTTGTCTTAATGCATCAAGATAAAGCAGAAATTGCAGGACACAAGGCACAAGGAAGGAAAGACTATCTGTTCGGTTGGTTGGCGTTGGTGTGAGGGTGTCCTGCGTTTCTTTGTGGAAACGTTTGCCTATTTTCTGTTAAGTCACGTTTTTTAAATTTTTTTTTGAATGTATGACGAGAGCTGATCACACGTCACAGCTCTTTTTGTCCTGAAGGACGATCTTTGTCAAGATTCCTGTTTAGACTAAGCTTGCAACTTCGAAAACTCTAAGCAAATTATGGTCAACTCAATTCTCCCTTACTACCTAAAACTTTCGACCACATCCTCAGTTCCTCCCCACTTATTCAGCTGCAATGATTATAGTCAATTAATCAGTCGATAGGAAGAAAATTATTTTTTTTTAAACAATTAATTGTCATTTTTCAAGCCAACGGAGAGTCTTTTGGATTTTTCTTTTATAGACTATACAAGTAATGAATTCATGAAAATCAGCAGATTACTCATTGATGTAGGTGCATCCTTTTAGGTCAACATACATTTGTAAGTTCTGCAACAAAAGTTAGTAAGTGAACGTTGAGTTTTGAATATTTTACAACACACGTGATCCTAAGATCGAGAATAAATCTTGTCACTCCAGTGACTAAACAGAAATATCAATTATCAATGTTTATTAATTAACATATTTGTATTTACAGGTTCCTGTAATGCTTGACAGCCTCGTCTCGTGTGCTGGGGAGGGAGAGACAGGAAAAGACTCAACAAGCTGGTCAAGAGGACCGCACTGTCCTGGACTGCCCCGTAGAGGAAGTGGGGGAGAGGAGGATGTTAGCAAAGCTGACATCCATCATGAACAACTCCTCTCCACCTCCTGCATGAGACTCCATGAGAGCTCCTTCAAGAAGTTAACATCCAACTGCAGCTATTCAAACAAAATCTATCATGAGTTTGTCATTAACAGAGTGACTCTCGATGGACATCAGAACAGACGCAGACGACATGAACGATCATTGTTACCGAATAACCTGTTTATTTCATTGAGCTAATGAAGTCAATTACCTAACATAATGCCTTGGTACCCACGCCAAAATTTAATACGCCTCCACAAAATCCATGAGTGCACAATATTGTTAATACAGTGAGTATGGAAAATACAGTCACTCTTACTTGAACTTGAGAGTACAAACAAGAATCAATAATGATGATGTCCATCGTCTGATTATATCATAAATGACTACCTCTATTGCAATAGATGTAACATTCACAATGTTGTTAGCTTATGGTATGTTATTCTTGTTCAGTGATTGATCTCCCATATCAAAAACTATCAGGTTGGCATACGTAACCTTCTCACAAAGGCAGTAGCTCAGTGTTCATTTCTAGCAGTAGAGACTATAAAAAAAAGAAAGCATTTGTTATATCAGAGCCTAATGGTAAACATAATCGTGTCTATATCTTGTTGTAAATATCTGACTTTGAGACGACAATGTAAGAAAAGTGTTCAGTAAAATTTCAATTCGTCTTTTGGACATAAGGCAGAGTAGTGAGACTGTCCTGCTTCATTAAAAACTACATACAGAGAAATAAAAACCATTTGAGAAAACAATAAAACTTGATGCAAAAAAATTAACATTTGACAGACACAAGCTTGACAATGGAGCCCTCGATTCTTGCAGGTGTGGTAGCATTGTCAAGCGGTAGTGTGTCCACGCCACTTGGGCGTTCCTCGTTCCTCTCTTTCTCCAGGTATTTGCTTGTAATGTTACTCTGTTTCAACAATTCTGGCTGCTGCTGTTGTTGCTGAATTTCCAGCCAGAGTTCAATGTCCCTTCCCAAAGTTAAGTGTAAACAGTTCAGCCATTAAGACCACCTTAAATTATAAATCACTGAGGGGAGAAAGGTAAAATGTAAAAAAAAACAAAAAAGAAGTAGAAAGGATCTCCCCAAGCTCCCACAAGTCCATCATTAGGACACAGAGGAGATTGGGTTGAGAGGTGAACCCATCTGTGTTAGCACCTTGTCCAGCCACTGGAGTGGCCCGTGCAGATGCACCTCAATCCAGCAGGGGGTGCTGGTGACGTCCTGTCGGTGATACTCTGCTCCCCAGCCCTGTAAGGAGGGAGAACAGACGAAACGATGATGCTTATGATAAAAAGAAAGCATGAGAGATGTGTAACTGCGCCCTGTTTGTGAAGGCCTCACCTTGACGAAGCTCATCCGAATGGTACACATCTTAGTGAGCTCATAGACGGCCTCGAAGCCGTGGTTGACTGACTGGGCCAGAAGCTGAGCAAACTCCTGGTTGTTGAAGATCTTGAGGCTACATCCACTGGGGATCTTGCAGACAGTGGTGGGGTGGAAGCCGTGGTGGTAATTACAGTTACGGCTCTGGACAAAAATGCTGGTGTCGCTGAGGCACTCGGCGTACACCTCCCCTCCCACGTAGTACAGATGCACTCCTGGTTAACAGAGACAGACAGACTGATGGTGACGGGTCTGGACGTCAGAACAAAAATGTACACCTCGCTGTGTGACGGCTAGTCGTACCTTTGCCGATGTGTCTGCGGGTGTTCTCGATTGTCGAGTTGCGGTTGACGTTGGACAGCAGTCCAAGGCAGAAGCGGTTCTTGTTGTTTGAGGGGTCGGTGAAGCCGTCTACCAGCACGCTGGTTGACGAGGCGTGGTAAGCCTCACCTACGCGATTGTTGAGTTCATAGTAGACGATAGAGCACCAGTGACTCGGCTCCTCGTACTCCACTGGCTGCACATCTGGGAAATTGCACAATGAAAACCGGTGAGTCATAAACTTATGATTTCAGAAAGCAAGACACATTGATTAAAGATGTATTAACAAAAAAAAAAACAACTGAAAACCACACAGTATAATATTACATCAACACTGAGACTCTTTCAAAATAAAACTCCTACATCACTCAGTACATGACTTTTCCTAAAATGGGCTTATTAATCAGAGTGAATTATGAGGTTGTGGGATAAAAAGAAAAAAAATATGATCATTTTATGTAGAACTGCCAAATGGGTCATTTTTACCACCCCCATAGAAATCAACGGGCATTGTTCAGTGGTCTTTTGATAAGCACGCCGTCACATCACGAGTTACAGCTCGTTATATTTGATATTAGGTTGGATAGATGGATACTGGAAATATGAACCAGAGCAGAAGAAGAACGAACGCCCAAGAAGTTCTGACAATGATTCAGATTTATGAATTACATTAAAAGATTACTAAATTATATATATATATATATATATATATATATATATATATATATATATATATATATATATATATATATATATATATATATATATATATATATATATATATATAAATATATATTACTAAAAAATCCCTAAACTGTACAAGATTTGCCATTTGTATATTTTGACCTTTGTAGTTTTAATGTAAGTAAAAATACAATAAATATTGGATCAGGCTTGGCAAATATTATATAAAAACATATATAAATATTAAATATAGTATGAGCCATATAATTGGGCAAAACATTCTTGTCCTTACAAACGTTTAAACGTTTTAGACTACATGGTTACTCCAACATGTGGCATTAAATATTGAATTAATTTCAATGAGTCTACAGCGGTGTTGCAGAGTGAAACCCAAACAGGACAGTCCACACAAAAGCTGGTCCTGGCTTTACTACATCATCTATGCATCATCAACGGTTAATGACATTCAGTTGCATGAACAAATGTGTCGAGGCAGACTGTAAACTGCTGTGCAGCATCTTAGACCTTCAAACGGGACTTGCTTGGTTGGTGCGTCTCAGTGTAACTGTGTGTAACTCCTCACCTCCTCTGGCCATGTTCGGCGGCACCAGGCTGCTGCTTGTTTCCATGGACTGGCTCTCCTGGCCCAGCTGCTCATCAGGAGGCATGTAGGCTGGGGGTGGGGTGTCAGCTGAGACATTTAGAGAGCAGTTAGTGAGGATGAGACCAGTTGTTGCTGCTGGCAAATAGTCACTCACACACAAAAACACACTCACACACACTCACGTCTCCCTGGACTTCAACAATCATCACAGGATCTGTACCCCGGAAATGGTGTCAGATTTCACATATCCCTCACTTGCTAAGCCACATGCTAACCCATTCCCGACAGAGATGCAACATGAGCTTTCCGAGCTCGTGCTGAGGCACACAGGAAAAAAACAATGCAGAAAACCTCTGCTGATGATGCTTGTGAGTGTCGACGATGACCAGGGCTGTTCAGCACAAATAAACTCAAATCCTAAAATCCTAAATTGCCATTGTGAACTTTTTTTCTGCCTGACTGCCTGCAGCCACCGGATGTGTGCTGTCTATTATGTCCAGCAGATCTGGACATGGAGCACCAGTCACCAGACACACACTGCAGCAGCAGCAGTGACATCCAAGTGCACTCAAACACAATCCAAACAGTCACAGTTATTTCTCTGACACAGGACAGAAAACAATGTCTCAGCTGAGTGATATTTCTTGGTGTTGGGTGTATCTGTTCTGTCTCTAGTCAGTAACAATGAGACCGAAAGGCTGCCTGGTTCACAGAGTTATTGCCGCGACAGCAGCCAGCAGCTCTGGCTCTGGTGGACACGGCTTAGCTGGCATTTCCTTTGTTCTCATTTGGGAGTGTAGCTTGATTTGGTGGAATATAATAACTTGACCTGGTTAGAGCGTAGCGCAGTGGGTTTAAACTATCTGTAGGAATTAACACGAAGCCAAGTCCCTAGATTTTGTGTTTTGTAAATTATATTATTAAACTGGATTTACCTGGATCTTTTGGTGAATAAAAACACTATGACTTCATTTTTCTTCCCATTACGCAACTTAAAAAACAAAAATCACCAGAGAATACTGTTTATTGACAGCTAGCCTGCTGTTGGCTACATGACAGCGACAATCCACAACAACACAATAGTTTGGCATCGCGCCCAGGGCCAGCTAACACAAGTATGTTTGTCGTACCTGGGAGCTGGAATGGACTGGAGGGCCCCGAGCTGGCAGGAGAGTTTGGATAAGTACCACTGCTGGCTGGAGAAGGAGGATACGGCGAGTTGGGCGAGATGGGAAAAGAACCGCTGCCGCCGCCGCCGCCACCGCCTCCTCCGCCACCGCCGCTGTTGCTGCCACCTCCGCTGTGTGGCTGCTGGAAGGACTCTGGAAAGGTGGCGTTCAGGGGCATGTGCGGCTCGTTGTGGGTGAGGTTGCGGAACTGTACCAGCAAGCTGTGCTGAGGGTTGAACTCACTGTGCCGCGGTACCAGGACAGGAGGGAGCACTGGATGGTGGGACAAAGGAGGACGCAGTCAGAAGAAAGTTACACAAAACTGCACATTAAGAAGCCAAAATAAGATAATGTTTAGTATTATTATTATATAATAATAATAATAATAATAATAATAATAATAATAATAATAATAATAATAATGAACTTAAATACTTAAAGAATTATCAAATAAGTCAATTTTCTGTTGATCTACTGATGGTTAATGTTTCAGAGACAAATCATTGTACGTCTGTCGATATGAATTAATTATTTTGTAGCATTTCTCTAAACAAATGACGTTCTTGACAATAATATGATAGCAGAGACGTAATTTTAAGATTATGTATGTATGATATATTCCTACTTTCTTTCAAATTTAATTTATACACAGCCAATATGTTATATAGCTTCAACTTGTGTTTGGAAACAGTTCAACATAAAATACAAAAACATCAACAATCCCGCGTTACACAAACGCAACTTTCAACCTTGGTGAAGATATAACCACAGAGGTCATCTGTGTTTATTTTCATTTTTGACTTTGTCAGAAAGGAGGGAGTGCGTTTCTCCAGCCTTGATTTTCATCCTCCTACTTCACTGTAAACGTCACGGCTCCAAGGCCCAGCGAGCTTTGCTTTAAATTATATGACGTGACCACGTGTGCATGTGATCCATATCCTTGAACCGGTCAATACACAGCTGGCAATCCTAAACCGGCCTAGTGTCAGAGAGGCTGTCCTCACAGGGTCATCCGTGTGTGTGTGTGTGTGTGAGACAGACAGACGGACAGAGGAGGTAGTGATGAGAAAGTGCTGGGAGTTTAGTCTGAGTGGTTTATGCATTTAGTAAGGCACTCTCTGATGCCACACCCCATCTGGAGTGCCTGAGGCATATAATCTAATAAGACTCCAAAAGAGCTAGTGATATTGATTTTCTGTGAAATGGAGGGAGTGGGTGGAGCAGCCCCGTGTGATGACAGCCTCCTGACCTTTGTGGATTTGTTTACCAGCTCCACGGTTTACACAGACCTCTAGCTAAGGGATGTGTACAGATCCAAACCAGGGGCGAGATTTTAAGTCATTTCTATATCCAAATAATTCAAATTATTATTAAGTACTCGTGAAGAATAAATAAATAAATCTAATGTAAGATTCAGGTCTGAAATGAACACCCAAGAGAAGATGGAGGTGGGTTAAGGTTAGCCGACCACTCCATGCTGCACTGACTGCATAGATTAAGCTACATGCTAACTAAATAGACATTACAGTCTAACAGTTCATTTAGTTTCTATACGGATATCTAACGCTTTAATATTAGTGTAATTTGTCCAACAACAGAAACATGTACAGTTTGAGTGCAAAGATGGAGTGATGTGCGACAAACAGAAGAGTGTGAATGAACACTGACATGCACACTGATCTAGCTGTTAAAAATCTGGAGATTTTACCTTAATTACAATTTGTTTAGTTATTTACGAGTGTGTGTCACACGTTAACCTTCCAGTATGAAAAGAAAATAACCACAAGTCAAGAGTCTCTTTGACCCTTTTCATGAGTACCTACCAGGACTCTCTACTCGCTTGTAGTGATATGGGTTGATGCAGACCTCCTTCTGTTTGGAGCCAAATGGGTACTCGCACACCTCCAGGGGCTTGAGCTCATGGTGGGACTGGAGGTCTGGCCAGCGCCACACTCTGCAGTAGATTACGTGAGGCAGACCTTTCCTGTGGGAAACCTGTAGCCGGCCGTCCAGTGATCTTGGAATCGTAACACACTTGCTGGGCTGTCCGGGGCAGCTCAGCGCTTTCTCCAAGTCCTCCATGGCGCCTTTCTTCTTCTTCAGCTTTTTCACCAGCGCATCCACCGCCTTTTCCGCCCATTTCTCCTCCTCGTCTCCCTGCTTCCAGCCGAGCAGGCGCTTGACTGCCGGGCTTGTGAAAGAGAAGAGGCTGGACATGGAGGTCATGCTGGTAGTTGTAATGTGGGGTAAAAAAAGGGAGGACTTCTATGATGGTGGCAGGTCACTCCAGAGGGGCTATGAGCATCTACAAGCCCCCAGGCAATGATCTCCAACAAGCGTTAGTACCCTAAAATGGTGTGTGAATGGGTGGTCAACAGGAGAAACCACTTGAGTGTGTGAATGTGAGTGTGTGTGAGAGGCTAGGACTGAAAAGGGGTGGGGAGAGGAGGCTTTAGCCTTGTCTGACCAAGGACAGGAAGCAGGGAAGGGGAGTCAGCAAGCAGGACGCAGCTGCTGCTGCTCAGGAAGGGCCCTGCAGCAAGCTGTCCGGACTTGGGTCACCACCACTGATGAAGGGGTGGGTGGGTGTAGGCTGCAGGAGCTGGGATCAGGACCTCTGTCGAACTGACACGCTGCAGCAGGTCCCACCAGTGCGAGTTGACAGGCTAAGAAAAAAAAAAGGATGTGACTACTTCTCA
This sequence comes from Argyrosomus regius, assembly GCA_946959425.1. NCBI lineage: Eukaryota > Metazoa > Chordata > Actinopteri > Sciaenidae > Argyrosomus > Argyrosomus regius. The sequence goes on from OX336893.1 coordinate 7,160,462, forward strand.
ACTTCCAGCATCGACTTGTCCAACAGCTCTACAGTCAACGCTCAGCTCCACCAGCGTGCTGCCAACAGAGAAAAGAGAGCAGAGACACGTAAAGATCAACACTTACGATAATATCACTATGAATGAATCAAGCCTCACTCAACAAGATGATCAAAAAGCCTTTTGTCACCTTTTTTGATCTGACACATCATTTCCATAAAGTGACTCTGTCTAGCTGAAGTTTGACGCAATTAACTGATAGGCGCTCTGTGTACAACTCACAGACAGTAATGCATATAAAAAACAAACAAACAGCCCCATCAGCATGTAAAGTAGGCGAGCTGGGCGACCAGGCAGCATCTAAAATGATAACAGTAGTATACAGAAAGTGAATTAAAGTGAAGTAATGAGTAAAAAATATCTTTACAATGCCATAATGAATCCATAGTTTCGGTCAGCATAGTTGGGTATGATGGTTATTTTAAAATGTGTGTTCAAAGCTTAATGTGTCGGCTCCCTTCCTTTGTTTGAGCATGTGCAGTGGCACAAGGAAAAAGCGAGCAGCCATCTGACAGAAAAATAAAATAGCTACTTTATATTTAGATAAAATGAATAAATAATGTTTTAAGAAGCTCTGATTTAATACTTTGATATTGTTTTTATGATAGAACGTCATTTCTGTATTGCACAATCGAGCCACAGAAAACATGATACTGAATTACCGCCTTAAAAATTAATGTAGGATCATAATGCCGCCAGTGATTTGTGTGAACCCACTAACAACTGTTTCCACCTACTAATGTAGAGAGACTAAGTGCCTCAGCGCGTTTTCCTATATGAAATAAACCATGCAGTGATACATAACACTTCAGACAGTCAGACACATGTAGCCTGCAGCAGCAGCAGCTGTTTGGGGGCTTGTGAGACCGGCCTTAGTCAAAAAGGATGTGACCACAAAGAGCTGCTTCCTCCCTCATCCCATCTCTGCCCCGATCCCTCCCTTCCAGCACACAGCTGTCCAACAGCACTGCACCCACTTCCACTACTCATTGTTCTACACGCACATGAAAGGGGAGGGAAACCTCCTGAAGTCGAACATGCAGGCATACACAAAAATCATCAGCCTGTAAATATTATCCAGAATTTCTCCGCCGTACACATGCAGCTGTTTGCACACACCTCGATCAGTCAGAGATCTGATGCAGCGAGGCCTCTTTTTTAGACTGGATCAGTGGTGATTCATCGGTTCATTGTAGAGTGTGGGGTGAGCCATGACGGGTGACAGATTTCAACATAAGGACGTGTCCGATCTTCCTTAAACAAGTAGAAACTAACATGTAGGTATAACTTGCCCAAAAAGAACTGGCAAAGGCTGATTTGCATGTGAATGAGTAACCCTTCAACTAAAGCTGATCCCTCTTACAAACTGATAACAGTTCACACCAACAGCTCTTTGTGTTTTCACCATCAAAGGCTGGAAAAATCAAATCAGTCTCGACCGAACACACAGTTTATCACATTTTAACTGGAGCTTTGATTCAACATGGTCTGTGGAGAAAACTCACTCCTCACATCCTGAGGATACAGTGATCTAAATGTACTACAACACAGTATGACCCACATGTTTTAATGCAGCTCTAATAACTGTCCAAAGTCACAGATTGTACAATCACAACAATGCTATGTATATCTAAGAAAAGAGGCTATTTCAAAAGGAAGAAAAAAACATTTTTAATGTTTATGGCACGGGATATGTCCAAAAGAAAAGAACATACCAGGAGACTGTTTTGAAAATTCATACTGAGGCGAACTGGAGGTGGTAAACAACAAAACTCATCCGAAATCTCTGATAAATTTTATTTATGTTGATAAATGTAGCCCTTATAATTGTCCGAATTCACAGACTGTACATCGTAACCTTACTATTCATATGTCAGGCTATTTCAAAAGGAGGAAAAATATATATTTTTAATGTTTATGGCACGAATGTGACCAAAAAGAAAACACCAAACTAGAAGACTGTTTTGAAAAGTCACACTGAGAATAAATATTCATCTGAAGCTCCATACAAACTGAGTTAAGTGGAGGTGGTAAACAACAAAACTCGCCTGAAATCTGTGATAAATTTGCAGCCTTAATAACAGTCCAAATTCATAGATTGTACAATCACAGCCTTGCTTTTCATATCTAAGAAAAAAAGGCTATTTCAAAAGGAAGAAAAACAGATATTTTTAATGTTTATGTCACGGGATATTACCAAAAAGAAAACTGCTCATACTGAGAATTAATAGTTCCTCTGAAAGCCCAAACATCTCTATACAAACTGGAGGTGGTAAACAACTAAACTCACCCGAAGTGGCCGTGATAAATGGCCTGGGAGAAGTAGCTATTGGAACCCTTTCACAATGACCAAAACTCACTTTGTTAAAGTGTGTCAAGTATGTCTAAAATGCTTGACAAGCATGAAGTACAGGGCACAGACAATATGGAAGAACGACTCAGTGAGTAGTAACGTAAAGCACCCCCCCTCCACACACACACACCCAGAGAAAGAGAGAGGAAAAGGGATTCAGAAAGACGCATCTAACGTTACACAAATCCCCCTAACAGCCGTAAAAATAGCTTTTAGTGCCGCTCTAATGTAACTGTACCACTAAAATACACACAGTTATAATATAATACATTATTCAAGTGGCGGAGCTAATGCAAGTAACCTCGAGAATTTGCTAACTAGCTGAGCTAACGTTAACTTGTTTAGCTTTAACCGTTGAGTCAAAACACCTCATAACAGCTGTTATTGTCTAGTTAAAGAGTTTAACTTTTAAGGTTGTTATTTCCTTTTTAAAGTATAACCCAATGCGCCATCTTTTCTACCTCCAGCCAAAGTTACTTCACCCTTCCTCCATTCCAGAAACTTTTTGAACTGTGGCTAAGCTACGTTAGCCGTGTTAGCCCAGCCCTCCGAGTGGGGAAAGTGGCGAGCCTCTGCCCCACAGCCGTACCCAGCCTGATGTTAGCTCACCGGAGTTCACTTCTTACTCTTTTAAATTAAATAAAAAGCAGCTAAATCAAACACTGGATAAGTCACGTACCTTCTAACAATGCACCCAAGCCATAGCCATGAGTTTTCTCGTAACGTTTAAGCGTCAGTTCGCACTTTTCTTAAAGATTTTCTCCACCGCTTCTTCCCTCCGTCTCCCCCGTGCCATGTCCTCCAGAGCCTAGACACAAGTAGACTGGTGGTGAGGCGGAGTGCATATCACTCCGCTTTTTTTTTTTTTTTTTGACAAACTAGTGCTCACTTTTGGCGTTAGGCGCTGATGCGTATTTGAATACGTATGGAGCAAATGACACCACTATAACATAAAGCGTTTTATATTACATTTTTTAAAAGCAGTACATTTAATTGCTAACTTTTTAAAAACACTAATTCGCTTTCCTCGCGTCAAAGAAAAGAAAACGTTCCCGGTGAATGAACTTTTCCCACTCTTGACAGTTACAGCCACATTATCAGCACCACGCAGCTCAAATATAACACAAGAAAGTTCAAACTGTATCGAAATAACCGCCGTTAACGGTCGTTTTAATACGTTTTTCTGATGCTTCGGTTTATGGCAGTTGGAATTCTTACGGTGGTCGTGCTGCGGCTCTGGAACGTCTCACAAGTTGCTGGCTCCACTCAGTCTGGAGCGCTGCGGTCTGTTGTGTATTGTTGTCCTTTTGTAGTCACTTGTTCGAAGATTCAACAGTTCTCCCCCGTGTTGTTAATCCGTTTAACTCTAATTAAACAAGCTAATAATTACTATTTCACGACCCATTTCCCGTGTACGAACCGCCAACTCTCCGGCACGGTAACGTTAGGAGTGCGGATTCTTCATTCAGATTCCCCAAATCAAATGCAGTGTCCGTGTCCAACCACTAGTTTGCAACATACATCAAGTTTTGTCCTGTTAAAGGTCCAGTGTGTAAGACTTAGGAGTATTTATTGTAAGGAATGGAACACAATATTCCTAAGTATGTTTTCATTAGTGTGTAAGAAGTGTTGCCTTAAAACAAGTCGCTTTATATCTACAGTGAGAGCGGGTCCTCTTCCATGCAGTCTGCCATCTTGAACCGCCATTTTTCTACAGTAGCCCAAAACAGACAAATTACAAACACTGATCTAGATTGAGCGGCAACCTCCGTGGTTGGGAAATGAAGCCAATGCAGAAGTGCTAAAAACTGTAATTCCTTGAGCAGCCGCTTGAGACTGGTTGCAGAAGTGATTCAATATCCATTAGCCCCCATATTAAAATGCCCAACTTCACAGCAGAAATAAATATGTTTACAGCCTGGTACAAAAAACTGTTTTGGTCTTTGTAGCTAATTTTCCCGTTCCTGACAGCTGTACTGAGAGTGAATTTCTATTTAACTCACCCGTTCCAATTATATTAAGGCTTAAAGTTATGCAGAATTAACAGTGTAGCCACTTTGATTGACAGGTTTGGCCCGCCTTAGGTCCACCAATGATCCACGTCGAAGTGGCAGCATAGCATATTTTCAGCCGCTTCAAAAACCTGTGGGTGACATCACTCATGCTCTGTCCATTCCTTATACTGTTACTGGTCCTCTTCCATGGAGTCTGCCATTTTTCTACAGTAGCCCAGAACAGACAAACCAAACACTAATCTAGATATGATCTTTTGCTCTTTATGTGAATTTCGCAGCCAGAGTTTCTCCTACATGCATTGAAAGAGAGGGTGAGGCATGGGTAGTAATCTGCAACTTCATAGGTGCCACTAAATCCTACACACTGGACCTTTAAAGTACATTACAACATCCCAGTTTTGTAGCACAATTAATTATATTTTAGCGTGATTCCTTTTTTTTTTGAAGTGGTTGCTTCTCTCACACCAAATCTCACACTAAATTTAATATACTTTCATACGCTATCATACTATTGTGGTAGTGGTATGCAACCTCCTAATTCCTTGTATGTGGCACGGTGGTGCAGTGGTGAGCATTGTCCAGGAGGTTTCTGGTTTGAACTTTGGCTGGGGCCAAGCTTGCATGTTCTCGCTGGGTCCTCCGGCTTCTTCTCACAGTCCAAAGACATGCACATAATTGGTGACACTAAATGGCCCATAGGTGTCAGTTCATCACACAGATAAACTGTATGTGTGGCTGCACAAACTCAGCTAGTTTTACTGTCTACTGCATGGAGCATTGATGGAAAAAAATGACTCCTGGTTATGGAATTGCTCATAATTATGAAAGCAGAACATTGTGACCTTTTACTAGGTCAACATGGATGACATAGACTGAGGTCACCAGACTATGTGTCAGAATGACTACAGTAAAAAACTACACAAGATGACTAAGGTACAAGTTTATTTTTGAAGCTGGATTCACTGAGTCAAGCAAAAGCAAAGTGATAAATATTACATCCTGTTGTAAATAATCACACAAATAAGGAGGAGTCCTTCATTGTGAATGTGTTTTATACTTTAGCTACAAGAACAAGATATCTGTTAGCCCTATAATCATACCAGGTCAATGTTTGATCAAAGCATGAGGAGTGGGACAAGTTCTGCTGTAGCAGTGTGCTCTGTTTTCTTTTAAATCTCCAGACTTTCCTTATAATCATTATAGTATCCCCTGGAAGTGGACAGAAATGTCGAGTTCAAATATAGCCAGTAGAAGAATTGATTTAGATGCTATCTTTATAACAACAGAAGAGGTTGTGACAACCCCAGTGCCATAGAGTTGCCGCAATGCAGCTCACAGTTTACACTGATCTGATTAAATATTCACACTGAACAGTGACGTAGTGACGGTGAGCTGATACTGGAAATCACACTCATATATTATTCTCATGTTGCCTAATGCATAAAGTTTGTTGTACAGAAACCCGAAACCCCTCGTATCAAGTAGTCAAATATTTTCTCATTTATGTAGAAAAACAATCATTTCCACTGCAGCGTGTCTCATAACAGAGAAGTATGCCATGACAAGGCAAATATGCAAAGACAACTTTTATTCACAGAGAAGTTCAAGCTGCAAACGGAGCACATGTCACTGTTGTAAAGATGTTCAAGAAGAAGAAATCATGTTATACATGTGCACACTTCCAGTGGTGAAGGTCAGGGAACAGATGAGTGATTACAGTAGATACATTGTTTGTTTTCATCTAACAAAAGCTCCTGTAGTAACTTTATGAAACAACTTAAAACACACCACATTTAAAAAGAGTAATAAACTACATCACACTGATGCATCGGTCATTGTTACCTCAAAAATCTAACCAATGTATTTATCATAGAGAGTAATGTAGCTACTTGAGTTTCACACATTCCTTCCTCCCCTCCCCAAGTTGTTACATTATTACAGTCAGTCAGTATTATTACAGATTCGACAGGTCTTATAATTCTTAATAAATGATATGATTGAATTGAATTATCCAACAAATTTGATAGGTTTGACTATGCTCAACTTTGTTGAAGTTCCAGAGATCACCTGGTTTGATTGGCTAACAATCAACCCTTTTGATTTGCACAGTGTCATAATGGATGATAGAAGACGCATTTTATATAAAGTATTTTATGTAAGTTTAATGTAATTCAGTCATTCTTTGACTGTTGAACCGCGGCGTCTACTGACACAGAAATGTGACATGTATCACTTTGTGTTCACAGAGGATTTTTTTGCAGCACAGCTGGCACAGAGTGTTCAGAACAGCTAATGAGTAACACTTTTATGAACTGGCGAGAAGCTGAATCACCGTTGTATTTTAAACACAGAGCATCGGAGGGGACTTTTTAGTTTCGAGAAATGTATTACAGATTATCAACAGCTCATTCCTGTGTCTTGTAGCAAACTGAGTCAGGCGGAGGAGGATTGTAGATGACCTTCAGAGCGCCCCACTACAAAAATTTAAGAAAAAAAAGGTCATTTTAACGCCGCCTGCTGCTGGTTGTGTTTGAAATGAGGTTTGCTGCATGGCCTGTGTGTTCTGAAAAACCTGATGTTAGTTATTTTAAAACCATCTGTCAATTTCATGAATCAACTCTTCGTATACTTTATGTGAACTAAGGCTACTGCCATTTATTCTTTGCATCATTTTATCCTTTTGATTTACTTGAAAGCAACAAACAGGGGTGGATCTACTGGGGTGGAACCCTGAAAAAGCCACCCCAACCTTGCCAAACCCCGTTGGCAGCTTTGAACTGAAAGAAAAGTTGTGGCTCGTCGATCAAATATTTACAAGACCTAATCTCGAATCTCCTAACTGCAAGTGAATGCAGCACGAGACACGAGCCTCCAAATAACCAAAATAACAAATACCTTTCCCCCAAAAAGAAAATTCAATTGCGCCTTTAGTTTGCCTTTAAAAAGATGAATACATTCAACATAACTTGACAAGGTTTATTGTTTATTTGTCTATGACCAAGTCACATGATTTTGGATATCATATGAATGAGCAAACATCACGAATAAGTACCAACTTTTATAAAAAATGATGTAGCTGTACAGTGTAAAGATGCTTTGGTGGATGAGCTTACAGTATCAATAAGTGTCACTTTAAGTACATCCATACAGTACCTCTAGTTAAAGTGATATTTCACCTCAGTAAAACATTCAAAGATATTTTAGATTTACTTTTAAAAAGTTGTGTTGACTTGGTTTTGGTGCTGCCTGCCGCCTAAAGTCACCACTTACTTTGGTTTGTCGCCCTTGAGTCTTGTCAGGTACTGTATGTGCACTGTCAGTGTGAAATATCACCTTGAAATGAACACAAACCCATTAAATATTTCCCTTCCAGCAACAAGCCTGATTAAGATAATGATTCTGTTAAATACAAATGTACCAACCCAAGCTGTACTTGCTACGCCATGATCATTACAGTGAGTGTATGTGACGTCCAATACATTTTTCTATAACTTTATTTATTTTTTTTGTAGGCTCAGTGTGACAAGGAATGTTCAGTTACAGTTTTTTAAAGTTACAGTGATTAACTCAGAGATCATGTAATCACAGCAAAACATAATATTCAAATGTGCTCAAAAAAAAAAACAATTTTAAAATCACACACTCTGCACATCCCCGTCTACACACTTCTACAGTAGTGCACAGTTGTCACATCAGTTTCCTCTTCACACACGTGAATCATTTCAGTGAACGTCCTCTACGAGCTGCTAACAGCAAATTAAAAATCCACACGTTGGAGTGCAATCAGTGACCAATCTTTGATTCAAACAGATTAAATAATCAAGGTGAAACACTCAGTCTCAGTTCATGCTCGACCGTGAAGTGACGGGTATAAAAATGTTAACGCACAAGACCTAAAATAATGAATACAGCAGCATTGGATCAATCATAGGATCAAAGTTTACACCACAGAGTTGTACTTGAATATTTGATGAACACAAAATACTGTTTTTAATATCAGCAGTGGGAAAAAAAAAAAGCCAATCACATTATGTCAACATTATGTCAATATCAACATCTTAAATCATCTCGCTTTATCCCAGTTGTTTGGATTTGTACAACATGTATTCAAATTGAGAATAATAATCCAGAATTAGTGCCACCAAATTATTGCTGATTGCAGCCTCTTACATTCATTAATGGTTCCATATTTTCAATGAACGAGGAGTAAGCGGTGTAATGGAAACTTATAGATGTGTGTTAGTAGAAATGCATTAACATTACTTGTTTCTGATATTAACTTATTATGTAAACTGTTTTTCCCTGTACGGTACAAACATGCTGCACCTCTGCAATGTAGTGGCGACCTCTCACCATCTCATCTCTCATCTAATTTACACTTTATCTCGTAGTTTGTTTATGTATGCATCACTGGGTCTCATATGTATCAGTATTGATACGTATCAATGTCCTTTGTAGTCGCCTCCTCCAAGTGTGTAATCAGTTTGTACTGTACAGGGAAAAACAGTTTACATAACAAGTTCAACGCACATCTATAATTCTCCATCACTCTGGGATTTCAGGATATGCAGGTTAGAAGCTAGTTTAGGTATATATTTATAATATATTTGTTGGAATAACAAAGGTGGGTTGGTGGTTAGTCCCTCTCATCCTCACTGCTTACCTTCTTTTTGCTGCAAATTATGGATAACTCAAATTATGTACAGCTCCTGTAATGTTTGTGATGTGTGTGTCATGGTGCCTGGCAATGATATCGCTGTTCTGTGCTTGATTTTTTTTTTTTTTTTTTGACATAAAAAGATCTTGTAATGAAATAAAAACAAAAAAAGAGGCCATTTTAAAACCCAGATGTCGTACAGCAGACCAATAAAGAGGAGTCACTGTATGTGCTTAATTGTGTTGTTTTATAAAAAGATCTCTATGCAGCATATTCCTGCTAACGAATGGTTCATGCTCGGGTTAGCTCTGATTCTGCATGGAGTTAACTGAACGTCTCAATTTGTTGATCTATTAAAATAAGAAAAGAACCCACAAAGTACAGTCACGCAGAGTTTTGGTAATATTGGCAATATTACTCTGCATCCTACTACGCTGCTTATTGACTGGAGTGGGGTCACTGCATTGAGCACGGCTTTCATGCAGCATGTCGCTAAATGAGTGCTGTGCACCCAGGAATAATGTTTATCACGGATTACTGTCAGTCAGACAGTTTGATGTTGTGCAATCAGTCCAAGATTCAAAAGAATGTTTGACGATGACCCAGATCGTGAAACGTGGCATTTTGTTAAACTGATTGATGAAATCAGTTTGACTAATGTTTCACCTTTTCTTCAGCAGCCTCTGTGTATCAGTTCCTTTTTTGCTGTCATGCAATAACTTTATAAAACTGAAGGGCAAAGCTGAGACTACAGGCGCATTCAGACAGAATCCGGTGCAGGTTTTTAAATTCATTTGAGTGAGGATGGTCGGTTTTGACTGCAGCGGTCCAGGCCGCAGGGTTGCAACTTCACACTACGGCCGCCAATCAGACAATTGGTCAACCCCTCCACAGTCAGCCTGAAATATCTATCCAGGTAGATTCATGGACTAAACTCTTGATACTCTACCTGTTGTGTTCTGGTTTTGTTTATTTCATGAACCAGCTTCTAAATCTGAGTCTAGCTCGCAATATACACTACAAAATAGTGACACAAAGAAGAAGTCTGGTTGAGAGACACAGGCAGTGAATAAGAGTGAGCGAGCACAGACATTGATAAAGCTGGTTAATCAATGTAATAAAGTTATTTCCTGATTGTTTCACAGCGGTTACATTCAGCACAAATTGACACAACGCCGGACAACCCTGTGGCCATTCGACGCAGCGCAGGATTCTGTCTGAAGGCGCCCAAAAAAGGGGCAGAGTGAGGACTTTTTCACCCAACAAAAGACATGCATTAGCATCGCCACTGACCAAGGCACCCGCCTCAGAACTGCAACTGGTCTCCAGGCACTGCACAGTGGCTGTCAACGGCTGCTAAATAGTTAGGATAGGTCAAACTCAGGGGTCAAATTCCCCTACTGGGATTTAGAAAGTAAAGCATAACTCTATAGGTTATCACAGCTAATGAAAAATGTCCTTTTGCATCAGTGAGAATAATTACACAGATCTGAAAGCAGCCATCTGCTTTAACAACAACGTTTCCCTTCAGAGTACCTCAGGTGTTTGATTCGCTGGGCACTGTGCATGGAAAATAAGCACACATTAATGGATGGAAACTGATCAGTTTAAGGTACAATGCATAATATGGTCGGCTAATTTGGCAAATGAAGGCACTGAAAAAATGAGTATTAGATAAAAAGGACACTACAATGTTCTGTAGTGTAGAGATTCACAACATATTCCCGCAGCATCAGAGTCTCATATTACAGAATATGAAGAGCAAGTGAGTACATTTCCGTTTCATGAGGCAAAAAGCTGGTGAGCTTTGACATGAAGAGGACACAACAAACGTCTCCTTTGGTGCTGGACACTATCTGTCCTGGCTGTCCAACCTGAGGCCACAGTCCGAGGCGTCCTCAGAAGGGGTGTCTAGGACGGGATTGACAAACCCTTCGAATTCAGTGTCTGCATTGTCCTCTGGATGGGTACTCACAAAATCGTTCTCCCACTCCAGTGCGGTGGAGTCCTCGGAGGCGGAGGTCGGCCCGCTGGTGATCTGCTTGCCGCCGGGCCTCAGGGCTGCGCGAAGGATGTCCTCCTCCGTCCGAGACCTCTCCCAGGCTGGAAGTGCGCGGTTGATTCCTGCACAGGAGGACACACGCTTTCATTGGTGAAGTCGAAAACTGCTGCTAGGTAGTTCAAGTTCAACTTTATTGTCAACACTGCCATATGTACAGGACATACAGAGAGTTTAACCAAGTTTAAAACATAACATAATGTGTTTAATTGTATTTTGGAGCTGAATTTATTATAGTATATGAGTATACCGACAGCCCCACAGCCTTTGAATAATACATAATAATAATAATAATAACACAAATACTCTTTAATAGAGGGCTCATGTTATATTAGGTGTATTTCGCTGGACAAAGGTGATCTGAAAAGGAAATCTATATCATTTAAAATGTCTGCTGAGTCATATTTTCCCCATAAGCCAGTAACTTTTAGTCCAGCTGACAAAGATCAGCAGAATTTGCTGCCAAACTTCTGAAATAACATTGATATTTGGATAGGAAAAACCTGTCAGCCATGAAGAATGCATTTTATCAGGGGTCAGATGTGGGTAGAGACCTAATGTAACTGTAGGCTTCACTTTAAAATGAAAAATGAACACATGAATGATGGACTCTATGTCCACAACTCTATTTCCAAAAGTATTTAAGTTATAGTCTAGCTTGACTTGTTTCACTCCTGTTATTTATACATTTTAATGGGACTCCAGAGGAGGGTTGATACAAATCTGGCCTTCCCTGCCTCATCCTCCTCTTCTTTTTTCTGCAGTGCCGCTAAAAACAGAATCAATCTTGGCTGAGAAATAACCGGCGCTCTGGTTTGGGGTGCAGAGAAGAGCGCCGACTTTGTGTGTTTGAAGTTCAATAAGGATGATAACGAAGAAAAAAAACGCCTGCGCATCATCAGAGAGCTTTCCAGTTTGAGCAACTCTCACCTTCCTCGTCTTCCCACTCCAGATCCAGTGAGGTCCCGTCGTCGTTGGTGGAGCGGGTCTTGGTGGTGAAGTCCCAGCTGCACTCTGTGTTTGGAGTCACCACGTTCGTGTCAGACGGCAGTCCTGGAAACAAAGAGGCAACTGTTACATCAGAGAACTGATACACACCTGGATATTGGTTGAACTCATAAAAAATTAGGACTGGGTGGTTCACTTACGGTTACTCCTGAAAGCCTCAGATTGAGCTTTTACATTCTGGAGGTAGACGTCGAAATCCTCCCCGGAGGTTTGTCTGAACCACAACAAGAACAGAAGTCAGTGGGCGTGAATCACACCTCCTACTGAAGATTTTTAATACTTAACAATGTACAGCGAGCCTCTGCTTTACATCAGGATCAGGTCAGGGTTTATTTTGCAATAATGACCGGCTTGCTGTACGTTATCATGCTTACTGCACGGTTGCTTGCAAGAAATATCAATATTTTGTGTCAAATTGTTGATTTAAAATGATTTTAATGCACCCATCCAGAGTCTATGATCAGGACTGTGTCCATAGGAACAGTCTGTTATTCATAGCTGCGATCCGTGATATGGAAATAACTGTAAGTGCTCAGCTTTGTGTGCTTGCAGCTCGCCTCTCTGTGAATTAATTAAGCACTGAATGCTGAGACTGGATATCTTGTAGTGCTATGATATCTGTTCTGCAGCCTACACACACACTGCCTCCTGACTGCAGGAGTAAACTGTGTGCTCAAATCATTAAATCAATGCTTCTGTTGAGCGCTCAAAAATAAATAAATATGAAAGCTCCTTTTTGAATACATCCAGCATTCCTGTCTACTAAAACCTATACAGAACCTCATGACCACAGCTCGTCCTCGGCTAAACAACAAGCCTGTTGTCTAATGAACTTCAGTCACTCACTTTTTTTGCTGAGTTTCACTGCTGGAGCCATCTGCTTTGCCACGCTTCCTCTGGGCAGACAGCTGCTAACAATAAAACCATAGATCAAGCAAAAAAGATAGTCATGTCTTCCCATGATCAAATTAAATCACAGACTATATTCAGAATAAAAAAAAAATTTAAAAAAAAAAAACACATTTAACAGTTTTGGTGTTATTAAAGAAATGTGGACAAATCACAAAGCAACACCAGAGAAGCAGTGGAAAGAATGAACGAGTCCTATTTTCACCAAAAATGACATTTTCAAACAGCAGGTCTCTCCCTGAAACAGTATATGAAATATAAAACCATGATACTGACCACAAAGTCTCACTTTAATAATATTAGTCCACATTTCTCTATTGATGAATGTAAACAACAGGCAGAAGTGATGGTTATACTTGCAGCACAGCCTTGTCTTCATCTCATTTCACTGCTTGTACTTGTACTAAGGTTCATTGCCAGTTTTATGTCTATTGGCACTTTAGTCCTTGCTTTATATTCGGCATCATCTACTGGATATTATTTCACCCTGAAGTGCCCAAGTGAAATAAATGTGTCATCTTTTGCCTCTCTGCTGTAAAGTAACTGAAATACTCACAGTTGTCTAAAGGATGATTAACAAGTAGTTTGTCAGGTGAACTAAAGCGCTGACATAGATAATAATAATATCCCTGCCTGGGTAACAAGGACAGGTTAATGAGGACAAAGAGAAGACAGTAAATAGAGAAAGTGTCCCTCTAAGACGTGGAGGGCTGTGCACAGGGTGGCGGGTTAAAAGGAGAGAAGCAGCAAGTCAAACTGGCAGAAGGGAGCGCTCAGTGCCGCCTCACCTCCTTCAGTTTGCGTTCACGTGCCAACCTGGCGGCCTCACGCTGGGCGGCATTTCTAGCCTCCTCTTCTAGCCTTAACTTCTCCTCTTGTGCCTCTAACTGAAGCAGAAATAACAAAATGGAAAAACAAAACAAAAGATAAAATAAATAAACACAAAAAGACACAGAACAGAAAATTACAAAAACAGAAAAAACAATGCAGCAAATTAAAAATAAGCAAAAACAGGTCTAAAACATAAAATGAAATCAACGGGGACTGTTAATCTAACAAAGTTATAAATCTGCGTCTTACCTCCAGTTGGATCTTCTGGTCAATCAGTATCTGTTTGTCTGAGATGGCAGTGTAGCGATGCTCTTTGAGGTTCTTGATCTCATCTTCACTGATGGGCCTGAGAAAAGAACAAAACAGACTTGTTACAAACTGTTCAATGTTTCCTTTGTGGGAGGACACTCATGATTATTTGTTTTTAGATTCACACCGGACCTCTTACCTCGGGCAGGGCTGTGGACTCTCAGCCTGCAATGCAACAAACAACATTTCTTTTTAAGGCACACAGCAATGAAAGTGAAATGTGCTACCAGTCTGGGACCATGCAGACAGTAATTGAGTTACTCCCTGACTGCTGTATCACAGCGATGGGTGCGCAGTGGTGCACCCATCATTTTCTATCCATCAAGAGAGAATGGCTATCGGAGGAAAGTCTGATGAGAGTCTGACAGTAAAAAGTATCCTGGGAGTAGCAGCATAATGCAGCTTTTAATTAGACAATACGTCTTATGAAAACAGTCCATCACGATGTAGTAACTCTACATACACACACATCTATAAGCAGTAGAATAATAATGTTCTCCTTGTTATTAAAAGTTTTTATAATAACGTGAGCAGACTTACCTCATCACTCTCTACCAGATTTTCAAACTGCAAAATTAAAAAAAGTCACAATTAGAAATGTAACTTTATCCTGAATATTCATCATTAAAAAATAGAAAATAATACTCATACCTCTATTGTATAATGCTCCCCTGTGGTGCTGCTCCTGAAGTATTTTGACCTGTTTGAACAAAGAGAGCGATGAGCTGAAACATGCTAACAGACTGTCACGTTAGGCTGACAGTTAGCTGCAAACATGGATGATGACGTTTAAACGTGAGCTGTATTCTGGAGGGCGGCGGCTTCCTCCCACAGTCCAAAGACACGCACTTAAAAGGTTAATTGGCGACTCTAAATTGGCCGTAGGTGTGAATGGTTGTATGTGTCTATGTGCCCTGTGATGAGCTGGCAACTTGTCCAGGGTGTACCCCGCTTCTTGCCCTAAGTCAGCTTGAATAGGCTCCAGCCCCCCCATCTCACCCTGATGACATATAAGCAGTTACGGAAATGGATGGCATACTGTATACCACTGACAGGCTGTGAGCACTGACATCAAAATCATCTTTGTGTTCTATTATGACAAAATTCTGATAGTTTAGTTGAACTTCTTTGCTTGTTTGTATAGAAATATGTGAACAATGCCAAAAGAATCAACCTCGGCAAGTTTACACAACATAACATGCACTCAAACATTCATATACTAAATAAAGCTGAAGCAGACACAGCGTTCACAGCCGTGTAGACTGACTAACTAATGTGGTTTGGTGTCGGTGTCGGTCACCGAGCAGCTAAAGTGATACAGCCTGTGTAACACAAGCATCAGACAGAAGTTATCAATGAGTTTGGAATTAATGAGAGAAATGTCAGAGTTAACAATCTGCTGCTGGAAGGACATTTTTCCCGGCAGATATTTGGAGCTCAGGTGCAGCTAATATTATTAACAATGGTTCAGTGTCCCAGTAGAAGATGCCAGTGTGCACAATACCAAGGAACAGACCCACTATAATTAAGCGTATTGATTACGTCTGTGTTTTTTTGTGCTAAGTCAAAACGTCTGCAGTGAAATAAGTGTGTTGCTCTCTCTCACAGTGACTTCACAGCCGGTGTTTGACCGTCTAATTAACTCCTTTGCTCATTATGTGCTTGATTAAGTTAAAATCAATTTAAACTTTGAAGATGTTCAACCTCTGCCTCCCGATCCAAGTCAGCTCCGGAAAACGGATGGATGGATGGATGGATGTTGAACCTCATTCTTCAATTTTATTTATATAGCGCCACATCATAACAAAAGTTATCTCATGACACTTTCCATACAGAGCAGGTCTAGCCCGTACTCTGTATAATATTATTTACGGAGACCCAACAGTTAATGGAGATATGGTAATGACAGTAATAATATATGTAGTGGACGTCGTGCAGGACCACAGCAGCAGCCACGATCCATGAGGACCTGCTGGAAACTCCTGCTTACATGCATAAAAACACTATTTTTAACTCTCTATTATTACAGAGCGGGCCACAAAATCTAAATATTTAACACAGCTGTGAGCATTCACACATTTAAAATGAGCTCTCCACATTGTCATGAACTCCTGGAGTATCCGTCAGCTCCAGTATGTCGACATAAGATATTATTAACATATTATTTTAGATAGATCTCGCTGTTTATACTGCTCATTCTGCTATATTTGCCATATGTATACGGTTTATATCTTTTTAGATTTGCCGTATTTTTCTTAGATATCTTTTAACTTGTAAACATATTTTATATTTTATAGTTATATTGTCGTTTGCACCGGGGATTTGAGGGAAATTAAATCCTCTGCATGTCCTGTACATATGGCAATAAAGTTGACTTGACCTAATGAGGAGGTGATGGATGGAGTGTGAAACAGCCTTTAGTGATCTCATCAAAGCACAAGATGAAGTCAGACCCAAAAAAAACATCAATTATTAACACTGGATTAAACAGACACAGACAACAGAGACTCGGCGTATTCATCAGTAGTGGCCTGAATATAAGCAGAAGGAGCTGAAGGAGCTCCAGCTCAGTGGGTGAGCTTCATGTCCGGGCTGTTGGCTTGTTTTTGGGGTGGGGTCTAGCTTCAGGTTGGACCCCCACACACACACATACACACATACACAGACCAGCACAATAGCGCAACCAGTCTCTTTTTATCTCTCGACACATAAACCAGGCTAACAAACGTGCTGAAGCTTAACACACACACACACACACACACATTGTTGTATCGGCTAACTAACTTTAGCAGTAACCGGATCCGCTGGTTCAGATGATGCTAAGATAGTTAGCTTCTTCTTCACTCACCCGCCTCCTCTCTGGATCCTGCTGGCTTCTCTCCTGAAGAGCCCGACACAGTAACCCCAGCAGTTACCCATCGCATTGTCAAACAGTCCTATTATCTAGCTGCAGAGCTAGTAAACCTCCTGACAGCTGCTGGTGCTTTTAGTGTGTGTGTGTGTGTGTGTGTGTGTGTGTGTGTGTGCTACATCCCCTCCAACAACTGCTGCCACTTCCTCATCCTCCTTCCTCTCCGGTGGAGCGGACAGAAATGTTCAACAGCGCCACCCACTGACGTTTTCCTGTCACTTAGATCAGGGGCCTTCAATCAGGGGGTCACAGAGAGAGGTACTGCAGGGGGTCCGCCAATTTTTTGTCATAATAAGTTTTTCAGCTTAATAATTTGTGAGAATTTAAAAAAAATATTTTAAAAAATGATACTGAGTAAACTGCAAGCATTGATATGAAATAATAAGCTACTTTTACAAACTATTACTATGTATATATATTTTTTTATTATTTCATTATGCATGAATGTTTTATCAGTCATAAACACATAGAGGCTAATAATAACCCAGCATATAAATAGGTTAATAAGGTGAAATAAAAGGTGAATAAAGTTAAATTAAGTTATTATAGGCCAGGCTTAAAATGTGACACATTAAAAAAAATTATTACATGTGGGGGTCTCTGTTTTATTTGTCTCTTGTCCAAGGGGTCCTTGGGCTGAAAAAGGTTGAAGACCCCTGCTCTAGTTAGTTAGTGTGTCTAGGGCATATAGAGAGGGGACAACTGGATTAATTAAGAATATAATTGAAGATTAATGATTGAAGACCAGAGGGTGGCAGTAAATGCAACAATACAGATGCCAACTGCTGGAAAACTCTAAAGAAGAAGAAGAAGAAGAAGAACGGAACCTGCTGGTTGTTATCACCCATTTATTTCAGTGAGCCAGTAGATGGAGCCCAGAGTTCAAAACAGTGTCAATGGTCAACACATCGAAGAACATTCATTAAAAATACATAGAAAGCCAATGTTTCCCAGATATTTTCCTGAGGTTGAGACACACCTACAGTTGGACATTGGCATGATTTCTGTTATTTTGGCTCTGCACTCCAGTACATCTGAAATAATGACTAAGTGCAAACTCTCAGCTTAAAATTGTATTTTTGAAATGTATCAAGCGAACCATGTAGTAACTAAACTTAAGACTCATCTTTTTAATCTGGCTTTTACTTGAACTACTGTATATACATGTTGCACTTTTATTCACTTATTTGGTGAGTTGTCTCTCTATTTATATATCTTAACCTTATTTTGGCTATCTTTTTTATGATTTTACTTTTATTCTATTTAATCTAACTATTTATACATTCTAATGGGTTTTATTTAGTTATTATTATTTTTATTATTTTATTTTATTTAATTATTTGTTCACTTTTCACCTGCCTCTGGTGTTTTCACACTGCAAGATGATGAGATGGTGCATCCTCAGTTGTGTTTATAAAGGGATGAGGGGTTATTGTGTGGAGCACATTTGTGTTACGTTTTGTTTGTGTGAAAAGTGCTATAAAGTCTGATTGATTGATTGATTGATTGATTGATTGATTGATTGATTGATTGATTGATTGATTGGTTGGTTGATTGGTTGATTGATTGATTGATTGATTGATTGATTGATTGATTGATTGATTGATTGATTGATTGATTGATTGGTTGGTTGGTTGATTGGTTGGTTGATTGAAAAGTTATTGGACACTTTTCTATAAACCTAAATAAAATGGTCACTTTTGGTACCTGGTTGCAGATTCTTTGAATTCGATGACCAAATAATAAAAAAGCACTCATACTAAAGCTGAAAGTCTTTAAACTCCTAATCAATATTTCATTTTAAATCAAATGTGCTGAAGGACAGATCCAAAAAAAAAATAAAAGTTTTGTCATTGTCCAAGTAAATATTCATCTATCTGTATAAATCCCAAACCAACCTTACATCTGTAAGCTTGTCCAACACCCAAATGAACAAAAAACAAATGAACGTTATCACGAGAAAACAGAAAATAAAAGCATGCACACAGAAAACGCCTTTTATTTTGAAAAGGTCTGACCACGTGACAGCGGAAGTGTAACGTTTCGGTGTTGCAGGAAAAACAGGGACGCATGTGGCTTCACTGCTAACAAACATCAACGTGTCTGTCTCCTGAAGCGATCTTCAGCTCTGTAAAGAAGCTCGTCCTGCTCCGAGGAGACACATTTACTCTTTTCTGTCTTTCAAGGTGAGCATGTCACCTGCTAATGTAGCTGAGCGTTTACATAAAGACGTTTGGAGATAGCCAGAGTGAGCTAACTGAGCTAACAGACATCAGTTGAGACTTAATGTTTTTAGTATTTATGAGAAATCAGCTGTCTGTTTATGTTTGATCTTCTTTCCTCAGCTGGAGCAGAAACCTGAAGCTCATTGTTTAAAATGTCACAGGCCACAAAACGCAAACACGTTGTCAAGGAGGTCCTTGGAGACTTTGTGACTCCCACAGAAACACAGCAGATTGTGAAGGTGAGTGTGAGGGGGGCCGTTCAAGACATTATCCATTCTGGCTGTCTCACATACATATATTCTCCTTTCACATACACATATTCTCACTCACATATATATATTCTCACTTTCACATACATACATTCTCCTTCACATACATATATTCTCACTCACATATGTATGTATTCTAACTCTTATATACAGTACATATATTCTCACTCTTATATACAGTACATATATTCTCACTCTTATATACAGTACATATATTCTCACTCTCATACATATATTCTCACTCTCATATGTATATATTCTCACTCTTATATACAGTACATATATTCTCACTCTTATATACAGTACATATATTCTCACTCTTATATACAGTACATATATTCTCACTCTTATATACAGTACATATATTCTCACTCTTATATACAGTACATATATTCTCACTCTCATACATATATTCTCACTCTCATACATATATTCTCACTCTCATATGTATATATTCTCACTCTTGAGTGAGAATATATGTATGTGAGAGTGAGAATATATGTATGTGAGAGTGAGAATATATGTATGTTAGAGTGAGAATATATGTATATAAGAGTGAGAATATATGTATATGAGAGTGAGAATATATGTATATGAGAGTGAGAATATATGTACAGTACAGACCAAAAGTTTGGACACACTTTCTCATTTAAGAGAATGGGAAAGTGTGTCCAAACTTTTGGTCTGTACTGTATATGAGAGTGAGAATATATGTATGTTAGAGTGAGAATATATGTATGTGAGAGTGAGAATACATGTATATAAGAGTGAGAATACATGTATGTAAGAGTGAGAATATATGTATGTAAGAGTGAGAATATATGTATGTGAGAGTGAGAATATATGTATGTGAGAGTGAGAATATATGTATATAAGAGTGAGAATATATGTATGTGAGAGTGAGAATATATGTATATAAGAGTGAGAATATATGTATGTGAGAGTGAGAATA
Organism: Argyrosomus regius; assembly: GCA_946959425.1. Classification (NCBI taxonomy): domain Eukaryota; kingdom Metazoa; phylum Chordata; class Actinopteri; family Sciaenidae; genus Argyrosomus; species Argyrosomus regius. Next base: position 7,180,999 of record OX336893.1, read on the forward strand.
TATGTATGTGAATATATGTATGTGAGAGTGTGAATATATGTATGTGAGAGTGAGAATATATGTATGTGAGAGTGAGAATACATGTATATAAGAGTGAGAATACATGTATGTGAGAGTGAGAATATATGTATGTGAGAGTGAGAATACATGTATATAAGAGTGAGAATACATGTATATAAGAGTGAGAATACATGTATATAAGAGTGAGAATATATGTATGTAAGAGTGAGAATATATGTATGTTAGAGTGAGAATATATGTATGTGAGAGTGAGAATATATGTATATAAGAGTGAGAATATATGTGTGTGAGAGTGAGAATATATGTATGTGAGAGTGAGAATATATGTATATAAGAGTGAGAATATATGTATGTGAGAGTGAGAATATATGTATGTGAGAGTGAGAATATATGTATGTGAGAGTGAGAATATATGTATGTGAGAGTGAGAATATATGTATGTTAGAGGGCCAGAATGGATAATATCTTGAACGGCCCCTCATAGGTGAGCTTTGCACCTTTTATTTAACCTGTTGACCGTGAAGAACCGACCCACGTTACAGTAAACAGTAAGACACCGTATGCCTGATCTCCATCCTTACAGGTTATCAGTAGCCGTGGTAACAACCTCCATGAAGCTGTCACGGCCCAGGGTGAGACTTTCCTGGTCAGCATGCCGACCAAGTTCCGCAAGAACCTTTGGATCAAGAGAGGTAACTTCATGATGGGATGTTTAGAGTAAATATTATAGAGTATTATAGCATCAACAAACATGGGGCCTGGACTTTCTTTAAGGGTTTCTTGGATCTGTCTGCTGGAGTTTAACAGTGGAGCAACATAAGGTGACCACAGATATCCATACACAATCTACATGCATCACTTCACAGGTGTTTTAAAGTCGTTTCATCAATGGTTGTTACCTTTCTTTACTTATAATGAACTTTACACTACAAAAATGAACATTATTCCACAAATAACATTTAAGTTAAACTATGATTGTCATCAGAAGAGGACGAAGGGAAAGAAAGAAGCTTGGACACAGCACAAACCTCCTGATGTGCTCATACGACGGAGAAAAGTAAAAACGAAGCTAACACTGTAAAAGTGAAACAACGTGGACTTTGAACTGCGTTCAGACTTGCCTAAGTCTCAAGACATAGCATTGACAGCGCTGCGGTAACATGTTAATATGACTTGTAGATCAAATCTGGCAAGCTACTGTTCAGGAATGTTTATGTGTTGCTTGGCAACAGTGCAGTCCCAGTCCCGTAGTGGAACTATTTGTGTTGGCAGTTATCTAACGACAGAGTCACAGCCGTAATGATACTCAGTATCACTCCCTCTCATGTGATGGTGCTTCAATACAGATTTCCTTAAAGGTACAATATGTAGCTCTGCTTGTAACAGCGACCTCTAGTGGTTAAAAATTGACAATGCAGTGCAAATTCAAAACACTGGAGAGTCCTCTGTAGACCTCGGTAAAAGAAACCTCCCTCCGACTGTTTTGGCAACTTTTGAGATGAAAATCTGCGAGTTTCGAGCTTAAAGTCTCCGTGAACTGGTCAGTCCTCCCAACGGACTTCATGGCTCACTTCCCCTGGGAAAAGCAGCCTCCTTCTCGGTTAGTAAGAGCCGAGTAGGTCCCGCTGTTTACTGATGATGTGATTTTATAACTTCCCACAGTGGTGTTGTAGTTGTAGGTAGTGTCTTTGGAAACTTTACGAGGGAAATAATTGATGATATTTCCCAATCACAATAATGATGAATTTATATGTGAAAAAGTCACCGTTACCTGCCTGATCCTCCATACTGACACTACGGTGAACTCTGTGTACGGTAAAACAGCCTCTGCTTCCCGCAGTGAGAGCCCGGTAGGTCGGTTGGGCTCTAAACGTCTTTATCTTCTTTATCTTTAAAATCATCTCAATCATCTAACGTTCGCTCCGTTGATTCACTTTGCTTGTTTTAATGCCTGTGGTACATATCATACAACAACAACGACACAGAGCTCCGGCATGAGCCGTGACGTTATCAGACTGAATCAAAACACGCAGAACAAAAAACAAACAGCCCGTTCCCTCAAATTACTATAGTAATCTGTCAAGAGCAATTTCAATAGAACATGTTTACTTAATCCTCTGATGACAGCATATTCATTTATTGACATACTGTATATAAGTGTCAATCAAACAGCTCAGAAATGTAGAGCTGCTCAGTAGATAACATCTCTAATGTCAAATCCGTTCTGCACGTTTACTTCCTCATAAAGCATCTGTAATGCAGATCTATGAATCATTTTTTTAACCCTGCATTGGTCGCGTCCACATTTACTCGCGAGCAGTCTTCATCTGTGTCAGAATTTCACAGAGAAATGTCATTTAAGTGTTTAATATTACACTTTTACTAGTGGAAGTTTGTGGATATCAGACTTAGTTTTGCACACAGTGAAATGTTCTCTGTAGTGATGTATGCAGGTGGTTTAATTTAAAATCTAAAAATATGATTAATTGTCTAATTTAGCATAATTTCCACAATTTATGATGCTTACATTTGCTACTACAATGCCTACACATGTAGGATTTTTACTCTCTGTTGAGCTGTTCTGCAGCAGAGTTTGGCATTGGTGTTTTGTTTTTTTATGATATCTTTAGAGGCCAATATCAGTCAGTACTGTGACGATAATAAACTTTTTGTTTTGCCCTTTCACGTTTAAAATCTTCTTTCTGATCGTCAAGGTGACTATGTGATTGTGGATCCCATTGAGGAAGGCGAGAAGGTGAAGGCGGAGATCAGCTTCATCCTCTACAAAGATCACATTCAGCACCTGCAAAAACAGCAACACTGGTGAGTGTGAGTTCATCTGCAGACACACACATCCAGCATTATTTTGTCAGGTATAATTGAGAGTTTTTTCCTTGATAGGCCCGAGGGGTTCATGGAGGAGCCGTCTGAGCAGGACAAGACAAACAAACAGCAGGAAAAGGAAGATGGGACGGAGGGGAAAGACGAGGACGAGGACACTAGCGACTCCGAGGATGACGAGAGTGACCTCTTTGTAAACACCAACCGCTCTAACTACCAGTACAACGAGAGTGAGGAGGACGAGGAGGACGAGGAGGAGGACAGTGAGGAAGAAGATGATGACAAAGAGGAAAGGACAAAAAATGGTTCCTAGTGGCAGAGCCGAGGACAAAGACAGTCGAGAGAGAGACGGAGAGAGCTGCTGTTATCGCCGAGTGGTCCTCGTGCAGCATACAGCTCCCTCTGCAGACGGCTTGACTCAATGACTGGACTTCAACTTAATGGAGCAAAATAAGTCTTGCCTGTTAAATTGATATAATCAGTAATGCTGAAATTTGACTGACATTGCATGAAAATACAGTAAACAACATAAATTTCCACTGTATTTTCAGTGTCTTACGTATAATCTATTACAAACTCTCAAGCGTGCCGCAGCCATTAAAATATTGTCACTACATTACGGGACATACTGTACATTCGCAGGCTGTTTATATCCATATATTATTAGAAACTCCACACACTCAAATGCATAATTCAAGAAATTCTTTGTTGCTTTTAATAAAATAAAAAAAGATTTGTCATGATTGATTTTATTTTGTGGTTTAAGGATGGCAGTTTTGAAGGTCAGGGCGTGGTGAGGATTTAAACACCTTTCCTGTTTTACCTGTCCTCTGAGGGATATTCTCTAATAAGCACAACCTCCTGTGGTGCTAACTGTATTGCACTGTTTTTCAAATGAAGGCCGCTGACAGTCTTTGTTATTTTACTTAATTGGTTTCAGTTGAAATGTTGGTCATAGTGTTTGCTCTGTGCCTCATCTTTTCCTCACCCGGTTGGTCATTTTATTTTGTTTATAAAATTTGAATTTGATTAATTCTTTGACTTCATGACACTCTTTTAATTTCTCATTCAAACATCTGTCTCCTCTGGAAAGAGTTGAGCAGAAGAAATACAAGCATGGATATAAAAAATAGATCATATTTCTTCTGCGGGTGGAACCAGTTCTACGGGAATGTAATTCTTGACACGTTTTGTGCCAGGAGGTGAGAGAGGACTCTCCGAGTCAGTCAACATGCTTCAAATACAACAGTACGACAGTGACAGATGCCTGAGTGGTTTCGTATGTTTAAAGAGGCTCATGATGCTATGAATATTGTTATACTTTGCTTATTTTAACTAATGTGGATGCTACAAATTCTTGAAAATTACAAATGGTTTCACATGTTTGAAGGCTAATAAGTCGAGTAAACTTTTTAACTTTTGGACTTTGATTCGGTTTCATTAAGGAGGAGTTGGTGTCACAAAAATACAACATGATGTTTTTAAAGTTTATTGAGATATAAAAGAAATACGTTATAGTATATATGTGTGTTTTATATATTCATCACATAAACCTCACTAAAGTGGAGCCATTTCAAACTTAACATCACTGGATTGGCTGACACCAGCAGGTAATGTAAACTGAGTGGAGACCTTTAGAGTTTCAACACCGCATAACTGGCTCGACCACTGTCAACAGTGATGACACCAACAAAGCTGCTTTCATCGTACACTGTGTACATACACAGAGGTAATCTGCAGCTTATTGCATCCTTTAAGAAGAAATAACACAATGTCCCTTTTTATGAAATGATGAATTAACAAAGCAATAATAAAAAATAAAAAAACATGCATTAATTCAATAAACGGAAAGGTTTTACTGCTACAGTCTTGGCTTGATGTATATCAGCTAATGTAGCTAATGTTAACACTCATGCATTGTTGTATAATGCACAGTAATGACAGTCAACTTGCAGACGTTGCTTGATGCTTGACAGTAATTTTGCAATTAGGATTATCTCATAATTGTCAGTTGTGGCCACAAATTGGCAGAAGTGACATATTGTTGCTTTAATTACAAATCGTATAAATTGTATATCCCTTGCTGAGCATTTCCCGTTAAACTGTGTCCCATATGACAGTAAACTTGCATGGGCAGACTGCCTGCATAGCGTCATAGTGTTGCCATGTTGTTGTAATGCAGTCGTTGGCATGCTGATGGAACCAGATTCCATACATTAACATGGATGCCTGAAGTAAATAACACAAGCTGACCCAGTTTCATCATCAAAACTCTTCAACAGACAAACTTTACAGTCTTACAGTTTTTTCTTGTTGTCGTGCCTCAGAGGCACATCCCAACACTTTTGCTGTGTCTTTTTCAAGTCGGCCCACAGTCTAACTAGCTGTTGGGGGCTTCGTTTGTGGATCAGTAGGACTGTGTGATATGAACACAGCTCATTTCCTTCCTTCTTAGGAAAGTCAAATGTGAGAAATGCCGGGTGGTGGATGGGGTAAGCGTTAAGCCGTTGCATACACATCCCTACGTAGACGTCATCGATGGGGTACAGGTGAACCATTTTAGACATGAGGTGTAGACGTTTGGTCAACAGGCTTGAGTACACCACCCCTCCTCCGCCTGCATATGAAGGATAGAGGCCACTGTAGAAGGAATCTGGGATGAAGTACTTGGAAAGATTGTATCGGTCCGGTTCGGCTGCACCTATGACATCTCCAATCATGAAGTCTTTCATAGTCTTGTGCGCTTGTGGCTTATTTAGCTCATTCTGGAGGTAGGTTATAATTTTCGGGGTGTTGACGAAGACATCATCGTCCCCCTTAAAGACGAAGAGAGTCTTGCTGCAGTGGCTTGAGAACCAGCTCCAGAACAACACGTCTTTCAAGGTGAGGTTGAAGAACGTGTCATGGAAGTCCCACTGCAGAATGTCTCCGTAATGTTGACTTTCCATCCTCAGTAACAGAGATACATCCACACCAAGTGCCTCAGGGTCTTCTTTGCCTAGCAGGAACACCCTGCGGATATATCCTCCACTCCTGTTCCTCTCATGTCCTGCTTGCCATCCCGCCTGCCCCCAGGTTTGCCGAATGGCCTGCCGGTTCTTAAAATTCAGCTCTGTTGTCTTGATGGCCAGGAGAAGCAGCGGGGGCTCCTTCTCATCCTTTGCACCAGCACCACAAACACCATCTGGCTGGATGATGGATTGATAGTCCCTCCTTTGCATGTGCCTCACAAATTCTTGCATCGGCTCTGATAGCTCTGCAAAATGTTTCCTCCCGCTGTCTGAGTCAGCAACTTCAGAGAAACTTTGCTTCAGCAAGGACTCGATATCTCCAGATTTCCTCTTGGTGTTGTTGGGGTGCAGGATGGGGTTGAACTGGAGGTCGATGGCCTGCTGGAGCTGATTCCAAAAGCCCTTCTTGTTCATTTCGAGCTCCCAGAAAGTTTTAGCAATGGGGGCATAGCTCTTGTTCCTCAAAGTTCCTGAGGCCACAAAGTGAACTGTGTTGAGGCTGTGGATCCCTGGTGTTGATGTGCTGTTTATAGACATACATACCATGATCATAATGTAGGATAACAGAAGGGCAACGCAGATGCACGGGCTGCACAAGCAGATGAACACATTACGCCAGCGACAGCGGATCTGCGCCATTCAACTGCAAATACACAAAAAGTTTGTTAGTATAGACAAATCCTAAATCTGCGTAAGAAGAGTTGCTTTTGAATATCAAAATGCATTAAATGCATCATGAAACCGACCCAGAGTTCAACAAATAACAGCTCCTAAGTTGCGAGGTGTCTTGAGGCAGAAAGGAAAGTGGCTGTAGCTGTTTTGGAGAACATGACGAAGAAGAAGAAGTACAACAATACTGTTTCCAAAAAGTTTTGTTAAATGTAAAAAGAAACTAAATTTGATGATGTGCAAAACATTGAAACTTGAAGACAAGTTTGATAAAGACAACTATGAACTTGAAAAAAGTTGGACAGTATCATGTTTACCACTCTGTTCATCACCTCTTCTTTTAATAACACATTTTCAGTCAGAACTGCAGGTGGACTAGTTTAGTACCCGGACTCTTTTACTGCAGAGCCAACAGAGATGTTTGAACACGTGCAGAATGTGGTTTGGCATCGTCTAGTTGAAATAAACAAGGCGGTTCCTGAAAAAGATGCTGTCCACTTGCAGGCATGTGTTTCTCCAAGGCCTGTTAATGTGGTTCAGTATTAATGGTGCCTTCACAAATGAGCAGGTTATGCCATGTGCTCTGATGTAACATCACAGATGCTTTTAAATGTGTGCAAGGGTCAGGATGGCCCCTTTGCCCTTTAGCCCAGAGGACGTGGCGTCCATGATTTCTCGTCAGACCACAGGACACTTTTCCACTTTGCACTTTGATGCACATCGAGTTCACATGATATTTTGTACTGGAGACAATAAAATCCACAGATTCTTCTATTTAACATTGAGAAACATTATTCTTAAGTTTTTGCACTATTTGCCAGTGCAGTCTTTCACCTCCTGAATCCCTCCCAATCTTTACTTCACAAAGTCTCTCTCGGATGTTCTTTTTTTTAAATACCAAATCATGTTACTAATCTGTTGCTATTAAACCTCATAAATTGTGTTCTTTTAGCATTTCACAACTTTTCCAGTCTTTTTTTAAAAAAAAAACCTGTTGCTGGCATCAAATTCAAAATGGGCGTATGATTGTATGACATATGACAATCAAATCTCTCAGTTTCCAACAGCATGACTGCGTAGTCAAAGAGTCTGTGTGATAAATTGGCCTGTCTGCAGTCTCAACTTGTCAACTATGAATGTTTGATGCATTATGAAACATCAAATACGACAAAGAAGACCCCCAACTGTTGAGCAGCTGAAATCCTACATCAAGCAAGAATGGCAAAACTTTGACTTTTTAGGATTACAGCAAATTACTAGTCGCTTACAGAGTGTCGTTAAAAGAACAGGTGATGAACAGAGCAGTACACGTAACCCTGCCCCACCCAACATGTTGCTGGCATCAAATTCAAAATGGGCATAAAGTTTTCCAAAATCAATGAAATTTCTCAGTTTCAACATTTGATAAGTTGTCTTTAATTAAATAACTTCCAACTTTTTTTGGGAACAATGTGTACAATATTAATAATTACAGTTAAGATTACAGGTTATTTACACACTTGAAATATAAATAAAGAGTCAGCTGTTTATTTTTGCTTACCTGTTTTAAGTGGTGGCTCCCTCACTCACTGAATACTGAATCAAATCTGATGAGCAAAGCTGGTGGTCCACACTAGTAGCACGACAGCCACATTGTCGCATAGAAAGTCAGATGTAGAAAGTCAGTACGGTGATCAGTCACAGTGACTGCTGTGGATCTTGCAGATGTGTGTGAACAATGATGACACGTTCCAAAGAGCCGCTTTGCTTAGAGAAGACAGACAGGTGTGTGCACACAAGGGAAACGCCCACTGACATGAAGACAGGAATGGCCAAACAGGAATGACATGTGTGGCTGTTATTTCCACAGTGATAAGCAAAAGTGGAATTTTGCTATTGACTCTTAAAGTCTTTCAGGCTGTGCGTTTAACTCCATAAAGTCAAACATCCATCGGCTATTTTCAATGCAATAATTGAAACCTGTGCAAAACAGGTCTAGTGGCTGTTTGCACACCTATCTTTCAGACACTGATTAACTCACCTGATTTTGGAGCAGTTTCTCCCGACACATCAGTGACATCATTTCTCACCACTATCAGCCCAAAAGCATGCGCTCATCAAGTAAAACAGGATGTGTGGGCAGGGAATTGTGCTTGAAATGCCTGGAGTGTGTCAGTAACCCTGAAACTTTAGTGAAACCCACCATTTGTTGACACTGAAGGGAGGCGCCCAAAACTAGCCCATATTTCCTAGTTGCAATTTGAGTTCAACCCACACCAACAATCAGAGTGCGTTCTCTGTCCTGTCTTTAGAATATTGAATATTTTTAAAAAAAAAGAATGTTGTTTGTTGTTTATTTCTATAGAAAAATGGTTTTATGTTCAGCCAGGGTCATAGATACTTAGAAAACAAAATGAATTTATAAAATAATCCTAACTGCTTATTCGACCTGGACCTTTCAAGCAGTTGATGTGGGTCAAAGCTTCGAACTGGTTGCTTTGACGTAGATCTCTAGAAAATAAACCAGCACATGCACCTTGAGATACAAGACTTCATCAAAGATCAAAGACTTCAATGCAGGTAAAAGATGAATTCCTCTTAAATGTATGTGCACAAATGTGTCAAAATCCAGAACACCTCTGATGGGCCAAGATAATCTATCCACCTGACAGGTGTGATGCACCAAGATGCTGATTAAACAGTTTTATTGCGCAACACAAAACCACAGACGTCACAACCTTTGTAATATTGTGATATGTTTTATCTGTTTTGCTTCATGCTGTTGGAGCCAATGGTCCAAATAAAACATTAGGACATAGATTTTTTGTAATTTTGTAATTTGTAATTTTTTCCCCCAGCGTTCAGTCTTGTTTATGTCACTTTTGGCCAGTGCCCAGGATGTTGCAGTTCAGTGAACAGCCAAAGGTGTCATAAACAAGTTTTCTGAATGTTACATAGAAAACCTTTAAGTGCCTAATTATGCACAGAAGAAGTCTGAGAACTTCAGCTCATGAAAAATGGGAGCAAAAGTGGAAAGTATATATTTTATTGGCACAATAATATGTGAGTGTGGCTCATCAAATTTGTGTTTGTATAGTCCAACCAACCATTTAAAGCACTAATACTTGTCACATTCACCCATTCAAACACGCCGATGGCTGATCAGGAACGATACAATGCTTCTTATCCAAAGGATCCACAGTGCTGACACTGATACTAAAGAGGTAAATTTGGGGCAACTGGACTTTCACCTGACGTTTCACCTCTCATCCAAGAGACTTCTTCAGCTCTGACTGACTGACTGTGGAGACCCAGGTGTTTAGCCTAGTTGGGATTGTTGACCAGGCCATTGTGTCCACTTGGTTCATAGTGCTCATCCGAGTCGTTAAAGTTGCCTGAGGTTTAGTGTGAACCACAGTCGTTCAGGTCACCTGAGGTCTGGCGTGGACGGTGGTCGTTGGAGTCACATAAGTGTGAATTGCTGTTCAGTCTCCTTGGAAGGAATGAAAGGTCGGCATTGTAGGTGGGGGATAAGTGATGCCTGAGGCCTCCTCCTCTGTTGAGGGATGGTTTCTCAACTTTTGCATAGATAGCCTCCTTCATTCCTCTTTCAAACCACCTGTCCTACCTGCCCAAAATGTGAACATTATTGTCACTAAAAGATTGTCCCTTGTACCCAAGGTATAAGAAAATCTGCAGAATCTAGTCATGATGAGTCAGCCCTCCTGTGTTGAGCCATGCGCTTGTTGAGTTTGGTTTCAGTGACGTACAAGTAAGGGTTCAGTACTGTGCTTAAGAAAATTTTGACTGGGGGAGCCGAGATTAAGACCTGCTCTACCACCTGAGCCACAGCTGGTACTGTATGAGAGAGTAAAAATGTAACCTGTCACTGTTGCATCTCTTTTAAAAACACATCTGTTGGATTGATATATATATATATATATATATATATATATATATATATATATATATACTGTACATAGCCTGAATATATACACAGGACTTTTTAGTAGCAGACTTTATGACTTGACATAGCAGGAAAATCACAGAACATGTAAGCCATGATAGAGAGCTGGCGTACACGGTAACAGCGCCTCAGAAGTGGCAATACTAAATAGAGTAATGAAATGTTATTTTTAATCACTCCTGTAGTTTTTCTGTTACGTCATGTGTGGAAAAAGGTCTGTTTGAATAAAGTGGCCGTACTCTACAATATAAAAACAAAAAATCTGAATGAATGCCTCCCCTGAAAACAGTCAAAAAAGGGATAAATGCTGCCATCTAGTGTTCTTATCTGTGCAACTTCACCCTTCTTGCACATGTAACTCTGACTTTTGTCTTTATTTAAACAATAAAATCTTCTGATGACAACAAACAAACAAACAAACAGTTTTTCTTCTGTTACAAAGATGACAGGACTGTTTCAAAATGGTAGGAATAAAGTTTTATTTTTCATATGAAGGGGTGGTTTTGGATTTTTCTTCTTTTACAAGTAGTATGTTTTTGATAAAACTTGCAAAAAATCTTCTAGCATATTCCAAGAATGATGGACATGAAGAGAAGGGGATTTATTGCTGAATGTTAAAATGAAGACACATTTTTTATTTTTTTTCACCGAGTGGAAAAACGATTTGCTTGCTGCTTTTTCCATGCACCCAACTACCAGTACCACTAGGACATGCAGAGGGGTTAAGGGGGAGGAGGGGGGGGTGAGAGGGAGAGGGGGAGAGGGCAGAGGGAGTAGGAAGGAGGAGGGGGGTGAGGGAGGAGGGAGGAGAGAGGGAGTCGGTAGGTAAAAAAGACAAAGGCAAACTGCTTGACAAACACAAACGTGGAGGGTCTTTGCATGTGTGTGTGTGTGTGTGTGTGTGTGCATGTGTGTGTCCTATGAGGGTTTGTGTATCTGTGTTTGTGTGTGTCTCAGTGTGTGCTTCGTTATGTGTGACGAGTGTATGAGATGTATGTGTGTATGTAAAGGGGAAAAGGGGGGAGTGCGGGGTGAGGAGAAAGAGGAAACGGGGGGGTGTGTTAACAATTCAACTAGCTCTAGAAGCACACTACCCTCACTTGCAGTATTTCCACATTGCAAATCCCAGATTGATTACAGTGAATAGTAAGACAAAACTAGCCAGACCTTTTGGGCCATGAAACCCAAATAATGTTTTTATAAATTTCTAGCATGATTCCCCCTGAATCTGAGGGGGTTCGTCGCCATTTTTAAGATACTTTCTATATCTGTGATCCATGCATCTCCTGTGTGTAAAAAGAAAAGAACAGCAGAAAAACTCTACTTATTGGAAATTAACTCTAATAGGGACACATATTGTATCTGACACAGTATCATTTTCCTCAGTGAGCTCTGAAAGGGTCTCTAAACCCCTCGATGTGTATCTGAAGTGGAAGAGTTTCTGACACGATCAGCCCAGTGTTAGTGTGCTGTTCAGTACACTCATTTGGAGATGGTGGGGCGAGAGAAGGGGGAAAGGGGCGCCTAAATTCATCTGCTAGTTGCTTCTGAAGTTCGGTAACGGGGGGTGAAAAAGACATGACGGTGAGGGAGCTATGTGTGGTGGAAGGGGGGTCGGACAGAGACAGACGCATAAACAGATCATTCAGTCAATATGACCAAGCAAAAAGAAAGTACAATCAATAAAGGTATAGGAATGCAAATCAAACGATGCAGTAATCAGTATTATCATATACCAACGTTTGGCTGTGAGCTAAAGGAAAAAAAAATCAAGACTCAGAAACTCGTGAACCCGCACCAAGAGATTTTTCCCATCAGAGCTGTGCCGTCGCTACAACAGGGGTAAAAAGGTGGCGGCTCCACATCTGGAGAGGGCCCGTAAAAGTATCTATTAGGATTATATATGAGTGAAAGTAAAGAGAAAAAAAAAGAGGGGACCCAGAGTGATATCCTCCTCTCCTCCTCAAAGGGGGGGCCCAGGATTCCTAGCTACGCCCCTGCAACACAGAGAACAGATGTGGCCTCCGCTCAACATCATTTTTTCATCATCATCATCATCGTCGTCGTCGCCGTCGTCGTCATCGTGACCCGCACACAGCCACACACAAGCCCACTTACGCACATACAAACAACCTTTTGAAGTTAAAAAAAAAAAAAAAAAAAGCAACTGAATCTCCCTTCTGAGTTTTGACCCACGTTCCATTTTTTTTTTCCATCATGACCACGAGTGAACGCAACAAACCTTGACGGACAGACAGGAAAAAGGAGAGTGAGGGGATGTGGATCTGGCCTGCGGACTGAACTGTGACTGAGATGACGTGCGCTCTCTGCTTTGAGTCTTTTGGCTGTGATGTGATGGGGAAGTCCTGAGACACAGTGCGGCTCTAAGCTGCTGGCATAGGAAACGGGCGGGCTGGGCAGTCCACGGGAGGCCAGAGTCAGGCTGGATTACAACTGGATTGGTTAGGTTCGGTTTGGATCGGCAGCTCCCTGGCCAATGACTGCTCATGGAGGGAGGTTCTTACAGTGCAATGGAGCTTCTGGCAGCGTGAGGATTGGTGGAAGGAGCATGTCAGTCAAACAAGAGAGACCACACCCTCGAAGGTGAACAGAGGTGAAAACCAAATGAGGCTTCATGAGGTGTATACATACAGACACACACACACCACGCACGCACACACTGCAAGCACCACCAATGTCATGGCAGCACCCTGAACACCTACACAGGAATTTGGAGTCACTTTTCCCATCGACAGCTCCCTAACACTTTTAGTTTTCACAGAAATAACAACAAATGACCGAGAGGCAGCGAACAAAGACAGAAATGGCGTGACATGATTCGTCCAAAAATCATCCAAGAGGAAAAAAAACTACCCTACTTCCGGTTTGCGTCAGTGACTTAAATGTCCCTGTGAAACGAGCGCGTCGCGTGGATCATACTCATGTAAACAGACACCTTTTACACAGGAGGAATCAATATTGCATGATGACATAATCAGATCACAGTTCAAAAAGAAGAAGATCCCAAATCAGAGAAAAAACCAAAGCAAAAGGAAGAGGGTTGGTCTCTATAAAAACGAGGAGTCTTTATAAGAAAGGCTACAAAAACTCAATGGGACCTCCGACTTCAGCATACAGCAAAAGGCACCACAATATTATTCTATTTATCTAACTTGTGAAAAAATTGGCACGTAATTCTCTTATTTTTTCATCTCTCATAATGCTGTAAATCAAAAAACTTTACATATAAATATTTCCCCCCCGTTATAAAAAAAGTCTTTGCTGTTAGCTAGTAGACAATTTTTGCTGAAATGAAAATAAATATTTCATTTGTTTAGAATATCTGTCTGTTATACAAAATAAAAATATTTCTCCTAGGTGCAGGTCTCTAGTCCACTGGTTGTGTGTAGGAGGAAGGGGAGTGTGTGAGGTGGAGGGGGTGGGTGGTGGCAGGGCGGGGTAGGTTAAGTCTTAAAGGGGCATGTTGTCAGCCTTGGAGCGATGCGACTGGGAGCCGCGGCTCTGCCCGTTGCTGCGCGTCCCCGGCCGACTGAGCCCGCGGTGAGTCCGTGTGTCCGCACCGGATGACGAACGGAAACCCGGGACGGTTAAGGGCGGGTCCATGTTCATGTTCTGCATACTGAGGAAAGGCGTGCTCTCCCCGTGAGCGTCCTCTTCCTCCTCCTCTTCCTCCTCCTCCTCTGACTGGCTGAAGCTCTGCGAGCTGTAGTCCCGTAGGCCCGCTGAACGCTGGGAGATGTGTCCGTTGAGGCGGTTGCGTCGCGGCCGGCGCCGGCTCCGGATGGGTTCCCGTGAAGAGGCGTACTCCTGCGTGGTCTCGTAGGCCTCGTCGTCGGGGAGACGGTAGGGGCTGGACGGTAGACTCCCTGTGCTCTCCGTCAGGTAGGGTCGCCGCGGACGCCGAGGCTGCCTGTATAAACTTCCATCCTGAAAATAAACCAGAGTGGAAGATGTCAGGATGGTAGCCTAATATACAGAGCTTATTCCTCTGTGCCATACAGCTCAAAAACCATTAAAAACACACTGTTGCACTGGGTTACATGTTCCTTCATGGAGATGAACATGGGTGCTGTAGTTTATTTTGAGTTCATCCCTCATACATCCGTCCTGCAGCTGTAAATATCCACGGGAGCACCAGATATGTATTCATCCACAGCTGAAAATAGTCCCCAACAAAGGCACTATTTACTTCTGTTTGAGTAACAGTAACCACAGATATTGTGACCCACTTTTAAAGATTTCTGGCTCGCAGCTCAGTGCCACTGAGAGATGAACTGATCACCGTTCACGTGTATGTGTGCTATACGTACATCCGGGCATCGTAGCAGCGGCTGGTCGTCGTCTCTGTGGTAGGCGGCAGCGTTGGGGGGCAGGGAGAGGGCGTGGCTTGTGTTGGGCGAGGTGATCTGGAAGGTGGGCACCTGGGGCGGCAACGGGGGGTAATGGAACTCCACCGGAGACAGGCGCGCCGGCGTGGTTAGCGCCGAAACATACCTGGATGGAAAAAGGACGACAGCGGATCATTGAACGTAAGAAAGTCCACCAAGACTAGCACACAAAATACACTAAAAACTTTACTCGAAGGTGTACGTGGCAACAAACTGTTGGAAACTCAGGAACTCACATTCATAATTAGCAGTTTTGCATTTCATATGTATGAATCTGGTACGAGGGTACAGTACTTTGATTGCCCATGACCTTAAAGTACACATCAACACAACAGGGCAGAGTGGGATGCTTCTCTGATGTCGGGATTTGGACTGATAGTCAGTATCATCCATTCTGCCAGTGAATCCCATCCATCTGCTTTCTAAACCTCTTCTCCTCTTAAGGGATGGGGAGGGGTGGGTTTGGGAGCTGGAACCTACCCAGCATGCACTGGGCAAGAGGAAGGAGTTAGGGCACCCCGGACAGGTCGCCAGTCAATCACAGGGCGAACGCACAACATAGACAAACAACCACGCTCACACACCTGCAGGCGATTTAGTGTTTCCAGTCCATCTGACCTGCGAGTCTTTGGACTGTGGGAGGAAGCTCCACACAGAAACACTGCAGCCAGCTGGCCGAGGTTTGCAATGCTGGACCTTTTTATTTTTGCCATGAAATGACACTGTTAACTGCTGAGCGACCTCAACGCCCACTCAGTCAGCACTGAGAATATTAAAAAAAAAAAACAGTACTTAACATGTGCTGTCCCAGCTGCAAGGAGCGTACGACTGCTTTAACTTAGTCGTTAATGCAGTTTTTTTGCCGCAGCGACATCAAATATAGCTAAATACAGAAATGTCAAGTCTGTTTGTTAGTTAGAGGGCATGCTGGGACATGTAGGAAATCACTAACAGAGGACAAGAAGAGTCTTTGATGACTGACCTTCACAGATTGACTGAATGAAGAGAGAGAAGTCCTGTTTGGACAAAGAATTCACCAACAATGTTTGAAATGTTTCATGACCTACGAAGAACTCAGGTCACAGGACAGCATATGGGTTATAAAGTCACATTACATTATCAAGTATGTGGGTAGTCCTTGACACATTGAAACATGCAGAACACTTAGCTGCCACTTGGGGTCGCCAAAGAGAACAGAGGGTGGTGTGACATAAAACCAAACAAAGCAGCAAGAAGTGTTGTAGCATCGTGAACAAAGACAGAGTTAACACACACCCGTTACCACCCTCTATACCTGTCACTGTGAGGCGAGTCTCGTAGGGAGTCATAGGAATCCCCGTACTGCATTCCCGGTCCGGACACGTCCGTACAGCCCCAGTGGGCGGCCCTCCTCGCCATGCACGCCGGGCTGCTGCACTTACTGGTTCCCACAGAGCTGGACAGCCCACCTGACTGGCAGTCTGAGTTCATACTCTCCGTTCGCTCCATGCTCCACGTCTGCTCCTCGTGTCTGCCGATGTGGGCGTCAGGAAAAAACAAGTTTAAAAGGTTACAACAGAATCGAGGAGGCGGGAGGATACAGAGGAGGAAGGCATGTTGGGTAAAGAGACTATAATGCACAAATGTTTACATGTAATGCTAATAAAGAATCATTGAGAGATGATCACTCTTTGTAACATGGCAGAGCTGTTAGTACTGCTGATCCCGCTGCCAATCAACAGGCAACGGCGCAACTCTGCACAATCTGACTGTACACTACCTGCACAGCATTCATTTCTCCTCTTGATTCAGTCGATGTTATGATGACAGTTGTGGAATTAAGTGCAACAGCATGTCAGGAAAGGTTTCAAGACAAGTTAAAGTACACTGGCAACAAGTCAAATCACAATTATTGGAAGTTTTGTTGAACCACGCCTCGAACTCATCCCATTTCCGTATCTCACCTTATCCGTTCACTCCCTCTTTGACTCGGTTTTCGCATCCCTCCCTCCGAAAACCCTCTTTTCTTTTTGTTCTTTCTCTTTCATTCAAACACAGGAACCACGGGGCTCTAATACTTAGAGATACAAGATGGTTCCCTCACCCGGAGTCTCAACTCTCTCCAGGTTCCCTCCCGTCTTCCCGACGCCAGGCAACATCCGAACCCCTCCATCCCTCGACCCTCATCCCTTCTTCCCTCCTGCAGCACATCATCTCGGTGCATCCTCATCCATAACATGCATCCATACTTGTGTGGCCCTTGTTAGTGAAACTCGTGTTAAAGGTTCGGTTCACCCAAATCAAATCTCTAATCGCCCTGGTGGTTTATAACCCACAAACCTCACTGGAGCTACTTTCTACAAAATAAATAGTCCTCATGACAACTGTTAGCAACTGACATTGATCTTACATCAAGAAAAATGAAGAACCTCCTATGTATATGTGCCCATCTGCATGATGTATGTCTGTGGTAGGCGTACCTGGAAGCATGTGAGGCAGTGGTCGAGTGGTGGGAGCGGGTAGACATTCGGCTGCCTGCGTAGTTGCCTGCACCCTCGGCTCCGTGGCTGATCACACACTCTGTCGTCGGGACGCTCTTGGGGATGTACTGCAATACACACACACACACACACACACACACACACACAAACACACATATACATATATGAACAAACACATCATACAAAAACACACATAAATATATATAAATATATATAAATATGAAGAGATATCTAATGACGAGAGGATTCCTCTGTACACATCTGTTATAACTCATCACTTCTCTCTTCTCTCTGCTGTTGCAATAATGCTGACTCATGCCCATTACATCTCCAACAGGACAGTAGGTGTTTTCTGCTCTCTCTTTAACGTTTGCCCCCGATGTGCCACCATGTTTCCCCTCATGTTAGACAGCTATTTACACAAAGACTTGAGTTCAGTCTGAGAGCCAACGCTGAATATAGTCTTCTGTCTTCTGTCCCTACTTTAGCATTAATGAATATCTGAACGTTTTGACACCAAAATCCTATTTATAGGGCAGTTATATTTAATTAAAAGCTCTGATATATCTGGCTTTATTGCAGCAGAGCCTGTGCACTTTGATAGGAATATGAAGTCAAGTCTGGATTTTAAAGATGTGACTTCTATGTGCTCAGACTCGTAGCAGATGTAACGTTTTTATTGTTATTGTTGGTTACCAGGAGCTTAAACAAAATCAGTGATGCCAAAAATGTCCCTGGCAAAGTGTGAGATCCACACACACACCCCCACGGCACCAACATTATGCTTAACCAGTGTCTCTAATAAAACATTTAAAAAAATTTAAATTCAATCTGGTCACTTACTTTTGTTAAAGTTTTAAAAAACTGTAGTTACTTATTTAATTCTGCCTCTGAGGAGATCTGTAGTCTGTCTGGTGTGACCTGTTTCCTCTCATGAAGCAGCGTGAAGGGTTGTCAGGAGCTGACTTTACTTCCAGTCCAGTTAAATCTGACCTCAGGGTCACCTGAACCTGCCTCTGCCATGGTGTTTCTACTGTTTTTAGACTCACGGCATCCATGGGGATCTCCTCTGTATCGGGCCCGGGGTGGTTGGGTCCGTTGGCCAGCGTGCGGTTGGGTTGCTCCACACACTGATTCTGGTTCTGGTGTAGGTGGCTGTGCATCTTCTTCCTCTGTTTCCTGGAGGGGAGGTGATGAAGGAACAGTTAGCGATCATCACATGATCACAGCAATATTGTCACTACAGCGCTTCATCTTGATTGCGTCTTCGAGAGACCTTTTGGACACTTGTTGGAATAATACTTCTTCTGTGTTCACTGTAAAGGGCTCAGGATTGGAGGTCGAGAAAAAGCAACCAACCAACAAGCAAACAAACAAATTGTTTGTGTGTGGTGGCATGATGTTGCATCCCGCCCTAGCAGTGGGCAGTCAACAGAGATGTCCCTTATTCGGACAGAACAAACGGTCGGTAACAGGCATTTTGGGTGACGGGTGAAGTATTAGGGGCAAAGGGTGTACGCCCAACATCAACAGCCAGCTGGAGGAGGATGGGTAATCCTCCACCTGGGACGTAGGTTATAAATAATATGAGCAATGGCAGTGAAACTTTGGATGCTTTGCAAACCACCTCAGGCTTTTGTTCACGCGGAATCTAATGAAAGTCTTTATTACTCTGATGACCTCCGTGCGTTATGACTCTGAGTCTCAGATACCGTGACAACTTTAGTTACCAGAAAAACACACACATTACAATAATCTTACAGATAATCTATAATAATAACAATAATCTACAGTGTCCCCTTCAACATGTTATTTCTCCAGCAGGACCAATATTAATGTGGTTAAATTCTGTTACATAAAAGTGTGAATATTCATGAAAGATATTACATTAATTACATTTGTTGAAATGTAACAGAGGCAACAACTATGAGAGAGAGAAAAGTGAAAACATTAGATACATCTGTGGAGCAGAACTTTGTTTTTCTTCTTTCCTCACACCTTAAATCATCTCACGAACCCTTAAAATGATCCTGTGACCATTTGAAGGGAACCACTCAAACTACGGTACGAGGAATCTCTTGTTGTAAATTTAAAAACACATTATTCTATTGAAAATACTACAAAGTTTCTAATGGAAATAAACTATGAGATCTCTGGAAAGTAATTCAAAGTTTTGTATTTCCTGTAATAATTTTGTTTTAATATCAGCCTGATGCACGGCTACGTTCATGAGCGTAGTGCGTGCATACATCCATATTTACTTATGAGCTAAAACGTGACAAAAAGAAAGAAAGCAAAGGAAAAATGAATGGTCCAAAAACACAAACATCGTGGCTCTAAATGGGAAATATCATGAAGAGAAGTGCAGATACTCCTTTCACACCAAATCACGCTCTGGTTCTTGAACTGGTTCTGTTCAGGATTCAACAACAGTCAGCAATAAATAATCTTCTTATTATGACTAAACTGCCTAATGTGTGAACTGTCTGTACGCTGCCGTATTTTAATGTCAGTCATACCATAGTGGTGCTTGGAGAGACTGATATTTTCTGAGGTGGTACATGGTGGAAAAAGTTTGAGAAACATTGCACTAGACTAAACTACCTAGCTCCACCTCAAGCCGCTACAGCTGTAAAATACAGTCAGATGTAATAATATTTCAGTCACGGGGGAGATGTACTTTTACTTTCAATACTTTAACTACAGTTTGATTATGATACTTTACTTTTAATGCAGGACTTTTAGTTGTAATGGAGTATTTTTAGACTGTTGAGAAAAGGATGTGAACACTTCGTCTTCACTATCCAACAGCATGAAAAAAAAAAAGCAGCTCATTACTATTTTTATTTTTAGTGGGTTCATTTGAAGGTTTGGAGCCTTTAATAAATGGGGAGTCATTTATCTTCTCTGCAAAGACACATACTTGGTTTTGCAGTAGGCCACCACACAAACGATGCCAACCACCAACAACGCCACGCAGATGCCCGTGATCGTCAGCACCCGCCTCTGGTAGAGCTCCTCAGCCTCTGTGGATAGAAACACACACACACACACACACACACATACAAACACACACATGTTCACATGCATGCACCATGCAGTCACAAAACGGACACACACACACACACACACACACACACACACACACACACACACGTATAGCATGAGCGCTACTCCATTGGTGGTTTCTCACTGTTATCTGCTGCCATCCTATCCCCTGTGCTGTCTATAAAACTCCTGTTCTATCATGACACTTTTAGTTTTAGCTGTACTACAGTCACACTACTACTGCTACTACAACACAGGAGTAACTCTACAAACTCATAAATATTACTATGACAAGTAAAACCTACATCCTGACATAGACTGTCCCTGTACACGTCTATTTACAATGGCCATGGAGATGTTATGCTACAGATGGCACTGGAGGGGATCTGAATGCATGCCTGTATGGATGAGATCATTAAAAGAAGAAATTAAATAAAGCATTTTTTTTGTTCAAAGTGTTGACACCACAGCGGCCTGTGAGTATGAAAGTTTGGTATTCACAAAGCTCACCATAACAAACTCTAAAAAATCTTTTAAAAAACAAGAAAGAAAAATGTTTTATTAAGCTGTATTTTACTTTTTAATCTTCCTGCGCTCGAACAGGTAATGTTTTAGTAAGCTGTCAAGTTTTAACATTAACCAGGCTGAAAAGCAGTGTATTGCTGCCTTCGAGCCTATTTTACTACTGAATATGGTGGTGCTGTTTTGTTTAGCTCTTAACGCGACTTCAAACTCCACCAGGAGCGTTTCAGAAGTGTTTTGCCTGCCAGACTTTGTTAACTTGTTCAGATTTGGTACTTTTTCCTTAGTTTATATGTTTCTATCATGAGTAAATATGCAACATAGTTAAATTGTTTCCCTTTTGACTGTTTTTAAGTTTGCACGGGGCGTTTTATTTTGACAATCGACCGGATTCTCTATGCTGTTTCTGTCTCTGACTTCCAGCGAGCTCGAGCTGATCTGTGCAGATTGACGTGGGCTGCTCGCGGGGGGCGTCAAAAACACAGGAAAACAGCTACGTGTCTTCTGGGACGGGTTTCAAACATTGACTAGAATGGAACACGATCAGCTCCGGCGACACGGAACGCGTCGCGACCGTGACCGGTGGAATTTAGCCGCAATGTTTGAGTGTGATCAGAAATGTTGCTCCTAAAACCACACCAACCAACCAACCAACCAACCAACATTGATGTCACAAGGTCCGGCTGTACATATCTACATCACAGCAGGAAGCTGAGAAGCCACTGGAGGTCGACAAAAACAAGATTGTCATCTGGGTTTATGTTCAGAATCTGATATATTTATAAGTTTTCACATATAAGGAATTTGTCTTGGTATATTGGTGCATAAAAATAATTTACTTATGAACATATTGTGCCTTTGACTAAAATCAAAGTTACTTTTCTTGGCTTAAAAACCATGAACATGGTCATGCACACTATTTGCTATTTCCCTGATGTTGAAGTGAAGTCGTCATACAGTTTATTTCAATAACTTGTGACTGTTGTTTCAGAGTTCTTCATTAATATTATGTAATAATTTCAAAGACTGATTTGGCCTCAAATAACCTGTCACCAGTCACTTCCATCTTTGACCTACAATCGCACAAAGAAATTATTTTCAAGTTACTACTTCTTATTTTTACTCTGCAGTGTGTTTGTTGCTGACAGGGTCGAGTTGGTTACAGCACTTTTATGTCGTGGTGCGAACTTGCCTTTGAGAACATCTCCAGACAGATTTGGATCACATTACACTGCACTACATTCAACTCATTAAGTCCTAACAGGTTCTGCTGGTGACGCCGTGTGAATACGCCATCTTGGTGTATTTAGGTTAATTCAGACGTCTGGGCCTGCTGTGGTGTAACACTCTGTGTCAGAACGGCAAGCGCAACGACACAATGACAGAGGGAGCAACAAAGAACAGAACATGAGGGGATAGAGGGAGGGAATAAAAGGAGAAAAGGTTAAGTGGTGAGGGAGGAGGAGCATGAGGAAACACGTAGACAAGAGGGAGAGAAAAGGGAGCTGAGAGGGGGAGCAGGAGCGTGTCCAGGAGGAGACACCAGTCCCCCAGAAACCAAAGACTGGCTTGACTTTGTCCCCTTATCTACTAAAACTGGATTTTAAAGGGCCTTGGATTGTTAGTTACGGCCAAATTAAAGTCCCTGAAGACCAATCGTTGTTTTTCAATGTCACAAACCTTCTGTTATGCAAATATTTGTTAGTTTCTGAAGCTGTAAATTTAATACAGCGACACCTACGAGCGATTACAAGCTGAAAACTATAAGTCTATGTGTCTGGCTGTGCTTCTTATGCAAGAAAGTTGCTTAAAAATAAGGCAAAATACATCAGAAAGCTGAATTTATTTATAGCATTTCTGAAATCAGCTTGAAACAGGGGCAGGTGAATCAAAAACTGTCCCCTTTACCTAATTCATCACATCACCTTTCCCCCCTCTCCCCTCCCTCCAAAAGCTCTAGACACGCCACTTAAGGGGAAGGAAAGAGGGGGCGAGGAAGGGAGGAGGAGGGGTGCTAAATAAAGGGCCTCTGTAGGGATTGACAAAGCCTACGAGAGCCTTGGCCTGGCATTGTGTGTGTGTCACAGGGTACTGATACAGAAAGGCAAAGGGAAATGGGAAAGGCGAGCTCGCTGGCACGGCGGAGCCAACAGCAATCGTGATTTAGGACAGGCGAGCTCTCGACTCTGACACTGAGTCAATCAAGGGCAGAATAATAAGGACAGACTACGTGGTCAGGCCTTTTGCTCGCTTTTGGCAACGCTCTGCGAAAATACTCGCAGCTTGCATGTTTTTATTCGACAGGCTGCTGAAGCCAATATGCACATTGCCAAAGCCCGGAGGACGAGCCAGATTCTTGTATTTATCGATGATGTGAAACAGTCTCTGATTTTTGGACAAAGAAGGCGGCTTTCGCTCTGTCCAGATAAACACAACTTTGATTTGTATACGGCCCGTCACATTGTGTTTCAATTCACCTCCACAAAAGTAATTTGTCTCTTTCTCTAATGTCTACTTTTCCTTTTTTCTTTTTTTTTTGTAAGAAGAGAGCATGCAGAGAAGGGAGGTTACATGTCTTAAAAGCAGGTTAGTGGGCAGGAGAAAAAGAGGGACAGGTTGAGGGAGACCCAGTTGTTGGTTTTAGAAAGAAGATGGCACAATAATGTGTGACTGTGAGAGGATCTTGGCAAACCCTTTTAAGCACAGCAAAATGAATAATAATGTTCCATACCCATAAATTCAATTCTGAGAAGCTCTGCCAGCGCAGAAAGTTGTCGTGGTAAAAGGAAAGAGACAGATAGGGTCAGGTGTAATGTCCACTTTGGAGCAGATATATTATTTTCATGTCCTGTATATGCTGAACCAGGATATAAATTAATTAGTGCTGTCAGCCATTAGTGATTGACATGAGTACCGTCCAGTAACAGACAGACAACTCAGACAGCCTCAGCTCTGTGACCCCCCCCCCCCCCCCAGAAATGACACTAAAATAAAACAACAAAATAAAATAAGAAACAAAATCAAAAGCGAAGGGAGAAAATGAACCAAAGGCAAGAAGGAAAGAGAAGCCAACAGGCAGGAAAAAGCATGCACAGACAGACAAGACAAAGACAGCAAGACAAGAAGCCACATCACTTACTGCTATATTTACTAGACCTCATTTCTGGAGTAAACAACATCGGACAGAAATACAAAAAAAGAAACAAAAATTTTTTTAAAAAAGAAACGAGACAAAAGGAAAAAAAAAAAACAAGAAAACAAAAGATAAAAAAGCAGTGAGTTACTCTCCAACATAAAAACACAGTACAGTCGATGAGGCTGGCACAGCAAATGGGGGGTGGGCGCTGTAACTTGTTTGACTAATGGCAATTGTGTGCCTTCGTATTGATTACAGCAAACCTCTCTTTGTATAGCACGCACTACTGCTGCGTACAGCTACCTTCCATATGATTTACAAAGAAATCATCTCAGCATTCCCAATTTCCATGGCTTTGCATGCATTATTGGCCATAAAGAGAGATGCCCATAGACAAAAAAAAAAAAGTCAATCTGTCCACCCTAACTTTATCTGCTCTACTTTGTGACAGACGTTTGCACCACTAGAAAAGCAGGCAGTAACAAAATCAACATGGATTTAACACAGCAGAACGACTTCCTGAAAGAGCATCGCGATGCAAAATAAAAAAAAAAAACACAACGTCACACAGATGATGGGGTCAAAATAAGCAGACATTACATATAGTGATATCTCATGATGTAATGTAACGTAAAAAAAAACAACCTGTTCTTGGTTTTAAAAATTTGACATTATTCGTGCGTGGAAAAACTTCCACAACAGACAAACAGCAAAGCAAGACAACATGGTGTGGTGTAACAGCGTTTTTAACCCCCTGGAAACAAGAAGAAGAGGGGGTCATTTCTACCCCTCTGTTTTATCTCTGTGTGATTGCTGGGCAAGTAACAAGTGATGGTTAAACCTACAGGAATCATTAAAGCTGGTTATCATCTGAGTGTATGAACACTGACTGTATGTGTTTCAGTGTCACTGCCCATGCAATCACAGGAGAGTGACATGACATGCCCCATCTGCATCCCCGTGATTTAAAGGAATAGTTTGGCACAGTTTGAAATCTGTGTCACTTTTGTGTCTGTACATTCAATATGAAGCTCGAGCTAGGAGACTTTTAGCTTAGCTTAGCATAACTACTGGAAACAGGGGAATAAAACTAGCCACAATACAAAATAAAAGCAAAAACATCCACCTACCAGCACCACTGACTTTGGATTTGGGTTTCTTTAAAGGTCCAGTGTTTAAGATGGCAGGAATTGAATATAATATGAATGAGTATGTTTTCATTAGTGTGAATATATATATATGAATCGTTGTGTTTTCGCTGTCTTAAAATGAGCCCTTTATATCTACAGTGAGAGCGGGTCCTCTTCCATGGAGTCCGCCATGTTGAACCGCCATTTTTCTACAGTAGCCCAGAGCAGACAAACCAAACACTGATCTAGATGTGACCTTTTACTTTGTATGTGCCAGTTTTTCCTACATGCTTGGAAGGAGAGGGTGAGACGTAGGCTACGTCTACAACTTCACTGCTAGGTGCCACTAAATCCTACACACTGGACCTTTAAGTCAGTGTCAGGGGATATTACTATTTGCTCATGGGGAGGCGACACCTGCCATTAAAACAGCTAAATCCCTGCAAAAGAAAAGGTAACAGCTTGTTTACGCTCGTACTGTTAGCGACCAGGTTAGGGTAACTTGCCATTTTCAGTGTGTAGGTTGATAACTTGGATGTTGTTGTTTTGAAAACACTAGGCCTAACATGCAGATAGTGGAAACTGAACACTGAAATAGTCCACCAATGGCAGGCTAGTACCAACAGCCTACATCTTGTGAGCCAAACTTTCCAATTAACAACTAGACAGGAAGAAATAGTTTGTCACGTAACCTGATGAAGAACCAGTTTTTAATTTACTTACGATTAAACAAACTAGATATAATTAATTAGGGAGCTTTAAAGGTGCTCGTAGATGGATTTTGTTACCATTGGACAGACTCGCGCTAGCCGTTTCCCCCCGTTTCCAGTCTTTATGCTAAGCTAGGCCAATGGCTTCCTGGTGGCTGTTTTCATATTCAACATACTAACTTAATATCAAACTATTCCTTCACTTCGATTACACACTGTGATACAAAGCAAACTTGTGACAGCATTTTAAACATATTAGAAGTCAACTCAAGTAGCATTTGAGACATTTTATCAGATGATCCATGGATGCTTTGAGTTTTATCCTAATCTCTTAGTTCAGTACAAATTCCTCTGACATGATATTAAGAACCTCCACTTATATGAAAATCAATAAATAATATAACCATGAGCGATGGCTCCAAATGCCATTACATTAAGATTCGAAAGGCTGAACATATTCTAAACTCTAAACTCATTCACTTGCCAAATTATTTGGATTTCGGACACACTGTAGTTTGTAGCAACGTCTGGCCGCTGTTCAAAACAACGTCAGAAGGACTTACACTGTTGTCCATCTAAAAAGCCTTCAGTCGTGCTCCTACTCCGAAAAGTTAAATCAATGAAAGAGTTTTATCTTTGTTTGTAGGAGAGTGAGGACTACGACAATTCGTATTTATAGTTTCAAGCCACGTGATTTAGCCTCGATCGTTTTCGTTTTTAAGCAGCACCGATGGACCATCTGCAACAAAAAGTGACACAGAGTTTGAATAAAATCTTGATTTTCTTATGGTGTCAATTCTCTGTCTCCTCTGATTCTTTTTAAGCTTAAAAATTTGTCATTTTAAAGTAGATATATTGTTAAAATTTGGTCAATTTTCTGGCTTTTTTTTTTTTTTTTAGCACATTTCTAGGTCAAGTATCCAGTAAGTCACGTGCACTGAATAAAATCCCAAGCAGATGAACTAGTGTGAAAAATCTCTTGATTTTTTTGGGGTCTCTGGTGACCAGAGGAGCACCACAGAGGAACCAGGGGAGACAGGGAGAGGAAGGGGTGGACACAGAGGCATGCAAACTCACAATCACACACACACAAACACACACGTTAACTTACATGAAACATAAGAGCAGGTTTGCAAACACACACACACACACACACACACACACACAAACATACAAACATAGCGCTCCCTCCATCCAACCCCTCCGATGTAGCATGCAGCATCTCAGTGAGAAGGAGACAGACAAGAGCAAATGGACATACTGTAGAAACCGGCCATGACGGAGTTTTGACAGCGGTCCCCCGTATAGTCATTGGGACACCTGATGGAGGGAAAACAAGACACAGAGGGTGGAGGAAGGGGGGTTTAAGATACAGAGGGAAGAAAGGAGGTAAAACAGGAGGAAAGAGAGACACAAAGACGGATAGAAAAGAGGGAGAAGGAAGGGAAGGAGGGAGACATACGAGAGAGAGAGAGAGAGCAGAGAGATGAGGGGTTAGAAAACAGCACAATCCACCAACTACAGAGAGAGAGAGAGAGAGAGAGAGAGAGAGAGAGAGAGAGAGAGAGAGAGAGAGATGACCTGCATACCGTGACATCACCGCCATCAATATGACATCACTGCTACAGTTAAGACATCATCACAGTCATGAGGGGTCATGTGATGGTGGTGCAGGAAGTAGGGGGGGTCAAACGTACACGTCGTTAACCTCCAACCCCTCTCACGCACAAACACAGACGCACGCAAACACACACACACACACACACACACACACACACACACAAATACACACTCACAAATTGGCTTATCGTAGATTACGGACTCTCGTTCATTGCATCCATTTGTTAACCTCTGACCGAGAACATGATGACACAGAAAAGCAAAGTCGATCTGATTTATAATGGACATCCCTCATTTTGATGCCGATTATAAAATATGTGTGTAAAAACGGCAGATAAGGTCAGTTTGTGCTGATCGTCTCTGCTGTTTAATATTTGGAAAACTTTTCCACATGATGTCATTTTAATGCAAACTCTATGATGAGAGAGAGAGAGAGACACAACACAGAAGCCACGTCTCTAGCATATACGCTAGGAAGCCAGACATCTCTCCAGACTATACTCACTTCAATTCATTCACAATTCTCCTTCATGCGTGTTTTTTTATGAATCAAGAGTGTGACATTTCCAAATTAACGACTCAATCTGAGTCGAATGGATGACCCTTA
Source organism: Argyrosomus regius (assembly GCA_946959425.1). Classification (NCBI taxonomy): domain Eukaryota; kingdom Metazoa; phylum Chordata; class Actinopteri; family Sciaenidae; genus Argyrosomus; species Argyrosomus regius. Next base: position 7,209,149 of record OX336893.1, read on the forward strand.
ATGTAACAAGATCATTTTCATGGATATGTTAGCGAGGATATGTGCCAAAACGAGGCCCTGGTTGAGTCTTTCTGTCTCCTTGTCTCCTGCATTAATTCATTTTTTTTGGCAAAGTGGAATCAGCACAACAAGCTGTAAATACAACACGGACACATTATCACCGTATAATGCTAAAAAAAGGCAAACTTCATCCAGCAGCAACGTTAGCGTTCATTCAGGGATCTCTTCTCTTTGCTCTGTTTTGGTCTCCACCAACTCCACCTAACACCGTCTGCTCGCTGAGCAGGTGGCACACAGCAGGTTTTTGACCATTTTTGTCAGAAACGAGGCTGATAAAACAAAAAAAGCAGCGGCTCACTCATCAACAACGAGAACTGTAACGCTCTGCAGTGTCACTACAAGCATGATCTTTATTCAACATTACACATTTGATCTATTGTTAATGTACAAACATCGATCGGAGCAGCATTAATGCAGCTTTGAAAGACTTGACATGAATAATGTGATGGATGAAATGTGATATGGAATATGTAAACACACCGTATCGCTGGCATCCTGGATATTTTTCTGCTACGCTCATGACTTTATCATCGCATGCATTTAAGCACTTCAACACATATGTAGTCAGAATATTGTTGAATGTAATCGGTGTGTTTTGAGGTCAAAGTTAAAATAAAATTTTAAAAAAAAACACCGTGGACTGTTTAGTCATGCACATGCAGCGGTTTAGGAGAGAGCAGCTGCACAACATCGTCGCTCTGTGTGATGGTGTGTTTGTGTGAAAGCGTGGTAACCCATCGCAAACATTTAACAATAAAAATGAAGCTTCAAAGAATGAGGAATTGTTAACATGACCGTCCGACAAATGCAAAAATATGGATGTGTAAAACATATAAATGAAAGAGCTGCACACACACACACACATATATACAAAGAGAGAGAGGGAGAGAGAGAGAGTCCTCCACAGTGTGTGAGCATGAAAATGGTTGGAATAGGTTTTTTTTTTTTGGTATTTCTTGGGCATAAATAACAGCAACAGTTTACATGCAGCTGCAGAATGTGGTGTTTTGTTTCTGGATGGGTGGCGAGCTGTCAGCGATACCACGGGGCTGAACATGATTCATATTCTGGCATCAGCCATCAAACTCACAACGCTGAAACTAACAAGTAGGCTCCTCACTGCATCACAGTAACCAGAAAATTGATACGCATGCATCGTTGCCATTCTTTTCTAATAAAGCTCTTTAAAATAAGAGAAAATCCTCCTTCAGAAGAGTGTTTAAAATTCTCTAAATGTCTTGAATCGTGTGTTATAATGGGTGTTATGGCTTTGACCCAGCCGGGAATAATTGATTTAATCTTTTTATTGCCATAATTGATAGCAGATCAGCTTTTACTGCGGTCGAATGAAAAAGGAGGCATGTTGTAGAAAATCTGATCCAACGGCGGCGCACATTACTCTGTAGATGAATCACAACAGCGTTATGATATTCTGGGTGTGGCCCCATTACAGTCATTAAAGGATAACAGAAGCTCTACGGCTCTAATAATCATATTTATTACAGCGATTTAGTATCTAAACAAATGTATCCAGCTTAAAATGCAAAGACCTTCGTCTTTCCCTCGTGCATACACTGCCCATATAACTGACTGGGTATCCTTTTCTCCCCTTTCTCACCACTAAAGAGACAACTTGCATTTTGAATCAATTACAGCAAAAACCCTCGGAAGAGCCCACTCAGCAATTTCCCATAGAGTTATAAATAGAGCAGAGAGAGAGAGAGAGAGGTGGGAGACACTCGGAGCAGAAGCAGCCCAATGCCGGCAGAGCTTTTACTGTATATCATTTCTTTTCTCTCTTTCTCCCTCTGCTTCTCATTTCCCCTCTTCTCTCCACCTCTTCTTTATCTACCCGTCCTTCCTTTCCTGTTTTTTTCTTTTTTTTACCCCCCTCCCCTGACTGACTGTACTATTATTCTTTCAGCCCTGAGAGCGCCGAAAAAAAAGCTAACACACCTTTTGTTTCAAGCGTCTGAATGAAAGCAAAGCTCGTGATTCATTCTGTTACATGCATTATACAAAGGTTCATCAAATTTAAGAGGACACAGACAGCCGTGGACATTATGTCCGGGCAGCCCTGAACTCGTGGCATTTGTAGATTAGATTAGATTAAATTAAACCTTATTGATTCCAGTTGGAAATATGGCATTTTCAACCTATAGCTGAGAATACACGGGGCTAATGTTTCCTGCTGGATGTCAACAACAAAATGAATCAGAGCTCTCTCTACGCCGACAGGTTGAAAGGAGCTTTAAGTAAGCAAGACACGGCAAACTTTAACTGTCAACAGCCAGCCGAGGGGGGTGTTTGTATGTGCTGATCTCCACTTTAACCTCCATACTTTAGTTTTAGCCAGGGTGCCTTTCTGTGTGTGTGTGTGCTGTCCTCCACTTTAACCTACAGACTCCATTTTGCAGTACAGCATTACCTTCCCCTCTTCAGGGAAGAGGAGATTATGCGTTTATATGGTCGGCACACAAAAGAGCTTGCGAATACCGCCTAAAAATTTCAGGGATATTAAAGAAAATGTTGCCATGCGGTGCACTGATTTGCAGCTGTTGTGCAAAAATCATGAGTGTGAACGGGAGGTCTACATATCTCTGAAGTGAACAAGGCGAGCAGACAGTCTACAGACAGCAGTCTTATTTACATCCTGTTATCCACTGGCCCTAACAGACAGGCCAACAAAGGATGACAAAGCTGGGAAGCTACAGTAACTCTCTGGAAACTGCTGGCTAGTCTTGCTGCTACCTTGCTAGGCTGCTGTAGCCTCTTGAAATATGCAGTGTGTTCGCATGTAGCACAATCCTGCACATTTTGTACCCCTAAATTGCTATATACGCAGCTCGTAATGTCTATATGCAGCCTCTCGACCAAAGTTTTCTGCTTGTCAGCACCATGAAGAAAAAAAAAATCCTGATTTATCCTTCAGCAATGACCGGAAGATATATCAGATGAGAGATAGAGATAGAGAGAAAGGCAGGGAGAGACAGAGTGAAGAGGGGAAGCAGGGGATAGAAATATATATATATATATATAAATGTAAATGAAGAAACAAAGAAACAAAGAGCGTAGATCTGGAACGACACCAGAGGATCTAAAGGATGGATTTCTAGCAGATACATTTGATTGTACAGGAAGCATAACAACAAAGCTCTTGATCATGCACGACTATACACGCCATCTGTTATCCGCACCGTCAGGGGAAGTGTTTGTTACACATCTACAAAATGACCCAGCATGCATGGCAAGTTGGAACGGAGAGATTACAACCTCCAGTTCAGAAAATATACATTTCACAAAGAGGAAAACCACGTTCCCTTTTGATAGCTCAGCCTAATACAAGTAATGCATGCTTAGAGCTGACAGCTGTTACCAGATACCTGCTAATATGATTACATCCCCACCTCTACTACACTGGCGTTAGATGCTACAAGCTACAAAAACTGCAGTTCCTCAAACGTCCACTTGAGGCTGGCTACAGAACGAGTCAGTCTCCAAGTCCCCATGTTAAAATGTCCAACTTCACAGCAGAAATAAACATGTTTACAGCCTGGTACAAAAAACAGTTTTGGTCTCTATAGCTAATTTCCCCGTTCATGACAACTGTACTGAGGGTGAATTTTTATACAACTCACCTGTTCAAATTATATTAAGGCTTATAGTTATGCAGGATTAAGAGCGTGGCTGCTTTGATTGAGAGGTGGGTGCTGTTACATGTGGATTGTTTGAGCACCCAGCCATCATTCAGCCTGCTTATAGGTCCACCAATGATCCACGTCTTTGCCGATTTTTAGATTAGCCGGGAGGTGGAAGAAGCAGGACGGCCAACATTAAAGCTGGCAGATTGTCCTGAGTCTCTTTTGAGTGAAGTGTTTAGCGGTTTGTAGAGTCCAGTTTCCATCATCGACTCCAACTGTCAGGACAAAGATGTTCACTCTGGTCGGCAAACCGAAGCCTCATTTTATCTTTAGCTGAACTTTACAGTGTATTTTTGCACAGTACGTTCAGAAAGGGATTGTTTCAGAGACATTATGAAGAGGAGGAATGAATCCAGTGACCCACAACTCTTTCAATGTAACATACATGGTGCATCTTTACACTGTCAGTGGTTGTAGCCAGTGTTTTCTGTTTTATCACTGCAGTGATTCATCTAATATCCAGTTCATGAATTTTTTTTTTTTTTTTGCACTTGCTCTTCTAAACACTTAGCAGTCTGGCAGTCTGGTAGCTGTTTCCTGAGAAAAATCCTCCCACACACAGGAAGTGATGCATTTTATGTTAAGAGGTTATTTTAAATCAACAGAAGAAGAAGAAGACTTAAGCATGGTCTGAATCCTGGTAACCACACCTGGTCTGCATCAATGCAGAAATAGTTTTACGGCATCACTAAAACATGAATGTGACCATTAGTTTGTCAAGTAAGAAGACTAACGTCACGATATCCCTATAAAGTAATCAAGGACCTGATGAGCATGTGCAATGAACGTCACACAGGTGTGTGTGAGCTCCTGACGTCCAAAACTTGAGTGCTGCCTGCCAAACAGCACGATAAGAAGAATAATGAAATGGATATTGTGGATTTGGTTGCTACTCTAAAGTCCTGAATGTCTCACAGCGTGTGAACACACCACAGCACAACGTCAAGTGTCAGCTACACAATCACAGAGCGACTTGCAGCAGACAGTTTTATACCAAAGGCAGAAAGCGGGACAAGTACGACGCTTTGACATCGATATATTGAGAGAACGAACGTCGCCCGGGAGGGAACAACAGAGTGACTGTAGTCACATGTTTAGGAGCACCCGAGGGAGACAACTTTAAAACAGATGGACATGCATTAAATATGCAAGTATCACATTTATTTCTGACCGTGCCTTAGTTAAAGAAAATGCTGTGCGACTTGTTCTCTTGCAGTCATTTTTCATCGTCACATGCTTCCTCCCAATCCTGTCAACTTCACAGCTGTGAGCAAACTGTAGATAAGTCTGTGGCCGACGACGTTACGTCATATTCTGACTTTTTGCTAATCATATTGTCAGATGATTAACTGAATGTAAGGAAGACTACCACTGACTTAACTGTGTAGCCTCACAGATAGCTGAATAATTATAATAATAAAACGTCAGGACAGTCAGAAATCACTGTATGTTTTTGAATCTGTCCTCTCTCCCCTGCCCTCTTTGTTTTGCTGTGCCCTCAGCATGCAGCAGTGTTTTGTGGTTACATGCCAACAGAGTGACGGACAACAGAGACAGCAGGTAATGTGCTACGTCAGCGGGGCGTCCTCCTTAACGTTTCGTGCCTGTGAAGTTCGTCTGAGCAATGTGGCGCTCTGCAGGGTGAGCAAAAGTAGAATCAGCTGCGATGTCACACGAGTTAGCTGCTCGCTAATCTGGCATAAACCGAGAAGACAAAGGTCAGCTACACTGTTAAAAACTGGCTTTTATAATTACTAAGATCTACTGCATAAATATTATTGACCATAATAAACTTTCGCCGCCCTGCATCTTAAAAACAACCTACAAGTTTTTTTTCCTGGTGATGGGAATGCTTATAGTTTCTATTGGGTTCTACCATTGACAGTATAAAGAATGGATGCCGTACGTGTGATGTCACCCACAGGTTTCTGAAGAGCCGTTTTGAAGCTCAGAGTGTGGAGGCTCTGCCTGCCGCCATGTTGGCTGTCCTGTCTCTTCTGCCTCCCGGCTAATCTAAAAATTGTCAAAGACGTGGATCATCGGTGGACCTGAGGCGGGCTGAATGACGCCTGGATCCTCAAACAAGCCATCTGTAACGGCACCTACCTGTCAATCAAAGCGGCCACACTGTTAATTCTGCATAACTTTAAGCCTTAATATAATCTGAACAGGTGAGTTGTATAAAAATTCACCCTCAGTACAGTTGTCATGAACGGGGAAATTAGCTATAGAGACCAAAACTGTTTTTTGTACCAGGCTGTAAACATGTTTATTTCTGCTGTGAAGTTGGACATTTTAACATGGGGACTTATGGAGACTGACTCGTTCTGCAGCCAGCCTTCAAGTGGACATTTGAGGAACTGCAGTTTTTGGCTTCACTTCACAGCCACGGAGGTTGTCACTTCGGTTCTACTAGCACATTGCTAACAGGTGGATACTCACACCAGCAGTTTTGCTGTAATTTGCATCTCATCTAAAATAGGTTGAGGACATTACTTTCACTGTTAATTACATTTTAATTTGTTTATTTTGAATAAATAGGTATATCTGAGGACATAATATCCAAGTCAACATCTGTTTAAGACAACCTCTCTTCTGGTAAAAAAAAAACTGTACACAACAAGCCTTAGAGATACTGCATGCGGTGAGTGGCTCGATGGGATGCAGGTGTATGTATGTGGGGAGGGGAACAACCAGGAAACAGCAGACGAGGCAGTTCAGTGACCAGTGACACATTGTCTGAGACCAGAGAGACAGAAAGGGAGAGAGAGAGAGAGAAGGAGGGAGGAGAGACGAGGGGAACGACTACACAGTGATGACTGAGGGGACGAAGGGGGGAGGCCAACCAACTTACTTGCAGGACAGCTGGTTAATACCATGTATGAAGTAACAGTCTCCTCCGTTGACACAGTAGGTCTTCTCCGAGTCGTTGCAGCGCCTCGCATGACTCACACCTGGAGACGGGGTGGTGGTGGTCACTACGAGGAGGACAGTCAGACAGGAAACACATGCAAATATGCTCAATGTCACCTCTTTGTTAAAATAACAAGGCGTTGTCATGCTACTACATATCATACCACACTATGCCACATACCTTTCAGACCTCCTTTAGTCAATTTCAAAGAGCTCAGTGTGAGAAATCTATCTGCTTTTTTTGGGGGGGCAGGCATCAGTCACTTTGCTGCAGCTCTGCAGCTCACAGCTGAGTGACCAACCCCAAACACACCTCTGTCTTCTTCCTTTAATTTAAAACTTGAAAACATTTACAAATAATATATAATACATTATTGTTGTTTTCAGTCATTTCTGATCTGTGGCTGCTGATTTCAGCCTATGAAACAGTCTGATACAAGATACAAGAGCTGGACGGTAATAATATACACCGACGCAATACTCACTGATCTTTACGGAAGCCTTAAGCGGTCATACATTCATACATTTGATTTCTCGTGATAACGAGTTCATTTCATCTGTTTTCTCGAGATCTCGAGTTATTTCATGTCGTTATGTCAAAATGTCGTTATCTCCAGAAAACGATGTTTCATTATCTCAAGATTATGAGACAATTATCCCATTATTATATATTCAATAATGACATAAATAACTCTTTATCGTGAGAAAACGGAGGATATAAAATGTATGAATGCACGACCGCTTGGGGTTCCGTAGATCTTGACAGACACTTCCTCAGGAAATTAGATATGATTAGATTAGATTACTTTCTCTTAGCATGAGAGTGATGAATATATTAACACATCGCTCATTATAATCCAATTTGTGTTAATTTGAAATATTTTGATATTTATATTTTGATGCAGGTATTTCTGTATTTGTAGGAGTCAAAACGTGAATATACCTTGAGTTGCTGACGCTTTCTCCGGATCACTATAATTTCCAGTAATTGACATGAATGATGAAAAAAGTCTGTGCAAACCGTGCAGAAGTCCTTTAAAGGCTACATGAAGCGATTAGATCCGGGCCAGTTGTATAAATTTGGCTAAATTCGTACAGTCCGCCTAACCGTACCTCGCCTTTTCTTTTTACTTACACTGCTTCGGTGCTGTGGACAAGTCTACTTACATGAAGAATGTCAGCTGTATTTGCATTTCCTCATTTCCATCATCAGTGTTTAAAGAAATAAAGTAATCATATGGTTCCACATTATTTTACCTGTTCACTTGGTGGTGGGATTCAGACAAAGAGCGTATCTGAGCCGAGAGTTAGGCTCAGATATTTTCTGTAGACCGTCTCGTTACATCTCGTTTAGTTTCATCTAATCTAGTTTTGTCACGTTATGCCAATTAAAGTTGTTAGTTTGTTTAATAAACACCATAAAACGCGACTGTGGATTTTTCTTGAACGAGTCACAGTAAAGAGCTTGCTTTGCCTCTTAGTGGCCTTTTTTAATTGTTAGGGGTCGCTACAGTATTTTTAAAGTATTTGCACTGCTCGGTATCTCTGCCTTTCATATCTCTGCTTGTACTTAGATCAGACAATGTCACGAATCGAAGAGCAGGACTGATTCACTGTAGAAGTAAGAAAGTTTTATTTTATCACCTGGATTAGACAAAATTTAGACATCGAAAGATTTCGTTTATCAAAAGTTTCTTGATTTAATTTAGAAATCACAATATAAAATGACATATCGTTAAAATATCTTCAGATTATCGTCCACTGCTCCTTTTTGTCGATCGAATGTCACATCTGAATTAGTTTTGTACTGCAGCTACGGTAACAATTTTAATATCACTGAGCCGTGAAGTTTGCTGCAAATGTTTCTAGACCTGCCAAGCTAAGACTTTGTTTCTTATTTTATTTTATTTTATTTTATTTTATTATTGTGCAGAAGCTTCTCATCTAGCTGGTTATAACAAACTAAATAACTTTGAATAGTAGTTCAATATTTTCATTCACGATTTGGATTAGATTAATGCTGAAGAACATCTGGACCGTGTCCTTCTTTTCCAAAATGATGTAGCGTCTCACGAGCATTTAAAAATTACAAGGACCAAGTTAACTTAACTTAACAGACAGACAGACAGACAGACAGAGACATACAGACAGACAGACAGACAGACATACAGACAGACAGACAGACACTACTGTGTCATTGCTCACAGATCTGCACGCTGATTATACTCGTAACGTTTTCTTGTCCTAGTGAGTTTTCGGCCACACAGGTGTAGTTGCCGGAGTCTTCCACGCGGACACGACTGATCTGCACCTTTGAGTTTTTTCTTCAGGGAAAGAGAGAGGGAGAGAAAGAGAGGAGAGATACAGAGCAGATAAAAAGACAGCGTCAGTTATTGTTGTTTCAAAGGGAAAAAAAGCAGCAGACTCATCTCTGTCTGGATGAGAAATTCTTGTTTCCAGCCCAGACAAGCAATAAACGACTGATGAGGTATATACAAATGTTCATTGTGATTAGCCAGCAAGGTTAATGGTATTGAGTTCAAACCAGAAACAGGCTAAACGTAATCTTTAGAGGATTACAGGAAGTGATCACAAGAAATGAGACTGTACTCTGCTGTAACTGAAAACACAAACCGAGTGAGTGACAACTGAAAAATCTGTTTAAATGACGTTCAATCAGAGCTTAAAGTCAAACACAAACTTCATATTGCCATGCCATGCAGAAAGTATATAAGAGGCTGTGTAAAAGTGTTTACATTCACTGTAGTAACACTGAGTAATATATCACTTAAAATGAGCATTTTAGTTGATTAAATTATTAGATTCTGAGCAGATGAAGGAGTGTAGAGTTTGAATACAGCACTCAATATACACCTGTATGTTACATTGAAGGAGTTGTGGGTCACTGGATTCATTCCTCCTCTTCATAATGTCTCTGACACAATCCCTTACTGAACGTACTGCACAAAAATACACTGTAAAGTTCAGCTAAAGATAAAATGAGGCTTTAGTTTGCCGACCAGAGTGAACATCTTTGACCTGACAGTTGAGTGTAGCGATTGGACTCACAAGTCTGTAAACGCTTTGCTCAAAAGAGACTCAGGACAATCTCCTAGCTTTGTTGTTGTCCAAACTGAGTGGAAATAATTATAGAGTTTCAAATAAACCTGCATTGCCGACAAAGACGAAGAAAGAAAGTATGAATATGGATGTCGTATCTGTGACATCATCCACAGGTTTCTGAAGAGCCGTTCTAAAGAGTGTGGTGGCTCTGGCCGCCGCCATCTTGGCAGTCGTGCCTGTGCCGCCTCCCGGCTAATCTAAAATCGGCAAAGACGTGGATCATCGTGTAACGGCACCCACCTGTCAATCAAAGTGGCCACGCTGTTAATTCTGCATAACTTCTTAAAGCCTTAATATAATCTGAACAGGTGAGCTCTATAAAAATTCACCCTCAGTACAGTTGTCATGAACGGGGAAATTAGCTATAGAGACCAAAACTGTTTTTTGTACCAGGCTGTAAACATGTTTATTTCTGCTGTGAAGTTGGACATTTTAACATGGGGACTTATGGAGACTGACTTGTTCTGTAGCCAGCCTCAAGTGGACGTTTGAGGAACTGCAGTTTTTGGCATTTTCGCATTAGCCACGGAGGTTGCTGTTTTTATTGCAGAACCAATCCAATGTCTTCATACTTACATGCTAGTGGTTGTAACTACGGAGGAGAACGGGGGAAGCATTGTTTCCAGTTCGGTGTGTCCTTGAAAACATGTTAGGCGTACATGTTTGTTAGTGGCGTTATTCTCCACTGTTCAAGCAACTTATTTTCATTTAAAAATCCCCATGTGACTGATAGACAGGGAGATCTCTGATTGTCTGGTATCAAAAGACTAGATGGCAACAAATTTGACTACCACCGTGGCTCAGTAAAGGAACAGCGTCCAAAGGGTATTTCCTACTAAAAAGACTGAAACCTTATAAAATACCCACTTGATTGCCTACTCAGCTTGCTGAAGCTTGATATTAGCTTTGACTGCACAATTCATTTTTACACAGATCAAGGACTGTGGACTTTGGCCCTCATCTCTTACAGTAAAGCTGTTCCAGGAAGGCATCACTTCACGGCCAGCAAGAAGGGGAAGAATGATTACAGACCAGTGACTTTATCAACATACACATTGAGATGGACCTGACTAACTCGTGAAGTTGCCATTGTCGTACGCACAGCATTTGTTTGAGTCCGTCTGTTTCTTGTGGAATTTTCTTGGTGCACATAAGTGTGAATGCCTGTCAGACTCACTTGTTGGTCTTTATTTTGAGGTCTCTGCCTTTCTGAAGCTCGTGCCCATCTTTGTACCAGCGGAAGGAAGGGCTGGGATTCCCCGATGCCTCGCACTTCAAGTACAGCTTGTCCCCTTCCATCAGAGACTGGCCTCGAGTCAGCCGAAGCTTCGGAGCAGAGGCTGGACGGAGACAGAGAGAGAGAGAGGCAGAGAGAGGGGGGAAGGGAGCGGAGAGAGAAAATCAAAGCTTGCATTACTGAAATTAACTACAGACATTCAATTAATCTATCCATTTAATTCTGTGAGTGTGTGTGTGTGTGTCTTTGTGTCTGTGTGTGTGCCTATGTGGGTGGCTGATGAAAATCTGTTAGTGAGGGTTCAGAGTTCACATGTGAGACGGGTGAAGAGTGGAGGAAAATCAATGATACGACACACAAACACACTGAAAACTGAGAGCAGAGAAGACTCTGCAGTAGATTTTCACTATGGAGTAATGTAGGTGTGTTTACGCATGTGTGTGTGTGTGTGTGTGTGTGTGTGTGCGTGCATGTGCTTCATCAGTCTCAGGAGAGTTTCCCTCTCTCTCCTTAAAAACTACAACAGACTGCATCACTGACACGAGCACAGGCAACACGAGCGCACAGAAGCTAAACTCAGCACCAGCTAGTAACATTTATATATACACACACACACACACACACACACACACGAAGCAACCAGCACACATGTGTGGGCCTACACACGCACGCAAACACACACACACAAACACAGTGATAGGACACGCTTGATCAACTATGAGGCAACTGTTGTACAGGCTCCTCGCAGCACTGCTGCATCCTCCTATTTACTCCTCATAGACACACAGTAGATACCGTAGCTGCTGAGCTTCAATATGTCGGTGTATGTCTCGTAAATCAACATACTGAATACACCACATGAAGCTCATTACACTAATTTTAGCTTGGCTTTAATTTTACTATAGAAAACACAAGACATAGTTAAGATTTCACAACAGGGAGTGATCATAATGAATGGTCTAACTGGTAAATTCTGCTTTGATTGGATAGTTTTGACAACTCATAGCAGCACTGAGAGACATGGGACTTGAACTGAGGTCATGGCAGTTAAATGTTTTAGTCCGCTGAGCCACTAACCTGAGTCTAGACCACTGACAGTATAAAGAGTGGACAGGGTATGTGTGATGTCGCCCACAGGTTTCTGAAGAGACGTTGTGAAGCTCAGAGTGTGATGGCACTGTCTGCCGCCAATCTTGGCAGTCCTGTCAATCTAAAAATCGGCGAAGTCGTGGATCATCGGTGGACCTGAGGCCTGAGTGTTCGAACAAGCCACCTGTAACAGCACCTACCTGTCAATCAGTGCCACACTGTTAATTATGCACAACTTTAAGCCTTAACGGGTGAGTTAAAAACAATTCAGACTCAGTACAGTTGTCACGAACGGAGAAATTAGCTATAGAGACCGAAACTGTTTTTTGTTTTTTTTATTTCTGCTGTGAAGTTGGACATTTTAACATGGGGACTTATGGAGACTGACTCGTTCTGTAGCCAGCCTCAAGTGGACGTTTGAGGAACTGCAGATTTTGGCTTCACTTCACAGCCACGGAGTTTGTTGAAGTGGGAACGTCATCATATTAGCAGGTATCTGGTAACGTCGTCCTCCTTTTGAACACATTATATAACGCAGTCAATGCCAACAGCTGTAATCTCTAAGCATGCATTACTTGTAATAACTTAAGCTATCAAAAGAAATCTTCCACTTTGGAGGTTATTATCTTTCACTTGCCATGCATGCCGTGCACCACTGAATTACAGCCCATGTCTATGTTTGTTTCAGTGATTCAAACAGGTCTGGTTTTGTGGTCACTGATTGTTTTTTTTCTGGTTGGAAATTCAGCGAACCACTCAAAAATTATAACAAGTATGAACGTTAAAGGAGTCCGGTTGTTGTAAGTTGACTTTTACTGGAATAACAAACATTAAATGAACTGCTCTTTGCAACCAGTGTGTTGATCAGTTTGATATGTCAGTCATAGCACCATAAAAAGAAAGCAGATACTGAATGTCAGGCTAAATAATAATGAAAACAAAAACCTGGTAACTGGGCCAGCACAAGAACTCAGCATTTGTTAAAGGCAGGCTGGTGATGTTTTTTATTCTAAGTCCCATAAAAAGAACCAACAATTATTTCATCTTTCATCAAACATCGTAGCCGAGGCCTGATGTATCTTATCCCTCTGTGCCATAGAGCTCTATTTTCATGAATGAGCTACACTGTTGCACCGAGTGACATTATCCTTCATTATCATGAACACACACACTGTAGTTTATTCTGACTCGATCCCGCATACACATCCTGCTGCTGTAAACTCTGCCTAGAACACCAAATTTGTATTAATCACCACCAAAAATGGACTTTTTACTTCCGTTTGTGTAACATTTGTGGAAAAACTACAGCACCCAACTATGCCAGGTGATCACCGAGGCTTTAATCACCTGATTTACATCTTCAGTAGGAACAAATGTGCTCCTGACCGAGTACGACAAACAATTTAGGGAAGTCAGAAGGTGTGGAGAGAAGAAGGTGGTAACCTTACTCTTAAATTTCAACCAAGGATGGAGGTAACGAAAAAAAGAAAAGGCGAACCTCTATGAAGTAACATCCAGGCAGTTTGCAGTTATGTAAGTAGGATTTAAGTAGGATTTTTAGACTCACAGCAGAACAAGCAGCACATCTTTAAATCCAGTGCTCACATTTTGCAAGATTTAGTCTCGTCACAGACTCGACACACGCTGCTGATGTATAATTCCACGTCACACCAAAGTTAATCATCTCAACATCAGCAGATGCTGTGTCTCACTCTCTCCATGGCTCCTGGCTTGTAATGAGTTATACTAAAGAATAGCTCTGAGTGTCTCTGTCATCTTATATTTGGGAATAATTCGCCTTTAAAAATACTAAAATAACCAACAATGGTCTTTTTTTTTTTTAGTTTCCTGAGGCTCCAGATGTCAAACTATCAGTTAGGACTAGATACACTGTTGACTCGATTCAACTAGACTTGGTTTTGGCTTGTGCTCATGTTGAAGTGCCAAAAACTGCAGTTCCTCTAACGTCCACTTGAGGCTGGCTACAGACTGAGTCAGTCTCCATAAGTCCCCACGTTAAAATGTCCAACTTCACAGCAGAAATAAACATGTTCACAGCCTGGTACAAAAAACAGTTTTGGTCTCTATAGCTAATTTCCCCGTTCATGACAACTGTACTGAGGGTGAATTTTTATAGAGCTCACCTGTTCAAATTATATTAAGGCTTAAAGTTATAGTGTTTAACAGTGCAGCCACTGATTGACAGGCGGGTGACAGGTAGCTTGTTTGAGGCTTGTTGCCTCCACAGATGATCCGCGTCTTTGCCATTTTTTAGATTAGCCGGGAGGCGGAAGAAGCAGCACTGACAACATTGCGGCGGCCAGAGCCACCACACTCTGAGCTTCAGAAACCTGTGGGTGACGTCACGGATACGAAGTCCATTCTTTATACTGTCAATGGTGTTGACCGATTAAACCAAACAAAACAAAAACATGAGAGCATTTTGTTTCTGAGACAGATGCAGAAGAGACACAAAGGCACCTGAAAAAGCTCCAAACAGCAGACAAAGTCAGCGACTAGCTGGTGAACATGGAGATAAAGAGCAAGGCACTTCTCTCAGGAGTAGGTAGAGACTAAAAAAGGGCTAAAAGGAGAATAATATTGGACATTTGTAGCTGGAAACATGACTCCAAATCATGCTTCAATGGCTGCTGGATGCCGAAAATAGGCAGCTGTTCACGAAAATATCTGCAATCGCATGCTCATGATCATAGGTGAGGGTTGGAACGTAGATGAACTGGAAAATCTTTGCCTTCGCAATCCTGCAGACGCTGCACCGATCCGAAACTACAATTCACCATCGCCACTTCATGCCATGATTGACCAGCTGTGTGGAGGTGAAAGTCTCTCTAGCTCTCAGTTTCAACTGAGCACAACATCACGAACACCTAACAGGAGTGAACGTCTGAAAACGTGCACCGCTATCTGCTTATTAAAACAACGTCACGCCTCCGCTCTCGCTATGATTACCAGCTTTTCATCCCGCCTTCGAGTGTGGCCGTTCGGAACAGCTATAAACACTTTTGCCTTCCATCGTAGTTGGAAAACACATCGTACAAACTACAGTATAACCCGACTCTTATACCTAATCACATCTAAACCCAACATGGCATGAATGCAGCATTAGCAGCATCTTTTCTAGGATCCTACTAGCTGGAAGTCATTACAAGAAAGACTGTGTGTGTAGCTCACATTTAAAACAAGGCTGCGTTTGCTCGGATCCTGTATTATTCTGGCAGAAAACACTTTCATGACAAACAGTTTTTCATCGGGAAATGAGCATCCTGCTTCTTGTTTTCATCCAGCATTTTGCAGGAGAGAACGAGGAAATCATGGGAAGTATAATCTAATAACGATGTACCATATGTGGAAAAGAGATGAGATTTCACCGTGGGAGGGGCGACTTTAGGCCAATACCAGCGGTACAGATCTGACATTTAGACTCACAATGACAAAATACCTCTCAGAATAATAATCTTTGTTTGTATTGCACTTTTCAAAAGCAAGTTACAAAGTGCTTCACACTCAGTAACTACATTAGAAATAATCAACAGTAAATTAACTGGAAATGCCAGCAAACAAAAGGAAGAAAATATGGCAAGGGGAATAACACAGAAGAGTCAGACACGTACATAAAAAGATTTATCTTCAACATCGTCGTTAAAAGCGCCCGTCGCCACGACGAATTTATACCACAGTTAACATATCTGTGTAATTTCAGCAGCTCAAGAAACATGAAGCACAACTAATAAACCAGAAACCAGTTAAAAAGCAGACAGAAATGATAGTTGTGAACTCACTGAAACCAGGGAGTTCATTTAAAATATGTGTGGGAGAAAGGGAGTGAGGTGTTAAAATGAAATTTAGGTCTCCGCAGATTGGAATATTTCTCTAAAGCTTGGCAAAACACACACACGAGTAGGAGGTTAAGACACACAGGAGAGGAGGAGAAGAAGAAGAAGAAGAAGAAAAAGAAGAAGAAGAAGAAGAAGAGGACAGGCCGGTTAGTCCATACATCCAGTGTTAAATAATAGTCAATCCTTCTGTCAATCTATTAATCAATCCCTGCAAACTACCTCCAGTGGTCAATTCAATCACATTTACAGGAGCGCTACTCAGCTTCTCCTTCTCAGCGCTGTTTTTTACTGTGTGGCCAAGGCTCTGCAAGATGTCCTCTTTATCTGTATATATCATAACTCTGTGTTTGTCAGCACATTTTGTGATTAAGTGTTGAAATGTATTTTTATACTCTATGGTGGCTGCATTTCGCAGTTTCTTCGGACGATTCCCAAACAAATGCACAGACTCCTCGCACTTTGCTGTTGATTTTTACATGGACGTTGACCTGTGATATCTTTTTTCTTGTCTTGTGGTCGACAGCACTAAATGCATACATTTGTCCAGATATATCTTTTGTAGTTTAAACACCAATGTGTCCTGATGTGTCCCCAGCATGGATGCAACAGGAGAACATCTCATTAATGCAGGACGTGGTGCTTGTTTTGGTGACATCGCCACAGTTTGAACAGCCCGTACATGTATATTAGTTCTTGAAAGTTTTTTTGCTCTCCTAGCTAGCTCATGCAACAAACCGGGCGCTTGTCTGACTCTTTGACCTTCTCCTGGACATGGGTGACATAGGCAGTGATGAAATCTGAACACAAGTGTTCACCTGGACGCCTCGAGGATGCACGATAGACACATAGGTGTGAACAGCGATGTCTCAGCTGACTAAATCAATCAGACAAGAACTAAAACCTGACACATCGTGCTATTAAACCCTAAAAACACAACATATTATAATGTCATCTACATTTTGCCATGAAGCAAATTCAACCCACAATCCTGGCAGCAATTATGCTTCCTAATGAAAGGTAACTGGTAAATAAAATTAGTATAAACCTAACAGGAGATTTTTCAGTTGAGAGAAAATCATTACATTTGTTTTTCTTTATGAAATATCTATTCATGTTTGATGGTTTAATGTAAATCCAACATGCTTCCTGCTCTTGGACTCTGTTGGAGTACCTGCACAGAGGAATTGCAGCTAATTTTATTAGCGCGGTTTTGACCAACAACAGATCTTCCTCGGGCAAATACCCACAGGAAGGAAATGAGGGATATATATAGCAAAATGAGCATGTGACATCATAATAATCTAATCAAATTAAACTTATTGAACCTGCTGTAAATACGCTGACATGTTATAATGTCATCATCATCATCATGAAGCTAATCATACCAACCAAAATGGGTTTTTGGGGGGGGATTTGTCCTTTAACGACTGATGCTTGAAACACAATGATTTGCATTGGGATGAGCACATATTAGAATAAAAGGATTTCTAAACTATATTTTTAAGATGGATATTAGTGCAGCAGCTCCACATAACAACCACCAGGATGAGACTCATCTCCCGGTGAGTCCGTCAGGCTTTTTAGCGTTGAATTAAGCGGTGAAAGTCAGCCTGCGTAGCAGCTTCGAGTGATGAACCTGGTCACCAGTGAGCTCATCCCTCTCTGGGACACTCTCCTCAGGCAACATGGAAGTCCAGTCAGCCTGGGAACGCTAGCTGAAAAACCAGAAGGAAATTACCCTTCATGGATGTGACATCCACATTTCATGGGCGTGACGGTGTCGGATTGATTGAATCACTCAGAAATTCCCACTCGAATTTTTAACGTCTTACATAACACTTCATGTGACTTTGAGTTTGTTTATTTTAGATAAAGATGTTCCCACATGTGTGTGTGTGTGTGCGTTTATTGTGTAGTTATTTTAATCAGACAGCAAAGTGACTACTATTCATCATCAAACTTTCTTGCCCGAGAGCGCTCATTTAAAAATAAACCGATGATTGATCAGTACAGATCTTCACTGATCCTATTTTAGGTGTGATTATTAATTCATATAAGACAGGTGGATTCCTTTAAAGGTTTATTCTTAATGCTTGAATCTTTAACTAAAGCCACTCATAGATTTAAAAAAGCTGTAAAACATATAAACAGCCTTTGCTGTTGCTGCTTGATCTTCCAAAACCAAATCACAAACGCTGAGGAGGAGGAATTTACTGTGAGAGGTTCTCCATTAAGTCTTAAAAACACTCGCTCTATGCCAGAAACACATTAGCACCTATAGGGTGCATTAGGATGTTGGACAGATGATGTTTTAAATAAGTAATTCAATTGATATTTCCATCTTGCCTCATTGCCTAGACCTTCATTTTCACTGCATTAATTACCAAAAAAAAACACACACATGTAGGACGGCTCAAGGATCCAACGACAGAGCGAACGATTACTGAGCATGCATGAAACACATTTCACTAGCAAGGATCACACCATCATCAGGATACACTTAAAGGTGCATTGTGTAAGATTTAGGAGTATCTATTAGCAGGAATGGAACACAGTATTCCAAAGTATGTTTCCATTAGTGTATAATCACCTGAAAATAAGAATCGTTGTCTTAAAATGAGGCTTTTATATCTACAGTGAGAGCGGGTCCTCTTTCATGGAGTCCGCCATGTTGAACCGCCATTTTTCTACGGTAGCCCAGAACGGACAAACCAGACACTGATCTAGATATGGCCTTTTGTTTTTGATGTGAATTTTGCAGCCAGCTGCATTGTATTGTATTCATTTGGTTGCAACTTTGCAACTGCTAGGTGCCACTGAATCCTACACACTGGACCTTTAAATGAATGTACTTCTTCTGTCTGTTGCTGCATTGTGAGGAAGCATCGGTGACAAGACGGAGCCCCCCCTCAGAACTCTACTGAGAGTGGGAAGGAGATGGAAATACGAGAAAGAAATAGAGAGCTTTAGGATGGTATTTATAGGAATGTCAGTGTGTGTCCTGCTCCTCAAACTCTGCTAAAAAGCTTCAACTCAAAAACATCTGAGACTCTCCAACTTTAATAAAAACATGGAAACTTTTCACCAGAACAAAAATAAACCGTTGAAGGATTAAATTGGGGATAGTGATCGCCTGATGGATTGATTAAAGGTCCAGTGTGTAGGATTTAGTGTCACCTAGAGGTGAGGCTGCACATTGCACGCAGGAGAAACTACAGTGGCCGTGAAACAGGTGAAAGGCGCTATCTATCTCCACTCTCTCTGTGGATATAGAAAGGTTAATTCTAAGATATTCTTATTTTCAGGTGATTATACCCTAATGAAAACATACATAAATATTATATTCCACTTGTACCAACAGATGCTCCTAAATGTTACACACTGGACCTTTAAATATGGACGTTTAGAGACAATCAGCAACCGGGACACAAACCAGAATCAGCTAAACCGTTTAAAAGGCTGTCAAACGCTCGTATTGCGCCATATTGCTGCAATAACAGCCTCGTACATTACTATGTTGACCTTTGAATGGTTGTAAATTCCAAAAGGAAAACCCTGTTTACCGTCGTCTTTATACGCTTTTACCTGTAAAATTATTGGCAAATGGACCGCAGAACAACCAAGTCAACTAATAAATCCTTGCGGGCTCTGTCAAAACCTCTCTGTAAAAAAAGAGAAAAAAAAGTGCCTATTTTTGGCAGCGCCGCTCGCTAACAGGAAACACTGTGGATGAAACAGAAATACATTTTAAATTGACTTAATTTGGAAATGTTGTGGTTGAGGTTTAGTTTGATAAGGAAACATTCGTACGACTGCAGACATTAACGGGAAAAAAAAGAAGAAAAAAAAAAGGCAAAGCCTGCACAACCATTTTCAGTTATGCATAAAGAGAGAGAGAGTCTGAAATACATGTGCACGAACACAATTAGAGTAGATTCACACATCCCACACACCACAGGCACCAAGCAAGCCATAACAAGTCTAATTCTGCAGCTGCAATTTACACACAGACAGATTTTTTCACTGTGAATGTGCATGAGAACATGTGACCGTGTGTGATGTGCACATGTGCATGTGAGTGTTTTATTGTCTGCACTGATGACAGTCTATTTAAATGTGTATTGAATGTGTGTGTGTGTGTGTGTGCGCACTGTAAGTTGCTGATCCAAGCCTTCTGTATCACTGAGTGATGGGAGAATTCCTCGGTGAGAGCACAGAGAGGTTGGGGAAGGTGGTGGTGGTGGTGGTGGTGGAGGGAGAGAGAGAGAGCCACAAATGGACAGCAGCTTCTGGCCAATAGCCTGTAACCGGCCTGCTCCACTAGCCAATCACACGTGACCAGCGCTCCCATCAGCCGTCCATCAAGAGGTCCTTCTTTCAAGGTCAGCTGATGCTCCCTCCTCTCCTCTCCTCTCCTCTCCTCTCCTCTCCTCCCTCCTTTCCTCCCTCCCTCTCTCTCCCTCTCTCTCTCTCTTTCCGTCCAGCGAAGCAGGCATCAACAAAATTGATCTAATTTCTTGCTAAGCATGATCCAATAACAGAGACTGATATGGGAGCCAAACCAATTAGGTGTGTTCGCAGACAGGTACGGCACCCTGAGAAGGCATGGCCGGCAACATGACTGCACACATGGGGTGAACGTGTGTGTGTGTGTGTGTGTGTGAGTGTGTGTGAGTCAGCTGACAGACTAGTGAGCGAAGAAGCATTCATAAAATGCACAAAGACGTGGAGAGGACACCGATGTCCGAGTGTGTGTGTGTGTGTGTGTGTGTCATAACAGACGAATCTGCAGACATGCTGCATGTTTTTTGTATGTTGTATGTGAGCGTGCGGTTATGTGTGTGTGTGTGTTCATGTATGAAAGAGAGAAGCTCGCTCTATCTCATCCTCTGATCAGTGTGATTTCTGCAGCGCACAGCTGTCACCATGGAAACCGGGGAGGGAGCAGGAGATAGAGAAAGAGAGGGAGGGAGGATGTAAGGCTGAAAGAAAGGGGTAAAAAAGATTGAGAAAGAGTAGGAGAGAGAGGGAGTGCGTGTGTGTGTGTGTGTGTAGGTGTGTGTGTGTGTGTGAGAGTGAAAGGAAGTGAAAGGGTGAAAAAAGAGAAAGAGAGAGGGAGAGAGAGATGAGCATTGAGGTTGTTGAATGATAGCAGCCACAACAGGCCTTCATGCAGTATCACCCAGCTAACCTCTGCACAGCAGCAATACCAAGCCCAGGGCAACCTGTGCATGTGTATATGTGTGTGTGTTAGTGTGTGATGCAAACACGTGTGTGTGTGCCTGTCACATCCACATTTGATGAAGAAAATCATGCGTGGATGTGTGTGCAAGAGTGATTGTCAATAAATCATTCCCTTCCTCCTCTTTCGTTTTTTTTGTAGTCACACACACACACACACACACACACACACACACACACACACATATAATATACACTGTCACACACACACACACACACACACACACACACACACTGACTTGACCTTGTCTCTCATCACTGGTGTTGTGCATTGTTCTATTGGCTGCAGTCAGATCTATTTAAGTATAAATACACCCTTCAGATTCAACAGGAATCACACACATGTAGTGTTAGCTGCATGTCTGGAAAAGAGGATGATAGATAGATAGATAGATAGATAGATAGATAGATAGATAGATAGATAGATAGATAGATAGGGAGGATGTGCAGAGTTGGTAATGAATAGTTAATGAAGGGCTTGCGGGCAGAACGGTGGGGAAAAGCTATTCTCTCTCTCCGTCTCTCCTCCTCTTTTTCTTTCTCAGGGCTGGGAGTCGTGTGCAAGTCATTCTGCGCCCCACCTGTTCTCCATTTATCTTTTTTCTTTCCCTCTCTCTCTCTTCCTGCCTCCACCCTCCACCATCCACCCTCCAACACTTTCTATTCTTTCACTCCTCTCTCTCACCTCTCCCCTCTTCTCATCCATCCTGTCTCTCTCTCACTCTCTCTCCTCCATCTCTTATCCTCCACCCCTCACCCCACCATTTCTCACCTCTCATCTCTCCCATCACCCTCTCCTCAACACACACACACACACACACACACACACACACACACACACACACACCATTAACTGCAGGCTTGTAAAGCAGACTAACAGGCACAATTCTCCTGATAAGGGGATTGAAACATTGATCACATCCGTCCTCCATGAAGAGCTAAAGATTCTCCAGAAGAAAGATGTCCCGCTGCCCCCTTTGAGAGACCGAACAAAGACGCTGATAGAGGAAGATGCCCTACAGCAGCTTTGAAAGACAAAGCAACGATGGTGAGATTTATTTCTTGTGGTGTAACCCAGGGCTCCGTCCTTGGTCCCATTTTTTTCTGTCTGTATATGCTTCCATTCAATTCCTGTTCGATGACACACGGCTCTACATTTCTGCTTCACCTGAATATCAAAGAACAGTTACAGAAGGACAAAACTGATTATTACTTCTGTAAAAGAAGAACTTCATTGGACCAAGATCGCATGATTTATCTGTGAACTTTAAAAATCTTTACACACTTTAATGTAAACTCATCATGACTACTGCAACAGTTTGAAGCTTTTTCTAAAGATCTGATCAGACGTTTGTTGATGTCAGCAATTACACTTAACTCTGGGAGCTAAAGAACTTATTTAAGGTGTCCAAGTCCAACCGAGCAGGAAGCGGCCAGTCAATCATACGGGTTGAAAACAAACAGCCAGGCTGGTCACATTTATTTGAAAGAAAGGCGAACAGTAAAACTGCAACCTAACCCGTCACTAGGAACTTTACATGCGTGCTCACATTCAGTTTTGACGCCAAATAAAGTTGTAGGAAATGTGGCACAACTAGCTAGCCTAAGACAGCTGGAGATCAAATATGTGATGACGAATGAACACCCACCTGTCACTCAAAGCGGCCACACTGTTAATTCTGCATAACTTTAAGCCTTAATATAATTTGAACAGGAGAGTTAAATAGAAATTCACCCTCAGTACAGTTGTCATGAACAGGGAAATTAGGTATGGAGGCCAAAACTGTTTTTGTACCAGGCTGTGAAGTTGGACATTTTAACATGGGGACTTATGAAGACTGACTCGTTCTGTAGCCAGCCTCAAGTGGACGTTAGAGGAACTGCAGTTTTTGGCACCTCTGCATTGGCTTCACTTCACAGCCACGGAGGTTGCCGCTTGGTGTTGATGTATATGAGAGGTTATATTAGAACTGCACTAAAGGCTTTCCCCAATGAAAATGTTTTTGCTCCCTCTGACTGACTTCAGCCAGAGTTTGCCTACATGATATGATTTGCTGATCTGATTGGTTAAAGCTCACTCATGACAGACGATGATAGACTGATGGCTCATCCAATCACCTGCCAAGTATCTGGTAACAGCTTGTTTTTTGCCCCCTTTGACTTATTTTTAGAGATGTTGCTGCATTCTGGGATCTCATTCTGCTGTGCTGTTTTTTTACAGTATCGAACAAATAACCAGAGCTTTGAAAGTTGTAATAAAACACAGTTTTTCTGTCTTGGGACGTAATGCAGTTTACAGCTCAGGACTAAAGTTTAGTTCATACAACCCTGAACAACCTCCATGTAGAAACGAGGGTCTGCACTTTGATTCGAAGGTGAAAATATACAAGAACTACAAAACCTTCAGTTATAACCTGAGTGACAGCCTGCTAAATATTTTCACACATTTTCCAGTCTCTCTACAAAGTGGACACAAGCTGAGTAAGTCAAATCTGAATCATTTATTCAGTCTTGATTCACGATTATTAAATCTTTAGAAGGTGGAGACACGCGGTACTAGTGTTTTTTTCTTCGAGGTTGTATTCACGGCATGTTTCCTTTTATTCGGACGTCCCTTTACAATGAATATTTTAGATGTAATTTCATAAACTTTCTTTTGATTTATTTGGCTCTGTATTTATTGTCATGATCCAAAGTAAGCAGTGTATACTGGACAAGCAATTAAAAACCAAAAGTCAGTGTTGTATCTCACCGGCAGTCGTGCAGGCGTGGTACCACACATGGGAGATATTCTCTAATATCTGAGCTCATTCATATGAAGCTAATTCTAAAGACTGATGTGTTGAGGAGGAACAACTGATGAACTGAAAATGAAAAAGAAAGTCCTGCAGAGATCGGGTGTAAATGTTTCTGGAATGACATTTATGTTAAGTACATGTGTGCCGGCTTTGTTACTCCACAAGTCATTTTAACCTTTTTCGACCGTGTTCTTTGAATGTGTGAGTTGTTTAGTAGACTGTTCACTACATGGACACACAAAATAGCAAGAGAGCAAACTGTTGTTTAAGACACACTTCTAGTTTTCTTTCTTTTTTATCGAGGTAGAAATATCTCCATTATGTAAGTATGACACATGTTACATTTAATAAAAAGTCTCACTAGCCTCTTGGTCTTTTGTTTGACTGGCACTACTGTGCATTAAAATACTCACTGCCATGTCTGTATCCACCAAAACGCACGTACCGCACTGACAAAGGATTAAATCTGCACTTGGCATCTTTACATGCTGGCAGCGGCACATAGCAGTTTGTTATGTCTGAAGTTGATTTCCCAGAAACCCTGTAATGTAACCTGACTGAACTGATCACCGCATGCTCCTTTATCAGCCGGTCAGCTTGTGATGCTTCATACCAAAGAGACGAGAGCCACGAAGTATTTATAATGAGTGACACACAGTTGCATTTTCACATATAAAGCTGGTTTAAATATGCTAAAAGCAGAGAAGAAAGGAGTTATTCGACTGGTCAGAAAGAAAGCGGGGGTGTTACAGAGGTTAGCTCCTGTAAAATTAATTAAAATTATCAGCTTTTAGTAATAATTTATGAAAGTCAGGACGATATGGGGAACAAGAGAACAGATGATGCACTCTCTGTCCCAATCTTCCTATTTCAATCAAACACAGCCTATCTTACACACCTCTGGCTTATAATTACAGATAATATAAATACTGATGAAGTCAAACTGAACCAGCACCAACACACGTGATGTGTATTTAAAAGATGAAATGTATGCAGTGGTACCCAAGAGAGACGCGTGGTAGAGAAATGGATGACACTAATGAAGACGGACAGTGGACCTCAGTGAATGAGGTTAATAAAGGTAGTGACTCCTCGGACCACTGAGGAGACGGACGACAACCCTGAAAACAGCAGAATAAATCAGCACACGCACCTTGTGATGAAATCTCTAAAAGTAGACGAGCACATGTTCAAACTGTTTACAACATATTAGCCAAAAATGATTAGCCTAACATCTATGTAAATATATTTTATCTTCACTTTAAATAGTCCAACAACAACAACTACAACTACTGTCTGTACATCCACAGGTGCTTTTGTGCTGCAGTCACAGTTTTTTTACACCGTTTTCCAGCTTTTCTCCTGTAGATCCTGTTTTCTAGTTTTCAGCGTCCTCTTGTGCACACAGAGCAGCAGCTAACCCGCTAACAACCCCATGGAGTTAAGAGAGAAAAGTACTGACAGCTGCTGATTCTGAGGACATCTACAGTATCTGAAACATGATGCATCATTAATATGCTGAGTAAAACACCACAAAGCATGTGTTAAGCTTGTATCTGTTGTTTATCCTCCTGTAATATGAACAGAAAATACATCTGTATTGTAGCCACCTCTGTGGCTGTGAAGTGAAGCCAAAAAAAATGCAGTTCCTCAAACGTCCACTTGAGGCTGGCTACAGAACGAGTCAGTCTCCATAAGTCCCCATGTTAAAATGTCCAACTTCACAGCAGAAATAAACATGTTTACAGCCTGGTACAAAAAACAGTTTTGGTCTCTATAGCTAATTTCCCCGTTCATGACAACTGTACTGAGGGTGAACTCACCTGTTCAAATTATATTAAGGCTCAAAGTTATGCAGAATTAACATAGTGGCTGCTTTGATTGACAGGTGGGTGCTGTTACAGGTGGCTTGTTGCCTCAGATCCACCAATGATCCACATGTTTGCCGATTTTTAGATTAGCCGGGAGGTGGAAGAGGCAG
Organism: Argyrosomus regius; assembly: GCA_946959425.1. NCBI lineage: Eukaryota > Metazoa > Chordata > Actinopteri > Sciaenidae > Argyrosomus > Argyrosomus regius. Next base: position 7,235,149 of record OX336893.1, read on the forward strand.
GACTGCCAAGATGCCGGTGGTCAGAGTCACCAGCTTCACAACGGCTCTTCAGAAACCTGTAGGTGACATCCCGGATACGACGTCCATTCTTTATACTGTCAGTGAGCCCCAACTACTGTATATATGTTTCTGCATGGATGAACGCATTGTTGGTTTTAGTCTTTTTATGGGATTTGTTGGTAATAAGAAATATATACATATAAGCAAGCCATATAAGGAATAATTTGTCTTGCTGAAAGCTAATACGGCGACTCGCCAAACATCTAACAAGAATATTTCATTCAAATACACGGCAACAAAAAAAGAGATATTATCCTCTGAAGTTCAAATTCTTTGTGACTGTGATAGATTCAGTAATCTTAAAGAACATGACGCTGATGCACCTGCTGTGCAGCTCCACGTCTACAGTAACTTGGTGCAGATCTCGAGAGTTGTTGAAATTGTAGCATAATTGACCAAATTACAAATAAAACAACCTCAACATCTCGAGCTGACAGAGGAAGCTGAAATATTCTTTCATAAGTAAGAATTAAGCAATGCATCGCCAGCGTCTTCTCCATTAACGAGCAGAAAGCTCCTTCAAAAGAAAATAAAGATCCACTTCTGTACGGTCAAAGATGTGCTCGCACGGGAGCATAAAAATATGCAAAAGAAAAACAAATACAGAGTACACACAGTATCTACCACAAGCCTATAATAGTCCCAAGATAACATCAAGAGAGGCAGAGGAGGACATCTGGAAGACAGATGAAGATACTCCACCTGTCACCATCAAAGATCGCCACAACAAAGAGAGATAAAGATAGCCCACCTTTCTGAGCTGAAGATAGCCTGATATAGAACCAAAGAGATGTTTTAACCCTTTTTCTTGTGCAGGAAATGAGCGTACATACATTCGCTGCTTCAGTAACACGACTCCTCTGTTTTTTTTTTAACGTGGAAGTTGACCAAATATGACGGTGTTGCACTGCCTTGCTCAAAAGCACCGTGGATGCGTGAGAGAGCAGCTCGTGCTCGTGAAATGTTACCAAGAGTGACAGTTGAAAATGCCATTTTACAACTTCATGAATATCAGGCGTTCGCTGACTGCTTGCCAAACCCCGTACAGTCAGGCACAACAGGGCTACTTTTGAGAGAAGAATGCCAAAGATTAAGAACTGCTTTCCAAGAAAAGAGTAGGACGCCTCAGATTTTTTTAAAAAACAGCAAGAAAAGTTGTCGTTTTTGACTGTTTTTATCTTGAATACCAATTGACACGTTCTTGGCTTAAATCCCCCTTTTGAAATATTCAGTCTTGAATTTGATGTCTAATCTAATTCTGTGGTGGAATAATCTGAACAGAGAAACAGAGAGAGAGAGCGAGAGAGAGAGAGAGAGAGAGAGAGAGCATCGGCCAAATCCATCCTGTCTCAAACAGGCACTTTGCTGATGCAGTGAGGAGGGTGTGTGCAGCGGCAGCCGCATTAGTGTGTGGGTGGTGTGTGCAGTACATCTGCATGTGTGTGCTCGCTTATTGCGTGTTTCTCTGTCCGTTTCCGTGTGTGTGTGTGTGTGTGTGTGTGTGTGTGTGTGTGTGAATGGGGGGGGGTTTACACAAAGACTTCTCTCATTCACAAAGTGAGCCATGTGGCGCTGGGCTGGTCCCTTTAAGAGGCATGTGTCAGAGTTTTCTACTAAGCCTGACTGCTGGAAAAGGTGAGTGCTGATACATTATTCACAAGCAAGGACACACACACACACACACACACACATATACACTCCCTCTCTCCCTCACACACGCTACACAACTGAAGGACATGAGTTGGGCAGTCATGAGTGTGCTGAGCCACGGAGAAGTGCGCTCATACGCACACGTCGACAAGCGAAGTTGATCAGTATGTCAGTCGTACATAAATGAGCATCTATACATCCTTTTTCCACACACACACACACACATATATATAGATATATATACACGCAGGCAGCAGAGGGGAGAAATACTCAGCCTTCTGTTATTCAGTGTGCATAATTTATAGCAGCCCCAGATCTCCCTGCTAATGACAGCACACTGGGGCATCTGCAGCACAGCAGCAATAGCAACAGCTAACTGGCATGGCTCTGTGTGTGTGTGTGTGTGTGTGTGTGTGTGTGTGTGTGGAGGTATAATGCTCTGTTGAGACAAGGACAGTGAGAGAGACAGAAGGAGAGAGAAACAGAAGAGAAAGAGACACACAGAGGGTGTCTGAAATAGACACAGATAACGCAACAAAGAGGGGAAAAAGGATGAGACAGACAAGTGAGGGACCTCTAACACACACACACACACACACACACACACACACACACACACACACACACACTCAAGTCTTGTCAAGTCACCGATTCAACCGGTGAATCTTCCCGGACGTGTGTGTGTTCATATTAACATACAGTATGCGTGTTAATCTGAGCGCCACCTTCACCCTGACTTCAGGCGTAATCTGTCTTAATTAAAGTATTCACAAAGTGCTTTTTTTCCCTGCATGAGCGTGTGACTCACACGAAGAGTCTCTCTCGCTCTCATCTCTGGATAACAGAGACAACTGTTCACTGCAGACGCAAAGAGAGCCGTAACGAAAGCTTAAATTCACTGAGATCGGGATTAACGACTAGCTCAAGGGTGTGGCCTTTGGTTGGCTACGTCTCCTGTTGCAAGGATTGTTTTGACATGCTGCCCCCACAGCACAAAAAAATCTCCTAATTCTTGGGATTTGGAGATCAATGCCACAGTGGGTTTTACCCTCCAGCTGCTGTACACACACACACACACACACACACACACACACACACACACACACACTGATGATGATGATGTGAGCTGTGAGCTCAGAGACGGCACGGTGCACGGTTAGCCCAGAAAAATTATACCGCAGCTGATAAGGTGCTGGTGTTAGACACACAGTCTTCTGTGCACAGGTCAGGCAGTCAACATAGTCTCATACGCATGCATACTAATCTGCAATTACACTTTGTAAACACATTTGATACCACTTATACATAATTATACACATTTTGCAGGCACACGCACGCACACACATCTACATAGGCGCACCTTCCAATCTAGCACAAAATCACAACCCTCAATTTGGTTCTTGATTTGAGTGTTCTCAGATAGACATCACGGACGGCTTGGTCCGAATGATCACTTTAAAGGAGCAGTTTGATAAATTAAAGAAAATATACTCATATGTTGTGAAGCTTAGGATAAAGGCTGGAAATGTGAAGAAACACAAACGCAAAACTCCTCTAAAGCTCGATGACTTACACAAAATATCTTGTCGATCTGGGTTGTTTTCAGTAGTTTATGAATTTGTTCAGTACGTTACGACACCTCAAGCTATAGCGCAGGTTGCCAGATACAGTTGGTAAGCACAAGTTTTGGTTTCGGAGGCACAACAGTGCCAAACTTGGCAACCTCACTGTGACAAGAGGAGACGCAGCGCTGCATAAATTGTTGTTTTTACATTTCTGGCTACAAAAATAAGACACGCTCTGTCAGTTTGTGAGCTTCAGAGATGCTGGTAGGCTAACTAACCGTCCTGTGTGGTTAGGTTGACTCCAGTTGCACACAAACCAGCACAAAAAGCATGACGGATTTAAGGTAACAATATAGTTATTTAGAGAATAGCAGTAAATTCACTTTTAGACACCCTGGATGTAATAAAACTATCCCTGAACTCAGTGTTCTCACTCTCAGCGAGCTAAAAAATAATAAGACTCTGGTTATTATTAGAAGTTTTACAGTATGCATTATTGCGGCATCTATTTGTAATCTCAAAGCTAAAGATCTCTCTCTCTCTCTGCCTCCTCCTGCCTCCCTCCTCTTCCTCTCTCTCTCTCTCTGTGTTTCTCTCCTCCTCTGTGTGGCTGACTGACAGGAGGGCAGGCGAGAGCTGAACCACACACACCAGCTACAGTCAGCTACAGCATGAAGAGAGAGACAGGAAGAGAGAGGAAGAGAGTTGAGGTATGCAGCACTGGATACAGCATCAGTGACAGGAGCATGTTTGGGCATCAGATAAAGCTATTTTAGGAAGAAACTGTCAATGTATCTCAAAAGGCATGCCAACAGCAGTGATCAGAGAAGACCTACATTACGCTTCAGACCGCCTGGGATGTAAGATAGGATTGGTTTGTACTTTTTTTTTAAAGATGGGAGAGTGAGCCGTCCACACACTTTGGTTATTTTCACTGAATAAAACAGAATGAGGGAAAAGGGTGAAGGCCAGTCGAAGCTCAGAGGAGACATACATGAGGTTTCAGTTGTCCAGGACAGAACAAAGATTCACTATTGATTGCTCAACTTCCTGTAGCCTTGAAGAAAGTCTGCGCTCCTCTTTCCACATTCGCTGTTGTTGCAGCCGGTTTCTGCAGAGTCTGATCTGCAAATTTCTCCTCATCAAGCCGGATTCTGTGTTTTTTTTTTTTTTTTTGATCCGAGGTGTGGATTGGAAGGAGAGAGGTTATTGGATTAGCTATGGCAGAGTCAATAACATGAACAGTAAGAGAGAAACCTGACTGCTCTCGCCCATTTAATCAACACTGGCTCTGCTTTTGGAAGATGGCTCTGTTATCTTTTATAGTGCAAAAAAAAAAAAGATTTACTGTCTCATAACTTCTCTCACAGCGAGGGGTCTGTGCCTTCAACTTAGCACACCCGCAGCTCGGTGTAAATGTCAACATACACTGGCAAAAAGTCTGAATTAAACCTCAAGACAGTAAGCGAATAACCAGTTGTTAGCTTAGCATTCATATGATGTTTTTATTAAAGTTAACAAAGCTAACAAATGTGATTTATTTAGCCCAGAAATATCAAGAACGGGTCTCTAAATTTCAGAAACATAGCAAGCGCATCTAAACGACGTAGCTACTCGTTTTAAACGACTGCTACACCTCAACGTTGTGATGTTTCACCACAATAAACACAACTAATAGTAATGTAGGCGACTGAAATGTACCATTATCCTCTTTATGTTTGGCTCTCTGGTGTTGCCATAGCGAGTTCTCTCTCGCTCGTATTCAAGCTGTTCATACAACAGAGAGCGTGTGTTGTCTGTCATGGTGGAATAAAGGCCCGACAGCTTTGTTAAGCTAAGCTGCAGTGTTCTTGTTCATTAAGGAAACGTAGAGCTGCATCTTCTATCTGTATCCATTCATATCTCCGGCTTTTCACACCCTCTCGTTGGGTTATCAAAGTGGGTGAAGGGGGACAGGTGTACCTCCATTCAGAGTCTGTAAAACACTCTGCTATGACACAAACACAACTTTTTAGAACAGATATTAGCAACCGTGGTCCAAAGCAGCGCTATAATTTACATGTGTCGATGGAGATCGGTAGGGGTGTGTACAGAAGTAGGCGTTCCAACAGTTCGTCTGTGATTGGCCGGCTGTGTTTAGACTCTGTTTGAGATTGGTTAGCCTCAGGGTGTGTGTCTGCAGACACACCCCTCTACCCCGGCCCATCTCTAAGCTAAGCTGCAGTTACTTCTCTCTCTCTCTCTCTCAAATTAAACTCCCCTTTACAGTATCCCCTCATGCACAACTTCAAGCTGATCGCTGGCCAGCCCGGCTGTAGCTCATTCACCGGCTGCTCTGACATTACTGCATCCACCCGGTGAAAAATGTCAGTGTAGCCCTCCGGAGTGAGCTACATGTATATATATATATACTGATGTAGCCCCGTCCCAATAAGCAGCATTTTGCAGAGAGAAGGGGTCTTATTGTGATACTTTACTGAAAGCTTGTGGGTTTCGGATGCAAACAAGCAGACATGTGAAGACTTACAAGGTGCGTCCTTTAACCTCATGACTACCCCTGGGCCTGGATTAGCACTTTGAGTGCTCTCGTGGACATTCAGAGGCTACTGGTTGCCACAGTGAGTCTATGGTGTCACCACACACTCTGCAGTGGCTAATTAGGTTGTGTTCCCTCTGTATATCTGGCTTTTGGTGTGTGTGTGTGTGTGTGTGTGTGTGTGTGTGTGTGTGCATGTGTGTGTGCACGCCGGGTGAATCAGCTCATAAGTGGGTATCTCCTCTCCTGAGCTTATCCCTGCCTGGAAAAATGTGTTTCAGACTGAAGCCTGATTGCAACAGCACTGTCATAAATAAATGACTTGATAATTTTAGCATGTCACGGAGGTAAAAATAGAACATCACGTTGTTAGCTCAAATGCCGGATGAACCCTTTGTTAAGACATCGGAGTTTCTTCCTATCAGGATTTAACACTTTGCAGCAGGCACTGCCGGGTTGCACGGGAAATAATGAAGATTTGAAGGATTTAAAGGTGGAAAAACGAGTCTTTGTGCAGTCACATCACAAAGATGAAGGTTTACAGTGGTACACTTGCACGGTTAAGATCCTCTCTTTTGTGCAGTTGGGTAAATTGTTGCCTCCACACAGCACACAGAAGTAGATGGCACCAATTGTAGTTACATCATCTGAAAAAGCAGTGTAGCACTTTAAATAGTGAAAACACAACAGTCTGTGTGTCTTTTAGGGGCTGTTATTAAAAGATCTGAGAGGCTTTTGCAGCTAGCGTATTGAATAATACACAAAATACATGAATCACAGTGTCCGAGACAGCTAATGAGGTAATTCTTTGGTAACAAAAGGGCTCGATTCAACTCTTTGAAGGGGGGAAATTTGAGAAAGAAAAACCCTCGTCTACGGTCGCAGGTCTTCTGGTGTCGTGTTCAGATTGTTCATCCCGGAGTCGCTAAGCTAACAGAGTTTGTTGCAGGCCTTCCTCCAACTGCTGCACACAGTTTTTTAAGCCACTTCTCGCAAAAAAAGACGTTTATCGTCAAAGGGGAGTTTCTGCTGTTGCAACAAGTTGAGAGATTTGAACTGTTACCACCACCCACGGACTGTCACTGCAGTCAGTCAACACCGGCGCCGGCAGGATTGTGCCACAATTTTCCAGCACCATGTTTGACGTTTAATGTTGGCTGAAGGCGACTGTACAAAGTTTGGAAAGGAGGTTACCTCAAGACAAGGTTGCTGTCCCTGATTCCCATCACATGCTCTGCTTAACTCACACACACACACACACACACACACACACACACACACTGGCTTCCAACATGCATGCAGACTACTTCACTGTAATGATGTGATGATGCAGATCTTGCTGGAAGTTTCAGTATCCATCAGGATGAAGCTGCTGTTTGGGGGGGTTTAAACCTCACACACACACACACACACACACACACACACACGTTTCCTGCCATGCTTCTCATTTCATTATGGGTGACCGGGTTATGCAGGGATTGAAGTGTCAATTGGTACCGGCGCGCATGCATGCATGCATGCATATGCGTGTGTGCGCGCGTGTGTGTGTGTGTGACATTATTATATAGACTGCACACGCGCACGCGCAGCCAGAGAGCGGTGACTGTCTCCTTACATCACTATGGCAGCTTCAGTGGCCCTTATAGTGCGGTGTGTGAATGTATGGCAGGTATAACAGGCAAAAGCCTTAAACTTACCGCAGTCCTCGCACAACACTCTCTCCACATCCTTCTTCAGCTCCGGCTCGCTGGCGTCCACAGGGGCGTACGATGCCTTGAATACCAAAGGTTCGGCGGTCGGGTCCATGAAAAAGATATATCTGTGGTCCTTCTCCACCGTGGTGCACGGGGCCTCGGAACCGAAGTCCCCGACGGTCACGAGCTGCTCCCTCTCGAGGCCGCCGCTGTTGACGGGCCACACGTCCAGCACTTTGACATTCACACTGTAGGGCTCCCGGGAGGAGACGTTCTCCGGGGAGGAGCGCACCTCGCCCTCGATGACCACGGTTGATCGGTACGCCTGGTCCTGGAGGGAGTTGAGACTCGGGGCGTAACAGGCGAAGGAGACCCCGATGACCAGCATGGAGAAATGCACTGGATCAAGCCTCATGCCGTCAGCCTGTGCTGTGCTGCAGTGCTGCTGGGCGGCGGAGCGAGCTGGAAGAGAGAGACGGCGGCGAACGGGCTCCGGCAGAGCAGGCAGGGCAGAGCGGCAGACCTTGTGGAAGTGTCCATGCCATCTGTGTCTGCCGCTGCTTTCCCCATACGGCTGCTGGCCTCGGATGGGGGGACACACCAGCCTAGGAACCGGAAACGGCCCGCTTCTGCATGCTTAAAAATGTGATTGCTGCATTCTCCTTCACCAAACCACCCTCCCCCTCTTATCTCCCCTTTTCCTGAAAGGCAAAACAAGACTCGTAAATTAGCCTCCTTTCGAGTCCAGGGCTGAAACCTCTCTCTCTCTCTCTCTCTCTCTCTCTCTCCAGCTAATAGGCTAGCATCGCATGGGTGGGCGCATTGCCCCTCTCTGGAAAGGAAAAAAGCAGCTTGCTTCTTGCGCGTACAGGGGGAATCACACAAGAAACGATACGCACTCCACGCACACGCACACACGCAAAGGCAAGGTCGGGTCCTTTTTCTTTTTTTTTCTCCTTTTTTTTTATCCACTTATTTCGGTCCCCTCCTCCTCCTTCACCTCCTCCTCTCCTCCACACTCCTCCTGTGAATTGTGAATCCGTTAAGTCTGCAAGTGAAATTTAAAAAAAAGAAAAAAGAAAAAAGAAAAAGAAAAAAAGAAAACGGGAACAGACGGACAGGATGATGAGATAGCAGCAGCGGTTATCCGGTGAGGCGATGCAACAGTAGCGCGCACCCTCCAGCCGCGTCCCCTGCGCCCCTCATCAAACGCGAGCGGCGGCTTACGTGAGCAAACATCACCTGCCCGGTCACTGGCGTCGGCTCCGCCACGTCCTGCGCAAACACCCTAATGACCCGGGCACCCACCGACCCAACCAGCATGTGACCATGCCGGTCGACTTGTGTTGGGGAAAAAAAAAAAACCCTCTGCGGGGTGGTGGTGGTGGTGGTGGTGGTAGGTGGAAAGTCACGCACGCAGAGTGCACAGACACAGAGTGTGCGTCTGTAAGCCAAGCCCTGCACGGCGCCCACTGTGGATCTCCAGTGCAAGAGGTGCAAGAGAGGCTATAGGCGACTACTACACACACTGCGGATAGTTGTTGCGATGACTAACGCTGCGAAATTCTCTCAATGGATTCCTCAGCATGGCGAAAGAGAGAGCACTTCGGCTTTAAATGCCCTCAGACATGTACACGCTGCAGGAGAGCACACCCAAAAACATTTTCCAGCACTATTATTCGAGTCATTGCAGTTCACTGATATTGCCCTGGGATACTGTACAGCTTAACGACTCTATGGCAACACGTGGGGGCACCAGTTACCCCCCAAAAACCTGCAAAGACTTCAATCTTTTTTAGCCACATCCTGCACAGCTACAGCTAATAAAACCACTTTTCTCATTGAGTACACCTCCACCAATGAAACGAGAGCAGTGCACAATATGCTTCTTTTTTTTTTTTTATGGTGACCACAAGTACCCCCCCTTCCTCCTCCTCCTCCTCCATCCATAGCAAAAAAAACAGCCCCTGCCTCCATCTCTGTATCCATCAATCAGGCCATTCATAAGATTTTTTTCTTCCCCCCCCTTCCCTGTGAGGAGCTGTGCTGCCCTTCGTTAGAGGTCAGAAAGCGTTTCATTGTCCACGCTGAGAAAGGTATAAAAGATAATGTCATATAGGGGACACCTCGGACAGGTTCTTTCTTACTATAGATGACTAGAGATGATAAAGGAAGCCATTTCATCACAGTATGGACCTCCATCCACCCGTTTCACCATCAGCAAAGGGTCACATCAGGGACCAGGTGCTGAGAGCCCTGACAGGTTTAGTGCTCAGGTCCCAACAGGCCAATCACATGACTGAAGGCCACAGTGCAATGAAGGGGACGTCTCCTCGAAGCATGTGTCCTTCTTTACTCTAATTTATTAACCAAAGAGCCAAAGAGGCGACCTCTTTCACCGGGCTTCAAACTCTTTATTAGTGGGATTGTCTCTCCAGTTTGGCGACCACCACAGCTTTGCAACATGGAAACAGCCCTTCAAAGTGTGTGTGTGTGTGTGTGTTTATCTGTCCTGTAACCCCCCACCTTCTTCTTTCCCTCTCCGCCCACTGCCCACCCATTCACTGATCTGTCTCTCCTTTCACTCATTCAGTCACTCGTGCTTTCCCACTCAGAGGACCTCGCACACAATTTAAGTATTTCCAAATTAACCTTGAAAGCAAATCATTTGTTGACAAAGCGAAGGGGAGGAAAAAACGATTTCCGCTGACTGACCCCCGAGGAGGACTGCCTCTATGATTCCCCTGATACTCGTGCTGAACCTGTGGGAATTATCAGAGGGGCTGTGCACCGGCGTCTCAGCAGGGTGTTGATGAGGTCACTCAGATTAGCCCTCTCACGACAGACTTCCCCTCCAAACTGGTAATGCTCCGTCTCATCTGTGAGGCTAAAACATACTTGTCTTAGTGACACAGCGGCCTTTTTTATTACAGTTATATGTCTTCGTACAGTTGTCCCAGATTTCCTCTTTGCAGTCCTCTTTCCCTCATTTCCCACATCAGCGGTAATACTCATGAGCAAACTCAAATCCCACCATCCGAAGAGCACGGTGGAAATGTCTGACATATTTAACCTTTCCATTTCAGGTTAACTCCCTTCTTCACAGCTCATCCATCAATTCAAACTTATATACGGGGTTAAATTAATGTTATGGCATTTAATTATAGGCGTATGTGATGCTTGAGTGTTAGACTTTATATGATTTTTGTCATTATTCGGCCTACAGGATGAATCTTGTCATATAAAGGCTGATCCAGACACAATTTTACAACAAGTTTACAATTAAAGTGTATGGTGGTGTATTCCTTTTAATATAAATATAAATATTCCACAGCTGTCTAAACCCGTTAAAATGTTCAATTAACATCCATCAATTGGCGCACATCGCTCTTCTACGTGAGGGTTAGGGTTCACGAGGGCCGCAGATCTCTTAACCTCACCTACAACATGTTGTTACTGTTGTTCTACCTTATATGACCTTTAACAGGAGGAACGGAGTACCCAGAGAGAACCCACGCAGACACGTTGAGAACATGCAAACTCCACCCAGCCGAGGTTCAAAGCAGTGTTAGAGTCCATGAAGGCCGCAGATCTCTTAACCTCACCTGGGACGTGTTGTCGTTACTGTTGCTGCACCTTATCTGACCTTTAACGGCAGGATTTAGTCAAACTTTTCAATATGCAAGTGCTAAAACAAAAGTCATCTGAAATAAAGATGCATGTAAAGCTTTAGAAATGTTGCAGGAATTAATGAATTACATCATATGATCCAAAATATGAACCCTGTTTAGAACATTTAATGTGTGTGTAAGTTCACATAGTGTTTTCTTTGTTTCTGGCAAGTTGATGGTCCGAGATATAAGTTAAAAAGTTGTCTTTTCACTGATGAACCGGGGTCAGGGTCATGCGGGTCTGGAGCCTATCCTATGGGCAAGAGGCAGGGTGCACCCTGGACATGTCGCCAGTTCATCACCTAGACCTAGACACCTACGGCCAATTTAGAGTCACCAATTAACCTATCAGTATGCCTTTGGACTGTGGGAGGAAGCCGGAGTACCCGGAGAGAAACTCCACACCGAGAGGCCCCGGCCAGGGTTCAAACCAAGGTTAGGGTTCATGAGGGCCGCAGATCTCTTAACCTCACCTGGGACGTGTTGTTGTTACTGCTGGTCTATCTTATATGACCTTCAACGGGAGGAGTCACGTCATTTCATGTATGTAAATTTACATTTTTTCTGTACTTCTGACAATTTGATGCCGCAAGATCAACTGTTGCCCATAAAGTTGGAATAAAATATTTTCACCTCTTCTCATGAAATGATTGTGACAATGTGATTTATTTTTGATAGATAAACTTTATTGATCAATCTCTTGCAAACATATCACAGTGAAAATTAAACCACAATTAACCCGATGAGTATAAATAAGAATTAAAAAATGAATGTGTCTTAAAATAAAATTATTCCAACTTTATGGGTGACAGTGTATGTTTTTATTTCTGGAGCCAATCCAACCATTCACACTCACATTTACAGCTATTTAGAGTCACCAATTAACCTATTAAGTGCATGCCTTTGGACTGTGGGAGGAAGCCGGAGAACCCGGAGAGAACCCACACAGACACGGGGGAGAACATGCAAACTCCACACCCCCAGCCGGGTCGAAACCCTGTGAGGCGACTACTGCACCACCACCACCACCACCACCACCACCCTTTCAAGTCCAATCACAGGATAATGATTCATGATGCTTCACAGTGTATCAGCCCCCTCCCTCACACTCCCACACACAGCTCCTATCATCTACTGTTCATTCATAAGTTTCTCCTTCACCCTGCTCCCTCTATAGGGACTGTCTGGGGGTCCCTGTCCATGGTGCTGAAAGCCCCAAACAGCTGTCCGTGGTGCTGAAAGCCCCAAACCAATATCCACGTATCTGTGAGTTTGGCTCCTGTTCTGCCTTTTAATAGTTTTCAAAGTGTGTGCAGACAGGTGTGATCTTTATACTTTGATGTGCAGCCTCTCATCTCTCTACCTATCTACCTATCTACCTATCTATCTATCTATCTATCTATCTATCTATGTTGATGTTGTACTGCAGTGTTTCAGGCTCACATGGGTGGGGGTTAACTTTCACTTGCAATATACAGCTCCACTAAAGGCTGAAGTGGAAATCCTGCAAAACGTTGCAAAGACAGCGTGAGGTGTCTTGAACGCAGCCCTGCTCGGAGTACTACAGTAACACTGACTACAGTTGCTTTCATTTTTTTTTTCCTCCTTCCTCCTCTTCTCCTCTCTCCTCTCGCGATAGAGCGGCGGAGTGGTTTGACGGGCAGTCGAGGTTGCAGCAGGCAGAGGGAGACGGTGGAAGGTAAAGCAGGGAGGCAGCATCATGGCGGACAGAGACAGTGGCAGTGACCACGGAGGGCCCACCGCAGGCCCCGGCTCGCTGCCCCCGGGTGCGATGGGCGCCATGTCCCGGCTGCAGCACGACACCGAGGAGCTCGCCTCCAAGCGCGTCGACATCCAGAACAAGCGCTTCTACCTTGACGTGAAGCAGAATGTTAAAGGCCGCTTCCTAAAGATAGCCGAGGTCGGGGCTGGGGGAAACAAGAGCCGCCTCACTCTCTCCATGTCGGTCGCCGTGGAGTTCCGCGATTATCTCGGGGACTTTATCGAACATTACGCCCAGCTGGGCCCGACCAACCCGGACATGGTGCAGGATGAGCCCCGGCGGGCGCTCAAGAGCGAATTCCTGGTGCGGGAGAATCGGAAATATTACATGGATCTGAAAGAGAACCAGAGGGGGCGGTTCCTGAGGATCCGACAGACCGTTAATCGGGGGCCCGGATTGGGAAGCGCGCAAGGCCAGACCATCGCTCTGCCGGCGCAGGGTCTCATCGAGTTCCGCGACGCTTTGGCCAAACTCATCGACGACTACGGCGTGGACGAGGAGCCGGCGGAGCTCCCGGAGGGCACCTCGCTCACGGTCGACAACAAGCGCTTCTTCTTCGACGTGGGCTCCAATAAGTACGGGGTCTTCATGCGGGTCAGCGAGGTGAAGCCCACGTACCGGAACTCCATCACGGTTCCGTGCAAAGTGTGGTCCAAATTCGGCAACACCTTCTGTAAATATGCGGAGGAGATGAGGAAGATCCAGGAGAGGAGTAGAGAGAAACGGGCCTCCGAACTGCTACCTGAGGGCCCGCACGGCGGGGATGACGGCGACGATGACTGACGCGGAGAGAGAGAGAGAGAGGGAGAGAAAGAGAAAGAGAGAGAGCAGACATGAAACAACGAGACAAAACTGAACTATGAGAGAAAAAAACGAGACTTTTAACTGTAAAATAGAAAGAGAAATTTCCAAGGGAATCACCCGACACACACAACCTCCACAGACATGGCAGCACCTCTGCTGTCTCCTCGCTCATTTTACTGGATGTCACCCCACTTACCACCCATGTAACAGTAAGCCGCTGCTATCAAGGATTGAACTGTAAGATATGAACTTGTTTCCTACTTGATTTAAAAATGACAATGAACAGAGTGTTTATATCTCTATCAAACGACAGATTTTGCACACATCAAAGCTATTTCGAGATGAGAAAAATGTTTTCAAAAAGTGGTCATATGCTAAAGATTTAATCAAACGTAAAAACCAGAGGTCTATTATATGAAATGACAGTCTTCATGTAGAACGAATATTTGACATCAGCACAAAGAGAATATATTATGGACTTTATGAAAAACCAAAATCTGATACCAGATGTATAGTTTATTATAAAAAGGTACGCAGAAATATAAATATGAAAGCGCTCTAAAAAGTGTATGAACGCAGCACTCACAGGCCTGTAAACACCTGTCAGCATGCGTGTATAAGGCTCATGTTTTGAAAAAGAAGTTTGGCAAAGTAGGCTATAGTCTTTATAAATATGACCTAAACAGTAGTAGGCTAAATGAGAAGCATTTCTATCACGCCATTGTTGGAAATGTTGAGACTTTAACAAGTTAAATAGCCTATTTTGTGCGCCTCAAACAAACAACAAATGGGATAACTCTTATCTCCGAGCTACTATATTGAATATCAACCCTCTTGCACCATGTCCATATAAACTTAAATGAAAAAAAAAAAAGTGCTAACTTAGATGTACTAATTATGATTTTGTGAATCAGCTGTAAAAAAAAAAATCCTTATTAAGATACCCACGTTTTCTGTGGGTTCAGTTTTCTTTCTGTTACTTTGTTTTTGTTTTTTTGTTTAGTTTTTTTTTTTGTTTTTTCCTCTGGGATTTGGGGGGGGGGTGGGGTGGGGGATGCAAAAAAAGATTAAGGCCCACTCGTGGGGGGGGGGGGGGGGGAGCGCAAGGCGCCGTAAACAAACAAACAAACAAACAAAAAAAATACAAACAAAGACGCGTCAGCGCAGCGCGCGGCGAGGCAACGCATCCTCTCTGACGTCATTACGACCCGTGCCTTATACACTCCACTCGTTTACGTGTTCTCACGTGGATGGTCTGTGACCTCGACCGCTGTACGTTTTCATTTACGAGTGCTGTTATGTAGGCCGAAATATGTACTCACCAGGGCAAGCGGGATTCACTCACTCACACACACACACACACAGAAACACACACATATAAACACACACACACACACACACACACACACACACACACCCTTGCCGCAAGTGCATGGAGCATGGGTGGTGGCAACAGCGAAAAGTAAGCTGAAAAAAAGGCTGCTGGGAGCTCGGGGGACCGCGATGGTAGTGGGCAGAAACAAAGCTGGAAAGAAAGATAAGACGTACACTTAGGGGGTGGGGAGGGGGCCCAGTTTGTTACGGCACCCTGGAGCCTAGAATCCCTAGCAGCACTCCTGGCCTGATGGTCTCTCGCAGAGTAGAGAGATGTGTCTTCCTGGAGCAGGAGAACGACCCAGGACGACGGCCATGTGGCAGCACTGGGTCAGGACAGAGATTCATCAGGAGATGTTACAGGTGGTTTTGCACACCATATGCACCATGATGTAAAAAAAACAAAAACAACAACAAACGAACAGCAACAACAAAATCAGGAGCGACTGGATGAGGCTATTCGTCTAATCGTCAGAGCTGAGATGGATGCTGTTAAAGAGCCAGCCAGGCCAGCCGGCCGGTCCCGTGTCGTCAGTGTGAGTGCAGTTCAGTGGATGTAGAGGCCTATCAGTGCAGGGCCGAGGCAGTATCTATCTCTTTATGGTGCTATAGCCCCTCGATCGCTCCATGGGGGCCTCGCCGCTCAGAATATGTCACTTTTTGCATTATTTTTAAGTTCTCTTTTCTCCACGTTATGTTTGTCCAAAAAAAAAACGTGTCAGGTTTCTCCCTCCCAGGCAGAGAGGACCGGCTAGTGTAGGACTCTTCATATTAGTGTGCAATATTGTGGACGTGCCAATAGCGGCATTGTATCACGTGTATAGACTATTAAAAGAAAATGTATAGGCTATGTGATCAGTAGATATTTTGAAAGCATGACGATGAGGTTGATGCATCTGCGTTTTGTTTTTTTTGTTTTTTTCCGAAATGTGAAGTCTTTTTCTTCTCAAGCACTCGCTCCAAGTTGTGGGGGGTGGGTGGGTGGGTGGGGGGGGGGGGTCAAGACTAGGTAGTAAGGTATTTTTCCTGTCACGTTCTGTAAACCAGTAGGCTGCCTTGTCCCGTCTCTCAGTGCGCGTAGACTAGTTCGGGTGTTTTACGTCCCTTTACGGAGTCACCCCCGGAGATCAACCCTTTCCCCTCCTCGTACACGCACACACAGTCAGCAACCTCTAACTGTCTCCATGTCAGCCTCTCTGCAGTGAGAGCGGCCTACGCTGAAGTTGAATAGTATCTTGGGGCTTGGGTCCAGGGGTGGCTGAAACACACACACTAACACACACACTAACACACACACACCCATATACACAGTCTCTCCCTGTTGAGGCCTCATGTTGCTATCTGAGTGTTTGGGAGGCCTCTAAAGTATTTTGAATGGTGTCTAGAACTGCACAAGGCCTCCTGTCATTAGAAGCCAGGAAACTGTGTGCATGGAGTCTAAGCGCGACCTCTCTCTCTCGCCTGGGACTGCCGATTGCAGGACAGGTGAACTGCCATTTGACTTTGTCTGCGGTTTCACTTGAGTTAGGCGATAGCGATCGGCCGCAGCAAGACCCCAAAGGACAGAGGAGTTTGTTGTTTTTACAATGAGGATCACAATCCTCCTCTCGGATGTGTGCAGACTCCGATCCCTGGCTCATTGTCGGTGCAGTAAAACTTGTCCAAATTCCCAAATACGCCCTGCCAGACACACAGTCCATTCCTTCTTTTTGACCCGATCGACCTCTAGGCTTAAA
The DNA here is from genome assembly GCA_946959425.1 of Argyrosomus regius. Classification (NCBI taxonomy): domain Eukaryota; kingdom Metazoa; phylum Chordata; class Actinopteri; family Sciaenidae; genus Argyrosomus; species Argyrosomus regius. The sequence continues at coordinate 7,252,022 of OX336893.1, forward strand.
CAGACGTGCTACTTAACAATCAATATGCTCCAAGTAGTTAGCTATCAGCTTTATTTAAATCAGGTTGGCCTACAACAGCTAATGCGGACTGAGCCTGGTCACAGGCCCCCGCGTCAGACTGGCATGCCATCTAGGTGGCACGAAGGGGAAATACAGACTGCATGGATTGCAGCTTTAGAGGCCTCAGCTGAATAAAAGCTGTTAATGTAGTTACAGACTGGGCCTGCCAGACATGTGGGATAGTCGAGGCTAGACTGAAGCAAGAACTCCCCGAAGCACACCTGGGCCGAAACGCTATCAGACGTCCTCGCTTTTTTTTTTTTTTTTTTTAAAAAGGAGGAGTTGATCTGTGTTCGATTGGGCATGCCTGCGTCGACAGAGCCAAGAAAAAAAAAAAAAATGTTCCAGAAATTCCCATCTGTTCCACGCAGGACGTTCTTTGGCCCAGGTTTGTTTGAGTGCTGGTGAAAGGCCTGATGAAGCCTGGCACTGCACCGCAGGGGCTTACCGGCGTCAGCCTACCACGACCTAGTGACCCAGCTGTCAGACAGATCCAGTTAGGACTTTTCTCTCTGTTTCGGAGAAGAACAGGAAATCTTTTTCCCCCTTCTCTCTCTCGCTCGCTCTCTCTCTTGCAGAGATGATTATATTTCCACACACTGCCCTGTGAATTATAAGCCTATTTCCATTAAACACACGTACAAGCCACCTATGACTATGTGCTCAGAAAAAAAAGCACATCTGAGGTCAATCTGAGTTCATCTTGAGTTCAACGTGAATCTGGACTGCCTGTTGTGATACAGCACTTATTCCCCAAAGTGTTCTAGCTTTAGCTTGATTGAATTTAGGCCTCCTCATGCTACATGAAGACTGGAAATACAACACTTCCTTTCTTTTTTTTTTTCTCTCTCTCTTTCTCTAATGGCCAAATATAAGGAGAGCCTGTACCTGCTCGTAGAGTTCACCTTGTGAATGCCTCACTCTGTGAAAACGCACACATTTTCTTAAAGATTAAAAAGAGAGGAGTCGTTTTTGTTACCGACCTGTAATCGCCAGGTGATACTGGATCAGTTGTGTTTTTTTTTTTTTTTTAGCGCAGAACAATTCAGTTGTGAAACATGACTCGTCCATTTTGGGTCGGAGTTACAGTGGAAGAAGAAGGGGAGAGGGGGGGGGAGGATGGGCACGCTTGTGATGTTTTGCTGGAAAACGGTGTGATCAAATCTCGTTCGTGAGAGCTCACCCAGTGTCACACAGCAAAAACCCCCGGAGTGACCTTGCAGCCATGTTGTGCCCACATTACACGGTCATCCATTTACTGGGACTCAAATGCAAAACGCTAGGCAGATGTTTTATGTCTTGTTTTCTGTATAAAGCGTCTGTGGTTAAGCTGTGTGCTTAAGTTCAGCGTGTATGGGGTGATGGTGCACTGGAGCTGTTAGCATCCACTAGAATCATGGTATGATTTGTGATACAGCAGCAGCCATCGTAGCATGACGTTATCCTGCCTTTTTGTCCGTTAAGCTTCTTCTTTTGGTGACGTTAGGTGACCGGATCATTCCTTAAACATTTAGACTTAAACATTTGAATCAAAAAAGTGCAGCAGTCGCTACTTGTTGCAGGTACTCAAAGGACAGATTGCTATGATGGCTCCAGCTGTAGGTGCTACATCTGCTTGTTCCTCCTGTCTTGAAACGGGGACATTATTCATGTTTCTGACTGCGTTCAAACAGCCACATCGACATGACTTGTCACAGCAAACTTCCACACACACACACACACACACACACACACACACACACACATAAATGTGGACTGTGGCTACCCGCCTCTACCAAATTAAAACAGACTGAACTTCTACAAGGTGTTCCAGACAACCAAATCTGCTCTGTTTCTGGTTTCAGTGTTGTAGTCGTTCATTGGCCATTCCTGGTTAATCACACAGCCAATCGCAGCCTCTGGTCAAAGCCAAGCACTATATGACTCATCACAAACCACTGACAGAGGAGCTCATTCAGCACGTCTTCTGTTTGCACACGCACCGAGTAGTAGGGTCCATCATGTTTGCAGACTGTATAGGCTACTGTTGTGTATAGTTATAAAGACGTTCTTTGAAATGTTTTGAAGATGTTGGGAAATGGATCCTGGATTTTAAGGGGTGGGGTCAATGCACAATGAACATATCCCATGTCACCGTTTGGTCTAAATCCCTTTACCATCCCCATATGAGATAATATGTTGTATCTTTCAAAAATATTTTATCTGTGGCGTGTGTGTGTGTGTATATATATATATATATATATGGTTTGTTATATATGATGCTCCTCCTTTCAGAAAAATATAACATGTAAACAGGAAAAACATATTGCTGTTTTTTTCCTTTGTATTTTATACTTACAGAAAGCATTGAGTAAAAATGGATAAATACTTGCACTTTAGATATATTAAGAAAAATAAAAATCTGCATATTATTTTTGATAGGGATCTCACATTCAAAGAGTATAAATTACAGGCTTTGTGACTATTGCTGGACAGAGATGTATTGAGTTCTACTTATTGAAGTATATTTTGTCTGTGTGTCAGAAGGTTTACTAAAGTAAATTGCATGATAAAGTAGTGCTACACCGATATTGTTCTTTTTTTAGTTGGTAAAAATGTCTGAAAACTGTGATAACAACCCTCTTGTATCATGTTTAACCTCTCCTCACCCCCTTCTAGAATATTTCTTACTGAAATATGGCCTTTCCTGACTACATGACGATGGTGCTTACTTTGGCTTTGACATCAAGCTCATCCTATACATCTCAACATCATCATAACTCGCGTCTTTACACTTCATTACTTTCTGTTATGTACTCTCACTACCTTATTAAATTTCCGTTGATGGCAAAAAAAAAAAAAAAGGGTGTGCTGTTTTGTACATTGCTGTTTGTTTTAAATGTTGGGGGAGCCTTGTTGTCTGAAAAATGACTCTAATCGCGCAATAAAAAAGTCATTCCACACGTCCCTGTCTCTGCACAACTGTCTCAACACTACAGTCAACCACGTTCAGCAGGGATGAGCTCGATAAGTGAATCAGAAAATTAACAGACACGTTATTAAAACAGTGTTTCTAAAACTTTTTACACCGTGTGACACCTCAGAAAGAATTTGGCTCTCCAAGTATCACCGGTATGACGGAGGTTAAAATGCAATCGACCCTGTTCAGTTACAGTTTGCACAGGAGGCAGTTTATTTGTATAAGAAGATTGAACTGGAACAGAACCAGAACTACCTGTGTGGAAAAGGCGTACTCCTGATCTGCACTTCTCTTCCTGTTTTTGAACCATTTGTTTTACCTGCACGTCACATACGTGCTACCTGAATGAACGAGATGATCAAAGTATTACAGTATTGTTGTAGTATTTTGTTAAATTAATTTATTTAATTGGAAAATATATTTCAGAGATTCCTCCATGTACCACTCAAGGGAGCTCGCGTACCAACAGTGGTACTTGTACCATAGTTTGAGAACCAATCTATAAAAATATGCATCGTCTGTTCCTCAAACGTCCACTTGAGGCTGGCTACAGAGCAAGTCAGTCTCCATAAGTCCCCACGTTAAAATGTCCAACTTCACAATTTAATTTTTATAGAACTCACCTGTTCAAATTATATCAAGGCTTAAAGTTATGCAGAATTAACAGCGTGGCCTCTTTGACTGACAGGTAGGTGCTGTTATAGGTGGATTGTTTGAGCACCCAGACGTCATTCGGCCCGCCTCAGGTCCAACGATATATATATATATATATATATATATATAATGAGTAAAGACAAGGTAGGACCATGAATGGGATGACCTGCCTATACTGGTTTAAATCTTTAGAGGGATTATCCCTGTCTGTTGTCCTTCGAACACTTCTTGATGTATTAATGATTTAAAAAAGTCACAAACACAACAGTACGGAGACAGTGGATGACTTCAAAGATTTTAAACAGCGGTGCAGATATGTGCTTTTGACTTCTATGTGGATTTAAAAGCTAGAGTGCCAGATTGTTGCCACAGTAGTAAAGATGACACGCTGTTGACAGAGCAGTATTAACTCTTCAAGGATTTTTTCCGTCTGCAACAGGCAACAGGTCGGTGCACCAAAAGCAATAAAACTAACGGTACCTCGTGTTAAATTCTCAGCTATTGTGAACCAAACATTATAACCAGCAGTGATTTGAAGAACAGCGGGAGTTGTGGGAACACATTGAGCTTTTATAAGATTGAAAATAATTTAGTTGACATTATAAATTAGACATTGCTCATATGAACAGACATGCTTTGTAGGAATTTCTTAAGCACTGACTCAAAGAATGACTTGTCTGACATGCAACAGGCTGATTTAAATTTAACTTGATATATGAAGAGATGACTAAAAATACAGTTCCCCCTTTTTGAGTTTTGCAGTCACCTGTTCAATATCATACTAATGCAATTAAACTCTGAGGAGAGCTGAGTGTACTGGGGTTATTTTAAAAGCTTCAGGAGTAGAAACATCTTGTACTCACCTTCCTGTACACAGAGGTGAAAGGCCATGTCGCTGAAGATGCAATATCAAGACAAAAAGCACTTCTGTTCAGCCAGGTAACGCGTGTCTGGTCCACTGACCGTACAAAGAATGGACGCTGCATTCGGGACGTCACCCACAGGTTTCCGAAGAGTCGTTGTGAAGCTCAGATTGTGGAGGAAAAGATCATCGGTGGACCTGAGGCGGACTGAATGACACCTGGGTGCTCAAACAAACCACCTGTAACGGGCATCTACACTGTTAATTATATGTCTTTTTAAGCCTTGAACAGGCGTGTTATATAAATTTCACCCTCAGTACAGTTGTCATGAACGGGGAAATTAGCTATAGAGAGCAAAATATTTTATTTCTGCTTTGAAGTTGGACATCTTAATGTAATGGCTTATTAAGTTTGACTCGTTCTGTAGCCAGCCTCAAGTGGCCGTTCAAGGAACTGCAGTTTTTTTTGGCACTTCCACACTGGCTTCACTTCACAGTCATGGAGGTTCCCGCTTGGTCTGGTCACTACATAACCATATTATTAATTTTGTTAAATTAAATTAGCCACTCGGCAAACTATGTTACACTTTATTCTGGTATCTCATAGCATGTTAGTAAAGTGAAAAGAACAAGCCCTCCCTGACAAACCTCTGACCTTTTCATCAACGTGCATTTTTCCATGACACAGCAGGAGAAACACAGGTGCTGCGATTTTATTTTTAATTTTTTTTTCTTTCATTTATGAGTTTACACTTTTTTGCCAGCTCACACTATTTCACTCGTTAGCACTGTTGTTGTCACAGTAGCTTACAGGAACGCTTGATTGACAGGTAGGTGCCATTACAGGTGGCTTTGTTTGAGCGTCATTCAGCCCGCCTCGAATCCACCGGTGATCCACGTCTTTGCCGGTCATTAAAATGTCGCCGTGAGAGCATGAAAACCTCGAACAGACTTCTGTAGGTGAGTTTACTTAACTTGACACGTTTGGGGCTAAAAAAAAAACTTTAGCTTTCTCTTAAAGCGACAGACTCACCTCTGTAGCAGCTGAACGCTGTCTTGCTGTTGATGTAAAGCAGGCGTGTCCAAAGTACGGCCCGGGGGCCAATCACGGCCCGCGGTCAGATTTCATGCGGCCCGAAGCTTCGTTTTTATAATATGTTATTATATTATATATTATATTATTGTCAGATACTGTATGGCTGGAAGATTTGGCGTTTTTGGTTGACACAACGAAGCATTTGAACCTCTAAGGACATAACTGCTGCTGTTATTAATCTGTAGATGTGACACAAAATATTACTTTTTGAATGATCTTGTTAAAGAGAAGAGCAAGAGTGACACGTTTTAAACTTAAATGTTAACAGACTTTGCATTACTCATAATAAGTCATGTTTAGAATAAACATGAGGTGCAGATTTGTATCAACTTCATGCAAGTTTAACGTGTTCATACAATTTATTCTTTGTTATCTGACTCCAGATGTGAAAGAAAGGAAGAACTGGTTTTTAGATTTGTTCACGCCTGATTGGCTTAGATTTGGTTACATTGTCATTTTAAAAAATATATATAATTATGACAATTAAAATAAAATTGTTAGAGAACATTTGTATGTAACTTTTATTTGTAATTTTTTAAAATGTTAGTGTTGGCCCCCGGGCATCTTCACATTGTCAGATCTAGCCCTCTTTAAAAAAAAGTTTGGATGGTTTTTAATCTCTCTCCTTTCAGACACAGACGGATATATTATGTAATCTTATTTGAGGTATCAACTTATGTTACTTCCCTTGTACCACTTGTACGGTGCAGAGTTTCTCGTGTCTTCATGACAAATTACTGCATATTTTATGTAAAATGTGGACCGGTGCTAATTCCAAGAATCCTCATTATTGAATGTTCTCTGCCATAAATCACAATAAAATGTAGCCCTGGATGAATAATATCAGGGTGGACAGCACACTAAAAAAGCTTTTAAAAAATTAAGTCAAATCACGAAATATTAAATATGTATTTGGTTACTCGCAGGGTTAGAAAAATATTTTTTTTAAATATCGACAAATTATATTAGTGCATTCTTCTTCGAAAGCAGAATGCTATTATGGTCAGAGATCTACAATTATCCTGACAAGACATTAATTTATAAAACATTAAAACATTAAACTGTGCATATTTTACCACATCCATTGTGTATGGTCATTTTAAGCTAAAGATAAAAATAAATGTTTATCTTAATACAGTTTTAAATCAGCTTTAACGTCACAGTATTTTGGTTTTGTAGCTAACCTGTAGTTAATAATAATAATATTATTCGACACTGTTGGGAGGTTTTAGTAGTTAACTATAATATATTCAGCTTCTGTAGCTGAGCTTCAATATGTCTGATGATGCTGGAGAAATACTGACACACCTGTGACACTGCAATTTACCGGACGTTGCTGAGTCTACACATTGTTTCGCAAGGGTTATGAAAGCTACATTGATAAACGTGACTTCCATGTCACTATTAATGTGTTTTTGTGAAGTTAATGTTTGTTGAGGTGTCATGGCAAGATACATAATGTGTGCCATACATTTACATTTAGTCATTTAGCTGACGCTTTCCTCCAAAGTGACTCACAAAAAAGGGAAACAATCAAGTTAGAGTGCGACAAGGACATGTAAGTGCTGCAATAAGTACTACTCGCATAGAATCAAGTGGCAGTTGTAGATGGGGGTTAGATTTAGTATGTCCAGTTGTTGGCAGTGCTCTGGGTTTCACTGTGCAGGCTGGGAGGCCAGCAGACTCCAAAGTTTCTTGCTCTCCTATCAGTTTTGATGTTGATGTCATGGTTTAAAGCAGGTTTGGCTGGGATCATCTCACATTGAGAGATCCCTGCAGAGACTGAGGGGTCGTCAGGTGGAAAAGACTGATAGAGATGTGTGTCATCTGCATATAAGTGATATGAGAGGCCACGTGAGCAAATAATCGAGCCCAGAGAGGTGGTTTAAATAGCAAAGAGCGATAACACATCAAATATTGCAGCCCTTTTTTGTGAATCTGGTTATGTGACTTGGGACTTGCAGCCCACTTCTGACTGTAAATACTATAAAGGTGAACTCTAGGTAGATACTGTATGCTCTTACAAACTCACAGTTGGCTAATTAGCTACATAAAGGCCTACATTTTTTGTCCAGTTATTTCACAGATGGATTTGATTAATTTAGTGGGTGAAATATATTAATAAAGTGCTGAAGTTATCAACAAAATTTGCTCTACATAATAGGTTAATCCGTTTTAAGCACAGAATTCTGACAAACCACAACCACAGTCATCTGTATAAAAGCTTACTTTATGAAGCACAGACTAAATATTCAGTAAATATGTCCTTTACATAGTATGAGCATCCTGTCAAAAAACAGTTCCGATATACAAACAAAAAGACAGATCCAATGCTGACATCAAAGTGCCGAAGTTGTCATTTTTTAAATAAAACAATCAAACAAATATTTTTTTCGTCACAATCCTATATTACAGCACAGGCCTACCCTAGAACATTGGGAAACAATGGTTAGCACAACAGCCAAAGTGACTATAAGGGGACGTCTCCCTGTAAGAAAGCAGTTATTTATCCTAACAATACAGCTTTTATAAAATGGTACTTCCTCTCTGAAAACTCAGCTTCGCTTCAGCATTTTGGTCTGTACAAGGATCCAGTTCTAGGATTCCAGCTGTGATTCCAGGTGTCCAGCCAAGTCCCAAAAAAGGATCTCAGACCCCCGTCAGTCACTATTAATATGATATATGGAGCAGCAGAAGCGCCGTGTGTCCAGAGCCAAAGATATGATTGTTCATACGGTCGATATCCGCAGCTCTGGTTATGTCAACATGCTTCTGTGCCACATCGAGGCTGAGTGAGGGAGGGAGGGGGAGAGGGGGCACTAAAGCTCACTGATCTACAGTTGTGTCATAAGCAAATTACGTAGAAAGAGGAAAGGTGTGTGTGTGTGTGTGTGCGTGTGCGTGTGGTTGGTTGGTCAGGAATTAATTAAGGTGCTCACAAACAGCGGTGCCGCCACATCACCTCTCACCACATGCCCACCTCCTCACATCCTCCTTCCACGAGAAACAGGCGTTAATACGTTGGGTTCCTGTGTTCGGAAAAATGTGTGCTGGATGACTGTTTTGCCTTGTTCTTGGCTGGCAGTCTTACTTAGAAAACCAAACCTTTCTCTTAGAAAACGAGTCTTTTCTCCTCCTCCTCCTCCTCCTCCTCACTCACTCACTTGGAGGATGTTTTGATGGCTACTCTGCTGGTGGAGTTGTTTTTGCTGCAGGTCTTTTGACTTTAGCACGTTAAGCAGTCCTGCTGCCGACGGTTCTTAAGCTACGCCGAGGCCTGATTTCCCAAAAACATCTTCCGTCTGTTGATGTGAAAAGATGGCAGTGGAAGAACACACCAGGACAACGCCAGACAAGCTATGATAGGTCCATGTAACATGTAGATTTTCTGTCTGGAGAGGTAAATGTACAGTTTTATGCTCATCAGGATGACGGCTGCCTTTGTGCTGAAGATGCTTTTGAGAGATCCAGGCCTGATTTGTGATGTTCAGCAGAAGGCCGTTGGATTGTTTCTCACCAAACATGCGCGATAAATTCTTCATACAAAAACATGACCCTGCTATATTTACTTCTTCCTGTTGCCTACAGCTTCCAACATCTCAACTAGAACCAGTTTAAAAACAGCATGCACACACACACACACACATGCATGTGTGTGCACACACACACACACACACACACACACACACACACACACTCATACGGTACGCCTCCCACCCACACTTTGCTGCTCTGCCCTTCATTTCGATCTTCGGAAAAACCTCACACCCGACCATATATTGTTACGTATCGGCTCAGTGCACTCTTTCGTGATAGGAGAGGAGCAGTTTGTGGGGTAAAACAGAACACTTTCATTCAGTCACATACCGTTATCCGTAAGAAAAGCGAATGAATTGAATACATGTCAGTATTTTGGGGTGGCGGCAGCTTAAAAAATCACATAAACAGACTTGTGATCTCTCTGACAAGCCGCTCTCCAAATCCCTCAACAACTTGTGTCAAGGTGCCCTTGAGTAAGGCACTCCACCTCCGGTTCCTCTGGTGGAACAGCTTAGTGAACAGTTTAAAACCACGGCTGTTCTACTTGGCAGCTCCTTTTACGCTTACAATTGAATGTAACTGTCTGAATGTCAAGAAGGAAATTGCTGAAAGAGAGCGAGCACCCTCGGTGTAAACCCTTCCTGGGGCCAATAAAGGTTTGTAGAATTAAATAAATAAATAAATATGCTATACATGGCAGGGACTTGATCCTTCTGAGAAGTTCTGAGAAGAGTTTTTGTAACTCTGGGATGGATATGTTGTATCTTCACACACCACACTCCACCCAATACTGTCCTGTAGGTCCATAAAACAAGTGTCTGGGTGTGTAAACGAAAAAAGGCCAGAATGCTACAGTAGTACCATCTCCATGTGAATCCCTGCCTGACTCCTGGGCTGCAGGAGCAGGACAGGACAGAGAGGACAAAGACAAACCAGTCTGTCTCCCTTTGTTCTCTATCAGGCCTTCAAATAATACAAGATAAATTACTCAAAGTTCTGCTTGTAACTAAAAAACACATTTCAACTAAACACAACTACATTGCTCTGAGTTTCCTTTCAACATAATACTGAAGATGTTGTCATAAATATTGATCACAGTCATGATCGTTTTAATGTGCAATAATTAAAGTTCAGAGAACTGAGGTTTGGCAGGGTCACTTGTGGGGTATCAAGCGTGGGCTCTTCATCTTCTTCATCTATTGCTCAAGGACAGAAACTTATCACCAGGATTGATAAATTCTGGGAAGGATAGTGACGGTGAGGAGGAATGGAGGAGCCCAAAACACCAAATATGAACAAAAAAAAAAACACTGTTGGTGGATTAAGCTATTTTGGCTTGGAGGGATGTTGTTTTGTGGGCTGTGGTCTCTGGTCCTCCTTCCTCCCCCTCAGCTCCTCTGTCCAGAGGCAGTGCATCCGGCGGCCTTCCCGTTCAGCCCGCCGCCGTGAGCCTGACTGATGGACGGGGAGGACTGCGTCTTGCGGAGGTGGCACTCGCGGCCGGCCAGGCCACCCTCCATGATCAGGCCACCCATCACGCTGGCCTCGATCTTCTCAAGGTCGTCCGTCTCTGCGCGGATCTTGGCCTGCAGGAGGCTGATGTATGTCTCATACCGTGTCTTCTGCTCAGAGAGAGGGGAGAAGGAGAGGGAGAGTGAGACCAAAAGAAGCTCTGTCAGCCGGGAATTGGCTTTATTTATGCTAGTTTGGCATAATATTTTATAATTTTAACAGGTTCTGGCATTAATAATGTGAGGACTGAGAGTTTAAGCCAATTAAAAGTCAGAGCTCCATCTTTTTTTCCTCATTTACAGGATTTGAATTCGAAAAGAAACTGAAGGAATTGATTATATATTAAAAATGATGTACTAAAATGAAGAAAAAACCAGCAGAACTCTCGCCATCTGTCATGCTTTTTTTGTCTCGTAGCCTTGAAGTGAGGATGTACAAAGCTCTTACCTCGTACGTGAGGTAGTGCTCTTTGAGCCGGAACTCCTCCCACTCGCGGCTCTTGGGGTCGGCCGAGGGCGAGTTTTTCCGGTGCTCCTCCAGCTCCTGGCTCATCTGCTTCAGCTTGCTCTCATGACTCAGCAGCTGCTCCTCCTGCACCAATCACAGGCCAGGCAAAAAAAACAAAAAAAAAACAGAAGACGCCCAACACAGCCAATCAGATGCAAGAAGACACAAATAGAATTTGTAAAAATGCCCAACCCTGTGTAGAGATTTTTACTCCAGAAGCATCATGCATGCTGCTTCTGGAGTAAAATATAAGACAGTAGAGTGTGATGGATTCTCTTGTTTCTAATGTATGTCATCATCTGTGTGTGTGTGTGTGTGTGTGTACCTGGTTGAGTCTGGTGGACGAGGACGGCAGGATGGGACGACAGAATTTCTTCATGGAGCCGATGGCAGCAGGGAAGGCCGGAGCGGAGAACAGCGCTGCCACCAGATTTATCCGGAAGATCCAAGACATCATCTCCTCCTCGCTACTGGAAATAGAGAAAGAGAGACAGTAGAGTGAGGTGTTGGTGAAGGGTGAAAGAGCATGTGAGTGCACGCAATGTTTCCCCACGTTGACACGAGTCCTACAAGAAACAGCAAAGACAATTGTTCTAATTTATTCTCAGTTATATATTTTAACACATATATTTATCTACATTTCTAGAAAAGAAACTTTGATTTTTTAAACTGTCATTTTGATTGCCGGCTGTTCATAGCAGCAGAACTCCAGATTGAGTTTATATCTCAGCTTGCATATCACCAGTGATTGCCAAACTCTGCAAACACACAAGAGAAGGTTGCATGATCTTCGAGAGGAGTTTGATTCAGACTTTGGGATTTTATGAAAATGATAATCACAGAGACACATTCGTCCTGTCGACACAAGATACATTTCTGTGTCTCTTCTATCTAATTATTTATTTGTCAGTGTCCTGAAGAAAAATTTTAGCTACAATTTGTTATGTTGTTGTGTTTGTGGTAACTTATATGTATAAAGTGTAATACTTACGGGGCCTGCAGCAGGAAGACTCTCCAGTCGGAGGTTTTGAGCTTCAGGACGTTGGCTCTCTTGCTGTAGTCGGTGGCACGAGTGGCTAAAGCGTGGTGGATCCGCACTGCGTTCTTCAGGTCCACCTCTGAAATGTCGGCGTCGGGCTTGTACTCATCCTGGGTAAGTAAGAGAAACAACAAAAGGCAAACAGGAATGGTAAGTTTTATGTTCTGGAGCCTGTAAGTGTTTCGTTCATTTAGTCATTTTGTCTCATGTAGCAGAGAGCAGCTTATACTAAGTCTGTCTGTAATGATCAGTGAATGAAACTGTAAACCTATATATTAGCAACTCTTTTTACATATCTATACGACATGATGAAGCTAAACCAGTGAAGATATCACACAGAAAAGAAGCTAATGCAGTTCAATTACAGGTGAACAGTACAGCTTTGCTGCCAGCAGGGGGAGACAAACATGCAGTCGAGCAGCTATGCCTCATTTCCTCTCTTAATGCTCTCTATCTCACTCCCTCACACACACACACACACACACACACACACACACACACACACACACACACACACACACACACACTCACACACACAGAGCAGAGCAGCTAGCAGCATCCACCACCGCAATGACAGCGGCGGTGGATCTGTGTTTCCATGGTAACGGAGCAGAGGACGAAGATGCGGTACCTTCTGGAGATACAGGATCATCCCCTTCAGAACCGCATAAAACTTCTTCCAACCTCGGCGACCCCTCGGGGCTAGAAGAGCGCAGAGAGAAAGGAAACAAACTTTTTTTATCATATTCGCATATTTACAGTAACTATTTGAGAACTTTGACCAAACCTGTGTGTGTGTGAGTGTGTGAGTGTGTGTGTGTGTGTTAATCCAATTAACTCACTGCGTTTGCCGTCCATGTCAGCGTGGCTCTTGCGGGTCAACACTCCGTGTTTGTAGGTGACGGCGTTTAAGAGGATGGGGATGGCGATGAAAGGGTTACTGCCGTCCGTTACCCTGGCAACGCGCTTACTCCCGCCCTCACACTGCTCCTCCACCAGCTCTGACAGACTCTTCCTCAGCTCCTCCTCCTCACTGCACACACAAATACCCATTCAGATAAACCTGAGCAGCACATATTCAAGTGTACTTCCAAAAAAAAAAAAAAAAACTTGCATACTCCAAATACTTTTCCATACTCACACTGCCCACTCGAGCTTCTCGTTCTTGATTGAGTTATACAAGACCTGTGTGGGCACAGCAAGACGAGAGAGAGAGAGAGAGAGAGAGAGAGAGAGAGAGAGAGAGAGAGAGAGAGAGAGAAATCCTAAACATTTTATTTCTTCCTGGATTTATTTGACTTCACTCCAGCGTGGGAATATGAAGACATACTTCAGTCCTGAAGAAGGAAGAGGACGTACCTTTAGTAAGTCTTTAGGGAAGTCTTTGCCATTGTTGAGACCATCTAGATTACTGATAAACTGTTGGCAGGACATCTTTTTCCCAATGTTCTGAGGAGAGCAACAACAGAAACAAACAAAACGATCAAGTTTAGGATGAAATTTCACCCTGATTTATTTTGTGTGTGTGTGTGTGTGTGTGTGTGTGTGTGTGTGTGTGTGTGTGCGGAGCTCCACAAAAATTGAAAAATATTCAAATATCCAAAGTAGCTGATGATTTTTAACCCACTTCTATCTGCTCCAACCTGAGAGCAGTTTTACAATCTGTCCACTGGAGGGCAGTGTGATTCTGCTGGTTGTACTGGTGGCGGTGGCGAGTGGTGCTCCACCTCTATTAGAGCTTATAGAGTATCAGCTTACCATACGTTTCCTTGTGTTTTAACCTCTAATTATGATGCATTGTTGCAGGATGTAAACACTGTGTTTGCGTAATAAAGCTCGGATTCAGGCCGATAACTGAAGACAGATATCTGAATAAATCCACTGCTGTCAAAAAAAAAAAGAAAAAAGAAAAAAATTTGCTTTGTGGCTTTTTATTCATATTTTCCTCTGAGGAGGCCACGTATCAGAAAAGACTACCCAGTTCTCCTTTTTCTGGGAAAAGTACAAAAAAAAACAAACATGCGTCACAAAATGTTTTATGCTCCATTTATTCATTGTGAACGTGCTGTTGTTCACAGCCATAATCCAGCTGAACTAACTACTCAGTTTACCATTTAAATGATATTTTCATGCAAAAGTAGCAGGCAACCGCATTCTTACTGAGTTAAAATCTTCAAAATTGCATCTGAGTTTCACTTTTATTAAAAATGCACAGGAAAACATGACAGATCAACTGCATTTCTATGCTATTGACAGTGATTAAACAATTATCTCTGTGTGTGCATGATTTTTTAATGAGCCTAATATGACACCAGCTTTAAAACGATGAGTTAAAGTGTGTTGTTAGCTGATAAGAGGGGGCACAGTGCACTCAATAACTGTTAGTATAATTATACTTACCACCTGCAGGGGCACAGAGAGAGACCAGGGGGGCCAGAGTTGGTTAGCAGGGGAAGGATTTGAAAGGGAGGAAAAAGGAAATTGAAAAGAGAGAAAGGATTTTAGTTAGAGGAGGGATAATCATTAAAAGTACTACGAGCGGGGACCGAGTCGAGTTTGCGGGGGGGGGGGTCAAGGAAAAGCACAGCACAGGACCTACGATACCGATCTGTGTGTTATGTTGGCTAGACCTCCGTGCTCCAGTTTAAAACTGAACAGATGAGACTATTCGAGGAGAGGAGAGACAGAAACAGGTCAGAAAGTAGGCCGCGGAGGAGAGAGAAAGAAAGAGAGAGGGAAGGGTGGAGAAAAAGACGGGAAATGAGCAAGAAATAGGAAAGAATATGTGAGCTGAGGCATGCCAGCGCTGACAAAGGACTGTCTTTATATTTTGTTGTGCAGAAGGATTAGAGGAATGGGAAATTCTGCAGAAACCAGTAAGATAGAGACTCCCAGTACATACATGTCCGTGTAAATCGGTGTTGAGCAGCATGAGGGCGCAGGTTAACGTGTGGGCTCCATCTGCAACAAGACAATATACAAGGCTGAGGTCAGCTAAATGTCACACACTCACACGTGGATGAAATACCATACATTTATATCTTTATAGCACATGTGGACATAAACCACACATCATCAGTCGCCTGCATGCTAAAGTAATCTCAGCTGGTGTCTGATCTGAACTGATTCAGCGTTTACATTAGCACTGTGTCAATATGCAGTAGCGATGTGTGTTTGGTAAACTGTGACAGTTGTATAACATCCATTCATATTTACGGTGTGATATTTTGTACAGCTGTTATGCCATTTTTTTTTCTCTATACAATATTATTTCTCATTACCATCAATGTCATCATCATCACCATCACCTCCCTCACGACTCTGACCTTCAGAGGAGGGCGTCTGCGGGTTGCAGTGGCAGAAGCGTCTGGAGAAATGCACGAGGACCCTCTCTCTCTCCTGGGTCTCTCCCATCAGTGGAAAGGCCTTTAAGAAGTTCCTGTCACACATAAATGAAACCATGAGGTCAACAGGAGGTCAAACGTTTCCCAGTATGGAAAATAAATGTTTTAACTCACTCCTGGCAGTAAACAGCATGTGCAGAGGGAGAACAGAGTCGACAGCTTTGTTGGAAACCTCGTGAAACATTTCACTCTTTAAACAGCCAAGCCTGCTTTTTAAAAAACTCAGCCCAGTGGTGACGTGTCACTCTGTGGTAGTGTATTGTCATAAGGAAGGATTGCATCATCCTTTTGTCTGTGTGTGTGTGTGTGTGTGTGAACCGGTTGCACTTAGGCAAATAAATGTATTTGATTTTGTAACTGTTTGCCAGAATCAGCAGGTTTCACAGTCCTGCTTTCATACTGTACATCTGGAGGTGAAAAGTTGAAGCAAATAGTCTATTAATCAAATATAAGCAAATATTTTGAGAATAAATTTCATTCATAATAAGTTTCATTCATTTTTCAAGCTAAAATGTTAAATATTTAGCTAGTTCCAGCTTCTTAAATATGACAATTTGCTGATTTTGTTACATATTAAAGTGAATATCATGGTGAAGATTAGTCTGTTAATCAAACAGCTCCCTCTCCCAGTATTAAAACTGAGCTGCAGAAAAGACTTTCAGTCAGTAACCTTCATTAAATGAGACTTTTATCATGTTTTATCCTACTTTCTAACAATAGTTAATCTGACCCAGTCTAAAGTGCACACGTGCGGCCTCTTAACCGAACCACCCCGAGCTGAAGGCAGCAGTTTGAGACAGCGACATGTCAGTTACAAGGCGCTGATGTACTCCGCAGCTGTCAGCTCCACTGGCTAACTATACTCAACACGACAGCTTGATTAGCACGAAGCTAATGCCCTGTGAGGAGGGAAAGTGAAGAATACACACAGGCACGCCCGTGTATCGATGTCTACATCACACACACACACACACACACACACATCACTTCCAAGTGCTGACTGTGCATTACCTCAGGGCTCGATCCAGCGTCAGGCCGGAGAAATCAAAGAAACTCAGGTACTCTGATGCCACCAGCTGGCTGAACTCGTTACTGCAGGGAGACAGAGAGAGCATCAGCACATCAACGTGGCAGTGAAGAGGAGGTATGAATGTGTTATATAAATATTTTATCACTGTATTAAGAGAATATTTAACATCCGTGTGTACATTACGTTCAAATACTGAACATATGTAACCATGCCAACATGTTGTCCTGATTTGTGAGTCCATCAGTCATCGTGCGTGTACATGTGTGTACTGCATGCTCACTTCTTGCCCAGGTGTCTGGCCACGTCGCAGCGTTTGAAACCCTCGAGGTGATAGAGGCGCTTGGCCAGCCTCTTGGCGGCCTCACAGTCGGCTCGGCAGCCATTGGCCAGAGTGTCGGTGCTGCCGCGCTCCAAACGCTCCAGACTGCCCAAATCACACTCGTCTGAGTCAGACAGCACGTCTGTGAGGTTGGCATCGCTGGAGGAGAGGAGACCATACGCACACAAAAAACACACACAAACACACACAAGCAGGTGCATAGGTTAATGAGGGGAACACATGTCCATTGTTACATGCCCACTCACTTAAAATGAGACGCAGGAAACTGAACTGCTGAGCATAAAACTCAATTACATAAACATATGTTCGCATACACACAAACAAAAGTCAAATGAGGTTTAAATGACTTGTTATGACACTGACCCAGTTTCACTGTCACTTAATGTCCTACTTTAATGCAGTGAATCTAAAGGCTCATTATAATAGTGAAGCAGCTTTCACCTTCCCCAGTCTCTTTCAAAAAAGCTCCACTAATCTCAGACTGTTAACCTCTAACACAATTTGCATTTAAGTGCTGTAATATAAAAACTAAAACCTCAATTCCACTTTGAGATTCTTCCATTTCAGGAAAATGTGGCCTGGAAGTTACAAAAGTGAGCTCTTCATTTTTAAAAAGATCCATACAGCGAACAAAGTAATGCTCTCTCTGGACTCAACAACCCCCGTGAAGATGCCCTCGAGCAAAACACCCAACCTCAGAACTGAACAAGTAAATTGTCCATTTCACGCTCATCACTGGGCTGTCTATCCCAGCTGTAAATGGGTGTATCTGTGTGACTACGAAGCAGGGCGTTTCTGCAAAAAGACTGTACTCAATCACCCCCGCAGGAGCAGTTAAAATTAAGAAGAGATGAAATGAGCGAGAGCGAACACGCAGCTTCCTTTTCCAAGTAATAACTTGCAATGTCTGCATGACTGACAGAAGTTCTTGAGGACTACTTGCTCTTCTATACAGCATTGTTTCAAACTGAAAATATGTTTAAATACACTGAATTGTTGGTGATGATTCTGAAACTTTCAGGCTCTTTTAAGCTTCTACTAGCTGCCATTTATTTTTTTATTTGGAGACACGTTTTAACACGAGGAAAAAAGAAAATTTAAAGCAAACGCAACGAGTTCGTTATTTTGGAAACGATGCTTGTAGAGCCGGTAACAGCAAACTCAACTAGAAAGACGACTTAACACTAAATGAGGCCATCACTGCATACACGGTGTTGCAGAGGGACGCAATTTGATGAACTGTCTAATCAGGCCAAGGCCTCACACCCCGTATAACTGTTCAAGTGTCATCAAGAGAACAGAGGGAATCAATGCAGAGTATTAATTAGTGCCCTACTTATTTATTTATGACTTACTGAGGTAGTTTGATTAAAGATATTGAGCTGTTACACTGTACTGCTTTGCTCTGTATAGTTTGTTACCAACACAGTCCATCAGTGGGAAGTTAATTAGCCTTTTTATTGTACTTTAAACGCCCAGTGCTGATGGCTGGGTTTTAATTACTTTTGTTACTCCGCCATGCCTTCTCCACGTCTCATTTATGGTGTCCATTCATCCCATCAAACCTCTGCGGACATTCAATCAAAACAGCTTAAAGAAATACACATAAACTGTCCTCTATTGTTGGATTTATCGGAGCAAAACAACTGTTTTTTTTATTAAACTCAGTTTTATTTCTTAAGAAAAGAGATTACGCACGTTAACCTCCATCAGTCTGCATGGCATTTCCTCATTTCCTGTCCGTGTGCATCTGCGCGGCACCGTCAGCATTCTCACCAGATGATTCAGATGTTGTTTGCATAATCTGATCAGCGCAATTGCATTAGCCTCACAAATTTAATACATTACGCACTGTTGTCGAAAGGGATTTGCTGGTTACCATAGATACAGCGGAAGCCAAGTGTCCTCTGCTAGCAGATGAGGTAAAGCGATTGTTGACTTGCGTTGGGTGGGTGGCGTTAACCGGCGTTGGACAGAACAGACTGATGCAAAAGACAAATAAATTAAAGGACAACCACATGCTGAATGGGTGACCATGCACAACACGCCCTACAGCTGAAATCTACAAAAGACTGTGACTTCCCGGCTCCAGGCAAGGTCACGCTGTCCCGTCTTGGTTGATTCATTAGGCTCTTAGATCTACTCTTCATCTGGCCCCTGACCTTGAACCAATTTGCCTTGGGAGACCCTACAAGGAGCTACTGCCACCAGCAACACGGTTCCCAGGGTTACAGGGGCGCATAAACCCTCCACCGTGAGGAGATGGGTCACGCAAACTCCTCCACCTTTATCGCAGCGCTGAAAAGAATAAGATTGCAGGCGCAGTCGGATGAGAGCAGTTTTGTTTGCAGGGTGCCTGAGCGCCTCATCCTTGGGGACAGGGTGGAGAGTTTGTACCCGGAAAGAATAAAACCGCCGCTCTTTTATGTGGAGAAGGAGTCAGTTGAGGTGGTTTGGAGATCTGATAAAAATGCTTCCTGTATGACTCCCTCTGGAGGATTTCTAGACGTATTCAACAGGCAGGAGACCTCTGGGCAGACCCCAAACATGCTAAATGGACTATATAGCCCATCTAACCTCTGGGAAAGACGCTGGAATCTCGTTTGGGACCCAATAAGTGGTTTAAAATGAGAAAATGGATGGATATACATACGGCACAGATGCCTGAACATACATTAAGACATAAACACACACACATACGGACTCACACAAAATAAAATGAGTCTGTGGTAAACCATCAAGACAATATCTAGCCTCGTGTTTGCAGCGAAATTGCTTTCGCTTGTCCGGCCATATTAATTCACAAGACTCAGAGAGACCTCATAAATCATTCAAAGCTCATATCAGTCATGGGACTAAAATGATGCTGGGCTCCCCCCAATCCACTGCTGTCTGGCAATAACAGAACCAACAAACACACACACACACACACACACACACACACACAAAATAATAATGAGAAAGACACAATATGAAGTGTCAGATATCTAGTGCAGGCCTTTTGTGCCAAGATACTTGGCGTCACTGAGGGCCAAGTGGCACACAGTAAACCTATTTGTCTATCTAAAAGGCGCAATTCTGTATCCCCAGGCCACATATTCACTCAGTGTAACCGCCACTCAGTCTGTGTGTGTGTGTGTGTGTGTCAGAGATAGAGAGCATGATGGTGCATGCCACTGACTCACATGCTAATCTCTTTGGTCGTGCACCTCCTGTACCCACACCTAGATGTAGGTGTGTCTGTGTCTGTAAGCAAGGTGTGTGTGTGTGTGTGTGTGTGTGTGTGTGTGTGTGTGTGTGTGTGTGTGTGTGTGTGTGTGTGTTTGTGTGTGTGTGTGTGTGTGTATGGAGGTGGGGTCTTAGTGGCATCTTCCATCAGGGTAAGCAACTATTACAAGATTAGCTGGATTACGAAATTCTGTTATTTCACAGACTTTTCTTTCATTTTTATCGAGTTTGATCGAGGTGGACGTGAAATGAAA
The DNA here is from genome assembly GCA_946959425.1 of Argyrosomus regius. Classification (NCBI taxonomy): domain Eukaryota; kingdom Metazoa; phylum Chordata; class Actinopteri; family Sciaenidae; genus Argyrosomus; species Argyrosomus regius. The sequence continues at coordinate 7,272,507 of OX336893.1, forward strand.
AAGAGATATCTGTGTGTGTGTGTGCGTGCGTCATCTGCCCGGACTTGTAGATACAATCTCTGCAAAAACACACTGTTGCTACATTGGACTCTTGGACGTAAAAAGTGCATCCACATTTCTGTTTTTCACTATTATTGACATCAGCCAAGGTCACGATGACTCCAACAACTGTCAGACTCTGCAACACCAGCATGACTTCATGACTTTTTTTTATATATATTTCTTATTATGAGTAATTTCTTATCCATTGTGTGTATATGAGCTGCTGTGACAAGTGAATTTTCCCAGTGTGAGATCATTAAAGTCTATCTTATCTCAAAGATTTGGCTCATATTGGCAAAAATTGTCGGTTTACACAGTTTAGGGTACAAATTAGTATAAAATAACACTGCAGAGCAATTAGGCAACTACAAATTGTTATTTAATACAATAATTAGAGCTGAAACAACAATCCATGAATAGATTAGTGGCTGGACAAACACTAATCAGCTATAATTTTGTGATTTATCCTGTAAAAATGCCTAAAAATGATGTTTAAATTCATTACATGGATTTGCAAACACTATAAGAGCCTAAAGGAAACTCACCACATGAGATTTAAACAGCTTTTAATTCAATTTTAATCTGAATTTTAGTGTCACATAAAGTGTAGGAATATTAAAGGAGCCCTGATTTTTCAGCAGAGTAAACTCAGAGCACAGCTCACTATTTCCATTTTGCCACGCAGCATAATGTTCATGTTCCCACCCCATTTGGACGTGAAAACGCTCCAAACAATCCCTGATGTGTTCAGAAATATCGAAACTTACAGGAGCTGCAGCAAAAAGTCGAAGTGAACATCATATTCCTCTTTCCACATCGTCTCTCGGATCCTGGAAATCAGCGGTTAAAGCGCGACGCGCGACGGTCCGACCGCCTCATCACCCAGCAGTCGGTAAAAGCTCCATCGGCTCGGTTTGGTTATTTCACTTCAAACTAAATCAGATTGTCCTCAAGGCGGAAGTCAGCTCGCACATAATGACAGTCTACTCGGAGATATCAGACTGCAGCGTTATTTCACCATAGTGTCAACAGGTAGGAGTGTTTGGAGTTTTTTTCCCCTGAACTTTGTTGGCTGTCTGAGCGCACGGAGAGGAGAGGATGTTGGAGGCGGAGCAAACGACACGACACGACTTTTTCCTGATGAATTGAATCGTTCCTAGTGGTGACTTTTACAATGGCTCTGTGTGTCCCAGCCAGCACACACTTCCTCTGCATTTAAGTGAAAGGCTCTGAGCCAGCAGATCCAGCTTCAATAACAGCTGGACGTCCTGTATGTGGACCCTCGAAGTTCATTCACTAAGCCGGAGTCATTTTTATGTGGTTATTTCTGGACGTGCCTCCAGTGTATGGCTCAGCAACCACAGATACAAGATCTCTGTATGACTCATAATATTCCTACATTTTATGTGATACTAAAATTCTAATAAAATTGACTTTAAATCTCATGTGTTGTGTTTGCAAATCCATATAGTGAATTTAAGCATCGTTTTTACAGGATAAATCACAAAATTATAGCTGATTAGTGTTTGTCCAGCCACTAATCTGTTAATGGATGATTGCTTAATCTCCTAATTAATGTATTAAATAACAATTTATAGTTGCCTAATTGCTCTGCAGTGTTATTTTATAACTATTTGTACTGTAAACTGTGTGTAAACTGCCAATTTTTTGCCAATATGAGCCAAATCTTTGAGATATGATAGACTTTAATGATCTCACACTGGGGAAATTCACTTGTCACAACAGCTCATACACGCCCAATGGATAAGAAATTACTCATAATAAGAAATATATAGAAGAAAGTCATGAAGTCATGCTGGTGTTAAAGTCTAGCCTTAACATAACCTATGATGAGCTCTATTTTGTAAGAACTTTCCACTGATGTTGCCAAAAAAGACTATTTTTAAAATAAAAAGAGGATGTCAAATTATGAGTTGAGCTAACATGTTATAGGAGAGGGTATAAATAGTAAAAGAAGTGTAATTATATTTCATTCATTGAGGTCACTGACTGCACATCAGTACCTACCTCTGTCTCACGGTAATATAAGGGTAGACAGACACTATGTGATGGATTATGTCCCCACAGCGCTGCAGACACACTGACACATCCCTGCATGCTAACCTCACCAGCTAAATTCCTCCTTCCTCTTTCTAGTCTGGTGGAAAGAAGAACAATAGAAGAAGTAGAGGACGGACAGAGGCAGCTGTCGGGTCAAAAGTACAAAATTTGGGGGGTGAGATGGAAGATGGGACCGGAGACAAAACCCTGGAGGAAGTTTGACTTGGACAGGCGAGCACCCGACGAGATTTACTACACTTTGTTCTGAACATTATTAGGTGAAGACGTCGACGTTGACCAAATTTCCTTGACAACAACAACAACACAGAAATTCAATCAGCACACTGAGGCCAGGATACTTTTTCAGGATCATTTTTTTGAGCAGCTCACGGCCATGACTCATGGATAAACTTTGTCATAGACACATCATGGAAGACAGCAGGGTTTACAAATCTATCGCAGCACAGATGTGATGTCCTCATGGCAGCCAGCAAGAATAAAAAAACAAAACTGATTTAGAGTTTTGAGTAGCTCTGTTTTGTTAGCCATATTGTCTCATGCTAAGGTTAGAGAGAGGTCAAAGAGAAGTCGAGGAGGTCATCTAGTTGTGCTGTATCCTAGAAACCAGTCGGCCCAATAAAGAAAGAAAGCCACACAGGATAATTCATCACAGCAACAATCCTGTTTCCATCCATCCATCCATAATGGAAAGGTACAATGTCATCGAAACTTAAGCCCTGCAAATTATGAGTTATGAATTCAACTTTTGTAAAAAGTTGACAGCCTGCCTGTTTGTGTTTCTATTTAATCCCTCTCAAGATGTCTCCTCTTATAAATTCTTGAGATTTAAACCTTAAAACTTGATCAGTAGTACTACTAGACCAACTCATTTTGGGGTTTCTTGTTTTGTTAATCCCCTCCATGAATCACCACATTATCAGGTGTGGGTTGTGTGTCCCTGTGAATCTGGGAGCTGTGTTGTCAGACTCAATTGCTCCTGGTCCCCCAAGACAAATTGGTGAGCTACTGTGCCAAGTGAAGGAGTTCGAGTATCTTGGGGTCTTTTTCATGAGCGAGTGTGAAATGGAGCACCGGAAGGCGAAGCTTTTGATTTAACAGTCGATCTACGCTCAAACCCTCAGTAGGACTGAGGTAATGACTGAAAGAATGAGATCGCAGATACAGGCAGCTGTAATGAGTTTCCTCTGCAGGGTGGCTGGCCTCAGCCTTATAGAGATAGGGTGAGGAGCTCAGACATCTAGAGGGAGCTGGCTCCTCTAAAGGAGCCATGTTTGAGGTGGTTTGGAGATTTGATCAAGATGCCTTCTGGGCGCCTTCCTGTGGAGACACATACAACTGGTAGGAGTCCACAGGGTAGACCCAAAACAGGCTGAAGAGCTTATCGATCATCTGACTTCTCCAGGAGGAGCTGGAAAATGCTGCTGGGGAGTGACTACCTTGCTTAGCTTGCTGCCACCATCAACCTTCCCTGGATAAGCAGCAGAAAATGGATGGATGGATATTTTTGTAATATCTAGAGCCAGTATTGATGTCAAAAGTTACAATTGCAGCACAGAGACTGATTCTTCTCTATTGGAAATCTGAAGTGTTGCAGCATCTTAAGCTAGAGAAATTGGGACTCACAACACATGGCTCCTCTGCTAACTTTGATCGAATTTGGAAACCATTTATCGAGTACATTAGAGCTAAGCTTTAACCGCCCAATATGAAGTAAGTCAGGTTTATTTATGATTCTGAATCTATCTTTATTTTCATAGCACATCACAATGGAATGCGCCCTGTCTTTTATTTTGTACAACTGCCTGTTCAAGGTACAGTAATGATAAAAAGAAGTTATCATTACTGTACCTTATAATTGCTTTTCTAACTTACATAATAACTGGTAAATTGACTGATTGTTTTTTAAAATTGATTTTAAGAGACACAAGGATTTGTGTTGGGATTTAGCTATCGCAATTATCTGCACCCAAGAAAACGTACTTCCAAAAATGTTTTTTGGGCTTTTTAAGCTTTATTTGATAGTTACAGGTGAGTGTTGAGAGAGGGGGTGGGCGGGTGACATGCAGCAAAGGGCCATAGGTTGGAATCGAACCCTGGGCTGCTGTAACAAGTTCACACGTCTACAAACGTCTTCCCAGCATGGTGTCAAGAAGTTAAAAACCAAGACACAAACACAAAAAAAGATACCAAATATCTTTGGGACTTATATCACATCGGTACAGACTGACATGAAATAAATACTCACGTCAAATATAATAGTAAGTCATCTCATAAAATGTAATCAGTTACTTTACAGACCTTGCACAACATTGTGGTATGGTTTGTTTTTGTCTCCCTCTGTCTCTTTTTTGCACAAACACCTACTCAGCGTCAGACAATGGACAATGGTGACCTCTTTCGGCTGGGTGAGACTAATTGTGTTCAGGTGTGGGTTTGTGTTTGGCCGAAACACTGAACAGCTTCATCTGACAACAGCTAGAGAACCACAAAAAAACAACAACTTCTGCCTTAAAATCAGCTTCAGAGCCAAAGAGGAGAACAAAAAAAAAAAAAGAGTCTGGCTCGACTTCCACATACAGGAAGTGTTGACAGACGCCTCAGAGAAGAGAAGCTTGTGGTAAGAAGAACCCCATTCAGCCGGTCGTTGGTACAGTAAGACTGTGGGATGTGTCATAGAACGTAGAGTGGAGCTATAAATAGACGGGGATAAATCTGTCGGTGCTGAAATGTTACAGTCAGTGTGTGTGTCTGTGGTGAGAGGGTGAGAGAGGGAATTTGTATGTATTACTGCTTGTGTTGCAAAAGTGTGTACTTGTGTGTGTGTGTGTGACTGTGTGTGTCCATATCACTGCCTGACTGAGAGCCAGGAAAGGATAATCTGTAGGATGTCTCAGCTGCGCTATAGAACCACGCAAAGGGTTTTATTCCCAAAGTGACATCCTGAAAGATGTGTGTGTGTGTGTACGCGAGAAGATAGATATGAAAGCTCTCATATCTGTGTCAGTGAGCGAGCGTCAGGATGTACGAGCTTTATGCTCATTTTTGTTTACGCATGCATGCTGCTGGCCCGTGTGTCTTTTATGTGTGTGTGTGTGTGTGTGTATTTCTGCACTCGACAGTGTATATGAAAGAGATTAGTCCACGCGGCAGAGCTGCTTCTCTGATATGGAAACAACTGCGCCTGGCTTTTATCTGCTCTGCTTGTGCTTTAGATCTGGTAGGCCCTTGAGTTTCCCACGTGGATACACGCTGAAACATATGCATGCATGCAAATGTGCAGCACACGTGTACATATGAGTAAAAAAAGCATGCATAAGTGAACAGGCTTTCACACCGTACACTTCCTATGAATATTACTTTGTGCTTTGATGTGCTTCAAGATCAAAAGTTTCTCTGTCCTTTTCCTGTTTGTGTGCGCTGATGCTGCACCACAGGTTGCATTCAACTAGTTGGCTAGATCTAGCGGCCTATGTAGTAAGCTGCTAGACAGACGGACAGACGGACATAGAGTGTGTTTTCATGGTGGTTTTAGCGGCCTCTATGGATTAAGGTTAAGCTTTAACCTCAGTGACTGTTGCCACAGGGCACAGAGGGACACGACTGTTAAAGTAAACAGATTGATTGACTACCTAACCAAATTACCAAATGTGACTGACGGCGTGATCTCAAATACAACTCTGGCTGACAGGCTGACACGCTTCATGATGTACAGACTGAGATGCCTGAGAACTAACAAGCAGGTTTATCTCATCACTTCTTATTGCCATGCGTTGGAAGGTTTGTCTACAACATCTGCAATGCTTGTTTTTTTCCGTATCCCCGTGGCCAGCTGCCTACTTCACTTCCTTCATCCACTGATGTCAGAATAATCAGCGGTAGCAGGATAAGGATCTACAGGGAGAGTTTGGCTTGGGTAAGATTAGATTTCTTCTCTCCACCGGGGGCATCATCAAGGCTCCGTCTGTTATGGAAGTTGAAGCCTGAATTTTAGAGTCTGCACACACTAGGGTTGTCAAAAACATCGATGTAGGGTTTGAAACACATCTGAATCAATTTGAATATTTTGATTAGCTGGAAAAAGATGAGTCATTGGTGTTTCTTTCCATTGATCAGCTACATAATGACGACTGCGAAGTGATGTGGGGCATGTTCGGCGTGTGTTCAACTGATTTATGAGTCTCTAACAGAGTTTCTGCAGCGTTCTCAGACACATATGGTGATCCAACTGCTTCACGCTGCATGCCAATGTTTTCCTGAAAAGACACACTTCCACGATCTTGTCATTTACACACACTCTCCATCACCTGTAATAACAAACAGTCTTGCTGTGTGGCCACGTTCAGAGCCGTGTCTTGCAAGCAAACAAAGCATCTTGTAAGCAAACCATCCGACCATGTCCACAGACTCTTATGTATCCAGTAAAAGAATGCCTTGTAACAGTTAGAGTTTAGAGTTTCAGTGCTGGTCTTTTGGTCCCCCACGGTGGTGCAGACAGCCATTGAATGGTTTGCCATGGAGTTTGGTACAGACATTTATGACATCTAGAGGATAAATTCTAATGACTTTAGTGATATCCTGAATTTCATAATGTTTCTCATGATGTGTCTCATCAAATATTGGATGGATTGTAATCCCCTGCTGATGAATTGATCTCAACTTTTCTTTTTCCACCATCAGCATGTCAAAATTTGACTTTGCCTTTCCCCTTTGTTTTATAACTAAATGACTTTACCATCCACTTCAGCTGTACTGTGTGTTTTGAGCAATGACAGTAATACAAATGGACAGCGTATGCGTGACGTCACCCTCTGGACGCTGGCATGTTGGCGGTCCTGCCTTTTCCGCCTCCCGGCTAATCTAAAAATACAAAAGGCAAAGACGTAGTCCTTTGATGGACCTGAGGTGGGCCGAATGATGCCTGGTCGCTCAAAACGCTTGCCGCTTGGTTTAGAGGTAATTAGCTAATGTTAGCCTACTAGCATGCTAAGCTAAGATAGCGAACATGGTAACCAGCATGTTTTCAGCATGTTGTCACTGTGACATTGTTAGCATGCTGACGTTAGCACTGCTCAGTACAGCTTCACAAAGCTGAAGCTGCTAGCCTGACTGTAGCCGCTTGGTCTAATCTTTCCCAATGTTAAGTCAAGCATAGCATTATGCATGTAGATGGGAATATTATTTGAGTAGTTCTCTTTAATGGCAAACTATGTAAAGAGATTAATCAAACAAAGGTCACAGCTAACCAAAGCACCACAGGCACCACAGGCAAACACATGCACTGACTGACCCATAGAACAACCAAATGTCTGCCAAGTTGACTGGCTGATTAACTTGCCATTTTTTATCCATTGCTTTGCAGCTGCTCTGTCCTGCAGTGAAAAAGACTAGCTGTCCATGACGCCCGAAGTGCCAAAATGTGTAACTGTGCCAATTCTCTGGCAACCCACCGGGAAGAATGGAGGTAGGGAGAGGAGCATAATGAAAGATAAGAAGCAGCAGCAGGAGAGCAATGTAGGGGAAATAGAAGAGGAGGTGATGCAAAGAAGAAAGGAGGAGGACGGCAGAGAGGGGGGTTGGGGGATGAGATAAAGTGAGATAAGTGGAGAAATGGATACAGAGGCAGGAGATGAGATGGAGCAAACAAAGGGACGGAGTGACAGAGCGAAGGCGAGAGAAGAAGAGATGAAACACAAAATACATGATAACATGGATGACATTTGCATCTACATTTAGTCATTTAGCTGACGATGTATCCAAAGGGTAACAATCCAGGTACAGTGTGAAAAGAACGTGTTGGTGTATCTACTCGCATAGAATCAAGTGACAGTTATAGATTTAGAACAACAGACAAGAAAAGTTTGGATTGTCCTGAGCGTACGGGTGGCAGAGCAAGCTGTCGTTTATTGGAGGAGGTAACATATGTCTGTATGAGGGCAAGTAGATGGGTGCAGTACCGGAGACGAGTTTGTAGGCGAGCATTAGCAATTTGAATTTAACGTGTGCTGCTACAGGTAGCCAGTGGAGCTCGATGAGCAGCGGGGTAATGTGCAGGTTTGGGTTGATTGAAAAACAGGTGCACTGTCGCGTTCTGAATCATTTGAAAGGGTTTCACTGGGAGGCCCCTCAAGAGTCCCGAGATGACCACAGCTTGTATCAGGATGAGGGATGAGATATCGAAGCCTCTTCAGAGAGTGCCTCCACTCCTAGTACTACCAACAACTGGACCACTGGCTAAATCTATCCCCTTCTGTAGAACTCTCACAGCACTTATTGCTGCACTAATATGTCCTAGTTGCACTGTACCTTGATTGTTTCCCTTTTTTGTAAGTCGCTTTGGATAAAAGCTTCAGCTAAATGACTAAATGTAATGTAAATGCAATTGTTTTGCTTTGACACACTCCTGTTTTACGAACGTTGTGAATCACAAAAAGCTTTTAAGATGTGAATTTTAAAATGATAAATATATCTGAGTCCAAAAAGCTTCACTGGCACTGTGGTGTTTTCATTATCGGCATTTTTAGCCGCGCTACTTCAATTCAATTGAGCTGAAAAGCAATTCAGTTAAAATTATGCACGCTCCCTCTGGAGGATATTACAACAAAATAAACTCTGACTGTGCTTCAACTCTGATTTTTTTCAGGGTAATGGCTTTTACCGTTACTAGAGTGCAACTAGAATTGCCAATGCTTGTAACTTCTCCCTTTAATATCCTCAAAAACTAAAGCTGAATGGACATCAAGGACTTCTTATTCATGATAAGTTGGATACTCTGAGTGTCTTTAAAACTTTAACTATCCCTTTAAGACTGACTAGCAGATGTATCCACTCTAGATTTAAGTGCTCAAATGTCTGGCAAGCTGGCTACCATAGAGCAATAATCGCTCACTTACGCACACACACATACACATTCGCTCTGAGACCCTGCTGGGCAGAGGAAAGCTGAAGACGATGATGTCATGACATAAACAATAGCTCATTCAGCTTGGCGCTGGTGGTCAGGAAGCAGGACCGTGCTTAAAGGACAACATCTGTAGACGGGGGGAGAGAGAGAGAGAGAGAGAGAGAGGGAAGGGAAAGAGAAGCAGAGCCGACATCTTAAATCCTCGGTTCATCCTATAACTCATATTGAGCTGTGGAAGCACCAGCAGAGTCTGTGAACAAATCCCAGCAGTTAGCTGAGCCGTTCGTGCCTGAGGTTTGCGCATCTATTTGGCATTCCAGTAGGTTAGTAACCGGGCTGCACAACAAGACGCAGGGATTGTATTCAGGCCAGACAGACAGACCTATAGCCGTAGGTCAGGTTACATGGCTTTTCCCATATGGTTCCTGTTACCACCACCCCCCTTCAGTGGCTCTGCACTGTCTTCCTCAACCCCTTCTTTAGTGCTATTAAGATAATTAAATGTAAGCAAGTAGTGTCAGCTGCTGCTGTATTCCCACAGTTCTTTGGGGTTCACGCCACATTACGGACAAAGTGGATGAATTAGAGATCATAGCGTAAAATATCAGCTGGCTATAGGAGACAAACTGAAGGATACTCAGAAGTGACATTCATTACACTGACGGGCATCCTGTATCTTATTTCCATGCTGCTGTACAGATTTCAAGTATTAATCTCTCATATGAAACCAGCACATCAGTCCTACAACCTCTGTTTCTGTTCAAAGAAGCTCTTTTGTCGTGCATAAATCTTTTGTAATTTGGCAGGGCTGATGTTATCGCTCTCCACTGTGTAAGTATGCTTTATGCAAAACCACAGACGCAATTTGTAGGTCTGCTGCTGGATTTACCAGACATCACAGTCACTCCAAACAGAGGAAAGGAGCTGATTCATTCCAAATGCAGTGATCCTGCTCAAACAGTCCCACTGACTCCATAAAAATGTAAAAGCTCTCCCTGCTGCAACTTTGAATTGTTTTCAGTGCTGCCTTGTTGTTTGCTTGTTGCTGCGTGGATGTAACGTTCACGCCGAAGTGCACAAAACTGTCCAACCATGTACAGTAACAGTTTCCCATGTATTCCCATGAATTGTATGTTGGGCAGACTGGTCCACTGAGTCTGCATGTATGAACAAATGACTTTCTTTTGAACAGCCAGGCCCCTGCATTTACCCCCAACCAACCACCCTGCCCCCACTGTAAATACCCACAGCTGGGTCTCACCATGCTCACGCCACCTGCTGGTTAAGCCGAGGCCACAGCGTATTACAGTAATTAAACTTCAGGATCTCAACATTAATTCAACTGTGTTAAGCACACAAATGTAAGATAACAAATACGCTGCAGTGGTTCAAAAACTCACTCCCACTTTATATCTATTTATCTTGAGCTGAGTGTAAGTCATGTTTCTCCAACATGACAGTTTAATCATGTCACGATTGTTGTGACATTGTGAAATATGCTGTTAAATGTCACCTTTATGATTAACACAGTGATGTCCAGGGTGTATACGGTGTTCACATAAACGTTCAGTCAGATTTAAAGGATGCAGAATGGAGCTTGGAGCACAGCATGAATGTTATTATCTGCAGGTTTACCATCCTTCTAATGTCTGTGTATATCACAATATCTGCATGTTGACAGGAGGACATAATGAAGCTCCCAAGCAACTGATGACATTTCAATCCAGACAGGCTCTGGTTGAAAAATGGTTACATTTGTATAATGTCAGGGTGCCCAGGTAGCTCATCCCACGTACAAAGGCTCAATCCTTGCCACAGTGGCCCATCCTTTAATTCTGACCTGTGGCCATTTGCTGCATGTCATGCCTCCTCTCTCTGACCTGAATTTCCTGTCACTCTTCAGCTGTCTCTATAGAATAAAGGTTCAAAAGCCTAAAAAAATAATGCTTAAAAAGTATACTGTTGATGTTATACTTTTAAAGGACCAGTGTGGATGTATTTGGTGACATTTTGCGGTGTACTTGCTAAGTGCAACCTCTTCCTCATCCTCTTATTCCTAATGCAAGGGAGAAATTACTGCGGCCACAAAAGGCACTACCTCCTACCATAGAAACACAGTGGTTCAACATGGTGGACACTGTTGTGTCTATAGATGTAAAAGCTTCCTTTAAAGGTAACAAAGAAAAAAAGATTTAGTTTTCAGGTGATTATACTCTAATAAAAACATATATATGCATTTTATATTCCATATTCTGTAAATAGAGCAACCTAAATCTGACACACCAGACCTTTAAATCACCTACACTATGTGTAGGGGTTTAAAATCTCTGACTTTGGTGGCTGCTTTAGTGGTAATATCAAAACCCTCTCCCCCCCCAATGGATCTAACCTGGAAACACATAAACAAAGAGCTGAAACGAAACATGTGAACTCCTTTAGAATAAGTTCAAGATTGCTGTAAATACACAAATACGGATGTGAACATGATCATAAATAGACTCTTTACCTGACAGAGTTGCTCATGGCTCCACAACCTTCTGTGGCTCCCTGGGAGTCTGTATGGTATCCATTAGGGATGGCCCAGCGCCCGGGCTGGCTCAGCACAAACTCTGACCTGCTCCCTGGTATGGTGGTCCTCAGCGGGCTTCCTCCTACTCCAGCCATAGCTCCAGCTCCGCGGACAGTGCTCTCACCAACCATGAGATCACCACCTGAGGCATCTAGTCCAGCCTCAGCCCCATCTTGCTCCAGAACAGTTGCCAGCTCCAGCTCCAAGGGTTCAGGACCCTGTAACAGCGCCCTCTGTTGGATGAGCGGCGTCAGTGGTGCCTCGAAGCTGACGCAGCTGTCCGTCTCATCTGTGAGTGACAGCACGTCCAGAGAGTCCAGGCTGCTGTAGCAGGTCCCGCCCCTGAGCAGGGCAGACTCTACGATGCGCTCAAACGTGGAGCTGAAGCCGTCTTTGTTGTCCACCCTACCTTTCTCCTGCTCCTCCTCCAACTCTCTCTCCTCCTCCTCCTCCTCTTCCTCCTCCTGAACATCAACCTGCTCAACAATCTGCTCAAACACCGAGCTGAAACTGTCCTGGTTTTCTGTCCCTTCTCCCTCTTTCTGGACCTCTTCCTCCTCCTCCTCCACTTCTGTATCTGCCTGTTCTACAGTAGTCTCAAAGTTAGAGCTGAAAGTGTCCAAGTGTGCATGAGTCCCCCCTTCATCTCCTCCATCGTCCTCCTCACCCGCTTCATCGTCTTCATTCCCACCTATGCCGTTTGCCAGTCTGTTTCAACACAGAGAGAGAAAACAAGAGAAAATTATCTTGAGCGCACGACTTAAACATTCAGCAGCTTCTTTGTTGAGTTTGGCACATACATTCATATTCATTAGTGAAATCATTCAGGAGGAGTGCACACAATTGGGCAAATATTTCAGCTAGAATAGCCCCACTGACAATTGAAGCAAGATGAAAGGTGAAAAAGTACTGTCCAATTTGCTACTTTGTGAATAGCTGGAAGCTCATCTCCCATCAGCTGTCATAACTCCTCTAGTTCATCCTTTTTACTTGTGAGAATATGAATATATCATAGTGTTCGGTCTGCTGCTGACGGACAGAAATAACCCTTAAAATTTCATCAAAGAGTGATGTAAAACATCTTAATTAGTGTACGTGTACCGTGTGTTAATGTCTGTGCATTTTGTACCTATGGGTCATAGCAAAGTGCTAATTAACATGTTGTTCTGTCACATTTGAACTATTTACCTATTGCCCCTCGCTGGGTTTAAAAAGGATTTACTGTGTCCTCCAGCTCCTTGAAAAATTGGACCATTTTCTCTTTCTGTTTGTTTTCCTTTCAGCTCGTTTAGATAAGGCTCTTTGCCTTTCCATTTTGTAAAATGCTAATTAGGCTAATTATGTAGCAAAGAACCACACTGAGAAAACAATTTGCCATTAAAACTATTCAGCATGGAAGAGTGGCGTGATATTAGTCTGCCCACCCTTTTGTGTGTGTGTGTTAGCTTAAATTTTACATCATACTTTGACACTTAAAGGTCAGAAGTTAAAAGAATTTCACACCCTAAAAGCAAAATATATCTTGGCAGAGTGCAACAGTAAAGATGATTTAGTGAACTAACCGCCCGGCTTGTTGAGGTTGAGTTGCCTCCTCCTCCGTAGACGGTTGCATCTCTTCATTTTCCTTCCCCTCCTCTTCTTCTTTCATCCCCGCCGCCTCACACGTTGCCTCCTCCCCCATTGAGCTTACCTCCACATTCATACATCCTTCCCCCCTCGTCCCTTCCCTCTCTCCCTCCGCCCCTCCGTCTGTCTGCTCATCCTCATCACCAGCTCCATCTCCCCTCTCCTCATCCTTTACTCCTTCCCTCCCCTCTCCTTCCCCGTGCGCCTCCTCCTCTCCCTCTCTGATCTCTTCTTGTTGTTTCCCCTCCTCTGTCTCCTCCTTTGCCCCGGCCACCAGCTTGTCCCAATCAGCCTGGTTGTGTGTTTCAGTGGTGTTGTTGGTGGTGGTGGCTGTATCGGGCTCCACTGGGTTCTCTGGTGGGGTGGGAGAGGGCAGAGCCTGCCCCTCCTGGGTCATGGTGCTCTTAACTGAGGGGAGACGGCTGTCCACTCAGGCCAGAGACGAGAACCAGAACCAGGGAGAGACCCTCTGCAGAGAAAAAGAATGATAAATCAGCATGAAATGAGGACAAAGTACCAGGTGAAAATAAGCTGATACTGACGCAGCCATTTGATTATCTCTAGTCTTAATTGTAAGTCGCGGAGGTCACCTTCAACAGAACAAGAGCTGTGTGTTGCAGTGTGTTACTAGGTGTGTATCTTAGAGAAAGAAAAATGCATATGTCTGGAACACTTTGTCCTCTGCACCAGATGATCCCAAAACAGCTCTGAAAGGAGGGCAGGAGAAGGTAGATAAAGTCCACAGAAAGTAGAGGGATGCAGGCAGGCTGGCAGGCAGGCACAGAGGGAGATTTGTTTAATAGCTCAACAGATCTCTGTCAAAATGATCCCGCTAGCTCATCCGCTCTCTGTCTATGTCGAGATTTCACAGCTGAATAACTAACTATCTGTTTCCATCCCTGCTGTGAGTGTGCTGGGTGTAAAGGCGTGATAGTAACCTGAGACGTGAACATGTATCATGATGGTCTGCGGTTTCTCTCACTTGCACAGCCAAGACCTCTGTACAGCAGGCCTTCCTCTATCCTCACCGAGGCTCAAGGGCAAGCGCTAAGGAGGAGCTCTTAATTACGGATCTGCAAATTATTACTGGCTGATATATTATTCTTTTTTATGAAAATAAGATTTTTTTGTGAGTATAAAAATGAAATTTATCCTTTTTCAGATGCAATCTGATGAATTTGATGAGTGAAACGATTAGCCGAGTCATCAGCTGAAAGAAAACTTTGATCAATTTTGATAATCCATTAATCCGTGAAGCAAAACCAAAAAACATGTTGGTTCCAGCAAATATTTGTATTAAGATTTGTTATCTTAATCTGTTTTAGATAATTGTAAATAGAATATTTTTGGGTTTGAGGCTCTTGGTCAGACAAAATAAGCAATTTGAAGACATCGGCTGGGAATTTGTGATGAGCATTCTTCATTGTTTTATTGACTTTTCACAGACTAATTAATCAAATAATAGTTACTTAATTAAACAATACTGATTGTTAAATCAGATCATGCTAAATGAGTTGGGGTTTAATTTAAATCAATGCTTTTAGATGAACAATATCTTCATGATAGCGAAACAAAATATATTCCAAATGATTGAGATTGAAAGTTAATTTCATTTGTAGCTGCTCTGGTGATTTTATTCAAATCGGCCAATCTTCAAGGTCAAGAATGAACTTTCAATCCAACATGGATAAAAAAGAATATAAGTATACTGAAAAATCTACATCTGAGCATCTACACCTGGGCAAACTTCATCTGCAGAGGCAGACTGTGTGATGAGGACAGCTAATAATGGACCCCGTGGTGAGATTGTTTTGTCAAATGTTGTTTTCAAGGTCAAGAAGAACTTTGAATCTCAATCAACAGGAAAATGTTCAATTTTAGTTTACACACGTTTGCCATATTGTGCTATGTATCGTTATCATAAAGATATTCCTATCAAAATAAAAGCATAGCTCCTCATGTTCTGGCCCCATCTAACTACTGAAAATCTATTTGTCAAAGTCTATCACATGTTTTTGAGTTGCTGATAGAACCTGATCATTTGATTTCCATATGCGACTCCCTGGGAGAAGCTTTTCAGCAGAGTTTCAGGAACAGGACCACACCACAACCATGCCACTTCTGACCTAACCTTCCGTCAGTCCCCACTGAAGCCTCCCCGCAATGCAGCAACAGGCCAAAGAAGTTCACACTATAAATTTAATATATATTATAACCCAGCTTTAATGTTACATATTTCCTCTGTCTTAATTGGCTTTCATGTGATGTATTGATGTAAAAAATAGAAAGATTCCTATATTGTTATATCTTATATTGCACCTTTTATTAAGCACAAACCTCTGTCTGTGAAGGAGATGTCTGGATTGTGATGTTGTTGCAGCCAGGAAGCAGCAGCGCTGTCTGCCTCATACAGACAGAGTCACATTCGATCTCTGCTCTGCTGAATCATCCTCAGCAGGAGACTTACAGCACAACTGCAGTAAAATATTTACTGGGATTCAAATCTTTTCTGATGCCATGCAGATGCAGGTAAGTGCCTCATTAGGCTGAAATGTGTACTGAATCCTGCCAACAGAACTCTGCAGTTTCCACAGGGGAAATTTCAAGCATTTCCGCTTTATTTTGATATCAAAACCAGGATCGTGTTAAGAGAGGAAAGATTTGTGGCAGGCTAAGACTTGAGCCAAATTTGTTCCTATGATGTTGAAACTGCTTTGGCTTTAGCCCCTGAGCACGAGGACGCCACAGGCCGACTAAATGTTTCATCAGAACTGTAAAAAGACGAAGCAAATTATGCAGAACTGAGAAAGTCAGACAAATTATTACAAATAATTACAGCAGACCTTTTTTTCCTTTTTTATGCTGTCAAATGCAGAGGTGGCATCGAGTGCTCAATCTCAATCCCTGAGGCAAATGTTATTGCTGGAGCACTCAAAGCCAGCAAACATCTTGGCTTTACGCTGTCATCCTCCTCACCACATTACAGTTTGAATAAGTCTGTCACTCTGAGAAGCAGTATTAAGTTTTAAAAATACAGTATGACATTATTTGTTTTCTCACAGTCTCTCTGTGAACGTACTCCTTCACACTCAGACTGCTGTTGGAAGGGTAATGATCCCAGAGGACGCTCTGACTGATCCCCAAACAAATTCTTTCTGGATACACGATCAGCCATTGGCCGACTCTTGTTCTTCTTGTTTTGTTGTTTGCAGGAAGGAGCATGGGAATGGTTTGCATTACCTATTAGTCACCAGGCGGTTTGTTGCAGTGTATTCCATCTGCAGAAACATTAATCACTTCACATTTAACTGCATTATGACACACGTAGAAAGGTAAACTCAAAAAACTGTTCATGAATCTGACTAAATGATTCATGGATGCGTGTGTGTTTACATTCTCAAATAACGCTGAACTAAACTCTGAAGATCTGAAACACGTTTCCATGTGAATCTATTTGGAGCTCATGTTCACACACGTGTCCTCGCCATATGCAAAGGAGCACGATTTGCACATATTAAAACACAGTCAAACACACACAAACAGTGACACATCTCCATAAATGGAAACAGTTATGAAACCAGACATGGAAAGTGGGAATTCTCGCTCTCGCTCTCTCTCTCCAGTGTCCTGTTTTTCTCCCACTCTCTCCTCTTCATCTGTTCCACATTATGTTTTCTGCTATCTCACTGTCTCTCTCTTTTCTCTGTCTCTCATTTTTTTCAGTAATTGAGGTAAATGGGTCTTAGCCAGCAGAAAAAGAAGAAGACGGCCGTGTATGTGAGCAGCACGATGAATCCCACTGCTGAGGAAAGGGAGCAGATGTGCTCAGACACCCCACATAGATGGATGGAGAAAACACAGCCAATGATACGGAAAGGGTGTGTGTGTGTGTCTCTTTGTGTCTCTATGTATACAATGGCTATCAGGAGAGACTTATTGCATTCCACTTCTGTCAGCAGAACACTGGGGCTCTTAAGCCTTATCAATTTCCTTTAATTGCGATCGGACCATCTGCCAATCATGTGAACAACACACAAACACACACACGCGCGGCCGTCCAGGCACATAAACCACCAATCCGGCGAGGATGACGTTGGATAAAAGGCCAAGTCGCCATTAAATAGCTCCTCTCTGTCTCTTGTGTCTCTTTTATATCTCTCTCTATCTCTAAGTCTGTCTTTCTGTCTGAGCACACACACTTCGATACACACCACGATGTACACACATAGACACGAGCCATGGCGTAATTTATTGATCCCTGAGACACAGAGCTGCAGTCCACTGGGAGTCTCCAGTGATGAGCCTGACTGGTCACAGAAAGATGCCAGAGAAACACCACTGAGGTAATCAGACTGGGGCCTTCAGTATGAGGGGAAACACTTCTCCAGAGCGAGCAGGTCTGACTGGAGTGGGAAGTCCACCGAGCTGCTGCATTGCGTCCTAAAGTTCAAAATGATTCAACTTCTTGTTGACGTTCTCTGCAAAGCACATTTGTCTGTTTATGGGGAATACTATCTGCAGCTGAATAAGTTTATTTCAGACGTTTAAAGGGTTACTTTAAGGATTTATTTAAGAAAGGATGAACAAGATCAAAGTAGCAGAGACCTTTCACGACCCTGGTAAGCTTCAAAAACGCTCGCCCCTTCCTTTCCCATAAGGCAATCAATAATGTATACATCAGATGATAATTACGAGCAGCCGAGTGAGAGAAGACGTCAGCCTCCTGTTTGTCATTCTGAGTCGGCCACAGAAACAATATCTCCGTCACTTGGTGAAACACAGAAGTCAACACGCCGTCAACAGAGCTCCTTAAATCCTACACATCGGATAATTAAATGAATTAAACAATATTAACACTAATACAAACAATTTGGCTCATTTAAAAGGATATACAGTGATTGTTTTTATGAGGTTTCAGCAACGACAGTATAGAGAATGGACATTGTATACGTGATGTCACCCACAGGTTTCTAAAGAGCCGTTTTGAAGCTTGTGGTGGCTTTGGCCGCCATGTTGGCTGCCTGCCTCTTCCACCTCAAGTGGACATTTGAGGAACTACAGTTTTTTGGCTTCACTTCACAGCCACGGAGGTTGCCGCTTGGTTTAGAGTTTGCTCCAACTGCTCCAAATGCAGCAGAAGTAGCTACTTAGAAAGAAAGCATAGACAACAATGAGTAACCATCCTGTAATATTCAGAGGTATTCCTGTTATTCCCATTCTGCCAGCATCGTGTGAAGCAGCATTACATCCTCCTCGTCTGTTTGTACCGCAGGCTCTCTCCATCCAAAATCAGCTCACCCCGATGACATCATCTGGGTCATTTTTGACGAAGGTCCTCCAGTGTCACAGAAAACATTATACAGTACCAGGCCAAGTAGTACTCTCTGAATAAAGATACTTTTGTGCCTTTAAGCAGAGCACTTAATGCCTTTTCTACTCAAGTGGAGTTGCACCAAGGCCAGATGTTATTGGCAGTCAGTGAATGTAACACAGCGCTGTGGAGAGGATTACCCAGGATTCCCTGAGAGTTTAACGAATGACAGAGCCACGCTATGGGGAAGGAAACCATGTTGTAGGTTTTCTGACACAATATGACATGATTAAATCAAAGGATAAACATTATATATAGAAATGCTCTCCTTAATCCTTAATATCTATCTATCTATCTATCTATCTATCTATCTATCTATCTATCTATCTATCTATCTATCTATCTATCTATCTATCTATCTATCTAAAAGCACTACTCTGCCTGCAGATGCACCATCTTTTACTGAATTTAAGTGGTGGAACAAGCCGCCAATTGACCACTTTTAACTTGTCCGACCTCATTACATTTGAAGTGCTACCCGCATTCATTTTAAACAATTGTGCTGTTCTTCTGTTTGTGCTGCGTGCCACCGACCGCGAGGGTTTCTTACTGAAAAGGCACCACCGCCACCGTATTGACGAAGGACAAAATGTTGGCACTTCACTGCGGTCGTTGACATCGAGCTGATTAACTCATCTTCTAATATGTAAATGATATCATACTCATTAGGGGTCCACAACAAAAACAGTTCAGTGTTACATGTTTTTGATGTTTTTGCACCATTTTAGCAGAGAGAGAGAGAAAATCTGCCAAGGATATCACCTCAACCGCTAAAACCGCCAGGACAACCCTCTAAGTATTCTTTATAAGGAGCTAATTAGTAATCAAAATTAATTTATGAAGCGATCAGCTGAACACTGAGGGATGATAATCAGATCTGAATATTAAGGACGCACGAGGAAAACATCCTCTCCTCTCCTCACCCCTCCTCCTCTCTCCTCTCTCCTATGTCTATCACAGAGACATGCTCAGAAAACACACTGCAGTCTCATACTATAAATGACCTACTGACCCTGTTCATAATATGCAGGCTGGGTGCAGCACTGGCACTGCAGCCCACACACACACACACACACACACACACTTTGCTGCAGATATGGAGTCACCTTTCAAAAATGCTGTTGTGTTATAAGCACAGATGCACACACAGAGGAGGAGGAAAAATCATTTCCTGGTTCTTAGTCTGCTACAGGAAAGCAGGAAAGCATGGGGTTGGAAGTAGTCCAGAGTGTTGTGCTAGCTTTTGCCGGCCTGCGTATACAGTCACACCAGTATGACAACAGACCTAGTGGAGCGTAACAGTCAGCCAGCTCCCCCAAATCACCCTAATATGTCACTTCTGCGCTGTCAAGGTCAGCCGTCCAGTCGCATTTTGTCACTCTGAACGCTCACATCTAAATATATGCTCACATTAAAGTGGTGATTTGTCTTGTTTTGGACTATTTATACACACACACACATGCCCTTTATGGTGTGTTTCACATATTTGCAATGCAAATAATATATTTTCTGAGCACGATGTTGAAAGTTTAGGATGGATTTTAAGCTGTTGCATGCTGAAAGATGTTGTTAGTGTTAAAGCAGACCAAGAAGAGGAGGAGGTAGACTGTAAATCGTGCTGGTGTGCGTCCCGGTGTCTGACACCTTGAGTTCAACATGATTACATTGGAGAGAGCAGCTACACTTTTGCCTAGGAGATGCTACAGTTGTATTGGGAAGGAGAGAGAGGGGGGGATGAATTACAATTGCTCTAGACTAGACATGTAAATGCCTATAATTAACATAATGGTGACTTTGCTTTTGGGAAGAAAATACGCTGCTATCAAACACCTGTTTTAAAGAAAGCCACCCACATCCTGTAGCGGCAAAGGAGAAGTTTAGGGCCAGGAGCTGCTTCACACCTCTAAATAATCACTATATTTCTATTATATTGTTATATGTAGGCGTTTAGAGTTAGATTTAAGGTGTTTTCACCTCATTTGGTGTCAGTGTGGAGGCTTGCGGTGTGTCATGTGCTTCCAAATACACTCAGAAAGACATAAACAAACACCAGATCGACAAGGCGTATTGTCTATGTGTGTGAGAGAGAGAGAGAGAGAGAGTGTGTGTGTGTGTGAGAGAGAGAGAAAAGGGGGGAGAGAGAGTGCACAGCGCGAGACAGCCATGTTCCCCCAGCCTCCTCCAGCCAGTAACCATGACAACAGGATGGCTGGGAGACACGGTTCAAGCTCAATTGAGGCCGGTGTCTTTCTTTTCCTCTAAAATAGACCTTGGTCGCGGTTCAAGACCGACTTGTCCCCCCTAAAAAAAAAAAAAAAAAAAATAGAAAAAAGCGGAAAGGAGGAAAAAAGCTTTTCTCCCATAGAGGGGAGAAAACACACACACACACACACACACACACACACACACACACACACACACTCCATAAAAAAAATCCCACGGCCCCGCACGGTGCATATCCTTCAGCCTATATTAGCTCCACAAACACGGCTGTCTGTCCTGGAGCACTGCCGGCACGGATTTAGCAAGAAAAACAGGACGTGAGATCAGCCTCCGTGAGAAAAGCTCGCTAAATGAGCTAAAACACACGATATTAGAGATTTATCTTTAACGCCAACACAGTCCTACTAGCTTTAAAAAAAAAAAAAAACGATAAACACTTGTCCGTTACACCGTATTGTTTCTTCACTCACCGGTAAAATGCGTTCAGTCAGCGGCAGGAAATCAGAGTTTCTTGCGCCCGTCTGTCTCTCTACATCCACGCCGGGGAATAACACTGACAGACGGGCTCTTTTCTCTCTCTCTCGCTCTCTCTCTCTCTCTCTCTCCACGCTCCCAGCAGCAGCTCCCCCTCTCTCCTCTCTCTCTCCTCTCTCTCTCTCTTTCTATTACCGGTTATGCGCGTGCAAACCGTTGTAACAACGGCCGTCACCGCCGACCAACCGTCGGTGCTCGTGGTGGTGGTGGTGGTGTGTAGTCTCGCGCCTCCGCGCAAGGCTGGTAGGGGCAGGCGGGAGGTCCAGGCGGCGGCGGCGGCGGCGGCGGAGAGGAGACAGAGCGATTCACCGAGCGGATTGATGAATGGATGGATGATCGGAGCCGTCCTCCCCGTCTCCTTCTCTCCGTGGAGAGTGTTTGAATGGCAGCTGAGAAATTGTAATTCGGCTCCTCGGACGGCTCAGGAGCACCATCACTCTCCCGTGGTTAGCCTGCGGTGTGAACGGGACGTGTCTCCAGGGCCTGTTGATATCAGACACTGTAGCCTGCAGTGAGGATTAGCACTGGCAGTTGTGTTGACACAAGTCCACTGATGATACAACCCAGACCCAGAGTGTATTAAAATATCATTAAAATAGGTTAGACTTCAACTTGGAGGAAGCAAACTGGTTCCCACACTCAGATCCAGGGATGCCCAAAAGACCTTGGGAGGGTTCCAACAAGTCCTCAGAAGAATGTGTTATTCAACTTGATATTTATTTATTTATTTCACCAGATACTAGCATTGGGAACAAATGTTGAGGGGGGGAAAAGTTTGGAAATTGACAAGAATAACAGTCCAAGGAGATGATTTACAGATAGTTAAATAATGCCGTCCAAGGTCTAAAGTCCTGCAGCTGTCATAAGCTGGATGTAACATTGGTCATGCTGTAGAAGTTGGTTTAGACAGGAATTTAATGTCTGCGAGGGAAAACATGACCCATGAAACTACCAGAAGTCTACTTGTTAGATATTGTACTAGTAATTGTACCAGTAATTTAAAATCTAATCATGATAGTTGAAGTTCAAGGACATGAAAATACCATATGAATGTTGTGTAAAATAAAGGTTTTGCCATGAAATATTTGTTTTGCTGTACAATTAACAGTCTGTCATTTAAAATACTACTTTATTCTGTAATACATCTGCTTAAAATGCCAAACAAATAAAGGTTTTGCAAATAAATATGACAGTGTTTTACTGTAATCTGTAAAAGAAACTGTTGTTTTTACAGTAAAGTAGAGTTGTGGTTGCCAGAATATTATCGTAATAAATATATAGCTTATATTACGGTAAAAGAATATTAGTACTATTGATTTCAAGTTAAAGGTTTCCATTTTATTCCACATTTTACTGTATAAATACATTTTTTTCCCATCAAAATTAACACTGGTTGGCCATATAATCAAAATGAGAATCTGAAAAAAAACATGCCATATAAATAAAGGTCTTATCCTGTAAATGACTGTTTTACTTTTGCTTCCACTAAGTTGTGTAAGCATTGTGCAATACTTGGCATGATACAGTCTCATATGTTTGGGATTAGTATGTTGTAATTCTGTGTTTTATTGGAACAGTCAAATGGCCTTGACCGCTTCAGGTATTGTTAGCCTCTAGCTGCTGCTATTTTCACATTCACCCTAAAAAAAATTGGTTCTTGATAAGTGCTCTGGAGTACTTTGAGTTCTCCCGAGCACCTTTCTATCCTTAAGAACCCCCTTTTTGCTGTTTAAACCTTTGTATGTTTGAGATGACCCTTTGCGGCAACTGGTTCTTTGAAAAACCATTAAGTAAACGGTGCGCAACCGAAAAGGCATCACTATGTATGTATCTCTGGAGAACATTTCTATCCTTAAGAACCAATTTTTTGCTGTTTAAGGTTTAAGGCTGTTTTGGGGATCTGAATGCAAAAAAAAGTGTTCTTTAAGTCACAACTGCAGCATTTTGAAGAACATTTTAAAATGCTGGAATACTGGTTCTTTAAGTCGACCCTTTGCAGCCACCGGTTCTTAGAAGAACCAATAAGTAAATGGTTCATTGAAGAACCGATATAGGTGCTCCTATGGCATCACCATGAAGAACTACTTTAGGTTCTAACTCAAACCTTTATTTTTTACTTTACTTTGGGTTCTCTGGAGAACCTTTTTACTGTATCCTTAAGAACCCTTTTTGCTGTTTAAGGTTCTTTGGGGGAACTTAATGCAAATAAAAGTGTCCTTTAAGTCAAACCTTAGCAGCAACTGGTTCTTTGAAGAACCAATAGGTAAACGGGCTCTTGCAGAACCAAAAAAGGCTCCCCTATGGCATCACCATGAAGAACCACTTTAGATTGCAACTCAAACCTTTATTTTTACTTTATCTTTACCTTGAGTTCTCTGGAGAACTTTCTATCCTCAGGAACCCGTATTTGCTATTTAAGGTTTCTTGACTGACTGAATGCAAAAAATCACATTTAATCACATTTGCAGCACTTTTTGTGCCTTGAAGAACCTTTTTATGTTTAATAATCTTTTCCCCCTTCTCTGGAATACAGATTTTTAAGTTGACCCTTTGCAGCAACTGGTTCTTTGAAGAGCAAATAGGTAAAAGTTTCCTTGCAGAACCAAAAAGGCATCACCATATATATATTTACTTTTAAAGATTCTTTGGAATACTGGTTCTTGGCCCTTTGCAGCAGTGGTTCTTCGAAGAACCAGTACGCAAAAGGTTCTCCTATGGCATCACCATGAAGAACCATTGTTTTTATGGGTGTACTGAACATACATTTATCTCATTCAAATTATAAGCAATTGATAGTCACCCTGACCACAGCAGACGCACATTATTTTTGGTATTTACAGTATTTTTGTGCTGATCTTTGTCGGCTTCTGTTTTCCAAAGGTGTTAGTCATTCTGGGAACTGTCAGTACTCCTTCTTTTGTGGCAGGACTATAATTACAGCCTATCCAAAAGAGAAATACCACTAATTAAACCACTGTAAAGAAGACAATCAGTTATGTAGGCTGGAGAACAAAGATGAATAGCTTTCAGCTTCAGCTGACATTTTCTGAAAAACTTTGATTTGTTATTTATAGAGAGTACATTGTTTTGTGTGTCTATACTTATATATATTATATCTGTGTGTGCTGGTGGTCACATGTCTTTGTCAAGCTGGGGAGTAGTTAGGGGTCTTATTTTTACCCCCCATGTATAAGATAGACAGAAAGCAAATGATATCTGATGTTTGGTCCGTTGGATAACGGAGGATCCAGCTCAAAATTGGCGTCAGTGATGGACAAGAAGCTCATTTTATCTGCCGGCACATACTATAAATTAGCCTCTGTCCACTCTGTCCTTGACAAAGCATAGAGGACATTTCTTCCACTGTACCAGCAAATGCCCACCACCCATTTTTCACTCCCTTTCAAGCTGTTCTTTCACTTTCACTCATCTCCCACGTGTAAAAGCAGCACAGTTAAATCAAGCCAAGAGCCGGTTCGAATCATTTGTATTGTCTTTTAAAACATACAGTACAGTCCTCTCCTTCTAACTGGTGCACCTCAAGGTCATAAACAGGAGAACAGCAGCAGTATACAATCACACATATGGCCCTGCATTGTCTGCTGCCAAAATTTTACAATGTTTTCTTCAGGGATCTCAAATACAGGTCTTGTCATGAACAGCGGTGCCAAGATTTAATGTAACGTCCGCATGGATCGAGAACCTCAGCTTCCAATTCAATGATCTCCACTGATCAATAGCACATTATGAGGAGATAGAAGAAGAAGGGAGTGGCGTAAAAGAGATAAGAAGCGAAGAAGAAGAGAGAGAGAGAGGAATTAAGAAGAAGAAGAGAGATGCATGAAACAAGAGTGAGGATGTGGACAGAACAAAAGAGCCTGGTGTGTGTGTGTGTGTGTGTGTGTGTGTGTGTGTGTGTGTGTGTGTGTGTGTGTGTTTTGAAGGCAAGGGGAGGAGAAGGTTAGAGAGGCGAGGTTCAGAGTGAGACAGGTAGAGGGGGGTTATGCAAGGAGAGGAGAGAGACAGGGAGGGGAGGGGAAGATGGGGGCAGAGGGTTGAAGATGACAAAGAGTTCAGAGGATGCACAGATGACCGGAGAGAGAGAGTGGTGGAAATAGTTTGGGGGAAACCCACTGCAGACGCAATGTCAATCCTAATTACTAATTCATTAACCTGCCCAGCTCCCTTCCCCCTCTGTAGCCACACACACAGGCAGACAGACACACACTCATATGCACTCAATGCTCCCTGTTCTGTCCCACGAGAGGCGGAGGGACGGATGAAGAAATGAAGAGGTGTGTCTGCAGCTAAGTGACATCTGCAGGGCCGCGATGGCGGCAACGTGTTGGGAACACTGGAAATCCCTGATGTGACAATGGGAGGAAGGGAGAGAGGGAGGGAGGGGGGAGGGAAGTGGGAGGTAACTGGTGAGAGGAGAAAAGCTAACAGCTTGTGTTTTGGTTTGTTGGGGTGGGTGGTCTCCTGTGATGATGCACATAAGTGTGTTAATGTGCGCGGCTGTGGTGTCAGAGTATGTATATGTTTGTGTGCCATGAAGCGTGCATTTACCTATGTGTGTGTGTGAGTGTGTGCGTACATGAAGAGTGTGTGCATGCACGTGTGTTAGCATATTAAATGAAAGCAGGTAGTGGAAGATAATCAATATGCTGATGTTGCTGTGTGCAAATAATAACATTGTGAGTATAATGAAAGCAAGGGGGAGGTGCAAGACAGACTGATGATGTGTGTCTTTAGCCACTGCTGCAAGACTCCTAGCTCTTTGTGTGTACGTGTGCGTGAATGTGTGTGTGTGTGCATGTGTGTGTTTGTGTGTAGGCGACAGAATTACCCACAGAGATGTTAGCATCCACCTCCTGCAGCATTCCTCTGCACATGCTCACATAGACAACTCAATATGAAGATAGAGATACAAATGTGCACACACACAAGGACACATAATCATGCACCCAAGTGCACACACACACACACACACACACACAAAGAAGGATGTGGTGCTGCTGACTGAGGTGGAATTAAATTGAGAAATCCTCCAAACGAGCATCGATTCTCAGAGTTTACAGCGTTGGCTCCGTCTGCCACGGCAGGCCAAACAACAGGGAGCACTGTGAGACAGCTGGGGCGCACACACACAGATGCACACACACACACGTACACACACACAAACAGGAGGCAGAATGTGTGTGGACATGGAGTGGGTCTTTGATTTTGATCAGAGGACTTCACAGCTGAATGTGCTTTAAAGTGTAAAAGCATGAGTGCATCTCTGATATTTCATTAAATCAATGTGTGTGTGTGTGTGTGTGTGTGTGTGTGAGTGTGTGTGTGTGTGTGTGTGTGTGTGTGTGTGTGTGTGTGTGTGTGTGTGTGTGTGTGCACGCACAGATTCACTGCTGAAGATAATCACAAATGTCATGAGTTACTTCAGGATGGTTACAAGCTGTTCCACTGATCGCAAATCAAACTATGACTAAAATAAAAACTACTATAAACTAAATTATAATCAATATTTTATATAAAAATGAATCAGATGACTACTTTGTATGTAAAAGGGGTCTCCTGCAGTGATGAGTGTCTTTCAGTTGACTTTTGTGGCCCGCAATTTTATTGTTTCCGATGGCTACCTGCCCAGCACCGAATGCCATGTCATTGTTCAGACGGCCCATTATTCTGAAACCTCAATAATCCAAAAAGTGTCCCACTGGAATGACAGCCTGAAAACAAATCACTGATCTATCTATCTATCTATCTATCTATCTATCTATCTATCTATCTATCTATCTATCTATCTATCTATCTATCTATCTATCTATCTATCTATCTATCCTCCATTGTGGCATTACCCTTTTTCCTAAACCTAATCAAATATTTGTGTTGTCTAACCACCTGTTTATTATTGTTACCCTGATGATGAAGGTCACCTGACTAAGACAACAATGGAGTCCTGACTATTGTTGCCATAATGATTAAGGTCACCTGACAAAAGTCACCTGATATTTCCACGTCAAAATACACCAAAACATCAAGGGCAAAAAAAAAAACTACAGGGAGAGAGTGTATTTTTGGAACGACGGGCCTTTGGAGGATGTACTTTTGTTTTTGGGATAACAGGCTGTCGGACAAATGAACTTATAAATTAATGGGGTTTTTGCCAGTTTCCAAGGTTAGCAACTAGGTGGTGAACATTTAGTGCATTTAGTAGCTAAAGAGCCAGATATTTCTCTCATGAGCTGGTGGAGATCAAAACCAAGCTAAAAGGAGAGTCAACACTGGACTCGCATTCACCGGGTGGCCACAAAACAACTGCAGCACTGTAAAGGAATAGTTCATTATCTTCTTTCTGAGAGTTAGATTAGAAGAGTCTCTATCGTTAAGTATGAAACTAAATCCAGGAGGTGATTAGCTTAGCTTAGCATAAAAAGTCGAAGCATGGTGAAACAGTTAGCCTGACATCTGTACCTCAAAATTGCGTCTCTACTTTTTACAGCGGCCGAGACGAGAGTCAGCATCTTCGTTCTGAGGCCATCGTTCTCTGCCGGAAAACAGTGGTATGCTCCCTTCGTGTTGGGAGCAAGTTGCTGCCCCAAGCGAAGGAGTTTAAGTATCTCAAGTTCTTGTTCATGAGTGACGGTAAAATGGTGCATGAAATGGACTGGTGGGTTAGTGCAGCATCAGCAGTATCGCGGACATTGTACCGGACCATTGCAATGCATTCTAGCTCCCAGAAGGAGGAGCAAGATGCAGTGCTGGGGAGAGGGACGCCTGGAACGCCACCGCAACCCAAACCCCGGATAAGTGGAAGGAAACGGATGGATGGATGTAGCTACTACAAATTATACTTTTTTCCATTTTTGTTTGTATACAGATAGAGAAAGATTAAGTTAAGCTAATCATTTCTTTTTCTAATCATTATTTCTTTCTCTTAGTGCTTAATGCTCTGTTTGTGCTTGTTTTTCCGTGCATGACAGTGGTGTCAATCTTTTCATCTATCTCCCATGATATTTCCCTAACTGTCAGTCTACTTCTTTAATGCTAACAGTACACAGCTGTCAAGTTGTTAAATACAAACCTGTGGATGTAACGAGGTCACAAGAGCCTTCTTAAAATGGACAGCTGTTCATGACAGAGGTAAAAAACAACAACAAGATGTGTTCGTTCTGTTAGTTTATTACATTTGGGAAAGGGAACACATTTTAGCACTTGAGCAACATCAGTAAAATAATAGCCTTGTCCCGTAACGTTCATCTTTCTCTGGTCTCACATTCAGAAGAAGCATTACTCCTACCTTCAGTATGCAGATCATTATTTAGCTGCATGGTGTTGGACTCCAGTGATTCCCCTGACTACCCCATCAGCATTCATTACCAGTGAAGAGGAGGGGGACACTTGTGAGTGTGTGTACGTGTGTGTGTGTGTGTGTGTGTGTGCAGAAACGTGCAGTATGTGTGTGTGGCTCTCATCTGGGTCATTATATCCACAGGCATGAACACAATGACACACATCCCTCCACGTAACGGAGGCAAATAGAGAGGGGGAGGGTGTTCATTTGAGCATCAGTCACTTCCACCTGTGACCACTTGTCCTTACTGAGACGAGTATAAAGGTTACAGAAGAGACAGTGTGTGTGTGTGTGTGTGTGTGTGTGTGTGTGTGTGTGTGTGTGTGTGTGTGTGTGTGTGAAAAACATCATGAAGAGTTGTTTATATATGGAGAAACCCACTGGCTGGTTATTTAGTGTTAACATGCATGCATATATGTGTGTGTGAGAGAGACAGAGCCCCGGCGACCTTGCCAACATGGTGACAGAATGTGCCATGTGTTTGTGTTTGTGTGTGTGTGTGTGTGTGTGTGTGTGTGTGTGTGTGTGTGTGTGTGTGTGTGTGTGTGTGTGTGTGTGTGTGTGTGTGTGTGTGTGTGTGCGCCAACTATGAGTCTGCCGGCCAGCCAGGTCAACAGACAGACCGGTCACCATGGCAACGGTGCCACATCTCTGTGCCAAGATGTAAATATGAAAGTCAGATAAAGAAATATGGAAGTGTTACTGTCTGTGTTTTGTTTCCACAGGTGCTCCGTCTGAGTGTTGAGGCATTTCCAGTTTGTATCAGCGCTTTCGCTTCATGTGATGTTCAAACATCTGTAAATTAAAGCTGCTTTAATACATATTTTATTTTAACTATAGATCAAATGACTGAGTGTGATATATATATATATTTGTTTTGATGAATACTGGCACACTCCTGCATAAACTCTTCAGCTCTTTTAATCTTAAAAACATGTTGTACATAATATATTTATATCATCTAGTACTTGATTCTTGTTATGCACCAAAACACCAAGACAAATTAAGATAAAATAAGACTTTATTGATGCCACACTGGGGGAAATTCACTTGCTACAGCGGCTTCTATGCAGAAGGTGGATAAAAAATTGGTCTTTGCCCTCCTGTTCGCTCTCACAACTTGAAAGCTGTCTAGAGTTACCAGCAAGTCCAAAGTGAGTTCATTCAGCCCTGTCCCTGTGACGCTCCCTCTGTAGCCTGGTTAGCGCTGTTAGCTCCTCCAGTGATCTTACATTCCCCATGATAACAGACCTTTGTAACGTCTTTTCCCGCTCCTGGTACTTAAGATCCAGCTCTGCATCCCCGTCTTCTTCGTCTCACTTCAGCATGGATCTCCGATCTTTCCACAGAGAGCATGTAGCACTGCCTAACAGCTGTTGGATTTTTTTGAATGGGTCACTCAATGCATTCACGAAGTAGTCGATATAACAGAGAAAGGCATGGATTAAATCCATGCATGCACACAAAATGAATGAAGATTGGTGTCGGAAAAAAGTACTAAAGACACTAAAAACACAGAGAAGTTGTCAGAGCTACTGGCACCGGCTGCCAACCATGTGGCGCCTTGGCACATTGCACATTCCTTGTATGTGAAAGCAACTTGGCAATAAATCTGTTTCTGATTCTGTGCAGTTCCTCTCAGCTCTATGGAGGTTTTTAGCGTCTTTCAGCACACGATTTTGGTTTTGCAGCCTGCAGATTTACTGTTTTGGGTAACTCTTCCCTTCATTCGTCAACCTTGTCTTCAACCGTAGCAGTTTTTAGCTGAAACGTACTGACTGTAAGATAGCACTAAGCAGCGGACAGACAAAGTTAGCGACTAGCTGGTGAACATAATGGAGCATTTAGCAGCTAAAGAGACAGATATTTCCCTCAGGAGATGTTGGGGACCAAAAATAGAGATAAAAGTAGAGTAAATAATTGCCAGGTGGCCAGACGCACGGCTCAGTGGATGTATAAATATGTGATTAAATAACTGCTCCTTTATGTTTACAGTAATTTTACTTTATTCAGCCATGTGATCTGTGAAGCAACAATACAGGACTTCTTCTGCGGTCCATACAAAACCTGATTACAGTAAGACGTTGCATTCATATCCACACTGGCTGCTTATATCGCTGTTATGTGCCTGATTATAGCAGCCTCTGTGGAGTAATGATGTTAAAGTCAGCTGAAAACTCTTTCAAACTCGTTATGCAAATTGTGTAAAAATAGTCAACATACGACGGTATCCTGGTAACACATTACATCGACCACCCATGGGTGTGTGTGTGTGTGTGTGTGCGTGCTCCTGCACAGCGTGTGCTGCCTGTTAAATCACTTTGGGGACTAAAGCAATACTTTGTGTGCGGTCTGTTTAACCACATACATCTCTCATGTGAATCCGTGCTAATGCACATCCTCTTCACAGAGCAGGCTCCATGTCAGTGGGGTCCATGCATTAAACATGGGGCGGGCGACGAGGGGAGAACATGTTGGAATACCAATAATTTTAAAATGGAAACTCCCGTTGTTGAATAAAGCCCCCCAAAGCATGATGAGAAGTACAATGTTGTGGTTAAAAGAGAAAGTGCTGCTTGTGCCTCCTGAGATATTTTGTAATTGTAATCTTTGTGTTGTATTTACAGTAAATTAAAATCAGCATACAGAGACAGTGGATAGATTATGCAGATTCAGAGGACACAGATCTATTGGAGGTCTCTGCTTGGTTTCTGTCGTTTGATGCGCGTTCAATATCCAAGGTCAAAGGTGGAAAATGTTGTTGACTGTGCAGTTTTGGTGACCCAAAATGGACTCGAGAGCAGGCCAGGATTCACCTGTCACTTTTATGTTCAAGGAAGAGGACGCTTTGGATTTGGAGGGTAAAGTAAACAAAAAGGTAACTTGAATAACTTACGGTAGGTAACTCAAAAATAACAGAAGACGGCTGAGAGAGTCCACAAATCCAAGAGAATAAATCAGAAGTCCAACTGAAGTCCATACGAACAGGGAAAAACTAGAAACAGGAGCACGGAAGAGGCACAGACGAAACAAGAGACTGAGGAACAAACACAGAACTAAGGAACTAAAACAGAACTCTGTACGATCTGACAAAGGAACCATTGATCAACTATCTGTAATCGCTTATCCTCATCAGGGTCACAGGGGGCTGGAGCCCATCCCAGCTAACTTAAGACAAGAGGTGGTGTACACCCTGGACAAGTCGCCAGTTCATCACAGGGCACATAGAGACAAACAACCATTCACACTGACGGACAATTTCAAGTCACCAATCAACCGATAAGTGCATGTCTTTGGACTGTGGGAGAGAACCCACGCAAACACAGGAAGAACATGCAAACTCCACACAGAAAGGCCCCAGCTGAGGTTCAAATCAGGAACCTCCTTGCAAAGCAACACAGGGACTGAAAACACAAGACAGACAAGTAGACACAGGTGAAACAGGTGAATGAGGGACAGGTGCAACCAATCAAGGTGGAACAGCATCAAAACTGGCGGGAAAATGCAACAAAGAACAAATGAAACACTGAGGTAAATAGGAGAGTTACTGTAATAGGTCAATTTGTGGCGTTATATTTAACCTGTGTGTGACTGGTTGTTGGTGACTTGTCCTATGTCAGCTGGGATTGGCTCCAGCCCCCTGCCACCCTGATGATGATAAACAGTTAGATAAAATGGATGGATTACAAACATCTTCTCATTTGGTGGTGCTGCACGATCAGGTTTTATTGCTGCTCTTCTCCCTTCATTGCTAATCCTCCCTTCCTCCAGCAGATGGTGCTCTACATGCATAATGACCACATGTGACCACATGTGACCATATGTCTAATCCTCTCCACGTGGATTCAAATAAAGCCGCAAAGTGTTGATGACTATCGGGACTTTCCCAAGGTGTGCCATGGAAACATAAAGGTAAGAGCAGGGATGAATAACTTGTTCCCTGTGGAATTTCTTTCTTCTCACTAATTCCTGTTGGCAGTGGTGGAGTTTAAAAGGTGCGGCTTAAGCACTGATTAGAAGAAACATGACTGTGCACCTCTTTGCCAGGTACATAAATCAGGTAACAACATGCGGAAACACACACTTAACTCACCTTAAAATGACTAATAAAGCACATGATGAACATATTTATGTTACACCCGCTTGCCCTTTGTGGATCACTGTTTTGTTCTCCCCAGACAGACCTGACCTTGACCCCAGAGAGAAAGAAGAGGAAGAGAGATTATGTGGGTTTTTTTATGTATGTATACTCTTACTTTTATCTTTTTAGGAACCACAAATCCTCAAACCAGCATCAAGATAAGGAAAACAATGAGTAAAAGCTCATGACTTACTGTAAATGTGTTATTCCTGCATGGGGAAAAGATAAGGCTGACAGGTATGGTTACACCTATGGCTGGAAATGAGTGAGGTGGAGTAAATTTAGGTTTAGATTTGGTGTTCGAAGTTGACTTGAAGCCTGAATAGAGGCTAAATTAGAGATGATTTAAATAATGCTTAGTGGTTCCACAAACCTCAAAAACTACAGAACAAAGTTGTGTGTATTCATGTGTGTGTGTGTGTGTGTGTGTGTGTGTGTGTGTGTGTAGACCTTGAGCTCTCGGCCCTGATACCAGTGACAAACTGAGAGACAAACAGACTGGTGTCTGGTATCACTGAAACACTGGTTTTGCTGGAAGCCCGACTACATTGACTGATGACAGGCGTGGTTTCATTTTCTGTAAGCGGTGAAAGTTTTCGGGTAAATTTCACTTGACTGACGACATCTTGTTGTTTTCACTTCAGCTGAAACAAACCAGAAGTCTGACCTATTTTTCTATGGTTTTCATTTCATATTCATAGTCACTTTTAACCATTTCAAAACGGACATTTAGAGCTAAGATATAATATAAAGCTTTTCTAAAAGTCTAGCACTACAACTTAACACCTTTTTACATGACCTCTTTACCTGTTTTACAGGTTTATTATAAAAATCCTGACGTTTTAAGTGTGTAACTTTTGAAAAAACAGTTTCACTTTAAGAACAAAAAGTTGCTGCTACAGTCCTACTTGACCTGTAGCCTAGCATGGTGGTGTTATTCTTTATTTGTATCCCTATTAGCTTAGACAAAAGTGTATAATTAATCTAAAAATCGGCAAAGACGTGGATCATCAGTGGAGCTGAGCCGAATGAAACAAGTCACCTGTAACGGCACCTACCTGTCAATCAAAGCATCCACGCTCTTAATTCTGCTTAACTTTAGGCCTTAATATAATTTGAACAGGTGAGCTCTATAAAAGTTCACCCTCAGTACAGTTGTCATGAACGTGGAAATTAGCTATAGAGACCAAAACTGTTTTTTGTACCAGGCTGTAAACATGTTTATTTCTGCTGTGAAGTTGGACATTTAAACATGGGGACTTATGGAGACTGACTCCCTTCTGGAGCCAGCCTCAAGTGGACGTTTGAGGAACTGCAGTTTTTGGCATTTCCGCCAATAAATAAAAAAATAACATTTATTTCAGTTTAATACATTTTTGTTTTAGCGTCTTGTTGAAAGTCTGTTTTTTGATCTGTCTGATGTTGGTGAGGAGCAGAAGCTTTATAAACAACACATCTCATCATACAAAAGAAGTGTAATGTGTTATTCTGAATAACACTACAGAAGATTTTAGTTTAGCCTTCACAATTAACCAAAATGATTATTTATGCATCTTTCACACATTAGTCCAGAAAGAACAATGAACCTGGCCGCTCTGTTTTGCACAGTTTTGGGTGTTTTTCCGCAGCACTTGACCAGACGACCAGGTAGTTTTCCAGGTATGACAGCACAAGTGACCGAACTACATTATTCATAACAGAGAGTGAAACAAATACAGAGCATTTCCTTGCAATAGCGATACCCTTTTGTCATCACGGAGACGATGTAAACAATCCGAGACGGTAAATTATCCAATTTAAAGTAACATGGTCTTGGTGACCTGCTCAACTGATAAGTTCATTGTCTGATGTTAGCTAACTTTACCGCTCAACGGTCATCACTGACTCAGTTTGCAGACATCATAAACTGACTGTCACTCGATTTGAATGGTTTATACTTTACAAATAATTTACCAGGAGGAAAATGTTTTCATTTTTCTGGTAATTACACATAATAACAAATAACCTGCTGGAAGGAAGGTGCATAGTTTTCTCTGTTGTTGTGAATCCTGTATATACTGTAACATTGTTTTCTTGCACTTTCTGTTTAAAGTCTTGTATCGACTCTTGCTGCCATTTGGCAAGGTTGATCTGAACTGACTTATCTGGTTAAATGAAGGTTAAATAAAATAATAAAATAAGCTATCAAGGATAAGATGATGGAATGATTATTAAATGATAGACCCATAAAATTATACTCTTGTTTGTGGTGCTTTTTTTTTTGGGCATTTATCCGGTTATGTAACAGCCTCTTGTTAGCCACAGGGTTTGCCGTTCAGCAGACGATCCCCATTCTTTCTTTTAAGTACTGTAAACATCTACTGAACCGAAAATAAACACAGTGTATGTGAGGAAAGGAACAGAAGGTTTAATTTACTGGAAACACTCCCAGTATGTCACACCTACAAAGCCCCAACAGGTAAAAAACAGTAGAGAGGTTAGTCATCTTCATATGAGTCCAATCATGATATTAGCTGTGATTGCTCAGAGACGCGCGAGTGACATTTAACATCCGTCCAACTGGACTGGTCTGATTTGTCACCGCGGGGGTGAAGCGAACGCCAAACAATGAGCGCCACAATTAGAGTGTCAACAACCTGTTGACGGAAAATAACCCGCAGAATAAATATCCAGATTCCTTCCTGCACATGTGGTGTTGTGATTAATGGTTTCATACAAAGCCAGCAGGACTTCCTGGTGGAAGAGAAAAGAAAGAAGTGGGGTAAACAGTGCAGATGCAGAGAGTGTCAGATCAAATTAAAACAGTGAATACAGAAAAAGACTGAGAAATACTCCCATTTCCAGAAAGGTTACAGAGCCTGTCAGGGGAAATTAAATTCCTGGCGTCCTTGAACGTTGCTAAATGTCAAAAGAGAGCAGATTTGAAGTTATTTATAGCAATGTCATGATGGGGAAACATTTTTTCATGATATTATATTATATTTAACTATCTGATGCATTTCTTTGTGAAATTGTAGGAATGTAAAAGTGAAGGACAGAGGTGGAAGGAGGAGAGAAAAAGACGAATACAGTTGATGTCAGCCCATCCCACTTCTATTCAGTACAAATACAGCCGAGCAGGGCTGAGCCTGCATACCACTGCTGCTGACGACTGACCTGATCCCACACACACACACCAACAGACAAAGACACTCTTACACACTCTCACGTCACACACACTCATCACCCTCACAGAGGCGCTGCAGAAACTCAGACCGGCACTGGGAGATGCTACCGGCTGGCAACCTCTGAGTAAGTCCACTCTCCCTCCTCGGCTCAACTCGTCTTTTCTTTCTCTGTCTGTCTTTTGTCGTGATTGCCTTTTCTGCAGCCCGTCTAAGTTCATTTATCTCTCACACTCTCCTCTTGTCGCTCTGAAAACGGCCAGTGTGTTCTCAGACTGAGAGACTTTTCAAACTTTTCTCTCAGTATGCCGTGCACATGCCTTACTCCTCTCTCTGCCTGCCTTTTCTTTCTTTTCTCTGCATGTGAGCGGAGACAGAAATCCCGGACTTATTTGCATGTTGGCGCACGGCCAGACTCGGATGAATAACAGAGTTGATCGTATGGATGTTGATCCTCTACTTTTCCCCACTTTGTCCTTGTGTTGGTTTCTGTTTTTCTGATGTGTCTGTGTGGGCTGTAATTGTCTGTGATTGGTTTGGCATGTTTACGTCTCATTTCTTTTGTGTTGAGTTAATTGTAGGAGCTGTTTTTCAGGTATAAGAACTGCCTCAGAGGTGTGATTGTTTTACAGAAGAATTGAGCAATTTGTCACTGAGTGGGCCGTTTGGCAGTAAATCTTCAAGTCAGGTCCAGTTTATTTGTATTGCTCTTAATCACAGAGTCTTACAACTCCTACATTAGGAAACAATGAATGAAAGACACCCCCAGTCAGGCTTGAGACAATGGGCAAGAACATAGATCACAAAAGCCTGTTGTAAAGATTAATGAATGAATGGATGCTGGTTCTTGAGTTTGTCTAAAGCTTTACTATTTAAATAAGAAGATTAGCAACAGTTAGAGATTTATGAGCTACCACGACATAATTCATAGCAGTAAAGCAGGATACTCCCTCTGTGTTGTTCCCCCTTTTGAAGGAATAGTTGGACATTATTGCCGAGAGTTAGAGGAGAAGATTGATACCATACACCCCATGTTTGTGCGATAAATATGAAGTTACAGCCAGGAGGTGCTTAGCTTAGCTTAGCTTAGCTTAGCTTAGCATAAAGGCTGGAAACAGGCGACAGGATTTCATTTCACTTTAACACGTCAAACTGATGAGATATAACATGCTACACAGTGAGATTTTAATGAGCTAACGGGCACATTTTTGGTCCAAGGACAGAGCCAGGCTAACTGTTTTCTAGTTTTTATGCTAAGCTACTTAGCGTACAAAAATTAGAGAGGTATTTTTTCTTTTTTAAAAAAGCAAAAGCAGACTCAAATGTCAAACTTTTCCTTCATAAAGAAAATCAGAGGATCATGCAATGCAAAATTCATCTGGTTTCCTTTTTGTCAGTCCTTTTTATCAGCTGTTAAATTCAGAAAATACAGCTAAGTTTAGCTGCAACCATAAAGTTTTTCAGGTACAATCCTACTGTGAGGTCTATGTCCATGTGCACCACACCTGAAACGCTAATTTAAAAGGTGATATTTCACTTCTGTCAGCATCAACGGCTTTAGCGTAATATTAAACAGCCCTTGAGTTCAGATTGGTGAACTCTTATCAGAGACACGATCCCTATTGGCTCTTGCTTGGCAACGCTGCTGTTCCACATATTTCAAAAGTGCGTGCAGGGCGGCGACTGCATTTAAACAGTGTGTTTACACTCTGTTTAACATGCAGGCTTTGCACTAACTGGAACAGGCTGTCTATCTGTGTCACGTGGGTTGATAAGGTGCTAAAAAACAGTCGGAGTACTGAAATTCAAGTCAACTATTGCTGTTTCGTGCCCTTTATCTGTGTCTGTTACGCTGAGATAGCATGCAGTCATTAACGCCCTGCATGTGTATGTGTGTGTGTGTGTTGACATACTGAACCTGTCCCTATTTGCCTGTTAGTGTTTGAAAGCACAGCGGCATTCTCGCTGCCTACTGTATGCAGAGTAAACACACACACACACACTAGATTTGGCATTGTGGTTTATTTGCTGTGGGCCTATTGTGTGCTGCCAGCAAGAACAGGGTTGAACGGAGGGAAACAAAACAATACACTAGATATAATCTCTCTCTCTCTCCCTCTCTCCCTCTCCCTCTCTCTCTGTATAAACCACAACAGCAACCTTCAGAGCTCAGTTGATCCGGACACACAGTGCCTTCACCCCCAGAGAGCCTGACACACTCCTTGGAGCAGCACTCGACAAAGGACGCTACAGTGACCTCCAGCAGTCAGGCCGCACCTGATCCCACATCCTCCAAAGAAAAGGGAACCTGACTCTGAAGCAGGAAAAAGGAGCGATCGTACCCCACCGCTGAAACACGACCCACTGGACGGAGAGGCAGAGGGGCCGACGGTCGCCTGTGGCACCTTGGGGAGGTAAAGGAGGCAGGATGCTGGCTAAAATCCTTGAGGACATGTGGGTGGAGCCCGAGGTGCTGGAGGCCCTCAGCGAGGAGCAGAAGAGGATCCTCTTCTTGAAGATGAGAGAGGAGCAGGTGCGCCGCTGGAGAGTGCGGGAGGAGAGGGAGGAGAGGGAAGCAAAAAACGACAACAGGCCAAAGAAAGGTAGGAGTGCAACACCAGCTTCATTGTGCTGGTTACATGAACACATTCATCTCATTCCATTACCACACAGTGTGATTATCAAGTTGCAACAGAGATTTGTAGCAGGAAGGTTTCTGGGAAATGTGGCCTTCATTTCAATAACAACATACCTCTGTTATTTCTTTGTGTTGCAACTAGCTGGACGATGACAAATCATGACAAGGCTGCAACATGTTATTCAACATGCAAATATTTAAGATAATACCTAAAATCTGTCACCTTTAAAGCAATATTTAGGAAACGTGCTTCTTTGCTTTCTTGAAGTCGAACATTGATACAACTCTCATGTTTGTTAACCTGCTGCAGGTTAGCTTAGCTTAAGCTAGCTTAACTCTGTCTGGTGGTGACAAAATACACCTACCCACACCTCTAAAGCTAACCAATTAAAGCTATCCAGCAAGCTGGAGTCCAGCTGTTTCCCTCTGTTTCCAGGCTTTATGCTAAGCTAAGCTAACTAGCTGCTGGCTATAGCTTCATATTTAAAGTGCAGATATTAGAGTGGTATCAACAAGCGGCAACCTCTGTAGCTGTAAAGTGAAGCCCAAAAACTGCAGTTCCTCAAACGTCCACTTGAGGCTGGCTCCATAAGTGAGTCAGTCTCCATAAGTCCCCATGTTTAAATGTCCAACTTCACAGCAGAAATAAACATGTTTACAGCCTGGTACAAAAAACTGTTTTAGTCTCTATAGCTAATTTCCCCGTTCATGACAACTGTACTGAGGGTGAATTTTTATAGAACTCACCTGTTCAAATTATATTAAGACTTAAACTTATGCAGAATTAATGAGTGAATTATGCTAAGCTAACCAGCGGCTGGCTATAGCTTAAAATTTAAAGTGCAGATATTCGAGAGGTGTTGACCTCCTCATGTAACTCTCAACAAATAATTTAGTAAGCGTATTTCACAGAATATTTAATTATCTCTTAGTTTCTAAATATGTTTAGTCTGAGGCCTGCAGCTACGATTGATGACACCAATGTCGTGTCAGTGCCAGTATCGTGCCTCTGATTTTAGTTCTCTCCTCCCTGAGAGTCACATCCAGGTCGTGTAGAGACTTTGAAACAGAGTGAAGGGGATCAGAGAGCAGTGAAATAAATCAATAAAATAGAAAAATGTGTTCAAATATCCCAACAGATTTTAATTGTTGACCTCAGTATTTTAAATATTCTGGCCCTGTTTAGTGCTAAACAATTAGTTATCATGATTACAACTACTTACTTTCACTTAATTTCATGTAGCTGAGCTGCAAACACACATTTATTATAGTTTATGACACACATTTGTGCATTCAAGCCCTTTACAACTAATTAATGCTGACCAGCAGTGTGCCAGAGTGAGTGCACATGATATACAAGCTGTGTAGTAACACCCTCTCCAGTTACCAATCTGATTAATGTGTCTAAATTACACTCAAAGTCATCGTTTCAGTGCTTTCATTCATTGTCTCGCTCTGCTCTACCTGTCTGTCTTACTCATTTCTTCCACCCGTCCTCCATTTACAATGTTTATCTGACTCACCGAGACCCTATCGCCTTCACTGCACAATGAGTGTGTGTGTGTGTGTGTGCTGACAGACAGACTCTATCAGCGCCGGTCCAATCGCTCTGCGGGGCTGAAAGCTGAATAAGATTGAGTAAGCCCTGTGGTTTGGGGCGTCGCCACATTTTAAACCACATATTAAGTTACCTTCTTTGTTTACCCAATCTCTGCCATGCCACCTGAGAGGCGGCTGAGTGTGTGTTGTC
Organism: Argyrosomus regius; assembly: GCA_946959425.1. Taxonomy (NCBI): domain Eukaryota; kingdom Metazoa; phylum Chordata; class Actinopteri; family Sciaenidae; genus Argyrosomus; species Argyrosomus regius. Next base: position 7,312,905 of record OX336893.1, read on the forward strand.
TGTGTGTGTTTGCGTTACACAACATACAATCCAGTTAGACATCTTTCTGTCTTTGTTCGCTGCCGGGAAGGACGATCATTACACGTACATGCACGGCTATAAATATTTATTAGCTATAAATAGTTACCTGTGAGTAAAGATTTCTATTATGTATGTGAAGGACTCCTCAGAGCTCCTCTGTAATGGAAATTACCTGAGTGAGGTGAGCATAGAGGCATGTGTCTCATGTCAGAGATGCAAGTCATCCTTTAAAATATGAACACAAACAGAGCCGCCTTTCTTTGGCTGCTCTCTGATAAGAGGTGGTTGTTTCTACAGACTCCCACGGTACCTGTGACTGTGCAGTTTGAATCTGTAAGCCACGCCCCCCAGTCGGTGAGGTCATGGCAGGTGTTTCACCGACAGGTACTGACAGTCCTGTCATGGAAAACACTTGTTATCACACATTGGGGAATGGGTATGAGTATCTGTGGTTTCTGTGTCATGAGCTAAAAATAGTTTGTTTTCCAGGATTTGTAAATGTCAAGGCGTTTGTCATCTAGCTGACACGAAGATTAGCTCACAAAATGTTCATAATCCCTTACATTATTACATTTATAATTAAGAATATGTATTAAAAGCACGCCTTGATGTTGTCATTTGTATAATTAGTTGCAAAAGAAGAGACTGAAAGATGATTCAGCTGTTGCAATGTGTGTACAAGCTAAACATTGGCACATGTTCGCTGTTTTCAGTTCAAACTTTAGAGGGAGTTTCTGTCAACCTGCCCTCGGGTCAGTTTCATGCAGCCGTGCCTGATCATGGTCATAAAATGAGGTCACTGTTAGTCACCGGGCTCCTCTCCTTCCTTTCATCGATTTCACATTATTTAAACATGTCTGTCGAATGATGTTTTGCAGTGAAGCTCAATGAATTCACACCAATGCAAAGCAGAGGAAACAAACTCCATTGCAGTCGTGTGAAATTTCCTAAGCTCTATACTTATAAGACAGCACCACCTTCTGGTTAAAAGCCAGAATAACAAGTCATGAGACGACTGCGTTTATCACAGTCTTGCTATGACATACCAACGTTTCTTATCTTTTCTTTTCTCCTCCAGCTTTCAATAAGCACGTGAGCTGGCTGCTCGGCAGAGACGGAGACGTGAGCGTCAGTGTGATCGGAGAGGTGGACGAGTTCAGGTCCTCCAAACTCCTGCAGAGCCTCATGAACAACAGGTAGACACAAAAACACACAGAAGTCTTCAAATGTGTCTCAAAATACAAACACAACTCGAGTTAAGTGACGTTTCTGTCCATCTTACTGACTATTAATAAACAAGATTATACCTCTATAATCATACAGGTATGTTAACATACACATAGAAATAGAAACAAATAAATTAAGAAGGAAAACTCCTTTAAAAACGACCCAAATTTCGACCTAAATGTGATGAGAAACTACAAACACAGCCTCAAATGTCGCTGTAGAGGTCGAGCTGCTTTTTAGGTTGAAGAGAGATTTAATGTTTGAATTTATGAGTTATTACGACTTGTTTCGCAAAACTTACAAACATTAGACGGCAGATAAAATGCTTCACCTCCACCATGTCCACCCGTCACATGTTGCGTTTGAGAAAATCTCATTCATGTGCTTTAATTTAATCATTTTTTCCAAAAGAATTTGATCGAAGCAACGACGTCCCAAATGTGCAAATTCACAACATTTGGCCGTCTCACACAGGCCGAGCCTCGCCACACGGCGAATAATGAAGCTTAACTTTGTTATTTAAGTTTTAATGTGACGTAAAAGTAGCTGAATTACTCGCAGTGATGAACATACCACCCTAACAAAGCCTTCAGTCCCTCCAACAAATGACATAACTCTGATTGACTTTAATAAAAATGAACAGTGAACTAAAGAGCTTCAGTGAGCGAGCCGTCTCCTCCTCCCAATTGGATTATAGAGGTTATTTGCCATATGACTAACTGGAGGATTGATTCAAAGGTTGGGGCGCCTGTCTGCGAGACTAAAAATGAACGTCTTTGTCTTCCAGAGTGCACAGTGATAATATGAATGGCATCCAGACAGCGGACTTGCTGCCAGGAAGAGAGGCCCAGCAGCTCGGCTTTAAAGAAGACATCCAGCTGTCCCTCACAGATGTTAACGTGAGTAATGTTGGTTCGTACGTTCTGGTTTTGAAGTTGGTCGGTTGTCGTGATGAACAGCGAGCCTCACCATCAGATCGTGTCCCACTTTAACGCAGGATGACCCAGCTTCACCGAGCGGACAGTCGTCCGAGGAGGACATGGACTCCTGCAGCGCTGATGACGACCAGAAGGACCCCGCTGAGGACAGCGACAGTGAATCAGGCAGCAGCTCGGACAACCACGGCGACTGGGCTCCTCTTTACAGGCCCCATCTTAGTAGCCATGGCAACCAGGCGCCGCTGAAATCCCAGCTGTCAGACACAGAGAGGGCCGGCCCACAGGACAGAGGTAACAAAACAAGAGAGGAGGGGAGAGAGGTGGAGAGAAACCTGACGTACGTTGTTTTTCAATGTGAAAGCCAGCGATGAGTAAATCTAATCGGGGTTATATGTGAATTTATGAATTAAAAAGTACTTACATATCACAGGAAATGAAAATAAAAGGTAAAATAAGGTGTATTGATCACATGTGGGGTCATAGCAGACATGTAAGATTTACTACATACAAATTAAGAAGTCAAAAATACAACAAAAGGTGCTAAATATTATATACACCCACAGAAATGACTGTGTTCTTTATGTCTGTCATTGTGTTAACATATTTTATTAATGGATCAATATTAGCTCTAATACATCAACATGTAAAGAGCTTTCAGGTCGAGTTGAGCTCGTTCGACTAATTCAATATTAATCGACAACACTGCGTCATATAGCTGTCAGATAAATGTAGAGTACAATATTTCCCTTTTGAAATGCAGCAGAGAGCAAAATAACAATAACTTTCAAGGACCTCAGGATTGTATTTAAGTACAATACTTAAATAGCAAATAGACTTGATTCATCAGACAAATCATGAACCTTCTCATCGTTGTGTTCCAATGAAAACCACGTCTCTATTTTCGGTTTATTTTTCAGCTGAAAGACTAAATGTCCTTCACCGGTTTGAGGTTTTTAATTAAATAAACCATTTAGAAACTCCCAATTATCTGAAAAATGCATTGGTATAATCTTAAAATGACGTCTGATCGTGTTGACATCGATCAAGCGTTCTAGGTAACGTAGGATTTGGCAAAGGAGGAGAAACATGTGAAATAAAAAAGACGATCTCTGCTTCTGTTGCATCGATTTTTGACGTCTAACAATTAGTAAAGAGTCAGTTAGACAAGATTTAACCTCAGAAGGATCACTAGTCCTGAATAAATCTGCCCTGATGTGGGCTAATCTTGACACTTTTCCACAACCAGCGGACGCTTGTGCTGCTGTCGTTATATCAGAAGGTTAGAATGTTCGGACGGTGACTCACTTCCTTTCATCCTTTCTCAGGAATCGTGTGTTGCGAAGAGAAAAAGATCCAACACGGAGGCCGCGTGGCGCAGCTCAGGAAGGCTTTCACAGATGATCCTCACAGCACACCACCTACCTACAACAAACCTCCCTTACCTGCCAAACCTGCTCACCTACAGAAAAGAAGCACACCTTTGATCCACTAGGACTCCGGGTTGTATCCACCCTGCGAGGAGAGACAATACTTGAACCCAAAGAGGCAAGACTGTTGTGAGAGTGGCCTGGCTGAGGCCACATACGTGTGAAGACGAGGATCCTTACTTGAACCTGAGCGCTGAACCGAGATGCACTTTGTTTCGAGGGCCGATCGACAGACAGAGAAACGTCTGTGGGGGGGTGGAGAGAGAGAGAAAGACTTGAAAGCTTTTCGGCTGAAGTCAACCTGAATGATAAAAAACGAAGCAGCTTTGATGTTGCTGAGTTCAAATGCGCTCACATAGTTTCTGTGATTGACAGGCGGAAACAGAGGGAGAACATTGACTACAGGTGGAAAAAACACTGCGACTCAGTGAGTTTTAATGAAGTTTAATCATTCAGAGGTCCTTTTGTGCTGTTTTAAATGATGTAACATGTCACTGTTGTTTCACCTGCGTGCAGAGGGGTTTATGGGATAAATTAAAAGGACTGAATTCATGTCAGCCGATAAACAGACTGTATCTATCTAGAAGTGCACAGTCGCTCACACCTTCACTGATGAGCACTGACCGACTCATCAGGAGCAGCCTGAGGTTCGGTGCGTTCAAGGACACTTCAGCATGCTGTGAATTACTGGATGAGCGGCTCTATCATCGGAGCTATTGTGACCCCCCCACACACACAACGTGCCTTTTTTTTTTTTTTTTTTTTTATGCGACGCCATCACAAGAAGATTGTGGGATGGACTTACACGGTTTGATGACGCTAAGAAGAAACAATAACCGTGAGGTTAAATTGCTGACTCATTTAGAAGCGAGGGTGTCTTAATTCTTCTTTGGGAACAGCCAAAAAAAACATCACATCACATCACAAGGTCCATTTACAGAGCCACATCTCACAACTGCTATCAGATGACCGAAAATCCATACCCAGGTCACATGATAACAAGTAAACCATCTCCATGACAACTGATTCGACCGATACCAAAATGGGTGACCAGCTGAGAGCTCATGAAAACCAAACGACATGTTTAATTTCTGGTTTGCATACAGTCACCGCCTGAGCGCCACGACACAAAGACGTCAACAAACGCCTCCATTGTTGAGCATCTTCTTGCTAGTTTTAGGGAAACACATGATCAGTTTGACTCAGGTCAGTTGACCCGGAGCGTGATCAGGTGATGAGCCGACACTTTTCGGCACCTTTTAAACCTGCTGCGTTTAGGGTGACTGGAAATTTAGAGGGACTGCGAATAAAAAGAGTCAGCCAACGAGGATTTAAACACCCTCACACACATTCCTCCTCCTCCTCCTCCTCCTCCTCCTCTAGCTTTGAGTCAGCACTTTAACCTTATTGTTTCATTCGGGGTTGTGGAGTACAAACCTAATCGAATGAAAAAGGTGTCCCCGGACAAATATTTACACACCGTTCGATGTCCTAGATGCAAGAAAAATATGTGTTGCCATGAGATTCATTTTTTTTAGGGTTTGGAGTGTTTGAGCTGTGGTTACTACCTAACTCTTGGGTCATGTATTTCTTTTACTTGGTCACTAATTCATTGCTAAAACTCTGCTCCTGCTGACACTTTAACTTTTTTACCTACTTTTTGTATTTGCCTAATGAGTTTGTATGTCTTTATTGGTGTAAAAAAAAATAAATTAGTGCAAAAGCCTGAGCTTCTCACACAGTTGTGTCTGTTCATATGGTTATAGCATGCATTCACAGCATGGGGAGGGGGTGCTGAAGACACAGAGAAGCTGTTGATGGTGGTCACTTACACAATGATTATCTATTCAGCGGGATGCATCAGAAAACAGCCCGTCAGAGATCAAACGGCGAGCACAGAAAGCTGATTAGCATGTGGTTTAGACTGAGACAGAGGGCGAGACGCTCGGGGAGACAGAGCAAATGGGAGTCAGGTCACGGGAAGCAACGCGTCAGAGCCAACTCAATAAAGTTCTTCTCATTCCCTCACCGCCTCCACACCCTCGGCCTCTGTGTATGTGTTACTGCATGTGAGTGTGTGTGTGCGTGTCCACTCATATATCTTGAATCATGTGACTTGACACGGGCAGTCATGCACAGTGTGAAAAGCCCCGCTATATATAGTAGGACAGTATTGGGTTTCCCAGCAAAGCATTGTAGGAGTCCACTCATCTTTGTTCCAGAAGGACATGCATGTCATTGCTGTGTAATGTTTCTATCTACTGTAGGTGTTAAGAGTCTGCTGATGCTCCTGTTTATTTTCTGTCCAGCCCCGAAAGGTGAACTTAGGACACGAGAAGCTCTTCGGTTTGTGCTCTTCATGTGTTGACTTCAAATATTATAACAACAAGGATAAGATATTTTACGTCTGAGGCCAATAAAATATATCTGATCTCATTTCCTGAATGAAATCACTGTGAAGAGATACAATGAGTAAGTTAACAGCTTTGTACATGATGGAGAATGACAACTAACCTCTGTGTTCAAGGTTTAACTGTGAGTGTGAGCGTACAGTGTTTAGAAAATGTTCAACTATTGAACATCATTGTGATTTTAATAATCACACACATCATACTCTCTATGCAAAATGTTTTATCTTACCTGCTGGACCTCAGAAAAGTAACATGACAAAAATACATCATATTTTATGGACTAAACATTTGTGCGCCCTTTGGCCAACCCTAACACTAACTATACATAAAATTAGAGGGATTTAGTATTGTACTTTTATTAACTGGGGAGATTACTGTACAGAAAAAAGAATGGTAGAACCACTGACAGTATGAAAAATGGACGTAGCGTATGTGTGCCGTCACTCATAGCTTTCCGAAGAGATGTTTTGAAGCTCAGAGTGGTCTTCCTTCTCCCGGCTAATCTAAAAATCGGCAAAGACGTGGATCGTCGGTGGACCTGACACCAGGTTGCTCAAACAAACCATCTGTAATAGCACCCACCCGTCAGTCAAAGCGTCAACACTGTTAATTATTCATAACTTTAAGCCTTAATATAATTTGAACAGGTGAGTTCTATAAAAATTGACCCTCAGTACAGTTGTCATGAACGGCGAAATTAGCTATAGAGACCAAAACTATTTTTTGTACCAGGCTCTAAACATGTTTATTTCTGCTGTGAAGTTGGACATTTTAACATGGGGGCTTATGGAGACTGACTTGTTCTGTAGCCAGCCTCAAGTGGACGTTTGAGGAACTGCAGTTTTTGGAATTGGCTTAATTTCACAGCCACGGAGGTTGCCGCTTGTGTAGACCTCAAAGCTGCGATGTCCTGCGATTTTCAGTCCCTAGAACACTAAACACTACATTTCCCAGAATGCACAGAAACACATAGCTTCATTTTGACAGGCCCTCCAGGTAAATGCACGTCTTTTAAAAGCCATGGCTTCTGTTTTTGTAATGGAGGCGTTGTTAAAGATCTATTGTCTTAATTACTACTTACTCCAGGACTTCCTCTGTAGTCCAATTAGCAACTTGACGTGCAAGAATAACGAGAGAGACACATTTATGCTATGTGTCTGTAAACAGATATTAACATATGAACGCAGAGAACTTTTAAAAAAGCTAAATCTTCATCCAAGATTGCATTTTGGCCAACGCTTTAGGCCTCTTTTGTTCTCCACACGGACTGTTGCAACCAAAGCCCACTCAAACGTGACTGGTCAATACTACCCGGACTATAAACGGAAACAGGAGCACCTCCGGTGCCAAAGTGTCCCTTCCCTACAGATTCTGCATTCATATGCACATATCTGTTTATGAAGATGACCATCGGGGTTATTTTCTCAGGCTTTACGTAACTCCTGCAGACACACTGAAGTCTGTGTCTGAATGTTTTTACAGGCTGAAAACTCATGACTAGTAAACTGTCTTTTATGTGTGAAATCGGTGGAGTTCCCCTTTAAACCCACGAAACAAAACCTGAAAAAAGTAGATGTAGCAACACGTGGGGGTTATTACGTTTTAGGACAACCTTCTGTGGTTAAAAACAATTGTTGGAGAAGGTGTTAATTCTCCTAAATATATCTACAGATCCGAATAAAGACATAAAGTCTATGAATGGCAATGTTGCTGCAACTGTTACCAAGATTCAAACATTCACGTCCCCCTCCAGTATGAATTGTAATATTTCTGGTAATCTCTGGACTGTCATGTTGCGCCACCATCAGGCCAAATGTGTTCAATCCTTTGGTTTACAGGCCTCAGCTGTACTTTGCGTCTGGTGCTAATTTGCACCTATTAGCATGACAACATGTTAAACTAAGATGGTGAAGATTATACCTGCGTAGCATTAGCATATTAGCATTGTCATTGTAAGGATGTCAGCATGCAGCAAGCCAAGCAAGCCAAAAACTGCAGTTCCTCAAACGTCCACTTGAGGCTGGCTACAGAAGTGAGTCAGTCTCCGTAAGTCCCCATGTTAAAATGTCCAACTTCACAGCAGAAATAAACATGGACGCCTTTATTGACAAGAAATGTAAACTTGTTTGAGCAACCAGGCGTCATTCAGCCCGACTCAGGTCCACCGATGATCCACGTGTTTGCAGACTTTTTGATTAGAGGCAGGACAGCCAACATGGCGGCGATCAGAGCCACCACACTGAGCCTCAAAACGGTTCTTCAGAAACCTGTGGGTGATGTCACGGATACGGTGTCCATTCTTTATACTCTCAGTGGCACATAGCACTTATGTGTTTGAGTACAGTCTCACAGAGCTGCTACCATGCCAGTAGTTTGTCATGCTTACTTAAATACATCAACAGTTATTCACTGACATGTATAACTAACATGTAAGCTTTCCTTAACAGCCTCCATTACGAATCAGGATGCTCACTCAGTCAAAGAAATATCATATGACATTTCTCAAGGGGTTAGTCATCGCTGCAATCCAATACCATTGATTATAATTTACTTTGTTCATTAATAATTTAGGCAGTAGTTAACGACCACATGTCTGATGTGCGTGGTCGTGACATGCTGCCCTGATTAAAAGGTGGGATTCATGCAAATTCAACGTTTAGCTCGTTACCGGACGGCAACA